>OW971935.1:7500000-8750000 GCA_943193695.1 Acrobasis suavella
GTGATAAGAATTTTAAAACCCAATACCTACCTAACCTACTAATAAGCCTACCTCAAATTAAGCCGAAAATAGGCAATCGGGGAAATAGATCGTGTAGTTTTGAAAATTGGCACAGTTTTACGTTGTGGTGCCTAGATGAACATACTTAAAGTTCTCTTTGTTGAGGGTGAAGGGGAAGGAGGAGGGGGGGAGGGGGTATGTGAGGGTGAAAGGATTTTTTTCAGAAGTTTTCGCACAAATATCCATTAAACTATATTGAAGATTCAGTACGTTCATACATAAACTAAATAAATGTTAGAAAAGTAGGGTTAAGGTTTAAAGTCTTTTAAGGTGATCCAAAATACTTTAGGGCACGTACAGTTTTAAATGTCAGGCAGTTTTTCTAACGTCTACACTGCAGTCGTGGATTCATGGCTGACAAGAATATGAATAATACTATATACCTATCTATTTACAGTATATATAGTATTATTGTACTAACAAATATAGTAAGTGTGATTTGTCCGTCAGTGTATATTTATTTAAGAACATCACGTATACTCCCCACACCACAGTTTAACTGTAATACAGCGCATTAATCGAGCGCGATAACACGCGAGTATTGTTGACGCGTTTCTAAGTAATGAAGAGCTGTTATCGGGGCACGTGTTACTCCTCCTGATGGTGAGGTGGCACACACGTGCGGAGGTTGCATTTCAGGGTTATAAGGCGCCGCCCATTGTTATTGCATTAGGAACTGAACTGCGCAATCATAGCTTTGCATTCCCAGTTTCCAGTGGATCAATTAATACTAGTATCTCTCCCGTAGCAGACTACAGTTTGGTTTAACAAAGCTTTGATGCTGTCACTTAATCTTGTGATTCAATTCTAAGATTTAGTTTGTGTAGTCCGTAGCCATTCGTACAAGAACAGACGGCTGAAGAGCACATCACATTTAAATTATTTATACATATAATTATTACGTATATTTATGATGAATTTTGGTGGAACAAGTGCGACACAACATATTATATTATCCTGTGGACAAACGCTGTATCAATCAAATCCAACATTTTTATACCAGTAGTTCAGTTGTCTTGTCTGATTTTGACAATAGAAATCAAGATACACACAGGTTTAGAAGATTCCACTTCTAACGGTACTCGCGAGATCATCAGCTCGGCGAGATACTTGAGCAAAGACCTTAATAAGTATACGTGCCGTAACGACGCAGAGCGAGTCAAAATCACCGTTACTGTTCGCAAACTAAATAGATTTTTCGGCAAAAAGCATCAAAAAGGTAATACCGGGTCGCCGGCTAAGTCGTCCAACGGTCGTTCCAGTTGTTCTGACCGGTGACCACGGCCGACCATCGGGAAAATAACGTTATCGACACGATTAACGCTACTTTCCTGTCAATCTGGTATATAATAAATCCACATCTATAATGGATGTGCGCAAGTACATCTTCACTCGTCATAACTCCTTCGTTTTTTATTGAGCGTATTAAAGATACGGTTGCGAGACCCCCACAAACGTGCAAATGAGATATCGAACCTCAAAATGATGAAACGAGAGACTTCTGATTATCTAGCAATCGGTTTCTAAACAACGCATTAATCACTTTGATATTGATAGATATGATTAGACGCGTGTCCATCGTTTAGTTTTAGAAATAGATAGTCAAGTATATAATCGTCGCAAAAACGTTATGTGATCGCATCGACGCTTCACATAACCACATAGTCACATAGCTGGCTAGAGTTTCCACGTGACGCACGTCCAACCACGCTCGCAGAGCTGACCGTCCGACGCTAACTAATGTTTGTAGCATGTGCCTATTTGCTCACACACACGTCTTATACTTCCTTGTTCGTTCGTTTATTATGTTAACAAAGTGCGCGAGCTGTTTCAAGTTCACCGATAACAGTCTTATCGCCGTAGTTTTACATCAGATGGTTCGTATTATTTACGACATCGGCCATGGAACTCAACTTTACGACCACTTTCCCGATTTGCCTAGTGGGAGTACATTTATACTTTGTAAGATGTTATGTTACGATGATATCGAGGATATTGATTCGAATGATACAATCAATGAGAACATTCGAACAATCGGAACAATGATTACAGGTTACCTATTAAAATTGGCAAGATAGATCAAACGAGTCGTATTATAACAAAACTAAAAGGAAAAAATCCAAAGTTCGAAAGAATTTCGTAGATTTTGATTCATATTCAATACAAAATTTCGTAGGAACTTTTACAAATTGAAATTGCATGAAGCAAAGCATTTGTTTACAAGTATCTCAAAATCTGTAAAGGCAATGCGAGAAGGTTCTATAAAAACGTACATATTCGCAGTTGGCTCGGTAATATAAGTACGCCTACACATAAAGATTTCTCGAAATGGGAAACTGATATGGACACAACCTCTGAGACGTTTTTTCAAGAATCTCTTGAGGGTTAAAACAACAATTTGCATGTGGCCATTGTGAAATTTGCTTTGCTTTAGTAGGAAAATAAACATGGAAATGGTATGTTTCTCGGGAAAATGAAGAGTATTTTTGAGAATCCAGATTACGAGTATCTTATGTGCACAATCAAAAAAGATCTGTTTAAAAAAAAATAAGATGTCAGATAAATTTTGCTTCAAAAGCATTTACTTTCAACATGAGAGTTGGCCCAAGATAAAATAATCCAATGAGAATACTGTCATCTGTAAGCAAAAGCATAGCATCTTTTATCTAGACTTGTATTTTTGAGTGTAGGTACGGTAATTTTTAATAACCTCAGGTGAAGTAAAAACTCGTTAAACCTGCACATGCACACTGACATGTTTATTGTTTACTAGTGTGTGAAATGTAGAAGGCAATGGTAAACCACACAAATAACTATGCCAAAAATCGGCATTGTGTGCTTTCCATACACCGGCACCAATATGAGCAATGGCTTTTAAATATGGAAGAGGCTTCTTCATAAAGGATGTGTTTACCTGTGTGAAGCACCAATTCTCCGCGACGGGCGTGTTCCCGTCGTGTAGCGGGCTGGGCACGCGGCTCACCGCCATCCCGCCGGCGCCGTTGGAGGACACGCGCGCCGACTGAGGAGCAGGCGCGCCGCCGCCCGACCCTCCACCGCCGCACTCGCTGCCCGACCCGAGCCTGCAACAACCGCACCACCGGGGTAAAGTACTGACTAGAGTTATGGCAGTCATTAAATGAGGTTCTGAGATTCATCATAAGCTCTAGTTTCTTGTCGTTGGAGCAGGACAATAACTAAAAAGTTACTTCAGAGACCTGTCGCTAAACAGGGCGAGATAAAACAAGTGAAGAGATATCCTGGAAAGCCATTCAATTAAGAAGAGCGAGACAAAAATACTTCAATCGATTTGAGTTTAGTGATAGACTGCTTCCTTGCTACTACTTTAGAAGTAATGTTCTTCAACATGATGGTGATGCCACACAAATTGTTAAGTATCTTGCAATTGTAAATTACACTCACATGTGTACTTGAAAGGAATTTAAGGCGTAAAATAACGTTTCAAGTTATATCTCAAACTTTGTAATATTATGATTTATGATTATGAGCGAAACACAACACTAATGTTACATGAGCGTGTGCTTTTGCTCATGTAATTATTTGGAATGGAACATAGAAACATCTACATACACGACGGTGATACGACCACAATTAAGTTTGTGATCTCCAGTTCCATTCCATTCACATTTATAGAACACGGAAATCTTTTTGCAAACAAGAACGTGCATATAACGTAACAAGTTAATGACAAATGAACAAGCGAGTGACCTACTGGCCGAAAGGCAACACTTTGTAACTTCTCATGGAATTGAATGCAAGGCGAAAATGTAGCAACGTCGTAATACGCCAATCAACGATCGCAGTTTCGCTTCCCAAATCTGGGACGCGAACACAATACGTACATACTAACACATTTATGTAGTAACGCAGTAGTACGTGTGCACCGGACTGTTCGTTCATGAACAATGATTGTGGTTGCCGAGCCGAAGAGTTGTAGAGAGCAAGTATCATTCGGATTTTGGGTTTCGGTGCCGCCAAAATGTCGAGAGTAACTCAATGTGGGACATGTACAATGAGAGATATGGCTGTCCTGCGAGACTTTCACGAGCTGTAGTTCGATTACCAAATACGCGTTAGAATCTGTGTCAGTTTCATCACCGCACTGCATCCGCTCACGGTAAGCGTGCGGTCGCTCTGTGTGAACGTAAAGGTACGAGGGTATCGTACGCCATTTGTTCGGTCAGCATGGCCGGACACACAACTTTAAACTTTGTAGCGCATCCTGTAACCCTATATCAAAGAAGCCAACTAAATTTTTATGTCGAAAAACTGCCGGATACAAAAAGAAAGTTGAAAGCTGAAGGTGAAAACGAGTAACACCAACGCATTAGATTAAAAATCTTAATGCTCGGTGTCAGTAGTCTATTGTCCATTTATCTAGAGTAAAAGTCTTTATAAGTAAATTTATGACATCACAGGATGACTTACTTACTGAATTGATTAATTTTAAGATCAAACTAAAAAAAAAATACTAATTGTGGGTACAGGCTTGATTTACCACGAATATAAACAACAACCATGCATTGGAAATTACAAACAATAACAATGTATGCTCAATTTCCATGGGCAATTATTGAGGATATAATTAAACTCATATTATCTGAGGCATTGAAGACAGCTATCGCATTGTTGTAACGGGCCTGTTGCTGTTCCTGACATTGTTATTGTGGTAAATATGTCACTTCATGCCCTGTACATCGATAAAAATAAATAGCCTCGGCTTGATTTTTAATTTATCTCATTAGTCCACTTTTATCGAGAATGCTCATTTATAGAAGAGTCTACACCAATATACATATTCATTTATACTTATAGTCATGATAACTTAGAAGAGTAAGCGCAACTGCGCAACAAATTAACCTTGTCAAGAGGACCCTATTAGCTACAAAAACATAAGCATATGTTAGCTACAAATAATCCAATAACCTGAAGACAAAATTATGTCAAACAAAAAGTGTCACAACACTAAATAAAAGTAGGCTAAGTGAATTAATCGGTGCGACCCAGAAACTGACAGTGGTTGGAGAAGCAAGCTTTACAGCGATGGCACGGAGAATACAATAAATGTAAATGGAAAAAGAAAACAATATGTAAGATGACCCAAAAAGGCCATAAATATCTTATATGTAGTCGCATGGAAAGAAAGAAGCAATTTGAGTAGGCAACTTGCTGATTGTGCTACGGACTACGGACATTAAATATTTTTGAAAGAAAAGATAAAATGCTTCTATTCCACTATTCCTGGATATAAATAGAGCACTTTATCAATGCATTACGCATTTATGTTTGGCCTTTGCTCGGTTCCTCAATTTGTATATAATTACTTGAAACAGTCACATGTTTTCATGCTTTTTCATTATCAGAAAGGGCGTAGGCGAAGAGGTAGTTTTTTGCAGAGTTGAGTGCAGATAAGATATTGCACGCGCAATGGTTCGTCCGAGGTCGATCAACAATTTGCCACTGTGGCAAATGGAGCAGCTCGACCTACATTTAGATCAGGCTCAGTAAACCGCTTCTATGACGATTAACAATACATGATTCATACTCGCATCACGCATCTGATACCTAATAGCTGAAAAACAGGTCACCACTTCAAGGAATTCAATGACAAATTTTCAGCAAACACATGTGATGATACGATGCTTATAGACGGAATGGGAAAAACATGCCTAGAGGGATGCCGCTTGCGGCGGACCACCCACCGTTAGGACCACCGCTGGTGATAAAAAAACCACCATTATTGTAAACGATAGCGTTGTTGCGGCTGACTCGTTAGTTTTACTGTCTTTAAATGACCGACCAATTTGATGTATTGCTTGATCATTTAAAGACAGTGAAACTAACAAGTCAACCCCTAGTTTTAAAATATTTAAATTAACTCGTATAAAAGCCAATAAAATATAGTCAAAAACATGGCGACATATATTAACATAATAGTGAGAACTAAATGAGTACTTTTAACTCAGGGGATTTGAAGTTACAAATAAAAATTTAAAAAAAAAATTTTTTTGCTGTTCAATTTTAAATAATGTCACTCATCAGGTGGTTGTCCCCAGCGTGGACTTAGGGCGCCTGCGTAAGTGCGAGGAATTTAATCTTGAAACTAATTTAGTTAATTTCAATCTAAACCTCGTCGGCGCTCATGGAAAAGTCAACAACCCGTGAAAGCTTGAGCAATCTACGTTATACATATCAACGGTCTCCCGTGGTCTTATTATAGATGTCATCCGACCTGCTCGCATCCTCTCTATATTTAAAATCATCTCGCCGTCTCTACATCGTCGGAATCGGGACATTATTTATAATGATAAATGTTTATGGAGGTTTCTTTCCATATTCATCCAGTAGGGAAAAATATTCATAAATTTAAGATCGCAACGAATTTAATTGTAAGCATTTTAATTAGTTTCATTTACGAAGACGGTGTCCTATACATGGCTCTTTTTATTTAAAATTAAGGTTTGTGGTGGTGTTATAATTGTCAATGTGTAAATGAAAATAAAATAAGCGTAAACAATAAATAATTTCGGAGAAGCAATTTTTTTTGTTTCAACATTCAATTTAAATTAATATGCGATGTGATAAGTGGCACAAATATGAATAAATTCAATAGTCAATTATTATTAAGGCAACCCCTATAACAGGAAAGGTTGACAATAGATCATGCAAAGCCATAAATTTGCAATCAATAAAAATGGTGGACACCACGAGACAATGGAATCAGAATAAGGACGTGTAGAGTAGAACAATGAGTACCCTGATACGCATGTAAGAGGTTTATTTTTCAATCGGTGCGCGGAGGTTTGCTGCAGGCGCTGCAGCAAGCCAAGAGGGGGGGTAACCAAGTGAGCATTGCCCTCTTAACTGCGAGTGCATGCGATGAGTCAGACGCCCCGAGGACGACCCGACATTATAGGGTCTTCGACTGGGCTGATCTGAAGGACGGATTGTTTACCTCTGCTAAGTTGCCCTACGATATCGGTCGACTACTGCAAATAAGACGCCTACCAGTGTTCAACTGCGGCTATAATAAATCACTGTGACAATTATTATTACAATGAAGTGTTTTGTCAACGACAATACAAAAAGCTTGATTATTTAAGAAATATTTAATAATCTTTATATTTATTTACTTATGCATTGTTTGTAGTTCGGATGAAGACAATGATAAGGTCGTTCAAATGCTATTTGTGTGTTTTTATAAAAATCTGAATGACTTTTTGTCGGTAATAGTATTTGAAAAAGCTAAAACAATATACGTATTTATGGCTCAGAGGCAATTATACGCTATAAGACCATCATGGCATCACTTTGAAAGTACAAGATCACTGAAAACGTTAATGTGGATGTGAGGTCGTATCGTCTTCACATCAAATGTGAACGAGTAAATGACGACCGTGGACATTTTAATAATAGCCGTACAAGTGCCTTCTGTATCATATCCGTTGACCCAGTACTCAGCACAAAGGCGAGGTTAGTTCTAAAGTACTGCACTGTTAGATGTTCCACATAGCCTTCACGTTACAGCAAATAATATTATTGATATAATACCTAGACTTTGGATGGTTAATAGACTACAAAGGGCCACGCGTAAAGGTTAAACAAATTTGGGGTCACGGTTTAAATTTTAATAAGTCTGAAGCAATTTAACAGACTTTACTAAGTATTCTGAAATAATTAAATTGCCCTTGTAAGTAGATTCACAAAAAATATAAAATACTAGGTGTTTTTAAAATCTATCATCGAGACAGATCATAAAACGTCAATAAATAAAGAAATTATAAATTTATGAGATACAATTTCAAGGAAGGGTAGATAAAACATTTTTATACTAGAGGCTTGTTCTTCAAAACTAAGTGGCTTTTAGGAGCACGTAGAAGCTATCAGTCATTGACACTGATAGATTTGACAAGCTTTCGTTAGGAACGATAAAAGTACATATAGAAACACAAACAGAAGGTTCTTGTAGAATAAAGAGCATCTCAGTAAATAGCTCATGCATATCTTGCACGTGCACTTGAAGTCATTGTTCAAACCTCTAATGACCAGTCGTTGAATGGCATAGTCAATAGACATGCGCATAAATGTCATTGGAACACACGAGTCAATATGGATGAGCTGAGCACATTTTGCTAGAATTTATTTACGTATCTACAAGTACGTAGGACAACAATATAAAATAGCGAAAAGGTTTTAACCTTCTGTTATTGACTCTAAGAATTAACATTTTAGAAATAACTTTTGTAATTTATAATGTGAACCTGAAATAAAAAGTATTTGATACTAAACTAAATAAACGAAAACTGCTTGAAACTTGGAAGTAACAGGAATAGTTAAAGATTCTGTCCCACCCAGACTATCAAAGACACCTTTGTTATAGCATTCCATATCACGTAGTCGTTATACGTAAGAACATACATACATAATATCACGCCTATTTCCCACAGGGGAAATAAGTAAGTACCTGTTCGTAGCCGTTTTTCTTTTATAATGAATTAAATAAGTAGTGCTTATGATTTCTTTGGTGGATTTAGTAATAAATCTAAATCCTAAAAAAATATCACTGATTGATTTGTTGATTCATAAATACATCAAGCTTTTGGAATATGATTTGGTGTAGTATTTTCATTATAGAAGAAAACGAGAAAAACGGGGCCCTAATGTAGGTAGAGACAAGTCACCGCGTTACTCCAGTGGACGACCTCCAGACGTTTCGGTCTCTTACTATATCATACGATACGATTAAGTAAAACCTTTTTTCGTCTATTCCCATGGCAACAAATTATAATTCATCAGGCATTATTTGAATTTGACTACAATATACATAAACCTTATCTAACTTTTTATGCAAATAATGCTTTGTTTTTTTTTTCTGTTTCAGGCACTTTAGTCGAGATATCTCTTTAATTATTTAAGGCTTAATAGTTATAACATGTATATCGGTATTTAAATAGATGGCAACAGCGCAAATTATAGGTGTGACGTCTGGAATAATCAAACACACGACATGTTCAAGGCTGTGGCAGCCGTCATCGTTTCATAGTTCGCTGTAATGTGTAACAATAACATCTCAATGTCAAAGCCAACGGTTGCAAAATTGAAAAATAACTTCCCTGATAAATCACCTTCTATATTTGACGTACCTACTGAAAACTATCGGAATAAACCATTTAAGTAGGTACTGTTCTTACTAGCGCTAAAGACTGATATCATAACATAATACTCATAAAATAAAAATAATATTAATCTGCAAAAATACCGATGTTGTTCCTCAAAAAGATAAGAAATAAGGCATGAGAAGAGATAGATACATGTCACAAGACGAAGTCGATACTGCTACTGATATGTTAGTAAAGGTATATTCAATAATTCAATCAAAACAATTAGTACACAATAAAATAAATAAATTGTGTTGCGATTGCTATAAACAGCCTTATAGCGCAATAAGGAACAACATGAGGAAAATAATTGTTTATGAATAACTAGTCTACTAGCGATGATGGTATTGGCAGTAAACATGCCAAACGTGCTAAAGACCATAAGTCATAAGTAACACTCGCATTATGCAAAGCAGAATTACATAAATAAACAGCGCGCACGGAATACGGCGAACGCGGAACTAAGCGCCACCTCTATTCGTCCGAGATGTTCGGGGACACGCAAGGTGACCGCGAACCGCGCCGAAGCTACTTTATGAGACGATACACATGATCGGTATTGTGGCCCGCAAACCTGCAATTACGATAAACGATACTATTCGTAATGTTATTTAACTAAATAAAGTAGGTAATTAAGATATAATATATTTTGGACGTCAACAAAATTTAGCGTGTAATCAATTCAGTCACATGAAGCTCAGTGATTATATGAAGTATTGACATGTACCTACTTAATTCTAGGGAAAGATATAAAGTATTAATTACTTAAAACAATAAGTATTAATTGAAAAGAGTACTAAAACAAAACTGACAGGAAATAATAATGGAAGCAGTTAAATCCGTCGAAGATGTAAAATCATTCAACAGTGATGTTAATATTAAATTGATATCGTTTTGACATTGAAAGATAAATATTCAATGATAGTCTAAACATGACTTTATACTTTTTGTACACAACGGGTACTTGGAAGACTTGTCTTCTTCTCAGTGACAAATCAATATAATTTATTTTTACAGTAAATAGTAACAATATAATACCGATGCACGTATACAAAGTGGAAGGGACATATCCGTAATAAATCGAACTCTAGGCTATACTAGATCACTATAGGATAAAAAATTTAAAATAACAGCCTAGACACAAAAAATTTTTCGGCATTTCCATACAAAAGTGTGCAGCCGCCCGGGCAATTTGTATGGGAATGTCGATTTTTTTTTGTTTTTTCTTTGTTATTTTAATTTTATTATACTATAGTGATCTAGTATAGCCCGTGGTTCGATTTATTACGGGTATGTCCCTTCCACGTTGTATATTATTGTCAATATATATATTCCAGAAAGCAAATTGATGTCTTTCATATAAAACAAAATCTATTATGCTGTATTCAATGTCGTGAGATGATTGGGTAAATATAGTGCCATCCCGTAATTTTGCTAATATAATAATTTTTAAAAAATGCGATAAAGAGAAATTCAGTATTCTAATGTAAAGTTTGTGTGGATACCACATAACTTCTTGATATACAATGTACTGCATACAATATTGGCTTGGATCCAAAACTCAGGAGTGTGTGATAGCTTCAACGTATAATTAAATTGAACTTTTCCATCAATATTATTTAACTTTTATCAATAGTTATTAGTTACCGATTAAACATAAAAAATTACATATGCTTACGAGGAAAATAAATCGTAGGTCAGGTATATATAATCTTACAACCATCAAAGTTTAAAACCAGTTATAAAGAAAAACATACATATGTTTGTTGAAATACGTCATCACTGCGTTCTTCATTTCCTGGTTGGATGGAGGTATTGCCGACCCGACAGCAGGGATTTGCTGTTTTGTGATAGTCGTTCTCTGCTTCACCTCCGCAGACTTGAGGTCGAGAAAACGAGACGGAAATATAAAAGCACGTCTAACCTCCACTGTCGCTTAGTAGAACGTTTGGCCTCGCGAGGAATTGAGCGATGGATCGACAGACTGAATAATGTGAGACTACGCCGTTACGTCACGACCTTCATAGGCCAGAGGTGTGACGTAGACTCACGCACGCCTACCTGTTAGCACGTGGCCTATTAAAACTGAATGTTATTGCGCTAAAACTCCATTTCCAACGATGTATGCATGTTTTTTAATCTAAATCCAGTTACTAAATAAGAATTAAAAGAAAATAAAAATTATATTAAAATATTACGTACTTTAACCAAGAAGCGCGCGTGGTTTGCTGATTATACCTAGAAAGGAAATTAAAACGTTGATATAGAACAAATAAATTAAAATACTCAGTAAACGATAGGAAGGCCAATTAGGATCAAGGCTCGCAGCACAAAAGATTATCATGGGCAACGCGGAGCTAGGATAAGCAGCAAGGCGGAAGCAAACGGGCGAGGCCGAGGACGGACGACCAATTCACAAACTGAACATATAACAGCGGCTGAAGCGGTTAACCTATACTGTTACATGTGCGAATATAATTATACAATTACATGGCCCAACAATTGACTCTTCGAATAATTATAAATTCGAATAAGTAATTTTATTAGTCTGACTAAATGATACATTTGATACTTTGAACAAACTTTTGGTTTAGTTTAGACTGTTGAGTAAACGTAAATTGTAATGCAATTTAACATCCAAATTATTGAGATCAAAGCGACGTAGCTTATGGTTCATATGCAAACAACGCACAAATCAGCTGTGGCCTGTGGGCGAGATTATTTTGAAATTATTACGACGGCACTTAACATGTTTTAAATACAAAGAGCGATGCGAGCAAGAGTTTACACGACACGATTATGCAATATTCCGCGACACATACGTGACGAAGTGATGGTGAGGCGACACAGTCAGCGCAAGGAACCGAAACAGACATAGCTGCACTTGAACGCAACACGCAACGAACATTTGGCAACACGGCTATTGGAATGGAAAGCAAAGACATCAGCGCCTATGTAACGTTGCATGGAGACGTTAATCTAACTAGGACAAATTGATTTATAACTCAAACAAGAAACTGTGCCACCTCGGCCCTAGTAGTGCACCACGTTCTACATTGTTTTACCATGAATATGCAAACAGATATCAAGTTGATGCAAATAAACAATTGTGACTTTATTATGTACGTATGAGTATTGTAAAGGTAGGTAATATATACATGGTAGAAACAAAGAATCATCATTTTCTACCTTAGTAATTTTTTTTTATTATATAACATTTCCTGTTAAAAGTAATACATTTCTTGATACTTGGTATTAAAAAAGGCCAATTCCACTTGTCCTCAAATTTTATTTTATTTTCCTACGAGTAACTAGATGCCTAATATGATTGGCAAGACCTTGACTTCAGCCTAATATGAATTGTGTGACCCCACTTCCTGGAATACTTGCGAGGGTCGTCTCATCGCTATCAATTACATTCAATTCTGCCTAGTAATATGGCCTTTTATAATTCAATTAGACTGGACGTAAATTCAACACACAAGGTTTTCAATGATATGGTTCGTCTTAAATCATGTAACGGTTACAGAAATTTATATAGAATTATAATGTAATTTTCAAAAGTGACCCTAATCTCGAATGAAAACAAAGAATATTTTCCAAAAGTAAATGAAAACTGTCGTTATGGCACCGAATTGCGGTCGTGTAAATCTATTTGGTTTGGTAGCCCTGACCCATCATGGATTGATGTGGGTGTAGTTTAGTGTGAACGAGAGTTGCGTTTCGTGGTGTGCGTGTGTCAAGCTCGAGTCGGAGCTGGTGTGGCAGCCAGCTCAGCAGGCCTCGCATCGAGAACGCGACCCGGTTCGCCGCCCGAGAAAGCATCGACAAAACTCGGTTGAGGCCGCGCACACAACCAGGCGGACGTACACTTTCAGTCTTCGTATGCGAACTGTGGGTATATTAAGAAACACTAGATAAAAAAGATAGAAATCATCCGATGATTGCGAAAAAAGACCGGCCGATATCGATCGAATAAAGTGTAATTTGTAACTCTGCATAAAATAAGTGAGAAGCGTAAAGGCACCTTTTTGTTTTTGAGAAATGTATAAATGACCACGAAAACCGACTGAATTAATTTTATTAAATAAGTATTTCTAATATTATTTTTATAAATGAACAGCAGATTACAGCGCTTAATAAATGTCTGTTGCAACAACAACTAAATAAAGCGCACACATAATATTATAAACAATATAAAATTATTGTTTAGTTAGTCATTCCGCACAACGCACATGAGATGTACCTATCGCTCTCAAGGTAAAGCTCAATTCTGGAGTTACCGCAAAATTTGACTGTTTAAAATAATTTTATTCAGTTACGTCGTGAACCTTGAATTTGACGCCCCCGTTCTACTTTCCTACATCTTAACAACGCGTAAATCACATCTTTCAGGGATTCTCCAATTGAGATACGGGTTAGTTAATAAATTTAATTTCGGAATGTATAAATTAGATTAAATCAAGACAAGCAAATATTTGATGACATATGCATTACTTATACAAATTAAATACTTTATAAACAACAAAAAATAAGACAACCAAAAGCTATGAAAGCTCTTAGAAAAACAAATAACAAGAGTGTGGATAATCTAAGGATACTCGTAAACTCGATCAATTTGTGTATATGGATTGATGGTGTTGTTCGTGTTTCAGTTTTCGTTAATTAAATGATGGAGTAAATAATAACAAGCTTGGCAACAAAGGTGCTCTCCTCACCGCAGTAGCAGCTTCTTATTACGTCTGTTTCGGGTCGAGCCGCGCTGTAAGGAGCACAAGGTAAAAGATGGTGCATTGAAAATGGCCTTAAGCCCAATAGCGATCTGTGTTGCTTCCTATTGGCGTCGAGGCGACAATGCCAGCGGAGACGCGAAGGTGACGTTGCAAAGGTCAATCACACTCGATCACCTGTACCAACTTAATTTGATTAGGATTCATGGGAACGTATTAAAAATTTTAAAGCTCTCTCTCTGTCTCAGCGTATGCCCAGTTTATATTTTGAGAAGTCTCGACAGTTTCAAAGTCTCTTTCTCCGAGAAGAAGTCCCGGGACCCGCGACAGCTAAATTTACAAAAAGTGCCGGGACTTCGAGACACGACATGTGGTGGGACCTAAACCCCTTTCCCAGTTACATCTTCATCTGTAATGCTGTATAACCTGGGGTGGTAGTAACCAAAAACAAAATAGGTATTCAAGTAGTCACCCACGTTTTCTATTTGTATTTTCCATAATAATATGCAATTATTATGGAATTAAGAAGACCAAAAATTAACAAACCCTTGAAAGTAACTTTTGAATGCGAAAGACTCGACCTCAAGCGTGGACCACTTTTCTTTCATACAAAGGTGGGGCGCCATTCTAATACGAGTTAGTAAGAAGTTATTTCACAGAACTTTTAAAATAACATCAAAGTCAATAGAATTTTAATAAATAACTACTTATCATAAGAAATTAATTTACAGGCAGTTTCTCATCATGTCGTTTATAATATATATTTCAGATTTCATTCGAAATCGTTATTGTGCCCAAAACAAACAGCTTTTATTTTTTTTCGGCCGGAACAGGCTATAACAACTTTTCAATCATATTATTGTTATTCCTTCCATTTTTTGTTATATTTTATTATTCTAACTTCTTTTTCAGAAACTTTGTAAGTATTCAAACGCAATAAAATATACCAAAGATCTGAAACACACAACAGTAGAGTAACACTATGTTTGTTTTTCTTTTAGATCGTAAACCAATAATAAAACTTGTTGCATGTTAACACCACAAATGTGAAAAGCAAAAAGCCGTTGGAGCCGAATTCGCACTCGGCAATGTTAACGTAACCAACAAGGTGAAAACCAGTGACCCTAAATCATTTAAACAAAAGTAAGGAAGGTGAAACACAAATACTCGAGTTTACGGGTCAACCGAGCTAGGGGCTGCCACCGGTGTGGAGGGAGAGGGGTGTGAAGGGCGAAGGGAACGTACGGGGGAGGACCCTGACACAGATCCGAACTCATCAGTGTAGCGTTGCGGAGGCCTCGAGATTCGGCTGTTATATTATCATCGATTCTTCGTCGCACCATACCGTGTTACGCACAAAATGGGTCAACGCGCTCCACGCAGCGTTGGAGTACGTGCGATGTCCCCGTTCCAAATTGCTCCCTCGGCAAATTAGCTCCTCGCGCTAACCATATTCTAAAACAGCAACGGATAAAATTTTGAACTGCTAGATTCATAATTGCCACTGAAACGTTTCGTTACCGCACGCCGCCGGCACCAACACGCCAAATGGAACTAGGCTCTCTGTGGTCTAGTAAACATTTAGTCAACCTTGTTAATCTATAACCCAGATATTTTTATCTACTTATTTCATCAATGGGACTTCTAAATTTTTCGCGAACCGTTTGGAAAAGATAAATTGAGAGAACGTACGTGACCTGGTCTCGTCACAGTTTCATGGGCCACTTTCAGCTTTGTAATGACAGTGGGCGATCGTTGCAGCGCCATTGCGACACTCGCCTCGATTCCGTTGAGAATCATTTGCCACTTCACTCATCTAATTAATGAAGATTTGGAATAAGTAAATCTTGGAAAATTATATTTGTAAATCATTTAAATTACAGCTGCGATCATTGTGAAATCGTTTCCTCTACAAAGCATTGGTAGGAGAAGGACATGCAAACAGCTATTAGGATAAATTTAATTATGTTAGTAGCAAACAGAAAATAAAAATTCCAGAAATAACCACAAATAAAAAAAAACGGCTCCTTGACCTTTTTGACCTTTTGTTGCAAGTGACAATGGAACGTATAGAAACGAAAGGCTGCAAGCAAGAAGAACCATGACATTTCATAATCATAATTCACTATTGGAACGTGGTAAGAAGCGTTAGCGAAAAGAAAATAAAAGCGAGCCGTTTAAAGCCATTTGCTGTGCTGGTGAAACTATAATCGAGATCATCGCACAAAAGAGAAGGCGCCACGCAACGAGCCGAAGAAACGACACAACATCGCACTTTCCATCGACAAAGAGGCGATATACAAATTGTAAAATTTCACCAAACTCAGTACTATCGAATAAATTGCAATAAAATATGTTCGATAGTTCCTTTTTACAACATGTTATATCAATCAAAGTCAAAATGAAACGCATACAAGTGATAAAATTCGCATACCAGTCTAAGTGTGAAATGAGATTGTATGCAAACCTTCCAAAACTATAAAGAAAAGAATTGTTCCAACAAGAATAAATAGTTGTTTTAAATAGCCTTGGCCTTGTGGAATGTGTACAGAGCGATAATAAAACGCAGTTGGAAATAATGTAACGACTGTAACTCGAAATGATGAACGTACCTAAAATGAGTTATTATGTAATGCATCTCAGACAGATTTCTTTAATCAGAGAAACTTACGCATGACGAAAGTTATCAACGTCAAGTTGAGTGTAATAAGATAAGAAAACATCGCATTAATTTGACGACGCTATTAGAATTTGGATTTCAGCCAGAGCAAAACAAATAAGATAATCTTTTCAATTACTAAATTCTTTACAATTTATGTTTAATTATTGAAGCGTAGCACCGTTTCGTTTCGGGTAACGGACAGTTCTGTTTTAACTGGGCGTTATCGTAACCAAAATACGACGTCGGTGCCGCCAAAACCCACTTTAGTTATCGCATTCCGCTGTCAGCAAACAGGAGCACGGTGCTGAGAGCGGGCGAGCGGGCCCGGCGCCCGGCCGCAATCTTTCGCTTTGTGAACGCTCACCGGCCCTCGGCTAAATTGATACATTCTTGCGAAATAAACTCGCCCAACTTATTTGAAATACATTCGAAACAAACAGGAACATCGAACTTGTTCAAAGTAACTTAGTAGGTAATTTTATAGTTGTTGTTATTCATATGGAGCACCCGAATGATAATCTTTTAATCGCTGACCTACTTTTTCAGTACCCGGATCAAGTTTTTCGTTAGTTTCATTTACGAGCACGATTACTAGTAGTGGCATAAAATTATAATTTGGATTCATTTACACTATGGAAATAAAAGAGTTATTGGCCTAGATGTTAGTTTACTAGATCCAGATACTGCTGAGCCAAGGTAAACTAAACTGGATTTAGGCTCCAATTGAACTGGATAATATGAAGTGCAAAATGTTATTCATTAGGCACAAACTCACAACCAAAACTACAACTAAGTGATAGCTAGAACGAATTTGGCGCGAGCAGTCGAGGGAGACTACTGAAACTGTAGCGTTTTCTAACAATTTACTTCAGTTAGTAACGCACACAATCTAGGCAACCAAATCCTATCAATTTACTGAAACTTTTCACCGTTTTCACAGTTGCTATGAAACATTTTAGTGGTGACGTAGGAAATTAGGAAATTAATTTCTCTTTGGAATAAATAAATAAATATATAAGGACAAATTACACTGATTGAGCTAGCCCCAAAGTAAGTTTGAGATTTTTGTTATGGGATACTAACTCAACGATACTATATTTTTATAACAAATACATATATAGATGAACACCCAAGACCTAGGACAATTTGAAAAAGGCCATTTTCCAACTTGCCCTGACCTGGGATCGAACCCAGAACCTCTGGGTGGCCTATTTCATATCTCAGTTATTAAACTATGTGTCAGGTAGTTGAATGTTGTTTTATGTGTAATTGATTTATTTTTCTAGGTGTTTTAACCATATTTAATACAAATTTATATTTTTTGACATGGCTTCCATGAACCTTTCATGAAATGGTAAGGTTTAAAGTTCAAGTAAAACATAATAAAATATCCAAATTTCGAGGTGAAAACGATAAGTGGGAAATACGGAGGGTCGTTTCGTGAAATGAAGGCGTCTTTCTTGCTCTTCCGTGCATTCTCCGAGGAGGTTGTCGACCCCTCGAAGGCGCATCTCGGCAAATCCTTATTTCTGCCCACACAGACATACACCCTTGTACATATATATTCGCTTAAGACGGTCCTCGTTTTAAGGGGAGAAGTGAACGTGCCAAATGCTTGTGAATCGCAAGTGAAATGTTATTCCTTTTTATAAGAATATCGTAATTCAACTAAATAAAGATTGTTGTCTTAACCAGTTAGTGACAACTAAAATAATATGTGGTTATTTAGAGGCATCATAGGTACTACCTGGAAACACAGTTTGAAAAAGAATTACGGCTGTATAATTGTAACCTAGTCATTAACTAACATTCATTATTAATATATGTACTCGTATTTGAGAAATTATGTGATGTGACGAATACAGATGTGAAGTAAAGTATCTGCCACAAAAGACGACAAGAAAAAAGAGCATTGGGATTGGGACCTCAAAGCTTTCCGGTTTGGAGTATTGGCTACCTGCTTAGAGAGTAAAGTAGTCGTTGTCGGAATTTACAGATGTTAGGATTATATATATCGTGAATGGATCATATCATTTCTTACAACAATAGATCGGAACAAAGATTCGCAGGTAAAAGGAAAGAAATTGTAATTGATTCACATTAAATGTTGATGATAACTTTTGTGATACAGTAGCAACTATTTATAAAGAAAATGTATGGGCAATACAACCATGTCAGCCAGATAAATATTGGGATGTAATTTATAAAAAAAATGATAGGACCTTACCATAACTATACCTATCAAAACACTAAGTGTTTTGGTTTGATAGTATTTTAGTGTGCTTACTAAATTATATTCATGCAAGCATATATTAGCAAAAAGCATTAACATAGAATAATAATTTAATAAAAATTTTTAAGTTTTACTATTACACCTACCTGATTAGTTCCAAAGTGACAACAAATATAAAAGTAAGCAAAAGTGGGGTTCGACTCGTTTGGGGTCGCCGTAACGAACGAGGGTGCGAACTAACAGAGAGAGGAAACATCGAAACAACATCAACGCAACGCATTTGGTATATTTAGGGGAAAGTCGACCAAATGTGTGCTATGCGACAAAACACAAAAGATAAATATCTAGATAACACTATAATGACTGCAAAATTAGCTAAATGGTATAGTTATGATAAATCATTAGCTAATAATTATGATTGTATTATTATTAGAAAAAGTGACTCGATTTCTAAGTCGCTCCCTCTACTGCTTGCCGTTTAACGTTCAGCTTACACAACAAGGAAAGTTAAATGCGCGTGCGGGGCACAGCAACTTTCCCCCATTGTAATAGCAAGTCATAAATGAAATCAACACACCATAATAAAAACAAATATAAGGCTAGTATTTAGCGGATAAAAACAAGATGAAAACCCCTTAAAAACCAACCAAAATACAAACTGGTTATTTCACTGAAATAAAATTACCTGGCTTAGGATTTTCTAAATCAAATAACAACCCAACCGACGTAAAGTCCTTCGATGAACATGATAAAATAAACTAGTTCCGTGTTGACTCCAACAACCAAAATAGCTCACCTGGCTAAGGCCATTATTCGTTTGTATAATCCAATTTTCCAAAACAGTGGCACTAAGAACACACAAATCACACTAAGTCAAATTCTAAAGTTATATAGTGTCCACTGAAACAACACCGGTATGCGAAAGTGTATCGCGTTTGACAGTTTCACTTCACCACATGGCTGGTAAGTTGCGTGGAATGTCGCGACAGACGTGCGATACGCTCGACGTTTGACGGGCGACTGGCTGGAGTGGTGAAGTAAAGTGCCGGTAGGGTTGGGGGGTCGAGCCGAGTTGTGCGATTGCGAGCACTCCTCTCGCCGAGCTGAGTGCGGCGTAGAGGCGCGGGGTCAGCGAGGGCGGAGCGCCCGACCACCGGCACCCGCGGGACAGCTGCGCACACGGACCCTTTCTCTCCTGTCTCTATTGTAATAGTGAAAGCTCCAGCTTGCTACTGTTTTGTTAATACTTAAAATTTACGCAATCGACGATGCACATAATACAAATTCAGTTAAGTGCAAATGTGATGAAATTTCAAACTTGCGTAAGGCGTTTCTGTAAAGTGTTGTTTAAAATATCAGTTACTTCACAATGATATTTTTCATTTCATGAAGTCACGTGAATCAAATAAAATGCTAAAGTCAACTACGGTCACTCATAGAAGTCATGAATTGAAAAACAGTCAACTCAGTGAAGAGAGTTAATCATCTAAATAAAATATTCAGTTGCAGCTGGTTCAGTGCACGAGGGAGGTGTTGTTGCCCCCGTGTAGAGCCTTGAGTAGCCCTGTTCGAAGCTCTCGCATATTATATTTCTGCGCTTAGCAAAATTGTCTTTCGAAGCTTTGCAAAGATGATGTTGAATTTTATTTATTGTTGTAGAGGTATAAAACTTTAAATTTTTAGAACATTATATTGGGATCAGCATGTCTTGTACAAATTAACAAGAAGAATTTAAAGGATAAAACAACATACCTAATAGGTACAAAATTCCTATAAAATACATAAGTAGTTTTGCAACAATCTGACCCTGAGCTCCGCTCCGAATAAGCTGAGGATGCAAACGGAAACGTGAAGAGTTAGAAAGCATTAGACCCATGGTTAAAGAGCTACGAAAAAGACCGCGCTGTCATGTTTTTAGTCAAACCCAGAAACGTAAAGAAAATTTCCTTTTATTATCCGTACGACTTTAGACAATATTCATAAAGAACTATTGAAACTGTTAACATTTTTAAAAAGAAAATTAAATCCATCTCCATTTTTTAATAGAAAATTGAAAAAGGTGCAGCAATACATTAACTCAAGCTAAGTAATCAAACTTATATAATTGTTTAACTAGAACGTTGTCACATTTAGTACAGAAAAACAAAGTGAAGTTCAAACAAACAACAGCAACTGCATGATTCAGTGAGTGGGTGCAGTAACCACTAAGCACACAAACAGACGTGTCGTACGTTACAGCAATAACGCGAGCATTGCCTGACATCGCTTCGGAAGGACTCGAGGGTACATCAAAGTCATCCAGTCTTTATTCCCCTCAATGACGCGTCACACCCGTCGACCTTGGCTCGGCTCCTCAGGGTTAACCTCCCAAGGGGAAAAAGGGCCTTCGGCCTCGGATTCCACGAACCATGTTACCTGAACCTTTGTTTATAGTAAATATAGGTACTTACATCTTGTCTTAGGACTTCATTCGATCTCAAAATGATGTCATTGCTTAATTTTGAATCGGCATGCATGAATCTAATGTAGATAGTGGTAAGACTTTTTGCATTAGGGTTTTTGCAAAACTAAATAAATTATGACTTCCCCATTCTCTGTTATTTTATGAAGCATAAAATCCTCCATGAAAAAGGACTGCGAAAAGTAGGTTAACTAAATAAAAGAAGTAAGTTAACGTGGTGTGTTAATATTTTTACACTTCAAAGTAAATAAATAGTTACGAGGTAAATTTATTGTTTCAGTCTGAATAACTACTGAAGAATCACTTCGTATATGTTTAACAAGTACGAATGTGTAGAGTATTTCACGTCGGTAAACCTTCCTTATCGACCTATTCTGCCAATCAACGTTATTGGAACCTTCAACATTAGATTTTTATAAGAACCTTTGAGCTTAATAAAAAAATATCATCCTACAGTTACAAAATTACTGTTGTACCAACCTTGAACTTCATATCCATAATTATGTCATGTATGTATACTTTAGTATAAATCGTAAAAACATCATAATTTATTCATTAAAATATGAACACGTCACATTATGTAAATGTTTTAATTAAAATAAATCATTCATGCTGTTCTGGAATAAAAGAAATTACGTAAAACGGACCAACAGCTATTATTTTTGCGCAGATTGTAGAAGCCAATAAAAGGAAAGTGCGAAAATCGAGAAGTGATCGTGTTAATTTTATTAGCGGTCGTCTATATATTATGTATTTGAAATTTGTTTCGTCAAAAGGGGCCACATCTATCATACAAAACGTAATGTAAAGCTATACCTACTTTCTTAAGTGTTTGTAAAGCAGTAGTTCATAAACTTTGATTAAAAATTTCATGTCATAATTAAAAAAATAATTTTAAATTAATATAATTCCTTTTAAACTAGCTGAAGCACACGGCCTTGTAGCAAATTTTGACAATCTGAACATTTTCCCGCTGTTTAGCCGTTTTTAGCTGAGTTTCATACAATTTTTCACCTCGTATTTTACCCCCTTAGAAAATGATTTATTCGAAAATAGTGCTCCAGTAAATTTTAGTTTCCATGAGCTTGATTGAGATGTTATTTTTTACATTTCAAACTTCAAAATTGACCAAGTTTCACCCGCTCAGAGCAGAGGTACCGAAACGTTACAACATGGGGATTTTATTTTTCATACATAATTTCAAATGTTTACTTTCCACTTTAAAAAAGCCTAGGGACAATGAGCTCTTAATTCATTAGATAGATCTATTACTCTAAAAAATTAATTCTTATTAGAGAAAACTTTACTGATGTATGTTTAAGTAGTTAAGTATTTATCTGACTGTAAAAGGCTATTGTTTGTTTCCAAAATAAATAAAACAAATCCAGTAATATAATCAAGCTCTAAAGCCACCAAGCTTCCGGGACAAACAAAAAAGGAGCTCATAAACATGTCGTATATGTGCTTTCGTGTAATTTTTTTAGAAACTGCAACAAGTGCCACAGATCCGCTCGCGCACTTTCCTCGATTAACTTTCTCATTTACAATGCGAGTTCGAGTTGACCTTTCCTTTCTATAGCGCTCACTTGGAAAAGGGTCAATTGACAATTCAAATTCATACGGCATGCTAGTTATATTTGTTTACCTTTGTTTTTATGTAAAGATACACTCATGGGCCTGTCATATGACTCAAACCTAAGGGCAGAAGTCACCTGTCAAATTGACCATCATTAGTTTCCAATTCTTGTCTGCTTTTTTTTTTCAAATTTTACAAATAGTATTTTATAAGATTGGAGATAGAAAACTGGAAACATTGAAAACTTACAAATTCTACTGGCCCTAAATGACTTGGACACTGATTTGAGGAAACTTTTTGGAGAACGGATCCCTCCGAATCGCAGGAAATTGTTTCTTAAAAAAAACTTATCGGCATGGAAGGTCATTGAAAGGAAGAAACTTATTAAAAGCTTCATTTGTAAAATCATAACAGTGAAATATATTAATCTAAACTGGTTTAGAAGAAAATAATTTTTCTAACTAAAAACCTACTTCAACACCAAAGTACACAATCGATTTTAATAAAATTTCTATGGAACCACCCGAAAACTGTCTTTTCAAAACGAAAAATGAAAACTTAATTGGCTCAGGCATCTTTGAGTTATCGTTGAACATATATTTAAAAAATAAAATTCCGACGAATTGATAACCTCCTTTTTTTTGAAGAAACTGTTCTTCTGTTAAGAACGTGAAAGAAGTAGAATCTGAATATACTAGTGGCTCTGTGAGCTGTAGACCTCGCAAGTCACTCCTAACTAGTGTATAGAACCGGGAATTAAAATACAAGAACCGGGATTTTCGGTACTTTCGGTTTTTTATTTATTTATTCAATTATATGGCAATTGGCAACACAGACTCTTTGTGCGAGCGGTGCAGGAGCGGCCATTTACGATTACCACACCTTCGGTTAATAGAAGAATCTTTACTTAATTACTTGCAGAACCCAAACACATATTCTTCTAAATAAATGATGGAGATTTAAGTGTATTTTCCCGTCCAAATAGTAACGAAATGTGCAATTAGAATGTATTACTACTAAAACGCACTAGTCCGCCGCCATCAACAACAAGCCTTATCAGGTCATTGAAATAGAAGAGGACTGAAGTAATTTATCAAAGAGCGAGGAGTTAAATGCGGAACTCAAGAAAATTAGCAAGGAACGGGTTAGATCAACGCAAAATGATAACCTTGAAACAAATGTAAAAATCGAGATGGCCCTTTTCGAGAATCGAGGAACTCGTGGGCTACATTTATCACAAGTTTACGAGCAACTTTTGAGTATTCCACTCACCAGTGTTAAACCTTAAAGGATTTCTTCTTCGGCTGGCCTGCTGTGTTATGAAATTAGATCGCGTTTAGGTGATGTAAATTTGGATGCGTTGATCTTTTTTAAGAAAAATAACAATGAAAAATAGCTTTCAAAAAGACCAAATAGTTCCACTTTATCTGTTAACGTGTAGATTTTTGATTGTTATCCATTTGAATTTTATTTTATTTGCAATTTTATTGCAGCTAATAGTTTGTTCATATTAATCTCATGACGTTAATTATGCTCACTCTATGTCATAGACTGATTTTTACAAAATTTTAATAAATGTTAAGTTTTGCTATTACTAAAGGCTGATTGTCATTATTCTCATTCAATGAGAGGCTGTTTCTTACTAATAGTTCCATTCATGTGTGATTGTGTAAATTTTATTTTGTTATGATAACTTAATAAGATTGTAGCTTAAGTTGATTCCCAATCCCATTGATCCCATTCAAAGACAGACTGATTTTATCTAGATAAGTATTAAAATTAAGTTTGTCTATAGCTAAAAGCTAATTACAATTCAAATACATTTTTGTATGATTCTTATACGTGTAGTTTTATTCTTTAGGTCTTTATTATTTCAATTTATCGTTATTATATATCTTTATTATATTATATATATGGTTGAAAAAAAAAATACCGAAACTCCCGGGAAATCCCGGTTCCAGCATAGTCCGGTACCGAAAATCCCGGTTCCTTGAAACAGCACCGGTTCTCTATACCCTACTCCTAACCGATAGTTTCATCATCATCATCATATTTGCCACAGGAAGTCCACAGCTGGACGTAAGCCTCCCCCAAGGATTTCCAAAACGACCGATCGAAAGCGGCCTGCATCCAGCACTTTATTGCAACTTTGCTCAGGTCATCTAACCATCGAGCAGGTGGTCCTACGCTGCGCTTGCCGGTACGCGGCCGCCATTCGAGAACCTTCCTGCCCCATCGGCCATCGATTCTTCGCGCTATCTGCCCCGCCCACTGCAACTTCAATGAGCTAATCCGCTTGGCTATGTCAGTGACCTTTGTTCTCCTAGGAATCTCCTCATTTCTAATTCGATCGCGTAGAAAAACACCAAGCATATTCCTCTCCATAGCCCGTTGAGCGATCATGAGCCTTCTTATGAGACCCATAGTAAGGGACTCCGTTTCAGAGCCATAAGTCATCACTGGTAACACACATTGATTAAACACTTTCGTCTTGAGGCACTGAGGTACTTTAGATCATAAACACGTAATTTCCCGAACGCTGCCCAGCCGAGTTGGATTCCTCCAAAGATCTCTTTCTCGAAGCTGGAACTTCCTGCCTGTTTTAATTGACCCAGGTAGACATACTGGTCTACAGCTTCGAGGGTGGGGCTCCCAACAGAAACAGGTGTAACGTGCATATTTGACATGTCAAACCTGCTTCTGTACATCTTCGTCGCCAGGCCGACCTGTTGGGAGACTCGATTGAGAGTCTTCAAGCATCGTACTTAGGTCCTCCATCGATTCTGCCATGACAACGATATCGTCGGCAAATCAAATGTGAGTGATTTCGCCATTAATGTTAATGCCCAGTCCTTCCAGGAGCTTGAAGGCATCTTCCAGAGCGGTAAACAGTTTTGGAGATATGACATCTCCCAGTCTCACGCCTTTATGCAATGGAATATCCTTCTTACTGTGCTCCTGACTCGGACCGACATAGTAGCTAGCGGCAGCCAATACGGCACCATTGATTGGCATGTTTCGTATTTTCGATCGAATCGAAGGCTTTTTTGTAGGCCCAAAGCACAGCGGCTGATTATACTCCCTCGTCTTCTCTATAACCTGCCGCAAAGTATGGATGTGGTCCATGGTAATGTAGCCTTTTCAGAATTCAGCTTGATCGGGAAGTTGGAAGGCCAAAGTCAAAGTCAAAGTCAAATTTTTTTATTCAATGTAGGATAAATTTATCTCTTATTGAAGGTCATTTTTTTTTAAATATTATTTTAGTGCAAAAACTAAAAACTACTAGCATCAAATCTGTTAGCGAGACAATTCCTGACGACCCTCGAAAACAACTTATATACATGACTCACAAGCGTAATGGGCCTATAGGTCTTCAATAGACTATTGTAACCCTTTTTAAAGAAAAGGACCACTACGCCCATATTCCACGCTTCGGGCGTTACGATCTTGAGTAGAACGGAATTAAACAGCCTCTCAAGGGCTTTCCGTACTGGCGTTCCGTCCGCTTTCAGAAGCTCTGTTGTGATTCCTTCCTCACCTGGCGCCTTGTTGTTTTTGAGCTGTTTGAGGGCCATCCTAATCTCGTACAGACTGATGTCCGGAATATCTATCTTCAGGTTAGCTTGGCTCTTGAATCTGTAGCCATATTCACGCTATGTTTTTGTCAGCTTTGCCCAGTAGACATAGTTCGTGCAAACACTTTTGAATCTTTGTTTCGTTCTATTGTTTCCTCAATACATTAAGTATTAAAGGAGTGAATGTCGTGTCGCAAGGACTTTTGTATTCGTCTGTTGAGGTTTGCAGCGTCATGCATCGTCGTTCTGCCATCAAGTCTAGGGTCTGAGCAGAGATTTTTTGAGGTATATTTTTAGGGCGGGATTTAAAAAACTTGGATCCCATCCCACTGCTTGGACAGTTTCTACAAGCCCGTTGTTTAACTCGTCCACTGAAACTCAATCCAGTAAGTTTATTTATCCGATAAAAAGTTGTTCAGAAAAAAGAGTTGCAACTTGATAACGGTAACAAAAAAGAATAATGACATTTTTGAAAAATTTTGCAATGGCTGAAGTGCTTAAGTAATTTTTTTAGTTTTCAAACCCCATATAACCACCATTTTTAAAAAATATTTAAAGCCGAATCGACAAAAAAACCATATTATTTTCGAACCTTCTCACAAAATTTCACGAGAATCGGTTCAGAAGCGACTTGTATAGTAGGCGAGAACAGACACACAAAAGCATTTTTGGTCAAACTCGAAACTGAGACGCTTCGCTCGCTCGGTCAAAAAGGTCGAATACAGAAAAATATAATATGTCGTTGTTGGGAAAATAGATAGGATCTGAACTCTCGTAAGTAAGAAATATATGATATGTTATTTTTTCAACGTTATATGATTCGAACTCATAAATTAGGTTTGAAAAATATTTTTATTGAGTAGTTTTTTAAATGAAACGTAACAAATTATTGTCATGTAACGCTCTCGCATCGTCGCAAATTAAGGATTAAAATTCAAAAATGTTCATCACCAATATAAAATATATAACACGAAAGACGAAATTTTACTACTTCAATCATTTTATGTACTTACTGGAACTTATTTCATTTTACCAGTTTCACCTATAGTTATTATTATTAAAGAGCTAACTAAGCCATTGTCTGTGGAGCAACTAATGACTTCCATGTAATAACTTTTCTCATTGTTGCACCAGCAGTTATCAAGCAATATATTGAAAATCTTATCAAAACATTGCTATTACATAGTTTCTAAAAGCGAATTTATCGAATCTCTGATCCAATAGTTAATTTATAGCCGTGTTATTAGTAAACCAAATCGTGTTGTGATATTTTATGTTAACTCTAGAGAAGTATCTATAAAGTGAGAAAGCTCGTTGTCGCGGCGCAGCCGGTGAAAACCCTACAGCGACTTCGCCGTTTTCACAGATAGCGACATGGCAAGCGTAAAAGCGAGAAACTTATTACTAAACACAGCTAGAAATCCAATTATAATTTTCTAACATCTTTCACAGCGACCTGTCTATGGAAATCTGTAGGGTTTTCTTTGGCCGGCCAATATTTACTATTTTCTTTTTGAGGATATAAGACAAAATAGTGAAAGTGCATCTGTGGTGTTGCGCTTACGAATCGCATTTAGAGCATTTTCAGTCGTGAGGAGAGAGGGAGAAACGTAAGAAAGCGCCAGTGAACTGGCGAAGGTATAGTAAAATTTGAAAGCGCTACACAATAGCGCGTTGTCGAAATTGGAAAGTTGAGTGGCGCGCGTCCATTGCGTAACAGCTCTTACGGGTTGCGGCGTGACGCTGACGAAAGGTACAGAGTGACGTCACCGGCATGAAAGTGCATCGGCCGGCGCCCCTCCCGGCGCCTGCTGCACGTGCGGTGCAACCAGCGTTGCGCTTCCTGTACCGGAGGACTTTCTATTGGGAAACCGCCGCGCGCCGCACTCCACTCTCCTATTGGGAAATTCGACTCTCACGCACTGTGGCACGAAACGAGATGCATCTGATTGAGCAATGACGCAGCCGCAGTCAGCTTCACAGCGCTTACACAACACCCGCACATGATGCTCCGATGTCGAAGCGATGCATCTTATGGATGGATGGACGGTATGTCAAGAAGGCAAGGGCCGTGGGAAAAATGCGCCAAGGAAAAGCCTCCGCTTTTAACTGAATCAGTACTTACACTTTTGTAATGCTCGTGAGACTTGTCTAAAATTCTGAAACAAAAAAACCAAAATTTGTAAATTTCATGTAACAAGAAAAATACAGAACGAAACATCAACAAGATTGAAGATGTTAACAACATTATTACTAATTATAATCATTATCTCACGATCATGAATAAACAGTTGATAAGTATATATAATAATATTAAAATCAATTTTATTGTATCCATTTGTGCTCATTTCGAGCTTGAAATCAATATAAGCTGCCTTGACACTGTTTGCTTTTACAAACCAACGGATGCGCTTGTGTTTTAAATGTGTTACAATGATATAAATATACGGGGAAATGGAATATTTGATAAACGTGGATTTGATTCATCTACCATCTCGTTAGCAAAACAGGTACAACTGATTAGAGGTCATGAATCGTTAGTCAATGTATTAGACACGTTATTGCAATGACCGCATTATAACAATATACTTCATAGCGCAGCATTTACCATACAAATGTCACGCTGATTGACCAATAAGTGAGAGAGTTAAAAAATTGAGGTCTCAACGCGGGACGCTCCTCAAAGGAGTTCATGGTTGAATGGAATATGTACAGTATTCAAACAAATTGCAACACTTTCAATGTAGGCCTTTCTGAGTTTACTTAAGGTTTAAAATACTATGACGCATCCGTAGAAGTTCCTAATTGCAAGATTGAGAACGCTTATGAATAAGTGGGGATTTAATCTTTGTAATCTCATTAATACGGTTCATTTTTGTTTACAACGATCCGACATTCAAGAAGTAGGTTGAGAGAACGCAAATCTATATAGACCCGTATATCACAAAGATTCAGTACTATAGTGGTTGGTATAGTAATTCATTCATACTGGTCGACATTTTTGATAATGAAATGTTCGTTCAACTGAAAATAAATTTAGATTACATAACGAATAGCGTCATAGCGACTGTATTTATATTTATTAAAGATATTTATCTATGTTTGTAGTAGTAATAGCCAAAAGAAATGCAGTTATTGTAAAAGTGCCTTCAATTAAAAATACTAATGTTGCAAATAAAGAAATCATTGCAGCACATTAAGTATAAGTACAAACTTTTCTAAGTCATAACTAAGTATCTAATTAAATTAAAACTAGATTATTAGGTAGCAATAACATTACACTCATAACTTACTATGTTACATTAACATAATATATCCATTACGAAAGGAGATAGCTGGTACTCTTAGGAAATCACATAAGATAGAGGGTATTTGCAATTTCTATGTGAACAGAACTTGATAACGCCATAAAAAGCGAAACATGCTGATATATATTAATCGAGATTATGATAACTTATCTATAAGGAAATTTATATACTATATCCAAACGTTAACAATAGCATAAGTTCGTAACTTATGTCATATACAATTTCCTCCTCATGCTGAATTCGATATAAAAAATGCTTTAGATATAATAAATACTACGACCATAAATAATTAAAATAATAAATATTTGATACAAGAGTTTTGATTTGTGTTGGAACGTTACACATACGAGCGCTATTAAAGCTTTCTTTAGGCATATAGCATAAGAAAGGCGAGTGGTTCGCGCACTTTCTATCAGCTGTGAACAAAAGCAACGAGCAAAAGTTACGATATCTCATGTGATATAACAGCTGCCACGATTCAATGCAATATAAATCGCCATCTGATGCATTTCACGCCTCAATCACCTTTCCAAATACCCTTCTAAAATTAGCCTCAGCATTTCATATTCATGGATTGATTATTTATTTAGTAAAGATTTTCTGTGCCTGCACAACTTTCGCACAAGTTTCTATTAATTAACTCGGTTAAAAGCAATTAGGCCATCTACAATGTAGAGTTCCGTGATAACTATTTAAATGATCCGAGTCTTATCATTAGAGTTAACTTTTGCCTTGAATATTATGAGTCGAATTTTTTTATGTGAAATTATCAAGTACAGTTCATATTTTATCGACAGTTAATAATCTCGCGCGATTGTTTATAAACTATCGGTGTTCAAAATCATACGGTGACATATTCAATGAAACTGGTTACTTCTCATAACTTAACTAGATTTTTTTGTGTAAGTAATGATGTTATTAGATTCCCGAGGGATACGGTCAGACTAGCGACCTGAAAACAGATTTTACGTAATTTGGGATTTGTGCTGAAAAAATTCAACGCTTAAAGTAATGTTAATAAGTCTCTAAGGTAGGTAGATAAGTGTAACATTGGTAACAAAAGCAGTTAGAGACCATAGGTTAAATGGGTAGTTTCATATGTCTAAATAAATAATCGTTTAAAAGCGACCGCGGACTAAGGATTCCTAAAACTGTGAATATTATCAGAGAATTAGCGATTCGTAATGTTTTCCGAACTCTGTCTCCATAATATTGAATATGAAACTAGTGAGATCGGCTATCTTAAATAAAACTATATCGCGATCGCATTTGATGTTACGGACGCATGCCATTTCGACGTACGCTCAGCCGTGGTGGATGCGCAGGCACAGGTCAGGGTTGGTAGATACGGCTTTTTTTTGTGCAATTTGGGGAAAATTATATAGATTCAATTTTCCATTATTGAAGGTGATTTTCTTCTATTACATTTTATATTAGATTTTATTAATTATGTTATTTATTCTTATAGATATCATTGTTATTTATTCTATGTGATAAGATACTCATAATAAAAATCAGTAATTGTTCCAGTTACTTTGTTTGTATCAATCATAATTTCGGTTGCAGGAAGTCTCTCGACAGAATAGGCCTCGTTTAGTATAAAGACATGATAATTGAAATATTGTGAAAATTTTTTTTTTTTTTTACAATTTCTGCTAAATGGGGAAAAGACAATCTGGACATGGGAAAATTGTCCTAGCAACCCTGACGCAGGTATTAAATAAATATCCGCAACATTAGAAACTTGCAAAACGAGCTGTTGCAAGTTATGAATATCTAACATCTGACTATGCCACATTCTCGGACAAAGTACTGGCTGGTAAATTGCAAGAGATCTCAACGAGAAATACGTTCACCGTCCTAGATGCTCGGTACTTTCGTTTTGAAATCGGTGCGCACAATTGGCCGTATCGAGACAGAAGCGAGCTGACTGCAGCCGAAGAGTGGCGGAACGCATTCCAGTTCAGCATTTCTAAACAGAACCACCCACTCTATTTCAGTGGTTAATGCAGTTGGTGCATGCAGCTGTTTATTTCGCAATCTGGGAAACATTTGGACTAACATGCACTAACTTTACTTTCTGTGATAGTAACCTTGTAGCTTATTAGTTTCTTACTTCTTATCTATATTATTCCAACATTGTATTTTTGTAAATACATAATATGAGTTGCATAACACTGTTATTGTCATTACTACTTAAAGTACACAACAAATTGAAATACGCATCATATCAATAAAATGCAAAGTCTTTTAGAACTAAAACCACGAACCCCCTCTTAACTTGCCCACTTCAATTTTGATAAAGGCCAATATCGATTACATTATCATGCATTGGCTATAGGATTACTTTCCCTATCATGGACAAACATAAAACGTCCTAAAACTGGGCGGGTTTGATTTGCTAGTATTATTTAAATAAATGTATGTAAGACCAAAAAATGTGGCTCTTCCAATTGCAAAAGATGAAGAATCCATAGATAGACAAACCAAAGTCATATTTATTATGTAAAATTTATTTGAATTGAAAATAACAAATTAATTACTTTTGCTAAAGCAAACACCGCTAGAATTAAATCTATAAATAAACCATCAATGATTCACTGTAGAAATTGACAACTGCAACCGTTTTTACAGCAGTTTCTAGCAAAATCCGAAACAGACTTAGGTAACTGAAAATAGTAAAAAATAGTAACAACGGTGAACTCTTCAAGTAAAAAGTTAAATGGAGATGTATTGGGCAAAATTTCACCAGATAGAGAGTTTTATGTGAAATCAGCGGACAAGAAATCTTGCTGAGCTTTCAACTGTAGCGAAATATCAGTCAATGTTTTTACGATTACCTGTAATTAATTGTTACTGGTGCGACACGTATTTAAATCATTAACTGCTAAGTAAGTACTTAACGCTTTTTGTTATATTTTTCTGCTGTCTTGTTTTATAATTAAAAACTGTTTAAGTGATTTTGATAATTGTATAAATTGATGAATTGAATATTTTGGGAATTAGCTGAGGTAAAATATTTGATCTAGCTTGGTCTAACTGGTTTGAAATACTAGTATCTACGTTGATGATAAAGGCAAGTAGATATATAATATACACGTTCGGGCAGACAGTCAAGGGTGGTAGTGATAGCAAGACCCAACCGCAAAGTTTAGCAGAATGGTGAGCTTTAAATGCATGGAAAAATCGGAATTTAGGAATGTGTTACATGTTGCCTGACCATCACATATTTAAATAAAATTTTAGGGACCTTATCTACATATGCGGCCGCATTGCGTGGTCTGGTCGACTTCTGCGACCTGCATCACTCCTGCATGAGAAAAAATGCAGTTGATACGTTTTTTCTTTACTGACAGACCAGCACAGAAGAAAAGTTATATCATTCCACGTAAGTATGTAATGTAAACCATACTTATTGACATGTAAAAGTGCTTCTAAAGGTCTATTCACTGAATAAACATTTATTTCCCAAATAACAAACCGCCACATCAAGTTTGCTATCAGATACTTTAGAATTTTGTTCGAGAAATGCTAAACTAAAACGGAAGACTATCTCTCCATATTGTAAATAGGAAACCAGCACAGCTACTAAGCCGCTTTCCAATAATAATTTAGATTTGTTCGGCTCGAGTGCAATACTATACACGAAAGACCAAGGATTTTGCAATTTGTATTAAATTAACTCCGCTGTATGGTGAGTGTGACATAATTTCACTAGATCTGAGTTGCTGACATCAAAAGAACGCTTGTTTCGTGAGTGACACACGGATGCGTAGCTCAGCAAATTACAGAAACGTGATGAAAAGTTATTTCAAAATTCTTATGCTGTTTGGGTGCTTGTTAATTTCACATAATTTATTTTTCCCTAAATCTGCATCTTGCATTAAAAATATGTTTGTTTCTTCAATAGCATACAGTCGCATTGGCAAATATATTTTATTATTTCATGGCGAGTAATCATAAAATCTAAAAAAATCTCGCTACGTGTGTGTCGGGCCACGCGCAGTGTAGGGTTGTATAGTTGCGAAGAATGCCGACTTTGACTTCGATATATATAAGTACTATTGCTGTGATTTTTTTCACGTGTCCATATTCAACCGTTTAGCGATAGATGGGGGGGAGGACACTGGACTATTACAAAAACAACCGAATATTTCACAAACGGGTCCAAAAATGGTGTCCAGAAACTTAATATTTTCGAAAGACTTATTTAAAGACAACCCTTGTCATGAGTACGTCAAGAAAAAAAATCGAATGGTCTCCAAGTAAAACTGCGGACAGACAGACAGACGGACAGACATGGCGAAACTATAAGGGTTCCTTGTTTATTACGGAACCCTAAAACATACTTGAAAAGAAAAATATATTTTTGTTAATTCAATGCAAATCTCTTTTCCTTTGGGCTATATATCAATTAATTTGTTTATTAATATTTTATTATGGATTTATCATCACTATCCGAGCGTATTTCCGTCCCGGTTGCATCCTCAGCGGTAACGCTTCAAACAGCCCGGGGTCCGCTACTTATATTACTTCATCCATATCTTAGTAGCAAGTTTTACTTCATCCATATCTTAGTAGCAACCAAAGTAATGACATTTTAGATTAGGTTACTTACTGAAAATTTACTTATTGTGTCGGCCCTGAGTCTTTAGATTTTTAGTGGGCCTTTACATTAGAAACGTCATTTTTGATATTAAAAGATTTGCGCCAATTAAAAGAGGTTTGGCTTATCGTTTGTTAGTTCTGTATGTACTTGAATACTATGTCAGGAGTCGAGCTATTTCACAAGTTTCTCTGCACGCCCACCATTTACGTATCTAGGTACACGCTCCCATTGCATTAGAAACGATTTAATTTTTTTTTAAAGTCATCTGATCTGCGATACCAAAAATTTGGCCAAACAATGAAGGCCTTCAGATTTTAGTGCAAATATACAATTTTCACTGCACTACGGTACCCCGACGAAAAAAAGAGGTGTTATTTGTTTGACTTATCTGTGAGTCTGTCTGTGGCATCGCAACGCCTAAACGATTGGGTCGATTTTGATGCGGTTCTTTTTTGTTTAAAAGCAGACTTGAACGAGACGGTTCTTAGCTATGTTTGATGGAAATCGGTTCAGCCGTTCAAAAGTTATTGGGGGTGAACGCTTAAAGGCCGGCGTTTGTTTAACAAACTTGTCTTATCCCTACGTTAATATACTAAAACTTTATAGTTCCCATCAAGTCAAAATATACTAAATCTCATCATTAACTGAATTCATTTTTAGTATCCATTATTTCGAATGTGCTGAGAGGTCAACTTGTATCAGACATAAAAAAATATTTTTCCTATCTTGCTATGTGCTCCATGGAGAAAAGTTTTTAAAATTATCATGGACTTAACTTGCCTTATAAATATTTTAAGTAAGTATATTTTTATTAAGTTTTCTCGGTACTAGACGAAAACTTCGAGAGACTTTTGAGAACGAAAATGAGCGCCAAGAAATATTTGTTGTATAAAATTATTTCTTAGTCCTGAATATTGCAAGCGTTATGTATAAGAATAGTAAAGACGATCAAGTTGGTAAAGAGTTATTATGAGGAACTTTTAGCATGCATTTCTTTCACAGGTTCACATTTCACGCTCTGCACTGATTGCGTGCTAGACAGTGAAGCGAATTTTATAGTGCCGATTCTCTCTACTGTCTCTCACAGCGCAACTAATCGACGGAAAACACAACAGAAAAGTCAAACATAGGCATAAAGTGGCATTTCATTTATGCAGTCAGCGTGCGCCAGATTTCATAAGCGATCTCTCTACACCCTGATCTAGGTTAGGTGGCCGGCATCGGATCGGCAGCGGTGGCGTATTGAGCGCGTCCGATGTTAACCTACATACATCGGTGGCACACTTACAGTACCCAGTTGGGGTCGAGAGCACCCGTAATTCGTGACCCAGCCCCCTCCCTACCGACCTCAGCTTTCGTATCTAGGCCCCTTGCCGTCAAACTTTGTTAGATAAGAGTAGGTGGCGCACAAAGGGAAGAGAGTATAATCAAGTGACTGCGATCAGTATCTATTTAGATCAGCTTTCAAATGTTCTTCAACTTGGTGCAGTTAGTTTCGACGATTTCATTTCACAAATAGGTAGGCACAATGTATACTTTTTATTTGTATTCGTGTCACTGTCGGATTTTATTGCATTAATGTAAATAAAAACTTATTCGCCATTGTCAAACAATTAGCATTTCAAGCACGTCATGTTACTATATGCTAGAGTTTTGTTTGTTTTGTAAATAAATTAACTTTTTCCTATGACTTTATGCGCGCAAATAAATTGAAAACCTGCAATTCAAGGACAAAAAGCTCCATTTCATCTTAATATTCATGAAAAGATGAAAAGATTATTAAATTCTGACAGTAGCAAATGAACCCCAAAACATACACTTCAAGTACCTCGAGAAACAACACGCGAGAGGAATCCTTTGTGCACCCAGAGACAACGCGAGTGCAGTCCTCGAACGGTCAAGCGAGGAGGTTCAAGCAAGTGGTATGTTCTGTGCATTGTGCAGTGCTGCGCCACAAGGGTCGACGTCCGGCCCGTGTCGCCAACACTACCACTAATCGATAACCTGATTTGCACACCACTTGTCATGATTCATTCGATACAACCGAACTAAACTTTAATTACTATTCGTATCTCGATTCATTTTCATGCTCCGCCACCTGGTGTTATTGACTCCGCGATCGTCTAACGGGTTAAGTTGCGTAATCCAGTAAATAGGGATTAACCGTAACTTTACACATTTGTGAGAGCAGTTACTCATCGTAAATGGTGAAGCCCTATCTGAGCGGTCACTGACCATTCGTTTTAGAGACAGTACCGATATTGTAATATTACAATGCAGTTGAAGATACGATAAACGTTTAGATAACATGAGGTAAGTATCTGCGGAAAAGAAACGTACTTATTACAATTTACGAGTAATTATTAAATATCAAAGTAGTTAAAGCATCAATAAAATAGACCAACCGGGAAACCGCCTATAAACCTAAATAAAACGACCTACAAAAAGTAAGAGACATATACAATATGTAACCAAAACCCTCAAGGAGCAACTCAGGCCGTCTATGAACAATTTTTCCTATGGGACCAATGCTTGTAACTCGAAAAAGAAATCGACATGTTCATACAAAAGAGTTCAGGCAGCGCGGCAATTTGTATGAAAATGTCGATTCTTTTTTTCGAGTTTCCAGGATTTGGTCCCATAGAAAAAGTTGTTCATATTGACGGTCTGAGTTGCACCTACAAGGATCGAACAGGGTTTTTGTTACATATTGTATGGCATACAAGTGCAGCATATAATATATAAGTCGTAGCCATATCGTAAATTTAATCTCTTCATTAAATAATCGAGAATTTCATGAAATGGTCGCATTTCAAGAATTTGCCGTGTCACTTCATGAAATGGTTGATTATATCGTAAAATTGTTATATTTTTAGTTTACACGACATATTCATGTTGTGCGGCTTGAGGTGGCCCAAGGGCCACCCCGCCGCAACCTTAACCTACCTATAGTGCTCTGTCACAAGTTTTTGTCTTTGTTTGCTTTTTTCAGCCTGTTTATACGATCCGGCCAAACGTGGATGACAAAATCGCGAAACGTTGACGAATTCATGATCTGGTCAAATTAAGTTGGCCGTTTCATGAAACGCGACCATTTCATGAAATGTTAGATCATTTCATAAAGTGATCAAATCTACGATATGGCCACGATATATATATAAAGCAATGTCTTTTTCCAGCAGACATCTAATTGCACATCATTATAGCGTCTTAAGGGGCTACCTGAAATTTCCAGGGTCCAGTGCTGCCCCCATTTGTAATAAATCATTTGAAAGAAAACGGAGTGAAGCTTTTCTACACACGTACGCCAAAAGTGGCCGTTTTTCGCAATTGTGCGTAGAAAAGCTTCACGTTCTTATTTAAACTGTAAACAGTAGTTCATAAAATAGTTTGGGAGGCTATCTAGGGTCTGATCAAGAAAAAAAAATTAAATGATGTCTCCGTTTCCTATTAAATGATTTATTTCAAATGGGGGCAGCACTGGACCCCGGAAAATTCAGGTATTCAGGGTTAAGGACAATCAAGTGTGGATGCATCACTAAAATGTCGTACCGACGCAATACCAAGCCAATAAAACCCACGCATAATAAACGACTTCAGCATGATATCAATAAATATGAGGGCAAATATTGCACATTTTGCTCCAATCGCTTTATAAGCTGACGGGACAATGCATGCAGTCCAGGCGACTCGCGTGCAAAGAGGTCAACGCCCTCGGCCGCGGGAGTGACCTGTCCCGATCCTCGACCAGCAATTGCAATCCAATCACGTGTCAGTTCTGGAATGCCTCAAAGATACAGTGATAGTAATTGACTGAAGTCTATCTATCGCAGGAAGAGGAAGGAATTTACAGCATTACTGCATTGAACCTCATTAGTTAGATCCATCTTGATTTCCTACATCTAAGCTACACATGGCTACACCTACATAAAGTAAAAGCAACTTACACTAAATTTCTTTTAGCCATAATAATGCTTTTTTCGGTCGGTTGCCCAACTTCTCGATTAAGATGACTTGAAATCTACTTATCTAAAATTTTTAGGATTCCATACAAATGAATCACTCGTATCGTGCGTCTGTCACAGCCAATTTGCTCCGAATATACTGGTCCAAATCAAGTGAAATTTGGTAGGACGGTGTAATCCTATGACCCAAACGCAAATGTGAAAAGTAATTTTGTTTTTTTAAATAATTGTAATTTCTCGGGACGAATTAGGATATAAAAAGTTTTGCTAACCTTCCTGTGACATATATCAAATGAATGGGCTCGTCATGAGAATCTCAAAAATATTTTTATGACTATTGTTAAAATAATAGTTTTGATTTTATTCATGAAAGAGCGAAAATTGACCCCCTCCCCCCCTGATCTCCGAAACTACTGAGGGTGAAATTAAAAAAAAAATATATAGTTCTTTGCTTGTAGATTACAGAAAAATTTATAAGAATTCTATCAATTAAAAAATAAATTGGTAAACTAAATAAAATACGGTCACTTACGGAAAAATAGTTCGCTAAAACACCACTAGCGCTATTATTAGTTAACTCGCGTCTTACTCTAACGATTTAAAATGTGATATTTTATATTTATTTAATAACTTTGGCATTGTACGGAACCATCTCCACGCGAGAAAAACTCGCACTTGGCCGGTTTTTTTAAGAACCGTCGCGTTTTTCTCTGGATTTATAATTAAATGCTATGATCAAGACCAGGAAATATGGGCCCATGTTACCAGAAACTATAGAAAGAGTAGACCGAGGACGAGATGGGCAGATCTGCATGGATGACTTGCATGCATTTGAATAAAAAATGGAAACTGTAGACCTAAGTTATGAATCGTCCAAAACAAAGAATACCTACTTATAATTCAAAACCACATAGAAACATCGAATGACTAATAAAAATTCCGATGCCTAACCTAACTAATACCAACCACATTAACAATTTCCCAAAGATCACGTCTTCAAAGACCATGGATTCATTCGAATAATTGAAAAAGTGTCCACGCATCATGATTGCGGTTAAATCAATAGTCTTGACCTGAATTCCAGTTAGGTAATGCTATAACAGAATTATGTATTGTGTGGTAATTAATTAATCAGTAACATGACAACCATTCACGAAGAAACGCGAACCATAGAGATATTGTCCTCCAATCCTACGGGAACTCCATCAACCTCAATTCTTTTTTTCAATTTAATGCCTAAATAATTAAGTGTTTTATAGAAAAGACTCTTATAGGTCGTAAGTAAGTACGCAAATATCTCGGACTAAGGTGAGGTAGAAGAAGAAACGTTTATTGGAAATGCCTTGTATTGCTTGTAAGTATTCCTGCAATATGTACCTTGAGTTCCATAAGGAAATTGTAACAAAATTTGCCTCATTTGAATGTCTTTGGTTACAAAGTAAGGAAAAGGTAATGCTAAATTAATTGAGGAATTATCAATTATCATTATCACAGGTCATTATTACTCGTTGATGAGGGAATTATGTTCCTCGTTGTGTCAAAAGCGTCTTTTATATGGAATTGTTAGGAATAAGGTTCTTTGAAGCGACTTTACGAGACCATACATTATGGTTGTTTTTTTTCGAATGATCAAAAAAGTATTAAGCCTATCGTTATAACGACTCAAAGCAAGGAAAACGTGACGCCAACGATGGCTCAACGTGTATCGACTATCGATAATTTGATATGACTCATAAGCACGATAGCTTGGTCACGATGGCTTAGTTAAAAAATCTAGACACGCGGGAGCGTGTCAAGCCAAGTTCAATCAAAAAGTATACGAACCCACTTTTGACCCCTTCATAACTCAAAATCTATTTAACATGATTTACCCCAAGCCACCTAATATACCCCAAATATCATATACATACTTCAAACCGTTATACGATATAATGTGGACATTTTTATGACATACTGACTCACTGACATCTCTCTCCCTTCTTATTGCTTGCTCTTGACGATGGAGTTAAACGGAGCTGCCTCCATTTCTCTCTTCTGTGCTATCCTTTTAACGTCCTGGTATATGATCATACTCTTAACTTTTCTTTAATTTATTGGAAAAACTTCATCCTCGGTCTTTCTTTTCCTTTTATCCTTTGGCCCTTCTATCTTTTCTTCTTTTATTCTGACTGACGTGTAGATCAAAAATCTTACCCAATTTCAGATGAACTAGCAACGTGAAATTTGCCATCCAACTATGTAATTTCGTGTTTGTTTACTTACTTAAAGAGGAAAAAAACAGAACACAGTGAAGTTCAAAGATTAGTTTTTTTGATCAATTGATTTTATTAGGTAAGTAAGTACCTAACACTATTCAAAATTATAAACAAATATTTATTTTTTTATCACTAACGAGTAAATCATTTAAGTAAAGATTAATGTTGCATAAAAGTCAATATATATTTTTCCAGCAAAAACATACTTAAATGTGTAAATGGGAGCCAAGTTCAACATTATCATATGGTATGGTTGTAGCATCGATAAAAGATCTAAATAGGTGCCATGTTCTGGGACAATCCTGAAATCTACAAAATAAAAAAATACCTACCGTGGAAAAATTTTTATTTTTAAAAATTTAATGCACGTAAACTCTTAAAATTATAAAAAATAAAAGGTACAACTTAATGCTTAATGTATGAAGCTGCAGATGTTTTTTTTTTTCAATTTCAGGGATGGTCCTAGTAAAAATTGTTCACATTGATTAGTGTGTTTACTTCCTTTCGGATTGATAACTCCTTTCCATTAAACGTAGTATACATATATTTCTCTATATGTTTACAACGTGGATGGGACATACCTATAATAAATCGAACCATGGAATATACTTAATCACTATAGTATAATGAAATTAAAATAAGCGTAATAAAAAAAAATTGCGATGCGACATTCGCACTCGAATTGGACACTTTTGTATGGAAACGCAGTTATTTTTATTTTGTTTTTATTTTAATTAGCCCTGGTTCGATTTATTACGGGTATGTCCCTAACACGTTGTAAATATAAGAAGAAACTGACTGACTGACTGACGGATCGACCAATGCGCAGCTGAAACCGCTTTGTCAAGAAGCATGAAATAGGGATGTGGACTGGATAAAAAATATGTTATTTTATTAAGCCTGTCAACAAGATTACTCAAAAATAATGAACCCATATTTTTTCGTCTAGCAAAGAAGTAGAAATTCACAAAGATACAGCACATCAAAGTTTCGGAGTTGGGGTGATTTAAGTCATTTCCAAGTGAAAATTGTACCTGCTCGTGACCTCCCATTTATAGCTAATATAATAAAACCTGAAAAGAAAAAATACGTACACCTACCATACTTTTTTATAATCTACCTGATAAGCCAGTTTTTTAAGTCCGTATTTTCCACAGACGTTTCTTATATGACGTAAGTGTGCACTGTGAAGGGATTTTTGGAAATTCATTTCCTAAGGCCAAGGGGTTGAAATGAGGGTCGAAAGTTTCTATGAAACGCAGCTCAAAACGGCTTCATAGCGGGAAAATGTGTGGTTCTCGTGGAATTGTAAACAATTTAAATACGCGGGCAAGGCCATCGGCTTCAGCTAGTTTATTTATAAGAACCTAAACATTTGACTTGGCAGGCCCCTGCATGAATGAAACATACGTCGTCTTACATAGTGAACTAATGAAAGAGGAAACATTAAAACTAATTCACTAATTACATAAAGAAGAAAACCGCGGAACTTTGTAATATAACCATCAAAATAATTTTGGTAATAATCTGACGATTAAACGAGACATCCACATCACACATCGATTATATTTTAAGTTTTATTCATATGGCCTTAGTGAACACAATCCTACTTCCTAGTACCATTTTCCGCGTTCAAATCAATTGAACGAGTAGGTATTAGATACTAGAACGATAGCAAGTACCAAACTAGATCGAGGTTAAGCGATGACAAATATGATAACAACACGATAACATATTTATCAGACTATGCGAAACCGTTCGTTGCCCAAGTAACTAAATGTTCAAATATGAACTACATAGCTGCCAGTTAACTCTCCAGAACATTTTGTTAACATGATCTTAATTTATTGTGGGTTACATTATATAATAAGATAACTGGGCTTTGTTTTGCAAGTGTGATTACACTGATCACTGATCAATGATGATGCACTTCACAGGGTAGACCTCATTCATTAATACGCTGTTTGAGCATAATTAGCTGGTTTGGCGGACTCAGAACCGAGTCACATAAATAATAATAAGATCATGTTAACAAAACTACAAAACAGCAAGATAAAATAAAATTACACGCAAACCCAATCTCTTATCTCTCCCATATAATGGTGTCTTTAATCTCTAATTATTGTCATAAAAATATTTGTAATATTTTAGTTTAAAATAATGTTTCTGTATAATTCATATTTACTCATAATTAGTAAATTTGTCTATTTTTTATCATACATTTTTAAATATAATTTTATATGTCAGATTTCCTACAATATAAAAAAATATATACCTATACTTAATAAAATCAAAACTAAATAAATTAAAAAATAAAGTCTAAATACTAATTATGTAGTACCACTAAAATATTACCCCTCGGCAGTGTGGCCAAAAGGCTAGCAGCATTGCCACGTTGTATGGAAATGCAGGTTTTTTGTGCAAAAAAAATATTTTGTCATAAATATAAATTGTCATATCATAAATATTTAGAATCATAATATATTTTATTAAGAATTGTAATTACTCATAATTTACATTAATATAAAATTTATTTTAACATAACTTTTAATGAAATCATAAATGTGAGAGAACTTAATGATGACAAACATCATGAAATAATGTCGAAAAATATACAAAGCCACACCATGAGCCGGATCCTCTCAGAGAAAAGGTAAGGTTTGTAAAGTTTTTGTTTGTTGTTTATGTTCGCGGCTTAGGGATGACCCAAGGGCCACCCCCGCCGCACCTTAACCTGTACTAGTGTTTGTGTCACACACAGTGTTCTAAGTGTGAAAAACTACAAAAATATTATGAACAAAACACATTATGTTAAGCTATGGTTATGTCCAGAACAGTTATGACATGACAAATGTATTATGAGATAAAATTTCATGAAAAAAACCAGTACTGTAATCAATGATTATGGCTACAGAAACATTATTACAATATAACATTATGTGAAACTATGATTATGACAAACAATTATGACAAAGTACTTATGATAAACCATATTATGATTTATATCCTTAGAAGAAAAGAGAGGATCCCCCATATAATTTTGTTGTGGAGTTTTTATAGCTAAATAAAACACAGAAGGGTTCCGTATCATTATCAAACAAAAATCACGTTTGTTGTATGGAGGGCTCCCATACAACAATCGTGATTTTTTCGATATTAAAATATTTATTATCAGTTACTTATTTATAAGTTACTTCAATATTTATTTTATTCTCTTTTTAGTATTTGTTGTTATAGCGACAACAGGTATACATCATCTGTGAAATTTCAAATGTCTATCACGTTTCATAAGATACAGCCTGGTGACAGACAGACAGACGGACAGTGGAGTCTTAGTAATCGGGTCCCGTTTTTTCCCTTCGGGTACGGAAGCCTTAAAAGGTAGAGGTTTTGCCACAGAACTAGATGTACGTAGATACTGTAAATGAACCTACTTCGCGTGAAGTTCTCAGACAAAGCAAAGCGTCTAGGTAGTCCGTGCGCGTCTGTAATTGCAAAAATAACAAAATGCCTCGTGGCGTTATATTTAACTGCAATAGCCCAAAAATTGCAAGCTCCCAAAAGCAAGTACATATTTCCTATCAAAGGTAAGTAATTTTGAACTATAAGGTTTAAAAACTACATTCTACTACGTTGCGTTTGTTCCGACGTTGTGTGTTAGTAGACGATGAATATCGATACAAGCGATACTGTCGCGCATCGCTTCGACGTCAATGTACCGGCAACTTCTCATTCGTCTATCAAATTTAGCGGCTAGGGTTGTTCGTCCTACGACATATACCAATAATCGATTTTAATCGATATCGGACAAAAGAATTATATGATCCAATACCAAAAACCCAATTTAATAGATATAGAATTAAACAATCTAATTTTACACTTGAGAAATGGAGGGTAATATTTTAGAGTCCATTTATGTAATGTGGTCTTTCATTTTTATCCTTTAAAAAAATAAAATTATGTTCATACATTTAGGTTTTTTTTTTATAATATTTTTTTGGTTTCCCACATGATCCAATTATAAAAGAAAAATAGATTGCGGCCACGGGACGAAAAGGTTGGGTCCAAACTAAATTCATTTGTTTCATACATTATAATGGAGTACTATTCATTTATGGCGCGAAAACTAAATTTTAAATTTATTAAAGTTATTGAGGGTCAGAGAATAAAGAAAACCACCGGTGGAAAAAAAAATCATCCGGACTTTTGGGTGTGGCGTGAATTGTGTTCCACAAAGAAAGTAAAATTTATCGAAATATTCCCGAAACAAAGAAATTCAGTCAGTACTTATCATAGTTATATTGATATGAGATTAATTTAAATAGTATTTTGTGTGTGTGTGTGGTGAGCAGATAAGGGGTAAGTTACTGCTTTTTCGCAAAGTCACAGTGAATTGGAAGTTAGATGTTGGAAATTAGGTCATGGAACAGTATGTAACCATAAATTTCATTGTTTTAGCCTGTGGTAATGCCCTTTTATGGAGGATTAAAATAACAATAAAACATTTATCAACTGAGGAACAGTTAGCCGGGCAGGTTTTGGAAAGGTTCCCGTCAACAAGAAAAAAACTCTCCTGGCGCCCGATTTAATTTAGGATTAGGTTTAGGCTAAGTTAGGCATAAATAGTTATAATAAAAATTGTGTGCTATTATTATAGCTTTTAATTTCATCCAGGAAACCCCGTAATATCATTTTGAAAATGCCAATTTAATTAAAAGAAAAAGTTGAGATTGTTGAAAAATACGGCATGCCCTACTATTGACATACCTACTTAAACTCATTGACAATGACGTTGAAGTTAGTTGATGTAGACAGTGTAACAGTATTGTAACAGACACAAAAAGAGGGGTGTTGTCTGTCTGTGTCATCGTAGCTCTTCAACGGATAGACCGATCTCGATGCGGTTTTTTTTACGTGAAAGCAAGTTTCCTTGCTTGCGGAGGTTCTTAGATATGTTTGATGAAAATCGGTTTAGCCGTTCAGAAGTTATTGAGGGTAAACGATTGAAACTGGGGATTTTTTTAAAATATTACTAATGGTTTTGTGAACAGTAGACCTCGCGAATAGAGGACCCCTCTATTCGCGAGGTCTACTGTTCACATAACAGACACAAAAAGAGGGGTGTTGTCTGTCTGTGTCATCGTAGCTCTTCAACGGATAGACCGATCTCGATGCGGTTTTTTTTACGTGAAAGCAAGTTTCCTTGCTTGCGGAGGTTCTTAGATATGTTTGATGAAAATCAGTTTAGCCGTTCAGAAGTTATTGAGGGTAAACGATTGAAACTGGGGATTTTTTTAAAATATTACTAATGGTTTTGTGAACAGTAGACCTCGCGAATAGAGGGGTCCATTAACCATAAAGCTACAACAAACTTCCCCCAAAGTATAAGATACAATAAAAAAATTGGCCAAGTGCGTGTCGGGCCACGCGCAGTGAGGATTCCGTAGTAACGAATGCCAACTTTGTGTTCATGCCACTAAAAACGTCTAAAAACTAATTTTCTATTGAATTTGTACGAATTTTCCTTTACCAAAATACATTTTATAAGATGATCGCCTATAACTTTTTAATTTGTTAACTCTATTTAGCTTGATAGTTTTCCTTTAAATTTCGTTATATATACTATAGCTATGAATTTTTTCACGTGACCATATATGACCGTTTAGCAGATAGATGGGGGGACACTTGACTTTAACAAAAATATTCACTTTAAAACCAAATATTTCAAAAACGGATCCCTAAATTGAAAAACGGTGTTAACAAGCTCATATTTTTGAAAGACCTATTCAACGATAACCCTCATGCGGGGTAAGTAGAGAAAAAAAAACTTTTTACTTTACTTGTAAGGGAGGTCCTTGGTTAGGTAGCGGACCCCGGGCTCTGAAGCGTTACTGCTGAGGATGCAACCGGGAATACGTTCGGATGATGATTACTTGTAAGGGAGCTAAACTGAACAAAAAATTTTTTTCAGTATCTTATTTTATCACTTTTTCCGCATAATAATAATTAATATATATGTCCATGCTAAATCACAGCTTTCTAGTACTTATAGTCGCTGATTAAAACCGCGGACGGACAGACAGACAGACAGACATGGCGAAACTATAAGGGTTCCTTGTTTACTACGGAACTGTGAAAATGAGTTTCTTTCGGCGTTTCTTCTCAGCAGTGGTCGTTACGAAGCGCTGGTATCGGTAGCTTTTCTTTAAAAATAAATAAAATTTTAATATACTTTACACGTAACATAAATTATACTTATTGACGTGTAAAAGTGCCTGTTAAGGTCTAATTACTGAATAAACATTTGAATCTTTGAATCTTTGAACCCTAAAAAAACGTCACAGTAGGCATCCAAAAAGTTGGTACATTTGCATACAAATTGTAGTACATGCGTCATCTAGTTCACCCATGTCTGTGGGTTTTGCTAGGTATGCTTAGGTAAGCACAGCAACCCTTCACTAACTATAAACGTGGCCTGTCTGCAGCAGCGCTATTATTAGATATGGGGTGTAAATAAAACTTCACTATTTGAACTTTCAGTGTGATGAATAATTGTACCCGTATATTTAATTCAAAACTCCAAAAGGAACGAACGGTACGTAAAGCTTCTCAACACCACGGAGGTGTGCGGCTTACTAAATCAAACAATAGTCCAGTTCCAGAGATTATGATTTCATCAAAGCAGCTCTGAAAAATAAGAACAAAGAACCCTTGTTCAATTAATTTTTGTACTCTAGCTAGCAAGCGCGTTCCAGAAAACGCAATGTAAATAAACCAACAGCTATGCCCATGCACAATGGCACACATAACTGTGACCCAAGAGTCTGTCTACTCTCCTTAGATAAGGACTAAAATAATTTTGCATATAAAAAGTACTAGTACTGTTCAATATAATATTCCACTGCTAGACAATTTTTCCTTCTTTAAAGTAGCTAGACTGGACTTCAAGCAAGAGTTCTTGACGGTAAGAGTTTGAAGGCAGTGCCCTGGCCAAAATAGATAAGAATAAAGTAGCTAAACTTCAATGAAGTTAGTGAGTAGTTAAGTACGTTTACTATAACATTCTGACAAAAAACTTTTTAGACCGCGCCGCGCAAGAGAACGTTTATAATAAAAATGGCTCCTATATAAAAATAAGGTCATACCAGACATAACAATTTACTCCATCAAATTACGTAGTGTACCTATTAGTCCATCATTTAGGTCAATAAAGTATGCGACATCCTTGCTCACTGAATATCGTATTCAGGGCGGAGTCATCACTGGGCGGAGTCGACCTAGAAACTGAAAAGATTTTCATTTATCTTGCGCCCTTAAGGCCTTCAAGCGAAACTTATTCAAGGACTGTCGGATCCCGGAAATATCCTTGTACCGAGAGCAGCCCTTATTGCTATTGGCAGAAGGTCGAATTGGCCTTCGGTAGGCATACATCAAACAATCAGTCCAAGGATTCGGTTCAAGGTTAAATAGAAGGTCGGCATTAAAATGGTTTACTTTTATGTATTGAAACACAAGAATTGTTCAGTACGCATGTGATGCGATGCGAGTAATCATAAACACGATCTAGATTTTAGCTGATAGATAGCTAGTAAGAGTTTAAAATCAATCCTTTTTAGGATTCCGTAGTAAACAAGGAAGCCGTATAGTTTCGCCATGTCTTTCTGTACTCGGTTTTTAATACTAGAAAAGGGGTTCCATTTCATTTATCTGGCAGAATCTTGATTCTCCGAATTTCATTCGGCATAACATACTTGGCAGAATCTTGTTTCAGACGCATAAAAATCTTTAATATAATATTTGTTTGGCTGAATATTTATAAGTCCGAATGAACAATAGCATACTTTTATGATGTCAGAATTTTATTTAGTACAATTACTTTTTAAATACATTAAGTTTCGCATAATTTGTTTTAGAATAATGTTTAATTAGTGTTACTTCTATTTGGTATAATTTCTTTTGACCTTCTAAGAAGATGGCTCAATTTCATCTGCAATGCAAATCAAAAAGCATAATAATGAAAACCATAATCGTTACAATGTATAGTATTGTTGATCCACATTAAAAAATTGCATTCCGAGTTTACTCGGTTAGGGGAAAAAAATAGGTTATGTTAGAACTGCGACCACCCCACAGCCTTTTTATACGTTGATATTTTTTTATTACAGGGAAGTAAAAACTACATACGTTTTTAATCAACTGTTTACAATAACTAAAGTACCCACATACATAACGTCGCAAAAATTAATTGTATAATGCCTGATGATAAAGATAAAGAAATAAGCATTATCGTCGTTATGTCCGCTACGAAACAATAAGGAAGTTTCCAATAACTCAAATCAGACACTTTTTACAAAACGTCAAAACTAACATTTTCTATGGGATTTGTATGAAATCAAGACTAATGACGTCATAGTTTCTTGGAGTCAAGTAGCGCCCTTAATATCAGTTTTTCTACAATAATAAATCTCAAATCACGTTAAAATGAATATGTTCCAAAATTGGTGACATTATTTTACGCCATTTTATTTTCTTAAATGTACCAAATAATTTAATTTTGACCCAGGAAACTTCCTCATTGTGTTCAACCAAATAACAATGCCAGAAGAAAATTTTATCTTTAAAAAAATATGAATTCATGATTCTGCATTGATTTTACGTATGAATTAAATACCAAAAGGCGATTCTGACTCCCAATTTCTGCAATATAATGATCCTACTTTTATATTATTGATTATTACGACTATAAAATTTATGCTCTAAGATTCTTCTGATTTTTAATATTATTGGTTTCGAATCTATTATAAATGAGTAGATACCAAAATATTTTCTACGAAATGACGTTTCTGCAAACCGCCGCTTATGCATAATAATATTAAAACATAAAAAGTTCTGTTATAAAGGGGAGACCCACTAGAAAGCTGTAAATTGTAATTAGTTTGTATATTAATCATGCCGAAAAAGTACTTAGTAAAATAAAATCTTTAAAAGAATATCGTAGCTCCCATGCATGTAATGGGAGTCAACCCATCATGTGGGTTATCGTTGAATAGGTCTTTCAAAAATACTGTGATTTTGTAAACACCATTTTTTGATTTAGGGATCAGTTTTTGAAATATTTTGTTAATAGTGCCTATAACTTTTAGATTTTTTTTTAACCCAAATTATGTCTGACAGATTTTCTCGGTACTCGGAAAGGGAAAATTTCATGCAAATTCAATAGAAAATTAGTTTTCTAGACGTTTTTAGTCGCGTGAACTCACAAGTCGGTATTCGTAACTACGGACCCCACACTGCGCTCGGGAAATTTTCATGCCACATGTGGTCACTCATTCAAGTGCTGACCACGCCCGGTGTCGCTTTACTTGCGAAAGCGCTAGCAATGCGCACTCCGGCCGGGCCAACGAGCTCCTCAAAATATTATATCCTCATTATAATATTTTACTAAAAATGTTTAAACCAAATATCTAGAAGAAACTATTAGTTTAAAAAGACTAAACTTAATGCACTAAAAATTTGAAGAAAATTGACAGACGAATATCTAACTCTTCCCCCCCCCCTCCCCCCACTCTGTGACCAAGCGTGGTATTAGGAAGACCTTCCTCCAGTGGGTATTTACTTTACTAATTTGGGTTATTTATTTTTTTGATTATCTTAAGTTGCTCCAAGGACTTCCTTTTACTTTTCTCCTTTTTTTATTTATTTTTATGTTATTTAATTGCTTCTTAATACATGTTATTAACCCTTTCACCGCACTTTATATCAGTTGCCTGCCCCCAGTGCGAGGGGTATGAAATCTAAAATAAATACCTACAACCAAAAACGGATGTGGATACCTAAGTTATGTGCAATATGAGCGGTTTTTAAACCTGTGATATTATAGTAAATGAGATAAATGAATAATCTCATTTCTTCTTCTGCCTTATCCTCATCACACTTTTTACCTGTGACTTTTTATGTACACATCATGGTGTTATTAAAGGTTTTGGTTTTTAATTAAAGTTGAGAGAGCTCACAGACATATATCTCAAGTAGACAGATAGAGTTCAACGATTTGTATGTGGTTGACAAGATCAAAACATTGGACGTTCGTTTTCGTTGTGAAGACAAGTACCTCCCTACTTACCTTTATTTGTGTGACCACAAACAAATCACTAGGTGTAAATGGTTTGTAAATTAAATAATATTACGCAAATTATTGTAGGTGTATTTTTATCTAGTCAAGATATTGAAATTAACCGACAAAGAAACTAAAAGTCATAATCGACTTAGAAAATGATGATAGTAAATTTCACAGAGAAAAAAAAAAATAAATAAATAAAACATCTCGTAATTTTAAATCGATAAACATTTAGGCATGTTACCTACCTACCTAACCAATAAATAATTGCGTTACATATTTGTCAGTACCTATTACAGTTATTTTTACAAACTCTGTGTGTCTGTATATGTCTCTGCCTGTGGCATCGTAGCTCCGAATGGATGGACTGATTTCGATATGGTTTTTATACGTGAAAGGAAGTTCCCTTGTGGTGGTTCTTAGCTATGTTTGATGAAAATCGATTCAGCAGTTTAAAATTTATTGGGGCTTAACTCTCAAAAGTCAGGGTTTTTAATTAAAGTTTTACAGCCAGCTGCCTGCCTGACACTAACTCTCCTTGGCACTGCTGTTGTTGCATGAATAAATTCATTTGCAGTGAAATAAAAGTAGCTAGGAAATTCTTGATTCATTATGAACAGAGTATTTCATTTGATGTAGGTACATACCAATGTAGGTATATTTACATATTAAAACTTTATTGTTACACAATACAAATGGATTTACACATTCCTTAAAATGTATATCCAAATCAAAATAACGACTAATCCACTACGTAGTATATTTCAAGTATTTCAAAATTCAGTGTTAATGCTATTACAAATTAGGTAATGAGATTGATGTTATTCTCAATTATTTTTTTGGGTTATAATCCCAAACTATTACTAATGCACATGACATTATGACCATACAACACATATATTTTTAACCATCATGATGAATGTGGTAACTAACGTTCTTTCACACAACACAACTCACAAGGCGACATTACTACTGTCAGTATACGAGGAGTGATAAAAGTACTGAATTGACGTCACTCGAGGAAATATTTGCAAACTGTAAACATAGGAAGCAGGCAATGAAGACGAGTGTTCAGAATTATTAAAATAGGTACGAAAAAGCGAAAAATTTAACGTCAAGGGCGAGAACAAAAAATATTCAGCAATGTGATTGATCATGATATAAGAAGACACTCCACTTACCAACTTGAGGTCTCCTTTGTTTGCCACACACTTGCTTCACTCTTTAACGTATGAAGTATTGAAAAAGAAGATTTTTAGCACTAAAAATATATATTTTTCTTCAGAAATGAAATAAAAACAAAAGGAGAAACAGCGCACCCACACTTTTCAAACCAAAGACAATCTTGTCTATAGACTAGCTAGATTGTCAATTTAATTTGAAGTCTGTCACGAAAGTATTACCATTAAAAATTTGGCGTAGTGTGATCAGCTGGAATTTGGAAAGGATATATATAATATTCAGATTTCTATGCTTAGATCATTTAATACAGGATAAGCCTTACCTGCGCGTTCCCCTCTGCCGAAGTACAATCTGTAGACGAAAAAGTTTCGTTGTTGAACTCTTGTATGTATGGTTATGTAAATGTATATATTATTTATTTATGTATATTGTATAATATATGTTTATGTTATATGTATTTAATATGTTGTATGTTTGGAGCATACTGTTTGAGTATACCTTACTTTTACGCCTACTACACAAAATTTCTATTTATCCCGAAGGTTGACTGGCAGAGAATGCTATTAGCATTAAGTCCGCCTTTTGTACCATTTATTATTGGTAAATAAAGTATTAAATAAAATAAAATAAAATAAAAAAGTATAGGATCAAAAATCTAATACGTTCATAAAAACCAGTTGCGTAATCGATTACGATCATTATATAAATCGGTAAAGCATCGAGAAGACGTCTAAAAGTGCTCCTTTAACCCTTTCACCGCGAGACTTTATATTAGTTGGCGTGCCCCCAGCGCGAGCGGAAGTAAATCTAAAATAAATACCTACAACCAAAAAGGGATGTGGATACTTAAGTTATGTGCAATACGAGCATTTTTTTTTGTCGGAAATATCCGACCCTTGTGGTATGGGCACGGCACGACACTGTTTGTCGGATAAATCCGACGTTCGCGGTGAAAGGGTTAAAAATGCATATGTCAAAGAAAACTTTCATGGAGAATACATTCCGATTCATGCTGCTTTTTTATTCATGGTGAAATTCTTAGAAAATCATAGAAATATTTTCGATGTTTTCTGCGTAAAACAATATTGTTGTTAGCTGACACGACGCTTTCAAAAATACGGCTAGATGATTTTTTACGCAAGCGGTGAGTTGCAAAACTACATGTTTTGTGTTTCGGTGAGTCCTTAAATGAAAAATAGCACTCCTGCCTGGAAAGCTACCACCAACACTTATAAAACCATTCAGAAACAAGGCAGTTGAGGTGCAGTTCCTAAGCAGGTCAAAAGCAGCTCAACTTTAAATCCTACCATTACGTTCATAATGCTGAACGTTTTTTGAATGGTTATTCCTGAATGGTGAACTGTTTGTTGTCTCTGGCTTGTTTTGGTGATAAGACTGCGAAGACGTTCAAATCCTTGACAAAAAAATATTATTTTTACCAATTTTTTTTTATTTACGTTAAACAAAATTATTTCTATCATTTTTATTTAAATATCTGAAAGTTAGTGTTATTTTCTTTGTTTTCATTTAATTATCCCCTGAAATGGCGCGTAGATGAATTTCAACAGATGTCATATTATACATAAATTTAATTTGAAATTGATCATTAACGAAGGCTAAAATTTATATGAGTGCGAAAAAAATTGTGAAAGAAAGTTTTGAACGGATGTCTGCATAAAATAATTTTGATAGTATATACCTAGTTAGCTGGTTTTCGAAATTATAAATAAATTGTAAATTCGTTAAAAACATAAATGTTTTATGTTTTTACTGCTGGAAGCCGAGCAAACATATCCATCTCTTCATATTATCGTGCTTTTCCGAATTGCCGGGATAAACAGTTATTGTACGATTGTAACGACTAGTGCTTGGAAGTTAATTTTACTGTGGGCATCATCGTACAAAAGCACAGTGTCTTGTCATAAATATATGATTATATTTTATCTATAACCATGTAGTAAGTAACATTTTAACTACATACCTATTCAAAGTTTATATTTAGATTATTATGTTTTAAAACTTGCAGCTTCTTCACTAAGTGCATTATAAATAAGATAAATATATGTATACAGACAAAGTAAGTTCGAGGCTAACTCAACGAGATAAAGGCTAGGTTTTAGTAAGTACGCAGCGGTTGTAGTGCACAAAGGATTTTATTACAAAGTATGGGTAGGTATTTGATATTCGTAGATTGCGACATGAATATAAACTATTATTTTCTTTCAGGTATTCTGGTGAAAAAGCAAACCAGCCTAGCAACAGATCCAGCCTTGTAAAATGCTTGGAATTCAACATACTGCCATTTCACTGGTTCAATCACAGGTTCCAAAGGGGGCTGTAATCCTCTGGCTCTCTCAGTCTTGTTTGTATTTAATAATAGGCTCCAGTGAATCCTGTCTTGAATTTTTTTAATTGATGTCATCATGGTACTTCTCAGAGAGTAATTAAAGAATCCTGTAAGACAAAATGTATAAATGTTTGTTATAATTTTAATAAATACCTTATACTTAAGAATGTGTTGTTATTTGCTATCGTGTGTGAGTAAATATTTTACAAGGATTAGCATTGTTATTACTTACAAAAAAATATGTTACATAAGTTTGCATACCTAGCTAGTTTTGACTTATGTTGTACTAAAATAAAGAAGTAATATATCTTACTCTGTTTTTAAATCCAAATTTCCAATAAACGTTATTAAGAAGGATTAATTAAGGTCCCATGGTAGCGTTACTTTAATTATCTACTAACTGTTTTGAAAAATCAAAAGTAAAGAAAAAACATTTTCACATTCACAAGAAAACCAACTAAAATACTCCATAAAAGTTACTAAAAAGTAACTTTTTAAGGATCGCTTTTGAGACGCGCAATAATCGTTTTCGTGCTGTCAAAATAGACGTCATGGTAGGAATAGTCCATACAAAAAAAGGTGAATGGTTTTGTGACGTCAGCCAAAACTGTCCTGCTGCAGGGCTGCTATAAAGGTGTCACGATAAAACAAACAATGCAGTTCAGTTTAATTGCAGCTATAAGAAACAATGGTAGGATTCCTGATTCGGAATTTGAAACGAAACAAAAACGTTGTCTCTGGCTGACTTTGTTATGAGCGGGCAACATTACAGTAAAATGTCAGTGTCAGGTGCAAAACGTCAATGTCACTAGTTCGCTGGCACTGACTGTAGGTAGTCAGTGAAACGTCTTCTTTCTTTCTATTTTTATGGATTAAGTAGGTACCTAAGGTACCTATCCTTTGATTTCTAATTATTTGCGTAGTTTTTAGTGGTTTTTTCAGTTATAAGTTGTAAGTTAATGCTTCCAAATATATTAATCATCTTAGACACAAGGAAGAACTAACCGTGTGTAAACATGGCTGATGAAGAAATCAATGGAGACACAGATGATATTCAGCACGACAAGGATAAGACTCAGAAGAAGACTGCAAAACACGATAGCGGTGTAGCAGATCTAGAAAAAGTTACCGATTATGCAGAAGAAAAGGAAATTTCATCTCAGGATATATCTGGAGTAAGAAATATTTCATGTGTTTCATAACCTCAAATACTTATTATTGATGTACTTTTGAAAACAACCTTGTATTGTTTATTTTTATTCCTTAGGATTTAATTAAAAATTAAAAAAAAAACTTCAGAGAATTTCGGGGTAGGTTAGTGATAGCAAACAACTTGAACACAAAGTGTGTAAGAGTTTGTGTACGGTGCCCGAGCCTGAAATTCGCCTGAAATTAACATTATTGCGTTTTGTTGAAGTTGTTTGCAGACTACTCTACCAATGAATATTCAAATAAGCCCATGCAGATATTTTCCACATGTTTTATCATACACACAATTTGGAAGAAAAGATAAAAGTAGAATGGAAAATGAATATCCTGTTTCTTGATCAAAATATTAGCATTTCAAATTAAACAATGCTATGCTGCCAACCATTTGGGCACTTTACCACAGGGTAGCCAATTTGCCAGTGCTGTTCAATATTTTTTATAAGTAGGTTAAGAATTAATTAAGTTTAGAATATATTGAATATAAACAAGTCCATACTTACTTACCTAGTTTACTTGTGATTTAACTTGCTTTGTGTTTCTTCCAATAACCACTATGTCAGCTAAAAAAAAAATAAACAAAAAAAAATTAAGATAGATTTTTAATGCATTTCAGGCTCTTTCATTAATTGGGGACAGAAGAAATAAAGAAGCTGCAGAGCGCCTCGAGAAAGAAAAAGAATTACAAAAAGTGTCAGTCAAAAAGGATGACATAGAATTAATAGTAAGTAGTTTGTAAACTGTAATCCTTGGGTGACCATTTACATGTACACATAACGATTGGAGAAGACAAATTCAGCACCACATGCTCTGAAACATGAAAAAAGGGGTGTTTTGGAAGTAAACTGTGCTAAGCTGAGATGTTCTCTAAGCCAGATCTATATTAGGATTGTCTACTTTTATGTAATCCATATTATTATGTGTATGTATAGTTCATGAACATATAAATTTATATCGCCACCAATTTTCATATAAATAGTTCACTAGAATCAATTTGTAGCTGTGTAATGATAGCAGAATAAAATGCAAATTGTCACCTCCCTTTCCTATCTAACATCAACATGCTTTGTAATATGAAACAGAAAGAAGCATAGGTAAGGGATCTACCCATACTACATGACACGTTGTGTCAATTTTTTTACCCCTCTCCCCCCCTTTGGTGACCATCCATAGTATATGCCAAGATCCCTCTTGTTTTTATGTTACAATTTATTAATAATGTTTAAACCATTTTTGCAAACGAAAAGTAAAGAAATATTATTTGGTTAATATGAGTCTGCTTGCCACTTGACGCCAAAAGTGTCTTCACTTATAATATCTATATCATATCCAGTCACATGTTAAAAATATCTTAAACATCAAAGTTTTAGAAAACAATCTATATGCGCCTGTAATCTGTAAGATCTTGAATGCTGTGTGCTATAATTTGAATAAAGCTCGAAAAAGCGTGAAATTTCGATAGAGAATATTGACTATGTGAAGAAAACCTAAGACCCCCTCCCACTCTGTGACCAAATGTGGTATTTTGAAGAAAACCCTCCTCCCCTTAATAGGGTCACGTAGTATGGGTATGTTCCTTTACAGATAATAGGTAGTAGCTGCCTCTGTGCAATTACTTCATAATAGTAATACTAGGGTTGCACCGATACGTCTTTTCGCCGATACAATACCGATACTCTTATACAAATATCGGCGATACCGATACGTTAATTGAATCAAACATGAAGGTAAATAAATAAATCACCAGTCGGATTATTTTTTTATTAATATGAAAAGAAGTTACCTACATAGGTCGATATTAGATAATTATTATAAATTTTAGTAATTAACATTAATAACATTTTTATTTAAAAAACAAAGTAATCTTAAGATTTGCGGAGAAAGGCGATTTAAAAAAACAAGTACCGTTGAATCAGTCATAAAATATCGTCGATACCAATATATCGGCTAACCCGAAGTATCGCCGATATATCGGTATTGGTATCGGTATCGGATGCATCGCTAAGTAATACTGTGATCACTGTCACCAATCTGCCTGCCAACTTGGTGATTATGGGTAAATCCCTCCATTATTAGAAAAGGTCTCTAGTCCAGCACTGAGCTGATATAGGCTAGTAAGAAGAAGAATCAATGTAAAAAATAAAATTAATGTCCTAATAAAAACTTCCATCACATTAACCCTGTATTATATATATAACTATCTTACAATTTGGTACTTTCCAACTACTCAAATCAGATGCTTATCTCAAAACATCAAGACAAACATTTTCGTTTGGATTTGTATAAAATATAGACTAATGACGTCATAGTTTCTTGAAGTCAAATACCGCTTTTGATATCACTTTTTCTGCAATAATAACTCTAAAATCACGTAGAAAATGGATATGATCAATGATAAGTTTTATTATCTTAACAGTACCAAATAATTTATTTTTGACATGAAAAATACCTAATTTCAATTGAATTGAAATCAGATATTTTTAGGTATCATGTATTTAATGTCTTTTTATTCTTATCTTATTGTTCTATGTACTTTTTCTCTATTTAGTGTTGTGGTATATTTTTGGCAATAACGGAAATTCTATGCTTTTCAATATAATGTAATTCTTCTAAATGTTATTTTTTCTGTAAATTTCAGGTAAAGGAAATGGAAATATCCAGAACTTTAGCAGAGAGAACATTGCGGGAACACAGAGGCGACGTCGTGGCTGCTCTTACTACTTTAACTAACTAATTATACCACCTTCAACCATAAATGCGACATTTAAAAAAAAAACATTGAATAAATTTTTCTATGCCGTAATTGATATTTTTTTTTCAGTCCAATCATCATCATATTGAAGGTAAGTAGGAAAATCATTTAAATACCTATTTAATTATATATTTAATACTAGCTCCGCGGTGCTACCCGCGGAAAAGTAGCCTATGTGTTAATCCAGGGTGTCAGCTTCCTGCATACCAAATTTTATCAAAATTGGTCCAGCCGTTTGCGCGTGAAGAAGTAACAAACATACACCCTCACAAACTTTCGCCTTTATAATATTATTATTAAGTGTGATGATTATTAATGAGGAAGTTTTTATTTATTTAAACTTTATTTACCAAAACAAAAGGTGTATTAAATGCGCTAATAGCATTCTCTTCTAGTCAACCTTTAGGATAAATAAAAAAAATTGAGGTAGGCACAAAAATAAATCATTGTTTAGAAATTTGATACTCGACCATGAAGAAACCACTGAACTGATTGTTATGTGATCCTGTGGGATCGTTAAATATTAAAGTATCCTTGCGGCAACTGGAATAGATAATAATTTATCAGTAATTAGGAGTAACAAATGTACAGTACTCAGTCTCAAGTTTACAGTACATTTAATTATTGTATATTTCCATACCCTACACCTAATATGTCTGTCGCAGCCATTTGGGTTAATAGGGGTGACGACAGGGTCAGAAAAGTATGATTGTAATAAGTCCGTCTTTTAGATTATCCAAAAATAATGGACCCATGTTTTCAGTCACAGTTGGCCATTATCTGGATAATTTTTAATTCCAAATGATTATTCCACTTCTTCGAAAAAAATAAATTAGTCTTTATTTCATTCGAATAATTATCGAATAAAACCATGAATAATGTTTTACACAGTGATGGGCAAAAAGTAATTGGCTTGTCAACTAAATAATATAAAAAAAAATTGTAGATGGTTTGAATCGAAAATATAGTCCATTTTAAGAAGATAATTTGAATAAAAAAGTACTAAGTATTATCAGGACTTTTTTATATCATTTTAAACTTTACACCGGAAGTGACGACACAGCAATCGAAGTTTACATTTTTGCTACGCCTGCACATAAAAAGAAACAATGATCAACTGTCAATGTCACCTGTTTAAATTACTTTTGTTATGTTCGTTGGTAGTCATTTGACATATATTGTTGTAGGCAGATGACAGTGACTGTGACAGTACAGTACAGAAACCGGAAATTGTCAATCTTCATCGTGACTTCACTTCCTCAAATAAGCTTGACCTTGCTTGAAAATGAAGGTCATTTGGATTTTTGCAAATATCTAAATAAGTAAAACCTTATTTTAATATCTGATTAGAGAAAGCCTCTCCTAGATTCTACTCGAAAGATTTTTTTTTTCAAATTACTTGACAAGCGAATTATTACCTATAGTCTTTAGTTGTAAAAACCCGTTAGCTATCCGTAGTTTAAAAAAAACTGTATGTCATATCGACATTGATGACCTCGACGACCTCGACATTGACCTTGACGACCTCAACGTTCTCGACAACCACGACGACCTCAACGATTTTGATGACTTCGGCGGTCTCGATGACCTCGACGACCCCTACGACCTAGACGAACTCAACGACCTCGTCAGTGACCTCAACGAACTAGACGACCTCGACGGCATTGACGATATTGCCATTGTTGATGGTCATTGCAGTGCACCGCTTATCCTTCCTACCGTACCTACACACTACCTAGACACTTATGTTCGTGGAGTATTTTATTCGTTATAAGAATAACTCGTAAAATTCATTCGCGAATAAATTTTACGAATGATTATTCTTATTCGTATAAAACGAACAAGAATGAACATTCTTATTCGTATAAAACGAACAAGAATGAACATTCTTATTCGTATAAAACGAACAAGAATGAACATTCCAAAAATTTTATCGTTTTTCATCATTCGAAAAAATTTTGCCCATCTCTGTTTCGAGTTTACAAAAAAGGAAAAATTTACAAAGATACGGAGCATCAAAGTTCCGGAGTCGGCTTGCGACGTCACCGCTAAGTAAAAATCGAACCTATTCGTGACATCATGCGAAATTTCAGTGCGTTGTATCTTTGTAATTTTTTGTCTCTCAGAGAAAAGAAAAAACACGTGTACAATATTTTTTAATAATCTCACCGATGGGCTAAATATATTTTTCCATTCTTCATGCCTATTAGCCAGTTAATGGACGCCTCGGCCGTTCCTTGAAGGCCGGCATCCAGTTGGATGCCTAGGCCGATAATTCATTAAACTAAAATCACTCAACGTTTAACAAATTACTTGGCGTATTGAAAGTCAGCCCTTTGAAGATGCCTGACCAAGACTCCGCCAAGTGATTCAATTTTAGTTCAGATTTTTTGCCATTGCAGCGCTAGTAGTCGCCAATACAAATATGGCGTCAACAGTGCAAACAACTGTGAATGTTAATTTTCGTTCACCCATCTGATTAAAACGATTTTTTTAAACGTTACATTTAATGACTTGGTCAGTCGTCATACAGCCATTTAATCCACTATTTTCCAAAAAGTCAAATCAGATACTTTTTTTTTAAACGTCAAAACTAACATATTCCGTGACGACGTAGTTTCTTGGAGTAAAATAGCGCTCTTATTCTCAGTTTTTCTGCAATAATAAATCTAAAATCACGTTAAAATGAATATGTTCAGTAACAAGCGAAATTATTTTGCGAAGTTTTATTTTCTTAACAGTACATAATAATTTATTTTTGACGCAAGAAAATACCCAAGAACCGGCTAGGCGTCCAGTTAGCTGGCTGATTTAACCAGATAGCTGCGATATATCCATTACTTTCTGAAGCATAGGTTTTGATCTTGTTTCTTGTGGCCATGGCCTGAAGTGCCAGTTTTGAAACGCGGAGTTATTAAATGAATGGTTTTCCCATACAAAAAAAACTGTTCGTTTAGTGACTCCTTGTCTAAAATAGGGTACCATTTTTCTGTTGTAGCTGCTTCTTTTGATCTCTTGTTTAATCATATAAAGCAGAATATAAAAAATCGACATAGGTATATTTCTTTAAAGTAAAAGCAAAAGTTATATTTTTAAAATATTCAGTTTATTTTCATCACAGACATTTCAAATTTCACTATTAGGTACTATACGTTAATTTCTTGTAAATAACTAGGTACCTATATTACTTAATGTAGAATACAATTTACTAAATTGAAAACAATATAGGTAGAATGATTCACAAAATCTTACATCAAATAACCACAATCAAAATCAGGGTGTTACTAATGCGGAATCCAAAAAAAATTGTTCTATTTAAGTGTCAAAACATACTATGCCGAATAGGTATTGCCGATATTGCGCGACCAAATGCTATTCGAATGACTAGCAACACACTTAACTATGCCATAATATACCGAATTTACGTCACGTAGGTATTTCACAAAAAAAAGCCGCGCATCTCCGGCACAGTGTTTAGTTAGACACCCAAGGGACTGGATAGCAGATTGTTTTGGGGATCCGATTTTAAAGATTTTTGCTATTTCGGCTAATCTTAAATTACAAATTATTCTTTTGACATGTACTGGCACAACCATCACTCTCGGAATGATATCCATATTAGGTATAGATACATACATCGATTTTTATCTATGTCATATATGTAATGCAAGATTTCTATTGAATTGTTGTTGATTTTCTTCTTTGATTTCCTCGGAATAAGGCGGAGGGGGCACACTGCAGTCATGAACCTGAAACAAATATAAAGATAAAGAAATTCTCTGTCTACTTAGTAATGGATAAAGTCGTAATAGTAGAATATACTTACAAAGCCATCATTGAGATAAGTTATGGCTGGATACTGTGAGGGTTCCGTTGGCGGTGTTCTTGAATATCTGTGAAAATATATTAGATCTGGAATATACATACAATATACAAATACTTACATACAAAAATAAATTTAAAATGATAACTAGCTGAGCATACCTGTTATTCATAAAACATTATAAACAAAATACATTGAGTCAACGAATTATATATTGTACCTACAAAAAAAATCTACCCAACGGGCCGTCGCATCCTCGGTCCATTTGAGCTACGCGCACGTTACGCAGCGCACGCGCGTTTGCTCACTATTACTAGACCTTTGTCACTCCCCGTTTAGGTATCGAAAATATACCTACAGTATTACCACCACTTCGAAGGGGAAAATTCAGTTACATGAATCGTTCACCAAGTGTAATAAGAACGAAATTGGCTTTTAATGGATGTCTAGGTATCTAAACGAAGAGGTGAGGAGTTCTGACGCGAGCTAAATTAAACCATAGCGCTAACCACATTAAGCAGATATTTCTTCGAATTTCTTTTCCGAGTAAGATTTCTGTACCGTACTAGTATTTATTCTGTGTTAAATATTATTTGACAGTTAATGAATGGGTTAAAAAAAAAACATATTTTAAAGTATACAATATGATTCATAATTTCAGCCGCATAACGTCCACTGCTGGATATAGGCCTCTCCCAAGGATTTTCAACATGACCGATCCAGAGCGGCCTGCATCCAGCGCATTCCAGCAACCTTGGGCAGGTCGTCTGACCACATTATACGTTTCACTTCCCAGTTCGTGGTCGCCATTCGAGAACCTTTTTACCCCATCGGCTATCGGTTCGTCGCGCTATGTGTCCCTTCCACTGTCACTTCAACGAGCTAATCTGCTGCTACGAATTTTCTTATTTCTGATTCGATGATTATACAATATTACTTAAAATACAATATTAATTATAGTCCATTTGGTTAGGTATTTAAATAAATGTAAAAAATCTTGACGTGTCTTTTTATTGAAATATACACTTTACAAATTGACATCTTTAGACGTTAAATAATAAGAGTGTACTTCATAATTTATACATTCATTGATTTGTAATTTGCAAAGAAATTGATTTATATAGTGTATATTTTAATAAAAAGACACGTCAAGACAGTTTTCCTTTATTTAAGTACCTAAACAAATGGACTATAGTTATGTACAATGTCACTACATTACAAACTACATCCTAATCCTACCTCGGTGGGGCATCCCGTAGCCTCTCTTCGACGTAAAGTTGCAAACTTCCTATCGATAGCCGGCTGCCGTAGTTGGCGGGGCCGCCCAGTGGCCTGAAAGTAATGATCCTTTGTAACAGCAATTAAGTGCACAACATTAAGCGTATATAATAAGGATAAGGAAGCAGTGAAAGTTAGATGCGAAAAAAAATGATTTCTATTACAATTAATTAATGAACTTGTACAATGTACAAGTTCATTAATTAATTGTAGTTTGAATAAATCCTTATAAAGTTTGAAGTAGATCTTAAGGACAATTTGTGAAGTCTTGTTCAGTTCAGCCCAGTGAAAGTAGGCAAACAAAGCGGTAGGTATTGAATATCAATCACGGAAGGTTTTGTAGGTATAAAGGTATTTGATTAAGTGCTTTAAGTACGTAAACTATTTTGAAAGCTATAGGACCCAAAATTGATACTCTTAGTGCAAAGTTTCAATCCAGTGAAGTACTTCTGGGGCATCTTCACTTTAGGTGGCACCTTAGTAAGTTCCCCAGCGGATCATATTGATGTATTTTACATAGTTACGTAACTTATGACTACACTTACTTGCAAGGCAAAGTCAAACACATCTTTGTTTGAAGGATTATCTAGAGCCTGGTCAAGAAGAAATTTTAAATGATATGTCCGTTTCCTTTTAAATGATTTATTTCAAAATAAAATAAGAAGAAATTTTAAATGATATCTCCGTTTCCTTTCGAATGATTAATTTCAAATGGGGGCAGCACTGGACCCCGGAAAATTCAGGTAGCCCCTTAAATCGTCCTATTTGAGATGTGATCCTTAAGAGGCTAAAGATAAGTGTAACCTTTATGTTTGTTTGATGACCTTTGTGGCCTAGTGGTCATTATGCCACGTTGTCATATCGGAGGTCCCGGGTTCGATCCCCGGTCAGGTCAAGATGGAAAATAATCTTTTTCAGATTGACCTGGGTCTTGGATGTTTATCAATATATGTATTTTTTATAAAATATAGTTTCGTTGAGTTAGTATTCCATAACACAAGCCTCGAACTTACCTTGGGGCTAGCTCAATCTGTGTGATTTGTAAATATACAATACAATAGACCCATAAACGTTGCAACGCAGGAAGCAAAAGTAAGGTGTGCGCCTCTGAATTAGGTATATATGTACACTATCACGTCTTAATCCATAATGGAGCAGATAAAGCATTTTGGATTTTGCGGCTCTAAGCAGTCTCAAGGCTGCTAACCACTTTTAGCGAGATTGTGAGCAAGAAGGTGGAAAAAGGAATCAAAATAGCAATGAGTTGCTAGCCGATGATTCACATTTTCAGCCATTCCCTCGATCGTTTTTAACAATCTATATGTATGTAATGTGTTTACCTTATGTCTGCCGTCGCACATAGTTTGAAGAGCAGCACGAAGGTCGCTACTATCCCTAAGATGAGCGCTGTGCCCATTATTGCCTGTGTCGTCGTCACCAAAAGGATCTGGTCTAGGGAGTCCCTGAAACATTTAAAAATTCTAATTAACGTTACTTTTATGTAGTATTAGGTGTGCCCGCGGGCTACGCTCACCGTGGTTGTTCTGGGATAAAAACTATCCTAAGTCACAGAATAAGTACTAGTACTCAAGTACAGAAATCTCACTCTAAAAAGAAATTCAAAGAAATGTCTACTCAATGTTGTTAGAGATATGGTTTAATTTAGCTCACATCAGAAATCGACAGCTCCTCGTTTAGATACCTAGAATTTCAGTTGCAAGCCAATTTCAACCTTATTATTCTAAACAAACGGTTCATTATAGGTAGGTACCTGCAAAAAACCGATTGACTGAGCAGTTTGCCAGGGTTGACTGTTACTACTATCGCCATCTAGCGCAACGCGCCCATGCGGCCGTGTCGCCGGCAATGCGCAGCCAACGCAGCGACGCAAGAGACCGCGCGCAGTTTTTTTCTTTCTTATTTTATATGTTGTATAAATCATTTTTCGTAATAATAACCATTTAAACCTTAGTATATTTATCATATAATAATTCATTATATACTAAATAAGTACGTAGACGTACATAATAATTTCACAATAATCACTTTAAAGTAGACCTTCAGCATCCTTAATAAGCTTAAAAAATAATAATTTGGATCGCAGTCCTTAAGCAAATGAACAATGCACAGTTTTTTTGTGCTTTTTCTTTTTCTTTCCATGACGATGAAGTTGGTGAACACAGGTAGGTAAACGAACCGCGCGTGCGTCACTGCTCACTGCTTGAGCGAGTCGTCCTTGTTGAATTTCCCCCTTCCAAGCGGTCGCAATCCGTAGGTATATTTTCGATACCTACACGCGGAGTGAGACAGGTCTGCCTAAGTCCTTTTCTGGTTCTCAAACTTTACCCATACCATATTTCATCTATTAGTGGTTAAAGTTCAAAGAGGTAACAAACAAACAAATATAGATAAATAAATGTATGGATGAACGGTAGAACGGACGACGGAACGAACGAATGAATGAAAAAATAAATAAACTTGTTTAAACTTGTGTTAAGCGATACTTACTCAACGATATTATATTTTATAATAAATACATTTTAAGATAATTATAAAAACACAAATTCACTTTGGCATTTATAATATTAGTTGTAATCATAGTCATGTGTGATAAATGTAATAGATATAAGTCGTTTTTATCACAATAAACAATTAAACAAATTAAACAAATAGAGGTTCTAGTTGCATTGTACCTAATGGTTGTAGTATAGTTGTATCTAGTACTAGCTCGCCGTCAATCGTCATTTTGTTCCAGAAAATGACGGTTCTGAGCGACAGAAAAGGATAGCAGCATAGAAAAGTGCTGTTTCGTGCTGACAAATGAGTCCCAAATGGTCTCAATCTATAACTTCATGGGCCCAACCCCAAGCGGCACGCGCCAACCTCGGTTTCGCACGAAAAAAATTCACGTAGAAACCGCATCAAAATCAGCGTTGGATATTATGGTCTAAGAAATCCGCCGTACTAGTTTCAGTTCAGAGTTAATTGAGTTCAGGCAGACATTATACGCGCCGGGGGGAGGGGTATTATTTCCTGTATAGAGCAAGGATGAATGGTAGTTTTCTCTGTGGTAGATTATTCAATAGTCAAATGCGTATTTAACATGTTCCTTTTTATATAAATCTAGATGGTGTTTGTTTTTCGTGTGTGAAAGTGGTCTCCACCATTTATGAAGCTGCCTAACTTGAGCTGTCAGACTTGCTTGACGAATGCTGACGACCGAGACCATTGGCTTAACGTGCCTTCAGAAGCACGAACAACAACAATTTCATGCCACTTGTCAATTTTTATTTAATTGATCGAATATTTCGATTTATTTTAATACAAGCTGAGGCATGCGGCGTTGCCCGTGTTGTAAAAGTTTTTGGTAAACCCATGGGAACCTCTCATATCCTTATTGAAAACATAATCTATGCGTTAATTAGATATATATAGGTGATAAGCTATATATCCACAACATGCCGAACATTACAATCCGTTCAGCCGTTTTAGCGCGATAGCGGAACAAACATCCATACATCTTTACATGCATACAAACTTTCGCATTTATAAAATTGATATAACTACGTAGGTATATTTGTAATATTCTAAATATTTACCGGCAAATCCAGTTACCGAACGGATCCGTGCAAGACTGGCAGACCCCATACCAGCAGTGCAGGCTGCCGTTGCCGTGCGGGTTACAGCAGGGGCCGAAACACTTCTCGCCCAAACCTGAAATTCACAACACGAAAACCTGTGAAAATAAGTAGGTAGGTATAAGTCTACCTCTACCTTGGTAACTACAAGCTATAATCCCGCGCTACGAATCTTACCATGCAAATGACTTGCGCAAAACAGAAAGGTAGGTACTAAGTATAATTTCTGTATAGTTACCTAATGGCGGCAAATATCAGTTCCGCTTTGACTTTTGTCAAAACAATCCCACCAAAAACATGTATGTGAAAATGGAAGCCAAGTTTAAAATCCGACAAAAGAATTGAGATCTAAATGGCCGCCAAGTTCTTTAGAGAATATTGAAATTTATTTAACATTTGGCCTGGCTTTTAAACGTTATTATATCAATAACTGTTTGAGCTACGTTACTGAAATTTTGGATCCAAGATGAACTAAATGAATCTAGGTAATGTATCTGCGAAATTTCATGTATTTAGGTTACAAAGGTTTCTAGTTGTGAATGGGTCAAAAGTAGCTCAAAATGGTTCGTGTAATATACACACGGCTGCTACGTCGCCAGTTCCTTTCTTTGGACTTGGCTCTGACACGCTGCTTCGTGTTAAACTTTTCTGAAGAAATTAATTAATATAAGCTCAAGAACGTGAAACAAATGCAGTAGGTACATTTTGCACTGGACGGCAAGATCATTCCAGACTTCTTTTTGTGGGCTTTCTTGAACTGATGAGTACGTTATCAATAAGTGCAGGCTTTTACAGACGACCTACAGTATACCTGCGAAAGTTCGGCGGTCACACTAGTCAGTGACGGTCGGCGAATATCGCGTGACATTTGAGACAGCAGTGATAGTCAGCGACAATCACGTGTCAAGACCGTTCGCGACCAGTGGTACCATTTTTCAACCGCGGAGTCACTAAACGAACGGTTTTTGTATGGAAAAACCATTCGTTTAGGTGACTCCACGATTCAAAGATGACATTTCAGTGTCGCGTTCTGTCGCTTGTCTGTCTGAACTGAGACAAAATGCTTTTACCTGGACATTTGACGCAGGATGTCTGGAAGCGGTTGGGCAGGTATCCGTCCGCACAGTAACACTGGTTGTTCAAGCACACGTACTCCTCGCCGACGCACTTGGGACCACATTCTGGAACGAGCAAAAAAATACATACTACCCATATTTTATATCCTAGACTAAAAAACTGTTTACGTACCTAAGTGCACTTATAAAGTTATAAATAAGCATGTTCGTTTGCATCCCTCTTCCCCCACCCCCCGTCACTAACATACTGTCTATATATAACTACTCTATATACTACTCTATATAATAAACATAGTACTGTTCGTTCAAATGGTTTGCAGAATCGCGCTGACAGTCTGTAACTCATTACAGCGAACTAACTTTAGTGGACAAAGACGGTGCTTTTTTTTTACTAGCCATTTATGTCCCACTGCTGGGCAAAGGCCTCAACTCTCTCCTTCCATAACTCTCTGTCCCTGGTCTTAACTTTCCAATCATGTTAAAAGTGTTTAAATGCTTTTAAGTCGTGTGCCAATCTCGTTTTCGGTCTACTCTCTTTCTACGTCCATCTGATGGAATCCAGCCTGTGGTTGTGTGCCCATCTTTCTGGGTGCATACAGCCGACGTGACCCACCCAATCCCATTTTAGCTGATTTCTTGCCCACATCCGTAACTTTTGTGAGATGAGCTCAGCTTCAGTTTGGACCGATGCTGTTTTGTTTGTGACCAAGTCTGTGCACCGTACGTTAGGATAAAGAAGATGCACATATCTACGAGCTTTTTCTTAAGGCACATTGGTAAATTGCCCTTTTATAGACACACAGCTCTTTCATAAACCAGAAACTTTTCCATGCATTTTTGAAAAAAAGAAAGAATGAAAGAAAAATATTTTATTCAGTGCAAATTAGTATACATCAGTTGCATTACTAAATAACTAAAATTTTCAATTCTGCGATCGATTTCTTTGTCTTGCCGATCGACGAAAGAGACTTGACCAAGATATATATATATTCGTCAACATAGGTACTCTATAGCTTTCCCGATTACCACAATCCTATGTTTCTTGCTCTTGGTCATCAGCTTTGTTTTTTTTGGTTCATTTTCAGTCTTAACTTGAAGGCTCGCCGTGCTTAGGTCTTGGAGCATTGTTCCCAGCTCAGATGCGGAAGAAGCAAAGATTACAATATCGTCGGCGAAACGAAGATTTGTTAATCTCTTTTCGCCGTCGAAAATGCCCTTGTCTTTCCATGAATCAGTTAGAGTTTTAAACACTTTCTCAAGAGCATTTAAGGGTGCTTTTAGGGGGCGGCAAAGGCAAAGTCAAGCATGCACATGCACATCGCTTACCCAGGGTTTTATTTGCTTTGACTTTATTTTATTGTTGAAGATAGTAGAATTTTAGCTAGTTCAATATAATAGGTTTGTTGGTCAGAATCCGAGGGCTCCAAAGCTAGGGGGCTAGAGAGGAGATATAAAGGTGACGAAACATGATCGGGCAATGACATTCAATAACATTTGCTAAAGAATTTCCCGCCATAAGGCAATATTCAAGCGGCATGCGGCGGCTTTTATCAAATGGCAAAAAGTTGAATCGTTTGCTAATCTCGTATCCATTGATAAAATATGTAATTTTGTTTTGATTGCTCAAGTAACTTGATGCGCTCGTCATGTAACTTGATCGAGCAAGATTTCCAGTATATAAAGTACTCTGTGAAGCAAGAGACACTTTTCACATTTCAAACTCGATCGCGACTGAGAAACTAGATCAAGCCGGTTGCGAACACTGTCAAAACATCGCGTCAAGCGGTCTCGTCGAGCAAAAATATATTATCGACGTAAATGCTTGACTCAATTATCAAGCAAAAATTGTAAACGGTCAACGTGCTGGGCTCAAGCAAAACTCGAAACCTCTTTACATTAAATTTCTTTCGATCAGAATTTAGTCAGGACGACCGCCTTGTCTTTGGCCTTTTTCAGGTTTGCCTATGTACAATGAGTCTGGCAGTTGGGACATGATCAAAAGTGTTCCATGGATTTAGTGACACCACATTCACACATGATGTTGTAGGAATCACAAACAAGAAACCAATGTAATACTTTTATGTTATGATGTAGGACACTTTTGGTACTCTCCATGCCAATTTCACCTTTATTCAACGCAACGACAGGATTCTAGGTAATAAAGCATTAGGTATGTCTATAATATATAATCTACGTACATACAGCTTACAGTAATCCTGAAAAGTTAAAAATACTCTATTGCTTATAAATATGTATGTTTTTAAATCTGTCTTATAAAGTTAAAACTATGGTTTCATCTTCAGTTTTCAAAAACACTCAAGATGTGGAGAAAAAAAAAATAAGACTCTTCTTTAACCCATTCTCCTTTTGTTTCGCCATTCTTTCGCCCCGACCATGGCGATGCAGTTCTTTATAGACTAGTTTGGTATCGTCGATAAACTTGGCCGTCGGACTACCATGTCTTACCTAATTACAAATAAGTAGCAAATCTTACCTTCCTTATCACTATACTCAGTAAAAACACACACAAATAAACTAAAGAGCAACAGCCAATAAGACATTATTTTAAAGATCATGGATCACATTGTTGTTGAAGAATAGCAGAACCTCACTTCACACCACATGACCGCTCCGGAGCGGCGTCAAACATTTTTTCCGTAAAATAAGGTAGGTACGCTGATATGTTATCAGTAGATGTGATACAATTTTATCGCTGTTTCACGTCACAGTGGTGTGACTGCAACTAATTCATTGTACTACCTACGTACCTGTTTATAGTTGACAGACATTCTTATTCAAATTCAAGATTGCTAATGTAAATAGCCTAGTGATCTTTACATAAATGATAAAAAGTTTTTTCGCTACTGTTTTTGTCTCCGAAATATTTTTTGCAGCCAAAGCACCTAACTACTTTTTTTTGCAACTCTAGTGGGGAATCTCCCAAAGTACTTCTGGAAACTAGTGCATCAATCTCATGAAAAATTTGTACCTATTTATGATTTTTTTTCTTGTTTGAACACATTCTCGTTAATTTTTATGTCACGAGCGCTCCTGAGCCATGATTGTGTGTGTGTTTAATTAACATACAAATTGTTTCTATGTGTCAATTCGAAAATCGTCAGCAGTGTCAATTCAAATTATTCCGCAATTCAAGGTCAAGTTTTAAGTTGTCAATTCTATATTGAAAGTCTACCGTCAGCATGGCATGGCAAGTATGACGAAAAAGTGAAAAGTTAACAGTAAGGTAAGCGGTGTAAATGAAAAGAACTACTTACTACTTCGTAGAAAATATATATTTATAGTTATCGCGTCATAAGCAACCAAAAATTGATAGTCAAGTAAAAATTTTAGCACTGAGACACAGACTGAGATCTCTCTAGTGTATAGTGAAATATTAAGTAGTATGAAAGGTGCGCGAAATTAAAATGTCGAAATATGAATAGAAGAAACTACTTAACTTCCGAAGAGGAGACAGTTTTGTGATTCTTCATAACTGCTATAGTAGGTACATCTAGTTTACAAGCTTTCGTTTAACTTGCAATGTACGTTTTGTTCGAGTTAAATCAGTTAGGTATAGGTACGATTTATATATTTACAACTATCGCATATTTTGCTCATTAACGATGACATTGTTAACGCTACCCTTAGTTACGCACACAAAAGCGCATGTGCATTTTACAACTTCATGAGTATGCCTTTTATTTGCTTCATAAAGACATGAAGCGATTTCTGAATATGAAAATTTTAAGTAGGTAACAGCTTTGGGAACTTAAAACTTTTTAAACAGGCGGATCAGCAGGTTGAAACTCTTTTATTTTATTTATTTATTAGTGAAAATTTGTTCTTCCAAAGTAAAATAAAGATATACTTTTACTAAATGGCGAAAAGCATTATTCCCAGTCTAACCTATGTAGGAGAAGTACTTTTACTGGCGAAAAGCATTATTCGAAGTCTAACCTATGTAGGAGAAGTACTTTTACTGGCGAAAAGGATTATTCCCAGTCTAACCTATGTAGGAGAAGTACTTTCTACATTTTCCGTCCTGATTAGTATAACTTGAAAGAACTTAAGGGAATACCTGAATTTTCCGGGGTCCAGTGCTGTCCCCATTTGAAATATTTTTTTCGAAAAGAAACGGAGACATCATTTAAAACTTTGTCTTGACCAGACCCTAGATAACCCTTCAAACTATTTAATGAACTACTGTTTACAGTTTAAAGTGAGAATGTTAAGCTTTTCTACGCACATTAGCCAAAAGTAGAAAAAAAGCTTCACGTTCTTACTTTAAACTGTAAACAGTAGTTCATAAAATAGTTTGAAGGGTTATCTACTCGTAGTGCTTGGTCAATACAAAATTTTAAATGATATCTCAGTTTCCTATCATATGATTTATTTCAAATGGTGGTAGCACTGGACCCCCGAAAAATCAGGTATCCCCTTAAAAAGAAATCCGTACTTCAAAAATAATGTAGAGGCCGAAGGCAGCATGTATCCCGTACCTATATTTAAAGGAAGACGCCGTTACCGAGCCAGGGTTCAAGATTAATTTAATAAGCAAGGGTCAAAATCTTCAACGTTTCCCTAATTTGCCAATTAGCGCCTAATTTGGCATAATTAAAACCTCCTGTGTGTATTTACATGAAGAAGTACTTAAATCTTATTAAGGTAATATTTTTAACAGTATTTTTTTGAGTTTTACGTTTGGCTAAAAGAAAAGTTCACTGTATAGTAAGCTATAACTATATTTATTTAATAAATATAAAGGGACAAATAACATCGATAGAGCTAGCCCCAAAGTAAGTTCGAGACTTGTGTTATGGGATATTAACTCAACGATACTATATTTTATAACAAAAACATATATAGATAAACATCCAAGACACAGGACAATTTAAAAAAGACCATTTTCCAACTTGCCCTGACCGGTGATCGAACCTGGGACCTCTGGGTGGCGGACTTGCACGATGACCACTACGCCACGGAGGTCTTAAACTGAGGAACCTTTAGCCTATATCGGTCCACTGCTAACAAAATCCTCTCCCAAAAAGATATGCTAAAGCTTAAAACAGAAACTCGGTAGTATAATCGTCCAATCCAATATTAAGTTAAAAATGTTACTTGCAAAACGTTCACGAATATCCAACTAGATTTATTTAAAAACTGACCTAACTACTTCTGAACTTCACTTCATAGGTACTTTGCTGCTTTTGTGACGCAAAGTATCTTGTTATCCAGAAACCAACGTCACTTAAAGAATTTATTTTACACCAGCAGCATTTCGCTTTTGCGATAACTATTTATGTAGCTTACTGCGTAAAATGGAACAACCTGTGTTACCTACGTATACATACAGGTTTGTTACATTTTACTTTTTAAACACTAGGTCCGTATTGAAGCGGTGTTGGTAAAGGCTAGGTAGGCCGAGTTTTTTTAGGTTTTAAAACCATTTGAGACATAGAAAACAGTGTTTTAAAATAAAAAAAAAGGAAAGGCCTAAGTGAAATAAATAATTAAAATAAATATTTAAGGACAAATCACTGATTGAGCTAGTCCCAAAGTAAGTTCGAGACTTGTGTTATGGGATACTAACTCAACGATGCCATATATAAAAACATATATAGATAAACATCCAAGACCCAGGACAATTTGAAAAAGGCCATTTTCCAACTTGCCCAGACCGTTGATCGAACCCGGAACCTCTGGGTGGCGGTCTAGCATGGTGACCACTACGCCACGGAGGTCGTCATATAATAAAAAATAGAAAATGATAGGAATTAAGTATATAATCTAGTCAATCTAAAAACTTTACTCGACAAAAACTATCCTAAAGCAACCTCAAGATTTAAGATTATGAATAAACTAGGTACTGATATTAAAACATTTAATTCTGTTGTGATTATTACTAAAGAGATATCTCCTTATTAGAAATAACTTAGACGGGAATTAACACTTCAAGAGCACTTGAGATTAGGTAGGTAGGTACTCGACACACAAGCGATTATAACGGCGTCAGATATCCTCTTCCTTATTGATTTGACCTTAAAGTAAATACCTTAGTACGTAACGCAAAGGTACGCATGGTCTACCGACCCTTCCTCTATCCCTTGACACTTAAGATTTTCTGGGTATTCCTCCGAAATCATATATGATATGATAAAACTTGTTTGTTTTAAATAGTTTTACTTTTTAAAAATATCAATTTTTACTTATACATATTTATTAACCTATCTCGACGTTTTAGATTAGAAAAGAGATGGTTGAGATTCACACCGGAAAGAGACAAGTCGTGGTAGATGAGAGAGATCTCTGTACAGTGTAAAAATATTCATTATTTCTCAAAGATTTAGAAGATATAATGTCGTAAATAACAGTGTAAAATTATTCACTATTTCTCAAAGATTTAGAATATATAATGTCGCAAAGAAAAGAGGTCAGGATCGTAGCAAGTGGAGGTCTATAGTCTCTGCCCTACCCCTGAGGGAAACTGGCGTGATACTATGCATGCATGTAAAAGCGAAATAATATCGCACTATCTAGTCTTTTATTTCCTTAACAGTAGGTATAATACAATTTTAAAATCTTCTAATACTTGGTACATTGTAATCACTAGTCTTGTATATTTTATCAGATACCCGCATCAGATAACAAGTACTTAGATAAGTACATTGAACACTTAGTTAGGGGGGTAAATTAAATAATGTCACAAAATAATATAAGTGTTAGATACAAACTTCTAGGGTACCCGCCCCCGAGCATGTTATGCTTCCTCGTTCCCCGTTCCTCGCACCTCTCCCCCGTTCTCGTCTTGTAGAGGCGGCTGCAGGCGCCTACAGCCGCCCGCTCAACACTCTCCGTTACGAACGGGGACGCATATTGCGCGGGACCTTAGGAGATTCCGTTCTGTATTTAGTACTTATATTAATTATGTGATATTTATATTAATTATGTAATACTTATATTAATTATGTTATAATTATATTAATTATGTTATAATTATATTAATTATGTAATACTTATATTATTTATGTAATACTTATATTAATTCTGTGATGATGTCTCCAATTGCAGTATTTAGTCGCCTAGCTGTTCTGAAAGTGAGGGTAGTAAATATGCGAGCTGACTAACTTTATTACCATTTATTCGGCTAAGTAGGCAAACAGATAGGTGACAGTTTAGACATAGGGTGTTTGCTTACTTTTCGTGCGTGTAAGTGGTTGACACTGGTGTCAGATTTTACAAGCTACCGAAAGGCATCTGACATAGCGTGGCGACTGCCATACAATGATGGCTACCTGGACCAATAGCTTTCCGTGCCTTCTGAAGCTTAAGGAGCCTGTGATTTTTTTATGCTACTTGTGGTCATTCATCCAAGTGAGAACCACGCCCGGAGTTGCTTTAATTGCAAAAGCGCTGGCAATGCGCACTCCGACCGAACCTGCGTATGGTAAGGGTTAATATACAACGTGGAAGGGCATACCTGTAATAAATCAAACTACGGGCTATACTAGAATACTATAGTATAATGAAATTAAAATATCAACCAAAACAAAAAAAATCGGCATTTCAATACGAAAGTGTGCAGCCGCCTGGGCAATTTGTATGGGAATGTCGATTTTTTATTGGTTTTTTATTTGCTATTTTAATTTCATGATAATAATAAAATAGGCAGCTTGAGAAAAATCTGATATCAGTTTTTGTTAGCTTTAGCACACTCGATGATAACTTTTCATACATCAAATAATACTTACTTATCTGTCTGTAAGTAAACGTAACTGAAACTGATCGGTAATCCCGAGAAATGGGCGAGCGGACGTAGACACAATGCTTTGAGAACATTTGATAAATTGGTTCGGACTCGTTCGGTAAAAGAGATTCTCCCAAAGTGATTGCTTTAAGACATATCAAGGGGAATTCTAAACTAAATTATTTTTACAGACATTTGAATGCTATATGACATTTCAGTGGACATACTTTTTAGCAAGAACAGTCTATAATACTGGGACTTATTCTTACATTCCAATGATGAACGAATGCAATGAATGAATGAATGAATGAATGAATGAGAAAACTTTATTGCACCAATACAAAAAAATAACATAAAAAAGAAGTTTTACAATTTAAAATACATAGGTACAATGGACGGTCTTATCGCTTAGAGCGATCTCTTCCAGCCGGTAGATGGTGAGGAATGAAGGCACGTCAGAAATAACGGTGGTGCAAAGAAAACTATAAGTTAAATCAATCGGTAGTAAAGGTTACTTAATGATGTCTGGATCTAGTCAAGCTAAAATGGCTGAAATGGATTGCAATGAAACTTGGTATGTAGATATGTGGCTTATTACCTACATGGATTAACAGATGAAACTTTTTAGGGTTCCGTACCCAAAGGGTAACAACGGGACCCTATTAATCGGACTCCGCTGTCTGTCTGTCAGTCTGTCTATCCGCCTGTCTGTCTGTCTGCCACCAGGCTGTATCTAGATAATAAAGCGTGATAACTAGACAGTTGAAATTTTCACAGATGATGTACTTTTGTCGCCGCCTAAGCAACAATTACTTAAAACGGAATAAATATATAAATGGTGGTACGGAACCCTTCGTGCACGAGTCCTACTCGCACTTGGTCGATTATTATCCTTATGTTTATAATTTATAATGTAAAATGTTTAAATTTTAGTTACAATCAGGATTGAGGACAATCGATGTGAATGGAAATAGAAGTTTTGGGACGGAGGTTCGGGAACATTCTATTACATAGGCGTGTAAAGTGGCCGCTGGTTGGTCGCAGTATATTCGCATTAGGCTGACATTTCCATTTGCCGTTTCCTCCTATTATGATTGTTTCGAGAATAACCGCAATCGGCCCAGTTTAATTATAATTAGGTACATTCGAATCATGTTCGTTATCCGATTTCGCGCCTCTGAGAGGATTATGAGTAATAACTAATATAGGTACAGCTTAAAGCAAACGCTTGTAACTGTTGTATTTAAGCACTGTCTAATGGGATTGCTGAATTATTGTAGTTTGTTTGTTTATGGATAACATTCGGATTTCGGTGTTTGAAATTAAAATAGTTATACATAGATACATACTTATTATAATGCCTGTTTTCCAAAGAGATAGGCAGATATCAATTTGATAATAATTAAAATATGTGTCGCGGACGGCCGAGTTAAGATGGAGGCAGAGCAGGGCGAGATCGGCATCTGACATCCCTAGTGACGTGAACTACCCATTTGGTTACTTACAGTACGAGAACAGACTAAGGTCAGGATGAAAACTTACTTACAGTCACGTCACGTTACCGATGTCGCCACTTGAGAGACCTTACGTGGGCCTTATAAAAATGTGACAAAAGACCGCGCCCCACCTGGCACTGATCCATGGATTACAACCACACATGTTTAATCCTCTGGCCCCACAGAATTGAATACTGTATTTACACCTGGGCTTATCGTCTTGCTGCAATAAACTGTCATTGTAATAAATCGGTTCACCAATCCACATCTATTACAATTATCACAATTAAATGAGTCATGGCCAAGCCACAGTAAACCACACAAACGAGTTGTGCAACTTGTGCCAGTACGGCCGCTCGAACAAGACCACAGACGAAGTAGTGATCAGGATGAACAAGACTGTCCACCGTGAAAGCGTTTCCCTTGACGTTTTGTTAGCACGTCACTAGCGTCAACCGCCGATGCGGCAAACTCGCGTAAAGTGTCTCGGCGTAGTCAAATCAGCGTCTAATATAAACCGCGCCGACATATTTATAATAGAAGATAACTAAGTTTTTGTCGACATGCGGTTATGATTTTGAAACTCATGAGTTTATAATTACATACCAGCCAAATTAATGACGAGAAAAAAATTAACAGTGAGTGATCCACAAGTACATATATTCTTATTTCACGCAGTAAAACAATTCAAATCAACATCTGTTCAGAAAAGATTTTTTTCAAGTCATCTTTAAAACGTTTATGTTAAGTGTTAACTACGTCAGTATCTATGGTGTCAACTCCCAATTTAAAAGCTGCGATTGCGACTAAATTGCATAATCCCAGTTTTATGATAAATAAGGGGCAAGATCCCAAGCCCTCGTCAACAAGTTACTTTTTCATACGACCGACTTGACACTTTTGTCTAAAGAAAAGTTTTATCAAATTCTATTAGAGACCTCATTTATATTCAGGGGAAAACGTCCGACTTGGATGACATTTCTTCGGAGAAGAATAATTATTTTGTGTGTAGGAAAGACGGAATACTTGAAGGCAAGGAACTTTTGTATAAGTCAAGGAAATGTACGTATCTATGACGATGTAACTGCAATAAGACTTTCATTGGTAAGCGCTACAGGCGCTGCCTAGTGCGAAAGTCCTAGTTTGTTGGTTGCTTAGTACATGCTTACGATAATATCTCGATCTTTTTGTGTGGTGTCCTATGTTATGTTGTAGGTACTGGATGTCCTATATTATCTCTAAATCAGATTACTTAAATGTCTTCGTAATATTCTATTCTAGTTGAACTCGTCTAGTTTTAAACTCAATGACATACTCACCCAAGTTAATTGCTTTAGGGATGAAAAGCAAAATGCTTTTTAACCGACTTCCAAAAAAGGAGGAGGTTATCAATTCGTCGCGATCCTTTTTTTATGTATGTTCACCGATTATTCAAAGACTCCTGGGCCGATTTAAAATATTCTTTTTTGTTTTAAAGGGTATACTTTCCAGGTGGTACCACCTGGAAAGTATACCCTTTAAAACAAACATGGAAATTTTATCAAAATCGGTTGTGTAGTTCGGGGATGTAGTTGGTGTTTAGTTTTGAAAAATTATGATAAGTGACATAAGTTAGAAATGAAAAAAAAAGATCAATAAAAACACTTATGGACGACCTCTGTGGCTTAGTGGTCATCATGCCACGCTGTCACACCGGAGATCTCGGGTTTGATCCCCACTTCACTTTTCGCGCTCATAAATTATCCCTTTCATTATAATCCAATTGGTATAAGAAATGGGGACTTTAATATGTAATTTCTATTTTTATTTTTTTTTAGTCTATGCCAAGTCAACTTTCTCGCAACAGCGAACCATAGAGCCAAAATCCATATACAACGTGGAAGGGACATGCCCGTAATAAATCAAACTACGGGCTATACTACATTACTATAGTATAATAAAATTAAAATAACAACCAAATAACCAAAGAAATTTTCGACATTCCCATACAAATTGCCCACGCGGCTGCACACTTTTGTATGGAAATGACGAAATTTATTTTTGTGTTTCGGCTGTTATTTTAATTTCATTATACTATAGTGATCTAGTACAGCCCGTGGTTCGATTTATTACGGGTATGTCCCTTCCACGTTGTATATTAAAAAAATATTTTATATTATAAAAATGGTCGACAAGTCACAAAATAAACTCCATTAAATAGAATTTTTTTATAATTCATAAAAAAATACCGAAATTGAAAAATAATTTTATTTTATTAAGGATTTTTTTTTCAAAAATTCTGTTTTTTTTTTCAAAAATTTTTATTTTTGCCGTCAAATAAAGCGATTTTTTTTTATTATTTTTCCCATGTCGTAGCAAACACGCATCGTTTTTGGGCCAGTTATATGTTTTGGTTTTCTATATGGGTCATTGTCAAATTTCGCGCAGGTAAACTGGTCCCTCAACTAAGTTAATTTTTTATTAGTAATAAATAACACAACCTTTTACAACATTCATGAAATACAAAATACATCACTTTTATAAACATTGTTAACTAAAACAAAGGTTTAGTTTTGATTTTTTTGTTTATTCTTGAGGTAACATAGTTGTCATTTCTGGTAACAGAGTGGTTTTCCTTACAAACTCCATATGTCCCTGGCAACACTCTGTTATAATAAAGTCCCAATAGTTTTATTTTTTGCTATATCAACCTACCTTAAATAAATTATTACTATAAACAGAATATTGTTAACATTTATGATATATGCCTGAAATACGATAAGTATCAAAATTTAAAATTACACATTTTTTCAAAACTTTGTCCCGCGGTTGTCGCTTAACTATCTGAAATACTATGTTACTGAATAAAATACAACATGCAATAGAAATGACGCTGCTTAGACTAGGTATTAGGTTGGGTGCGATGTCTGCATCAATCGTGACCGATCGCTAGAGCGGGGGGAGCGGTACAAGAAGCGCCAGTCGACCGCGAGGCTTTCAACAGACTGCGTATTTTTATTGAGCATCCACTCTGTTACCTACCTATTTACGTAAGTAAATCACGTATTTTTTATTGTTTTATGTTTAATATGTTGTCATAGAGGTAAATATTCTTAATATGAAAGAAAAAGCGTACTTCATGCTTTACTTTATTGATTATGACACAAGAAATGTAAAATTTACCACTATGTTACTGCGCAACTCTGTTACCAGCGCGTAGTAACAGAGTTGTGTTTAGAAAGTAACAGAATTGTATATGGCTATATTATTTAATTTTGGGCTTAAATTTCATGTTTCTAAATATATTTTTATTGATATTCGGCTTGCTTAGCTATTTTAGGCTTGGTAAATATAAATAAAACGTGAATATTCCAATTAACTTAAGTACATTGTTACAGGATACAGTGTGTTTCTTTGCGATTTCAAGATACGTCTCACGCCTGCTGAGAATCAGCGATAATACCGACTTCGGCGTAAAAATATTCCCGAAAAGAAAGCAGAATGTAAAAGAAAAGATTTGGAGAGATACCATGCAAACAAACGCTTAGTTGGGGGTTTAACAATACATAAACATGAAGCAAAAGAAATGGCGATCTGCAAACGCTAGACGAAAAGATAAGGCCAGAGCTCTGCGTTGCTTGTTATGCACACCCCAGAGTCATCACCTTCTCGTTTAAACAGCCCAATCCCGTCAGATCAAGATCAATTTATCCCTAATACTGTTTTTTTTTCATCAAGATAATTATTGATTGATAAAAAGACTGGTAGTCTTATAAAATTATTATTATTAATATTTGAAGTTTATGTTATTGAGATCTCAAGCTCAACCGAGTGCAATTTAGTCAAGTAAAATACAAAAGAAGGACAACTTTGTTACTGTGTTACAACTCTGTTACCATTCTGTCCCAAAGATTTAATGACTTATTGAGGATTTTATTGAAAAGCTACTTAAAATAATGTGGTTATCTTAGAATATCTTTATACGTTAGATATTTATACGGTCATATTTTATAGTTAGCGGTGAATATATAAGCATTAAAAGTAATTAGGTGGAATTTAATGTCTGTTAAAATTCAATCAGTCACAGAGTTGTTTGGAATTTAAATTAATAATTGGTAAACTTAAAAATAATGTTAAGATTCTAATTGTTATTAAAAGATAAAAGACTGTAATCAACATTAATGCCAAAATATTTGGGACTGAATCATTTAATTTGATAATAAAAGTTAAAATGTTGTGATAACAGAGTTGTATTTTTTTTACACCCTAACCCACAAAATCTAGAATAATTAAAATATCATTAGTTAAACATCGCGGCCGATTGTAACAAAGCAAAATTTAATTGTTTAAACAAACATTGCTATAGAAAAAAGTCATGTTAAAGTATTTTTATTTTTTTATAAGTTCAACATTTTTAGTTACGATTACCTGCGCGGAATTTGACAATGACCCATATCATTGCCCCATATAATAATAATGCCATAACATAACTATTAGTATGTACACAATAATAAATTTTATGTTTTACTTTTATAGATGTTTTATAAAAAAATCTAATCTTAGATTATTAAAATAAATAAAGAGAATAATAATACTTAGGTTTTTTATATTAAGTAGGTATGTACATATTTTGTTATATTTTTACATCTAATTTTTTATAGATATATTATAAACAACGTGACTAAAGATCAAAATAATAATACTTAGTAGTTACGAGCATAATAGTCATAATCATAAGTTAACAGATCGGTTATTACAAATAATAAAAATCGGAGTGGTGCAAGAAAATAACTTTATCTCAGTCATTAGCAGAAAGGGGAAGTTCCGCTAATCTCTTCAAGAGAGAGACTAACTACCTAACGGTTCACACGTCAGTAGAATGTTAACAATGCCAAATTCTATTGCCGATGAAGCAATGCCATAGCAGAGACCTAAAAACCAGAAGGTATAATTTTAAATATATTCTCAAAAGGTATCTGTAATATATCTAGCCGAATTGCGGTCAATGTAATTGACAATACGCACATTTAGGTGCTTGTTATGAGTACCGGATCTAGAAATTTTTTGAGGCGGGGCAGTATATGTGAATATACCACCCCCTGCTTGGTGTTACCGCTTCCTGATTACTAGTACCTACCTCAACAGTAAGCGTACATGGGGCGGGAGGGGGGGGGGGGAGGGGGTGCAGACAGTAATGGTTAGTGAGCCCGAGATGTGATTGTACATTTTTGTGTAGTAAACAACTTTTATTACTTCTTTAAAAGTAACCAGACGCCGCTCCCATTCTGTATCGGTAGCATGGGAGGGGTGGAAATATTCGATTTTGCCGCCCCCATGACTTCGACGCCCGGGGCATGGGCTTGCCCCCCCCCTAGATCCGGGGCTGGTTGTTAGAGATTGTAGGAACTTCAACCACGGTACAAACAGTATTTATTGAGAGCTCTGAGTGTTGAACACTGAAATATCGAAAAAATGACTAAATGTTACCATACCACATTAGAATGTATTTTTACAGCAGATTTATTTAATCGTAACTTTTGGGTTGTTTATTGTCAACACTTCATTTCATCATAAATATATGTTCTTTGTGATGTGACTAATATTTATTTATTTATTTAATTTATAGTACAAAAGATACAACTTACATTAATTGTCTACCAGTTTACATAATCAGGGAAGTCAGGACCTCAGTCACAGCGAACTCGAATCAGAAACATTGAACATATTAGTTACGAAGGTACTTAATATACAATTAAAAGCTATTAATAGATTAATTGCAAATCACTTCAAATAGACTTATAGAAATACTTCTTCGACGTACAAGCAACAAACGAGATGCAATGTGTGAAACCAAAAATATGAAGATAGCCTTCTGTTTATCAATTTAACTATGTCTGGGCAAATAAAAATGTTTCACAGGATGCTCGAGTAAAGTCCTCACGTTTCGGGTCGGATAATTTAAGATTACGGCAAATACGAAATAAAACAAAAAGTGACTAACACGTAGGTATCTACCCTAACCCTTAAACTTTGTTAGGGTACCCCGACACCCCTGGCTTAAAAAGTATTAGCTTTAGATAGTCGTAAGTATAAAATAGGTAATTGTGGCAAGTACTCGTATATGGTACGTATTAAGGACATCAGTTTGTATCTATATACTTAGATTTCATTAAACGGTATGCATGAGTTTGATATATTAAAACATAACTAAAATGGTTTTGAAATAGTTATTATATCGATTTCCCGTATCCACATATTTGTTACCTATGGCGAAAAGTCCAAAACTTCGCAATGTGTGCGTTGCGCGCGATACCTCACTCAGTGCGTCGCCTAAACTCTGCAAACGATATACCTACTTACAACAAAATGGAAAACTACACACTAACGATATGCACTATATTCATATTCCTCTCCTACTCCTTCTCTTTTGTGCCAAGCGTATTCAATGTGGAGTAAAAGGGATGCGAATATTTTGCAGCCGCCAACGTTTGATTGGCTATTTATTGGCTTGTAGAATTTCGCTTTTGTACATAAATATCATTATAAATAAGAATCATTTTAAATGCGGTAGAAAAGTTAACATTGTTTATAATTAATATGTATATATTTTTATCTTTGTATATTTGCAAATAATCAAAAAGCTTTTTTGCTATTAAAATTTACAAAAAGCTTTTTTTGCTTGTCCTACTTAAGCCTAGTAAAGCATGAAGGGAAATCACCATATTTTAACAATTCAGTAAATATGTAAATAACCTATGAAATTCTGTTAATTATTCTTTCTATATACTCAAAATGATAACTCGCTAAATGCGTAGCGCTTGTGTTTGTTGTTCATCTAGCGTTTACATACCAGTACTACGATACAACTAAATAACTAAATACTGATATCGATAACTGAAAACGGTTCTCGATATCGATATGAAAACTCCATATCTGAAAAAGAGTGGTTTTCAAGCGTAAAGCGCTCATGTCTATATGGTTCATTTGTCGAATTAGTGTGCACGCTTTATTTATAATTATATTTATGTACGTGTGCTTTTGAAAAATCCGACGCCGCTTTGTCCATACGCCGACGGATTGACCGAATGGACTATACTAGACTTAACTTTATTTAACAATATGAAAAAGTCACGTTCGTATAAGCTTTGTTTTTGTAGGTTTGTTTTTACATCGCCTTTTACGATTTTAGTCCCTTGCATTAGTCGAAATACGAAAACAAATTCTCTTTCATATTTCCACATTCGTATGATCACGTTCCCTTGGGATATTTTCATCTGCATGTCGTCCAATAGATACTTCCATGATTATTCTAACGCGGTGGTCAAATGAAAATTGTTTTACTTTTTGTTGCTAAAAGCAACAAAAAGTAAAACAATTTTCATTTGAGTTTCTTAATGTTTTAACAAAAAAAAAATATACAATCAATGATGACTAGCATTTAATAAATAGTACTTAAATTCAAAAATACCTATATATATATATATATATATATATATATATATATTGCCGTTCTTTTTTTCATAACGATATTTTCTTTTCCCAGAAATTAAAGGCAGTAGATGATAATGACCGAGATGTACGTTTTTAAAACTCATATGTTCAATAAAATCAAACACGTGCCTTACAAAGCGCCTTCGCGAGTGTTCACTAACCTTTTATCCACCCAAAATGCAAATTTGTACGCTTCGATACACTCTCAAAATATAACAATCAAACACCGCAACATTGGCACCGACGAGATAATTTTAAATGAGCTAAGTCGGAGAATTAGCATAAATCCAGGTGAATCTGCAAGTACAATGGTGGGCCTCGACTGCCTTAACTTTATTGACACAGATGCCGCACATCTGAGCCGGTGCGAACTATAGTTTTGTATTGTCACTTAATTTTCACATATTTTTAGGTATCTATTAAAAGTAATCCTGTTAGATAGCTGGTTTTTCCATGATTTTAAGAGGCATTTCATATTTGGTTGTCTGTCCCGCTCGAACAATCATTTTTTTTAAATATTACAAATTGTGCCTCCTTTTTAGAAAAGTATCTTTATACCATACAATTATAAAGTTATCTTATATAATTAATATATCGTGGATATTTTAGACATGTTTTTAAATAAGTTACTACATCATGCTATTTAACTATATCGTGGATTTTTAAGACATGTTTTTATATTATTGGGTAGACATTGACAGGTTTGTATATTAAGAATGAACTTTAAAAATATAAAAAAAACCTTTAAAGTTTTGATGTCCTAACATAAAAACATGTCTAAAATAGCCACGACATAATTATATAGCACTTTTATTAAAATGAGACACATTTTTAATAATCATTAAAAATGTTTGATTGTGCGAGCGAGACAGCCAATCAATGTGAAATGTCTCTTAAGAATCCCCTTAGAATTTTCCATACAAACGTAGTCTACGTTTTATTTTGAAAGTACATGTCAGATTTCGGTAAAAATAGTTGTAATTTTGAAGAAATTGCAATTATATAGGGTTGTAATTGGTTTCCGACATTACAATTTAAACTGGAAAGAAAATATAAGTGTAGACGTTTTCCATACTCATGGTCAAATATGATATGATAAACTAAGAATATTTTCTTTTAAGTTCATATTTTAACTGTGCAAACCATTTATATGCCTAAATATATGCAATTTCTTTTAAATGATTTCGCCCATATCTGACATGTCGTCTCAAAATAAAACGTAGACTACGTTTGTATGGGAAAGTCTGAATCTGTTTAGGCTAAGGGGACTCTTAAGAAGATACAAAATGGAATATTTCGATAAAGTAACTTTATTTGAGATATGTAATGGCTCACAAAAAAGATAATCTAGCGATAAAGCTTTATGAAACGATTTACAAATATTTTACACTCTAAGGACCACGCTCATGTACTGTATTCTAATAAACACAAGTTTTCGTTTTTATTACATAGTTATCACATTCATTTAGATGTTAATTAAAATTTTAGAGACAATGTTCTTAAACTATTCGACGACCTCCGTGGCGTAGTGGTCACCAGACTAGCCCGCCACCCAGAGGTTTCGGGTTCGATCCTCGGTCAGGGCAAGTTGAAAAATGGCCTTTTTCTGGTGCCGCTGTAATAAGAAATACTAAAATTAAAACAAAATAAATATTGAAGTGGTGCTCCCATATAACAAACGTGAGATTTTATAAATAATGGCACGGGACACTTCTTGCGCGAATCCAACTCTCACTTGGCCGGTTAATATAGTAAATGAGCTTGTTCATTGTGCTACATCTACAGATTTATTTATCAAAGTTGATAGCAATTTGAGGAGCCTAATCGGAAAAGGAAACGAAGTTCAAAGTCGACTGAAAAGGACGAATTACAACGCACGTGAGCGATTTCTTGGAGATGTAATTGCTTTTAAATGGCTAAAGTTCGCAATTCAGACATATATAGTAAGTGTATATTTGTTTTTAACTGTAGGCTCGCAAATTCAGATTGTATGGAAATTGAATTGTTGAAACTTTTTGCTCAGCTACGAATTGTGGCACTTATGATTATGGTTTCAGTTTGGTTTGAAACGGAATTCTTGAAATTAAGGGCTATGAGTCGTATTGTACCACTTGCAGACTTTTGGATTCAGATTGCTACATAATCGAAACCTTGAGGCCTACGAGTCGTAGCACTTGTAGACTTGTGGATTCAGATTGCTACAAAATCAAAATCTTGAGGCCTACGAGTGGTAGCACTTGTAGACTTGTGGCTGTAGATTGCTACGAAATCGAAATATTGAAACTAAAGGCTACGAGTCGTAGCACTTGTACATAGACTTGTGGATTCAGATTGCTACGAAATCGAAATCTTGAAATTAAAGGCTACGAGTCGTAGCACTTGTACACTTGATTCAGATTGCTACGAAATCTTGTAACTAGGGCTACGAGGTTAGACTTTGCACGTATAAGTAGACTTTGCACGTATAAGCCGTTGGTTCCGACTGTCATCATTTTTGGCAGTCGTCAAGCTATGCCAGATGCCTTTAGGCAGCCTGAAACCTGACACCAGTGTTGACCACTTACATACACGAAAAACAAACAGACTTATTATGTAGACTTGTGGAGTAAGATTTCTTCATAATAGAATTATTAAAACTAAAGGCTACGAGTCGCAGCACTTGTAGACTTGTGGATTAAGATTGCTACGAAATAGAGTTCTTAAAACCAAAGGCTAGGGCCCCAATTATTTTTAACAAATCTGCTAAGTAATAAAATGAACCCCACTTATCAGCATAAATACCCTGTGGTTTAATAGTCTAAACACAAATACACATTTATGTTTATGTGAAAATGTTAACATTTTATTTAAGTCAACTACAAGGTACAAGAGCCGCCGGTGACTTACTCACAATTCGAGTTAAGCTCGATGAAGTAATAACTCAGAAAGGAATGCACCAGTTGCACCTGCTTCCAAACTAATATGCCTTTACGAGCAGGCCGGCCAGTGCCGTGCCTGAAGCTAATTGGGTGTCAACATTAAGTTATGTTAATTTATGTCTGTGTTTAAATAGTTTTAAAAACAGACTTTGATCAATATTATAAAGATTTTGGGTTGAAATAATAACTCAGAAAGGAATGCACCAGTTGTGCCTGCGCCCAAACTAATTTTCCTGTACGAGCGGGCCGGCCAGCGCCGTGCCTGAAGATAATTGAGTGCCAACATTAAGTTATGTTAATCTATGACTGTGTTTAAATACTTTTAAAGACAGACTTTGATCAATATTATGAAGATTTTGGATGAAATAATAACTCACAAAGGAATGCACCAGTTGCGCCTGTGCCCAAACTAAATTCCTTTACGAGCGGGCCGGCCAGCGCCGTGCCTGAAGCTAATTGGATGCCAACATTAATTTATGTTAATCTATGTTTGGGTTTAAATACTTTTAAAAACAGACTTTGATCAATATTATAAGATTTTGGTTTAAATAATAGCTTACAAAGGAATACACCAGTTGCGCCTGCGCCCAAACTAATATTCCTGTACGAGCGGGCTGGCCAGTGCCATTTCTGAAGATAATTGGGTTGCTAATATTAAGTATGTTCATCTATGTCTTTGTTTTAATACTTTTTGTAACAGATGTTGGTCAGTATTATGAAGATTTTGAATGAAATAATAACTCACAAAAGAATGCACCAGTTGCGCCTGCGCCCAAACTAATATTCCTGTATGAGCGGGCTGGCCAGTGCCATGCATGAAGATAATTGGGTGCCAATATTAAGTATGTTCTATGTCTTTGTTTTAATACTTTTTGAAACAGATGTTGGGCAGTATTATGAAGATTTTGAATGAAATAATAATTTAGAAAGAAATGCACCAGTTGCACCTCCGCCAAACTAATATTTCTTTGCAAACGGGCCGGCCAGCGCCGTGCCGAAAGCTAATTGGGTGTGAATATTAAGTTATGTTAATCTATGTCTGTATTTGAATACATCTGCTGAGCAGCGGACAGATACTGGTCTGTTTTGCTTGTTATAATAAAATCCATAATAAAGCTTATTGGGATGTTAATCTACAGGTGTTATGAGCAAAATACCCGTACTTTTGATGAACTACATCGAAACCATACACATAACAGGTTTTTAGCTCAAAGATAATGTATTGATTTAGCCATGTTGATTATTAGTGTCTAAATTTATCAATAACTTACCAACTGAGAATACAATACCAACATCATTTTCGTAAGCAAAACTGATACTGTGACCCAATTGGCCAATTCACGATTAACCTCTTCAAACTTTTGATAAGTAATTATAGGAGAATACATAGTTATGTTTAGTGACCCAATGTCTCATGGCCACCATTGTCAAGAAACATTGCTGGTGCAAAGGAAACTTCTGAGTGTGTATTTAATTGACGAAAATTCAGAATGACACTCAGTTAAGGAACCTTTGAAAGTACCACAAGTTGTTTCCTCTGACTTGACGCATATTATGTAAGGTCAGAAAGAAACGCTATTACAAGAACATTTTCGTAGAACGGTGAGAAGTAAAACATACTCGTACTTACCTAAAATATTTTCATTAGATTGATCTACTTAAAATATTTTAGGTAATATTAATAATGAAAATATTTTCATTAGATTTATCTATTGGAAATATTTTAGGTATTTCCATAACCGTGTAACAAACAGTTGACTATTACTCGTTTAATAGAAATGGCTTGTCGCAAATGATTCTGCGAAAACATGACGAACATACGGCTACAAACAAAGGAGAACTGCCAAAACTAATATTTGGACAACTAGGATTTAGGGAAAGCTCTCTAGGCTATTATTGTTGTCTTAGTCTAAGTAAAGATATTTTCGTGCGACTAGCCAAACAAAAAAGGCTTTGTTTTCAGGGCTTATTTATGTTAAGTCCGTTCCTTCATTTCATTATTACTTGTAATGAGTACTGTCAGATTTGCAAATTAATTGATGAATTATGTTAAAAGTGCAATATTAAGGCGGCCCTTCCCGACCGCTTAATCGTCAACGCGAGCATGTTTTGAAAAGCTTGTTGTTTCATCCATGCAATGCTAGAAAAAGAAGTCTATTCTGCAAACCTAGCGGAACAGAACGGACAACTTCCGAATCAATTTTGACCGATTCTAATTTGACAGAGACAGGCCTTAATGTATGATGATAAAGTCTAATTCGGTTTGACATCGTAATAGGACATCACTATCAGACAACGATCTTATTATTTTATGGAGGAACCCCGTTTACTCGTACTTCATGTGAAAAAAAATCAGCGACTCTCTTCCTTCTGATAAACTAGGATAAAACGCGTCAGGCCCTAGTATGCTCACTCCGTTATCCATACTATATTCTCCGTGCATTGTCTAAATTCTACGCGGAACAATACATGTAATAATTCGTTCAAAACACGTACAGGGATAACGAACATTACAGCCGAACCTCGTCTATTACTCGTAACGTAACAATCTCTTCATCACTTGCCATTGCGAGTCACGTCCTACTTCAAATGAGAGAAAATCTAATCTTTTTTTCTGCCCCTCCGAAGTGATTGGACCGAAGTATAAAGTATTTCTGCAATGGACGGTTCCACAATGCCATTTGACTGCGAGCGAGTGCCGGTTTATCAATAAAGGTGACCCTGGGTCAGATGCTAATGTCTCCCCCATTCCTATACGCCTATAATAACTATGACGCTTTGCATGGCGTTGCTATGTAGTTTAACCTCATCCATCACTGGAGGTTTTGCGTTTGATTTCCAGTGCGGGAAAAAATTTGTACTCATTTTTACAGGTATTTAAATGGTCTTATGATAAAAGCTTAGTGCTCAATAAGGACTGTTAGGGTAGGTGGTGCGCTGTGGTCGTATCCATATCAGTGATAGATTGTTCGCAAAACATTTGTGGTTTCTCTCCATAAACTATGGTGTTCCAGGTGCCCAAACATCTGTACCTGGGAAGACCTGACGACACGACTAAATCAGTCGTTAGAGGTATTCTTAGTAAGGGACAAGTTTGTATTAACAGCGAAATTTTGGTACATGTAATGTTGGCCTCCTTGTATAAGAGTCCTACTTGTCTTAATACGCCTTCCATGTCGACTTTACCTTTTTATGCCGTTCCCTTTATGTATTTGGCCCCGAGTTGTGTTCAATCATACCTTACCCTAACGTGCTACTCTGAGAGTCCTTTATGTTGGCTGGATTAGACTCGTTTAGAAGAAAAAGCGAGGTGAAGACTGCCGGTACCGGGCTCTCGTATTGCAATTATACGTTTTGGCAAGAAAATAATTGGTTTATAAGTTCAGAAAGTGCTATAGTAGGTAGGGGTATCTTTGTAAGCCTGAAACAAGTTGCTAATAACAGCGAAAATGCAATGGCGCGAAGGGACTTACCTCGTAATCAGTGGTAGTGCCAAGAATCGTCTATGTTTACTTTACATTCTCTTGTCCTCCGTGCTTCGGTCGTTGGTACTAGCAGCCATCAAGCTATGCCGCAATTGGCTGTCTGAGAAATCTGATTCCAGTTTTAGCCACACACTTGAAAATCAAACGAATATTTTTTTCATGTCACCTCACCCCTCTATGCCAGCGTCCCCGGGTGGTTTCCTGACCATACCATCCGCAAACCTGCTACTGCCGCTGGCCCTTTATGCTGGCTGGATTAGACTCGTTTGCATAATCAGAGCTGACGCGCCAAATCATGGGCTCTCGTATTGTAATTATACGTTTTGGGAAGCCAATTATTGGGTTGAGTCTCGCAAAGTGCTATTGACAGTATCTTTAGGGACTTAATAAAGATTTGATAATATCTTTGAGGCACTTTAGGTACTTATTGGTGCCCCAAATAAAGGTTTAAGTGTTGCAATGAGCGCTGAAAGCTGGTGATACTAAATACGGAAGAATTTTAAACCTATTAACGAATAAGCTTTTATTTTGGGCTCTTAGATAAAATAATATTGTAAGTTTCATAAAATTTTACAACAAATCTTAGAACTTATGAACGTACGTAGGGTGTATCCAATTATGCGGTATATTTGAGTTAAGGAGTACTTATAACCGGAGAGCATGTATGAAAAGAGTAATGAGTGTTGACGAAGCAAAAGAGGTTTGCAAGGATCGTAGCACGTGGAAATCTATAGTCTCTGCCTACCCCCATGGGAAACAGGCGTGAAAATATGTATGTATGTATGTATGTATTCGAGTTATGTATCGTAAGAGGATGGTTAACTACAAAATTTTATGGAGACCTCTATTACTGAAGTTAAAAATGTATTATTCGTTTAAACACAATTGGGGACGAAACTAGAACAAAAAAAAAATGTATCACATAAACGAAATCCGAATTATTTGTAGGTCATATTAAGAAGTTAAACGCTCATTTCACAACGATATATCAGAAAATGAACAAGTATTTTTCAGTCCAATGCTCGGAAAACTCAAGTTGCCAGTTCTCGAATGATGTCACAACTCTAGTTTCGCAGTACATTCCGGTAATACATATTTGATGAATTCTCGAGACGTTTTAAATTGAGAATGTGATTGAAACGATTCGGAGATATTGGCAATGTTCCGGTTACAATTTTCAATTTGACACCGAACTTCCCTTATTTTGTACATTTTAAAATTATTTTAATGCACGTGCACGAGGTGGTCAATTTTATGTGTTAGTTAGACGAATGTGGGATAAAATTCGGCACGCTTTTATCAGTGGTAAAAAAGCAATACTGTTTTATTTCCGGAAATCAATCGTTTGGTTTCACTGTTAGAAAAATGAAAATGTTTAAAAAAGTTTATTTTTCTTTACATAGGTATTAGTGGTTCAAGCTATGCATAAAGGAAAATCAATAATCAAAAGAGTGTTCGAAAGTAAAGACGAAGTTTAAATTAAAAACATGTGATGAAAAATTTTGCTACGAGTGAGACTTTTACTTTAGATAGGTAATAGTCAAATCATTAATTAAAGAAAAAAAAAAGTATTCCAGAAACGATATATAGGAAAATGTTTTGCCGGAAAACTGAAGTCATCAATTGCGGAATGACGTCACGACTGCTAGAGCAGTACGTTCCGGTAATACACATTTAAACCGAGAAAGTGATTGAAGCGATCCTGGGATATTGGGAAAGTTTCGTGTAAATAGTTGCCGATAACAATTTCCGATTTGTCGCCCAACTCCACTTAATTGCACTATTTCAAAGTATTTTAACACGCGGGGATTTCCACAAGTTTTACGAGAGTAAATCAGTTCTACCTAAAAATATTTTCAAAAGTAATAAATGAGGAAACTTGTATGGATTTTTGTTCCGCTTTCACGGCTGAGCGGATAGGAATGAAATTTGACATGTAGATATATTATTACCGGGATTAACACATAGCATACTTATTATATCGGGAAAATACCAGAAATCTTCATTGCAATGGCAACCATTATAATTCGGCAGTTGCCAAGCGAGTGATTATTATAATCATATGTTTCTCGGTTAGCAGGTAATTACTGGAAATAAACAAGACCCAGATCTTATCCCCTATAGAATTGGTTACTGAAGTAAGTACGTATCTAAGAGGAGATAGTATTTTATCATCTAAATCCAACAAAATATCGATTAGTCAATCGAGACTCGTGGATTGAGAGCGAAGCGTCGGGTTGCCGTTCTTCTTAACTTATCGAAACTAGTTGGCATTTCCGACTATACTACGTGACTGTACAATTTACCTCATTGGACACCTAACCTAAATTAAAGTTGGCCATGAGCCTGCACTTGGATGCAAATATCAACTAGCGCCATAATGTAATTATGACACGGTTAGGGCAAGTTGGCCATTTTCAAATTGTCCTCGGTCTTGGGTGTTTTTCTATATATTTGTTTTAAAATATAGTATCGTTGAGTTAGTATCCCATAATACAAGTCTCGAACATACTTTTGGGCTAGCTTTGTAATTGAGCTAGAAAGACTTTTCAAAACGCAAATAAATGCATAAGAGCTATGTGTAATGTTCCTCCTCGCACCAGTTGTAAAAATTTATTTGCAGAAATGAGATTATTAACTCTTCCATGTATTTATACATACGAATCGTGTATTTTTGTAAAAACTAATTTGAATTTATATAAACGGCAAGGAGAATTTACAAATTACAGCTCCAGAAGGCTAAACCGGCTTTTGTTAACGAACAGTAAAACTACAGTTTGCTCCAGAAATTGCGGTTTTATGAGTGTCAAAATCTATAACCGTGTACCTGAACCCATTAAATGCCTCCCTATTAATTTGTTTAAAAATAAACTTTACACATGGTTGACTGAGAAAGCATTTTATAGTATAAATGATTTTTTAAGAATAATTTAAGATCAAAATGACATGTTTAATAAAATTTAATTAAATATCTTATCTTAATTTTATATAATGCAATTTATTTATTAATGTTTAACATTGACTTGAATATGAATTAATGTATAAAGTATCATATTTAGGTATTAATACAAATTTTGCATGCTGGAAACGCTTAAGCGAAATAAATCATTTCATTTCATATATTTATTTATTTACTAACGGAAAATCTTTGGCATTATACGGAACCCTCTCCACGAGAGTTTGACTCGCATATGGCCGATTTTTTTTATTACTTAGAATCATTAAAAAGATTCAAAGATTCAAATGTTTATTCAGTAATTAGACCTTTACAGGCACTTTTACACGTCAATAAGTATAATTCATGTTACGTGTGAAGTATATTAAAATTTAAATTATTTTTAAAGAAAAGCTACCGATACCAGCGCTTCGTAACGACCACTGCTTAGAAGAAACGCCGAAAGAAACTCATTTTCACAGTATTGGTCGCCTACTCGCCAGAAGGGCTTTGTCATATTATTATAATTGTCTTTTAATTAATAAATACTTATAATATAATACAATGTTGACACATTATAACATGTAATGCTTGCGAACAAGTAAACAAACATAAATTGCGTAATAAAAAATATTAAGTAGTCAAAAAAAAAGCGAAGCCGAGCTGACTAGTCCCTCCCGGCAGCACCCGTTCACGAGTTGACGCACGGATCAGCCATCGTTAAACTCAACCATATTAGAGGGAATCCAACGACCCGACCAGCGACGCCACCACCGGATTGGACATTTTAGTGAGCATGAAAAACCCGAACTCGCAGACCTTGTCAAGAGAAAATATTAATTATATGTTGGTCACTTATTGATCGCAGAGCATTTACATGTTTTTACAGTAAGCTTATTATGGTAACAGAAAATGCAGCTATTTATGTTTCATGTGTGGAGTGTAATGGAAAATGTTTAGGAAGTATCCACGCGTTTTTATCTCTTAAATAATCATTGATAGTATAGTAGGCATTGTTCAATAAAACTTTTTTAACATGTGTTTTAAATTTTGCCATTGGTAGGTTAACGATCGCTTCGGGAAGTTTATTAAATAATGTTATACCTAGACCTAAGAGTGACTTTATAGTTTTAGCAAGTCGAAATTTAGGCGTATGAAGCTGATTTTTGTTGCGAGTATTATAACTGTGAACATCACTATTTTTCTTGAAATTATTTAACCTAGATTTAACAAACAGAAGATTGTCGTAAATAAATTGAGATGTCACGGTAAGAATATTTATAGATTTAAATAACTCTCTTAAGGAATCGCGTGATTTTAGTCCGTAGATCGACCGAATTGCTCTCTTTTGTAGCACAGAGATAGCATGTATGTTAGCCGCTTTACCCCATAAGAGCAAGCCATATGACATTATGCTGTGAAAATAACTAAAGTATACTAGCCTAGCAGTTTCAACGTTAGTACACCATCTGACCCTCCTCACAGCATATGCTGCCGAACTAAGTTTCTTGGCAGTGGCCTCAATATGTTTATCCCATTTTAAGTTCCAGTTTACAGTTATGCCTAAAAATTTGGTGTTGGGTACTCATTCTAGAACTTGACCATTAAGACTCAAAGGTATGTGAGTATTAGGTTTATTCAATAGTGAAAAATTAACGCACTTAGTCACATCATGCAGTATGTATAGAAACTTACCAACCGACTGTAGACGGGTTGGGCCTTCATGGGCTGGCTTGTACGAGAAGTGCCGTTCGAATACTTGGACATGCCTCTCTTAATGATTTAATTCGTGGAGTTTAGGCCTCTGTTGGAATTCCATCAGTTTTGGAACCACAAGGGATCTTCCGTTCCGATGGCAAGCGCTCTGATGGTTTGTCGCTGGTTCCATGGAGACAGGGCAAGTGTCTTGTCTGGGATGCGACTTTCGCAGCTTACTTACCTCCAACTTCGACCCGGGGTGGGTGAGTATAGCTGAGGCAAGCAAAAAATGAAAATACGTGGGTTTGGGTGACAGTAATATATTTTTATCTTTTGCAGTAGAGACTATGGGCCCTTGGGGCCTTAAGCTAAATTATTTCTTAAAGACATCACGACGCGCCTCATTGAGGCAACTGGCGACCATAGAGCTGGCAGCTATTATGCTAAGCGTATGAGTATAGCAGTTCAACAAGGAAATGTTGCGCGTATTCTGGGTACGTTGCCTCAATGCGGTACGTTAGAAGAAGTATTCTATTTGTAATTTTTTCTAAAGTTAGTAATAATATCCCTTTCCCGTTCCCGTTCCCGTTCCCGTTCACTTGTCTCAATTTTTTTGTCTCTCAAAAAATGACGAAGTTACATAATAATATAAATTCGCAACCCCTGATGCACCCCGTGGGGATGCAATTTTTAAAATATAATTTCTGTATTATAATTTTTTATTGACCACTTATTCAAAAATGACGAAGATTCGTATAAACTTGCAACCCCTGTTTCACCCCTATAGGGATGTAATTTTCAAAATCTAATAAATGTATCATTATTTTCTACTAACTATTAAAATAAATTAAAAATGTTATGTGTCTCACTTTAAAAATTACGAAGTTCCATACAAACTGGCAACACCTATTTCGCCCCATTAGGGATGAAGTTTCCAAAAATCCTTTCTTAGCGGACGTCTCCTAGTCACAATCTACCTTCCTGCCAAATTTCATCTTCATTGGTTAAGTAGTTTTTGAGATTTCGTGGTGAGTGAGTGAGTGATTTTCGCTTTTATATATATAGAAGATTTAGTCCGTCATTTAGTTATCCAAAAATAATTGGATTTACATTTTTTCACCTATCGAAGTAGAAAAATTCGCAAAGATACATTGCATGGAAGTTTCGGAGTAGGGGCGATATAAGTCATCGTCACGTGAAATTATTCTTCGTTGTTTCATCTCGATATATATAAAAACAGATACAACGTAGTTCCTCTACCTGTCAAGGCAACATCGCATTTTTAAAGAAATACCCTAATTTTTTTTTATTTCGTATTCGGAACACTGACCGTTAGTTGCTCATTCTTTTTCTGTGCGAGGCAACAGACGCACTTGTGATACTAAATTTATTTGTTACGCACATTAGTGAATTTCATATTGCAATTACCTTACGTAGTGTTAGTGAAAATGCCTAAATGCACTACAGACGATAAAATTGAACGTTATCGGCGGAAAATTCAAAGATTGGAACGACGCCGGCCGCGCATGGTGATTGAATCATCCGAGTCGGACGTTGATCAACTATCTGGTAAGTAACCGTTATAATTTTACGTTCTTTTTATCTCTTTAGTGAAAAGTGATTGTTTTATTACAAAGTGGTCCAAATGGAGACGAGTTAGCCTGGGGGTTGGCCGAGAGTCAACACGACAGCAATATAACAACCTGAGGATTGGCCGTGAGTCAATACGAAGGTATTAAAGCAGAAAATAAATAATACCTTATAGTGGTTTTTACACATTCTGCAAACGATAAAAAGCCGGGGGGTTGGCCGTGAGTCAACACGATGGCACAATTTGTCCATAATTATGCGACATTAATCTTACATTTTTACTATGATGGGTCACTATATTAACGAAACGATATTTCTTGCTCGTAGACGCCGAGGAGGCACTATGGCCGGATGAAGAGGTTGCTGGCGACTTAGGCGCAGCACTACCTGAACCAGAGGCACCAATGAACCGGCCGAAGTTCCTGAATTAGACCCAGATATTTTAATGGCGCTTGGCGTGCCCACCGATGAAAGTCCCAAATTTGGACCGCCTATCCATAATAACTTGGCACAAAGATGGACCCCTATTCTTAAGAAAGGGCTCCCCAAAGACATGAAAGAAAAAATTGCTAAGGAATATCTTATTCCCGACAATTGCCCGTTATTGTATGCACCAAAACTAAATGCGGAAATTTCAGCCGCTATAACAGATATGTCACGTAATCGAGACAAGAAAATGGAAATTTCTCAGCAGGAATTAGGTGTTGGGTTAACCGCCATGAACAGGGCCTTGTCACTTCTTCTTGCAGGCGGCGATGACAAAATTCAAGTAATCAAACTTTTGAGCGATGGGTGCCGAATTTTATCGGACCTTCACTATAGGAACACGAAAGCTCGTACTAAATTAATTACCCCTGGTCTAGATAAATCCTTTTTAAATATAATAAAGGAGACAGACAGGGACGAGAATTTGTTCGGCGCAAAGCTGTCAGAAAAAATCAAAGCCTCCAAGGTCATTGAAAAACAAGGCCTCCAAATTAAAAAGACTGTGTCCAAGCAGAAGACTTCGGCATCAACCTCTCAGTCTACCGCAACAAGGCCCCGTAGTACCCGTCGAGCGCGGGGGCGGGGGGGGGGGGGGGGGGGGAATTTTCAGGGTTTGGGTTGGGTGAGTTTTATATATCTTCGAATGAAACAACTCTTATAATATTGATCGAACTTCGTTTGGGAAGTTCGTTTGATCACATATTGTACTTGATCGTGACGTCATGCAAAATTTAAATGCGCTGTATCTTCGTCATTTGCTAATTGGAAAAAAATACGTGTGTACAATATTACTCATCCGTATGAATAGGGTCTCAGAATAGGCCTATTCGGAAAACCATTTGTTTGGACAGACGTAAACAAAAATATTTATTCCCAATATCATATTTATTCCTAATGTTTAATATGGATTGCTTACGTCTGTCAATAGGTACGAGCACTTGATGGAATTTATATATTTTTAATACGATTGCCCAGTTTGTAATGATTACATACGCAATCAAAACAGACGCTAAGTTCAACAATGTTGTTTGTGTTGAAGTTTGACGACCTGTGTTATGTAGCCTAGTGGTGATCATGTCAGGCTCTTGCATCGAAGGTTCCGGGTTCGATCCCCGGTCAGGTCAATATGGAAAATGATTTTTTCAGATTAAACTAGGTCTTGGATGTTTATCTATATAATTTGTATTTATTATAAAATATAGCATCGTTGAGTTAGTATCCCATAACACAAGTCTCGAACTTACTTTGGGGCTAGCTCAATCTTTGTGATTCGTCCGCATATATTTATTTATTTATTCAAATAACACGAAGCCGACATATTGATTAGGACGCATATCCTGGGACTGGGTTAATTTTAGGCCTCTTTTGGTGCCTAAGAATATAACATACCTACTTACGAAAGTGGATTTCTACTCGAAGGTACCTACTCATCTTAACAATGAATGTTTTGTAATTGTGTATGTATTTATATATCATTATTGTACATAAATAGTTACAGTTGTAAGTAAATATAAATATCAAATCACACAGATTCACATAGCCCCAATTTATAACAAAAACATATTATATAGATAAACATCCAAGCCCCACGTTAATCCTAAAATATTTTTTTCTATTTCACCTGATCGGGGATCGAACTCGGAACCTCCGGTGTGATAGTCTGGCATTATGACTACTAGGCCACAGAGGTCGTCAATAAATATAATATAATGTGAACAATCGCGGACTTATCCCATAATGGGTTCTCTTGATATGTGATGTTTCCTAGAAGGTCTCTTGTACAAACAAGGAGCAGATTATAATCATAATATAATCATGATCCAATAACCATATATGGGGTTATGCCGGCCCCAGCCCGATCCTTTTACATAAAGTGATTTTTTTACCTGGAACTCGGTTGGCCGGATTTTGTTATTTCGAATAATTCGAGGGACGCGCTTCACTGGATTGCATGTTTTGTTTTAGTAAAAAAAAGGTATAACCAGAAGTTTCAGAAGGGCACTTTTGCGGTAATAATAGCAGCGTTTTACCTGAAATAAAACGCATAATCAAATACTTACCTTATTCGAAGCTTATTATTGAGATAGGCACTTCCATTTCCGGTCAACCGTCACCAGTTTTCCCTCTTTTTTACCCCTTCCTTAGGTACTTCCGCTACATCACCAGGCAGTGGCGCCCTCTACGCAAAGTTTGCTACGGTGGGCGCGCCATTTTGCTTCATTGGCTCAAAATGCACCAGGCAGAGTTAAAATGTAAGCTTCGAATAAGGTAAGTATTTTAATATGCGTTTTATTTCAGGTAAAACGCTGCTATTAAAACACTTGACCGTTATTCGAAGCTTATTATTGAGAGGTGTTTGATATCGCCTGGTGACGATGCTGTTTAGAGGAAGTATTATGGGATAGATGCCAATGTGAATAACCAACTAAATATTTTAAAAGTTATTATTTAATAACTGGGTATGAAGAAACTAAATGATTAGACTAAGCTCGCAATCAGTTAAATCAAGTATTGAAGAAAAAAGTAACTTTTCATACATTATTACTAATATTAATATGATTATTAGGTATTTAATCAACTGGATTGAACAAATATGCCAAATGTGGCGAATGATTAAAAGGCATTACTTCATGCCTATAGTATCTTTTAAAAGTATTCTCAGATCTCCAATTGCCACGTGCTAAAATGTCATCCAAGGGGTAATTTTTTATTCAGTTTTTTGAAGCCACTGCCGAGCGCACGCTTCCTAGAGTACCTGCAATATTAGCATCCTTAAATGATTTTTTTTTATCCAGCCTGCTATTACTGCCCGAGAAGCCACTTTTGGAGTACCCCTGAGGGTCACAAACAGGTTAGGTGATTTCGCAGCCTCTCTCCTGTCATTTAGTAGTGTTTTGGTTCTCTCTATCCAAAAAACAGGATTAAGTTAAGTGTCTGAATTAGAAATGAGCTTCCAACCAGACTGTCGATGCTCACTACTGTCAGTTTTTGAGCCAAATTGAGTGAGACATACAGCTGTTTTGCTGCCCTTATGACGACCTGAACATAAAGGCAACAAAACAGCTGCATGTCTAACAGTTTGAAATATGTTATTGGAATTTAAGTCATAACTTGCAAGAAAAGATGTTAATTTACTGACGTCCCAAATGGGTGGTTTGCTAATTTTGAGATTTCTAAGAGCGATGGATTTTAAAATATGCTTAACCAAGACGTGCGAGCTAAGTTAACTAGACTTTTCCGTATTACAAGTTTGATACTACAGACTTGTGTAAAAGGACATATTTTGGAGTAAGTATAGGTCCGCGAGGAATTGTGCCAAATCACTACCTGAAGGATTACTAGGATCAACATTGTTTGTCAACGTCCAACGAATCCATCGTTTCCAGGCAAGTGGACTTCTGAGTGGACAATCGCCAGGATTTTTTATTTTATTTTTTTAGCAATAAACTTTGACCTTCCACCCCCACACTTCTAACGTTATCTTCTGCACTTTAGGCGAGGAAGACCTGTTGTTGTGTCTACTAAGTATCGGTAGAGGTTCCTCAATGTGAACGAGGCTTCTAGAGATCGAGCTCTTCGATCCGCTCGCCAGAACACTCCCAACGGCCACTATCAAAAATATTCCCGACGATTTGTTTAGAGAGCTAAGATTTTGAGCATCAGGAATGGCGGTGGGAAGACCCATGTTAGGGGTAATGCCACTGGGTGCTGAATGCATCGTAAAACATCGCTTGGGGGTCCGATTGATCGAGACTCGCATAATTGCTCACCACGTGAGCTCTGTTGGACGCAAAAAGGTCTATCACTTCATACACACACCCCATTTGGCAAAAACATTTTCTACATATTCTGGTAGAAGATGCCATTCTTGAGATTAAAGGTGCCTTGATAGATGATCTGCATGATTGTTGAACTTGCCCGGTATGTAGTGGATCGTGAACACTATTCTCGAAATTTGTCTACTAAAAGCAAAATTTGATAAATTTTTCCTAAAAGGGAGGAGATTTCGTGCCGCCTCCCTTTCTGAGGTAAGTTACGGCTGTTCGGTTGGCGCACTGAGTAAGAACTGAGCTGGTGAGCTTGACTTTGAAGTGCACGTAAGATAGCAAGCAACTATTTTAGGTTGCTGTGCAACCTTTCTTCCTCTTCGGACCACAGACCCGACAAGGCCAGATTGTTCAATTGTGCACCCGAGGCTATCTTTGACGGATCTGTCGTGAGAAACATTATAGGTGGAGGGGAGTGCAGAGGCATTGGTAGATGACAGTTTTCTATCCACCACTTCATTTCTTCTTGAACATTTTGTGGTATGGGGTAGACGGCTTTGGGGTCGTCTGACAGTGAATTTATGAACATTTGTAACTGACGATGGTTGAGACGGCCCCGTGGAACCACGAAACTTGCAAAGCTCATTATACCTGTTAGCTTTTGAAGGTCTCTCAGGGTTCGCCCTTAGTATTGTAGTATTGTTTGACTTACATTTTTTAAAATGTTCGTAACCTTTTCTTTGGGCAAACTTGTTGTGTTTTCCCAAGGATTCCACATTGTTCCTAGAAAAACTATGCTTTTTTGCGGAGTCACTATGGATTTTTTGAAGTTTATCTGCCATCCTAGAGATTGTAACAGATTGAGGGTTCTTTTTACATGATTTTGTAAAACATTGTTATTCTGATGAACCAGAAGAAAGTCGTCCAGATATAAGACGATCCTTATATTTTCTTCTCTTAATGTTTGAGCTATCCAGTTCGTGAGAAGGGATAAAGTTTTTGGAGCTGTGCTTAGACCGAAAGGCAGACATGTCATTTCCAGTAAATCCTGACCGTAAATAATTCGGAGAAAGCGTCTGTGAGCCTGGGCTATTTTCAAATGAAAATATGCCTGAGAGAGGGCTATTTTGCACAGCCAATCCTCTGATCGTAAAAAATCGGGAATACGAAACATGTTTATCAATTTGAATAGATCGGTAATTACATGTTCGTTCAAAGCTTTTAAATTGAAAATTGGATGGGCTGACCCGTCGGTTTTTGGTACAAGAAACATCGGCGACACAAAACTGGGCGACAGAGGTACCTTATTTAAAATACTAAAGGAGGTTTCTGGTGAAAAGGTATTCGATACCCTTGAATCATGTTTAGTAAGAGCTCTCGTTTGTTGCCATTGGTTGTAAAAAAGTGCTAACTGACCTGCTTGGAACTGCCTCGAGTCATCGTCGCTGCTGCTTTTTGGAGTTGCCTCTGTAACCATGTGGAGACGCCGCCCGCTTCCGGTTACTTCTATGGTATCCTCCACGTGTAGGCCTCGAGCCACGGTACTGATATGACCTCCTCCAGTGGTAGTGACTAACCACCCCTCGAGGGTGAATTTTTGTACTGTGAGTGTGATGGACACGACTCGCACAAGTTAGGCGAGCACCACGAGGTGCTGCTATGGCTCTTTTTTGGCCAGTCCCCTGCGAGGGACGGCACGGAGCCTTACTTGGTCCTAGTTGGACGGATTGATCAGCTTTAGTCGGCCAGAAAGCCTTTCGGACGCCACCAGCCTTTCGTAATGTTGATGTAAATTTATCCGCATCAAAAATATGTGTTACAGATGGAAGTATCTTTTTAAGAGAGCTCTTAAGTGAAGGACCTCGAACTTTACTCAAGATAGCATCTCTGCGGATCTCAATAGATTCAGCTCTGTGACCGCATGCCAATTGCAATAAATCTGTTGAGATTTTTTGTAAATCTCCTTTCAAAAATATTTGCTCGGCTTTTCCACTCAAATTATCAAAATTTGCTTCAGGAGACTTCGCCCAAGTAATTAATTCTCTAATACCGTTTTGTAACGCTTCTTTCTGCTTTAAAATGCAAAAGTTCAATGCTGCATAAGATTTTTCTTCATTTGCAACATGACGAAGCAAATCATATTTAAGATCTTCATTAGTGTCCAAATTCAAATAACCTGAAGCATGATTATATAATTTTTGAGTCTCAGCATACCTCACATCTGCCCATGTGGCATCTCCCAATCTTTGAAAGTGCAAAAGCATTTTCAAAAAAATTTGAGGCGTCTTAGGTACTGACGGCTCTTTCAGCTTTGTTTCAATTTTAAAAACGAATTCATTTGTCGTATTGCTATGATCTGCAACTGTATCATATAATTCGCCGATGACACCTGAGCAGATTGAGAGGGTGTCGTGGCATGGAGCCTCGACATTAAAATTAACATTACTATATATATAAACATGTTTTCGAAACTCACCTACATCCTTACAAAGTAACATCCGGTCCGAGCGATGACGACGTTTATTCTGGCGACGACGTCGCGAACGTTTTTTCTTAGGGCTCGATGAGCTCGAGCTACTGCTGCTACGTCGACGAGCTTCATCATTAAAATTATTTTTATCATTCATTCTAAAAATTAGACACTTTTCAAAACACAAAAATTTCACCAAAATAGGGAACTGGTCAATCTAAATTAAGAAAATAATTATCTAACGGTAAACCAGTTAAAAGTTTTAAATTTAAAAGGAATTATTTAAGTAAAAAGTAATTATTTAAGTAAAAAGTAATTTACTTTAATTACTAACGAAATAACCGCAATATTTTTAAAGAAATATTTCAACGCAAATAATATTTTCGCACAGTCGACACAAGTTGACGCAGTGGGAAATAAAACGCCAATGAAGCAAAATGGCGCGCCCTACCATAGCAAACTTTGCGTAGAGGGCGCCACTGCCTGGTGACGTAGCGGAAGTACCGAAGGAAGGTGTAAAAAAGAGGGGAAACTGGTGACAGTTGACCGGAAATGGAAGTGCCTATCTCAATAATAAGCTTCGAATAACGGTCAAGTGTTTTAATACATTGTTTTTTTTCTCGGAACTATTCTGAGTGAGGCCCGCACTCACTTGGCAGATTTATTTTTTCTTTCTGGCAGTAGTGCTGTGATCGTCCTCCGTTATTAATCTTTATAGCTTTGGAAGGCACTTTAGGCCGTAGGTCCCGGTTCCATCGTTGCGTGGCAGTCTTCAAGCTATGTCAGATGCCTTTAGGCAGCAATTTTACAGACTGTGTACTAGTGTGCCTGCACACTTCTTCCGGTGAATTAAAACTTCTTGGTTTCCTTCACCGAAAATTCACTTTAAATTACATAGGTTCTGCAAACACGAAAATGCTTCCGATTCAAGCTCTTATGCGGGCTCCTGACTCCTGCGTGATTTCACGGCGTGAATTCACGCCGTAATTTTGCTGCGAACTCTGCGCGAGAAACATGTCCCTCCACACTCGCTATCGTTCACTGTTTAGTTCGCGCGCTCATCGAGAATGGACGCCGAAACATGCACTGTTATCGCCGTGACGCTGTGAGCTGAGACTCAAAAAATAAAACTAAAACTATTGAGAAGACGAAGATGTGATGCTCATTTTAATGCACCTTCCTCCGTAAACAAATAACAAAATCTCAAGGAACCAAGTCTCGCGCGGTACTTATCACGCGCGAGTGTGGACTGTGGATGCGTTCGCTTTCACGGGTGGTTCGCGCCTCGCAAACCTTTTGACGCGGGCGACACCAAACGGGGAATAAGGCGTGAACAGTCGCGAAACCCGTGAACAGCCGCGAAAGCCATCCACATTCGCGGTTCGCGGCTTTCACGGGCGTTCACGGCGCGAGTGTGGAGCCCGCTTTACATAAAAGTGAGACTATAGGTAGGTAGTCGTTTTGTGAGCCGTGGACTTCGCGAATCATTTCTTTAATAATTTCTTCGCCACTGTTTTTTTTCTTTTTTAATATAAATAAAAAAATACAGATAAATATACTTTTTAACAGTTTTTAACCAATTGACATGTGTCACGCTACCGTTTGCGACAGCCGGCGATAATCACGCGACACAGGTTGGTGAAGGTCGCCGACCGTCGCCGACAGGTATCGCGGGTCTGTAAGGCCGCTTAGAGTCATGAAGATATAGAGCCCTTTTAATGTATGAAGTGATACATACGGTTTTTCTTTATTTTCAAATAAAATCATTACAAAGATCAAAGCAGATTTATCAGCAACAAGCTTAGTCAAAAAGAGTACAAAAAGCATTCACAACATGCTTCGTCAAAAGTTGTACTTACCTAGTTACAAATAATTAATAAATTATCCGTATGAGAGAGTGTTGGATGTTGTTTTAGTCTTCCGCAACTATTATTTCCATTTTTTCTAGAATACCCGATGCTTTACCAGGTGAAAGTTATTGTTTCGCAAAAAATATCTACTATTAATCAGTAGCAGATATTAATTAAATGGGTTTTGCCCCCGTTCTAGGCTAAACAAAGGGAAAACTTTGAGCCAACATACGTGGACTGACTTTATTAAAATACCCACGTTGAATTCTAAACAGGATTCATATTGCTTATGGCGGGAACTTTCAATATCGTGTCCCTTTTTAACCGACTTCAAAAAAGGAGGAAGTTGTTCCTTGATTTATCTAAGACGCCTGGACTGATATGAATTGATTTGACTGAATTTTTTAATGATAATTAAAAATACTTACTTTTTAGGTGGTCCCATACAAATTTTACCAAATCCGGTTGTGTCTTTTTGTTTATTCGAAAATAACTAAAAAAATATGCTTTTTAAGGGGCTACCTAAATTTTCCGGGGTCCAGTGCTGCCCCCATTTGAAAAAAATCATTTAAAAGGAAACGGAGATATCATTTAAAATTTTGTCTTGACCAGGCTCTAGATAACCCTTTAAACTTTTTTGTGAACTACTGTTTACAGTTTAAAGTGAGAAGGTGAAGCTTGTCTACGCACATACGCCAAAAGTGGCCGTTTTTCGCAATTGTGCGTAAAAAAGCTTCATGTTCTCACATTAAACTGTAAACAGTAGTTCATAAAATAGTTTGAAGGGTTATCTAGAGCCTGGTCAAGACAAAATTTTAAGACGAAGTGGTAGCTAAAGTGGCGCCCTCATTTGAAATAAATTGTTTAAAACTAAATATGGTGATAATTAAAAATTTGATTTGTATAAATGTCTAGAAAGACCTTTAAACTATTTTATGAATAACCTTTGAAATGATTACTAATAATTCGTCTAGTTTTAAAACTGTTTTTCGCCAAAAGTGGCCACTTTTGGCGATAAAAGTTTTAAAACAAGACAGACTACCAATATTACTTTCAAAGGTTATTCATAAAATAGTTTAAAGGTCTTTCTAGACATTTATATAAATCAAATTTTTAATTATCACCATATTTAGTTTTAAACAATTTATTTCAAATGAGGGCACCACTTTAGCTACCACTTCGTGTTAAATGATGTCTCCGTTTCCTATCAAATGATTTATTTCATATGGGGCAGCACTGGACCCCTGAAAATTCAGGTATCCCTTAACAGACTGTCACTAGAATTGAGGTTTGCTTTTTTGTTTTGAAGGTTTCTTTGCTTAAACACAGAAACAATTTAGAATATACCAATTACTTCTTCTCATGCACAGATAAAGGGAAAACAATAAAGGGAATAAATAAATATATAAGGACAAATTACACGGAATGGGTTTTAACCTAGCGATTTTTTCTATTTCTACGTGGGGCGCACTATAAGTTTCCGGAATGAATATAAAAAAATACTATTAATGGTACAAAATTAATTTATTGTTTTTCAAAATAATCTCCCTTGGCGTCTATGCACTTTTTCATTCGATGAAACCAGTTTTGAAAACTTTTGTGCCACTCCTCTGTGGTGACCTCTGAAACGTGTTTTTCATACTCATCGACAGCTTCTTCTGGTGATGAAAATCGTTGACCGCGTAATTGGTTCTTAATTTTTGGGAACAGAAAAAAGTCACAAGGTGCCAGGTCGGGACTGTATGCAGGATGACTCATGAGTAATACATTTTTCGCCTTCAAAAAGTCGTTTGTCTGTCTGGCCGTGTGAGAACTAGCATTGTCGTGGTGCAGGATGATACGGCGTTTACGGTTATTTTTACGGAGTTCGTCAATAACTTCCGGCAAACAAATGGTCGTGTACCAGTCACTATTCACTATACGACGATTCTCTAAAGCAACAGTAGCCACGTGTCCAGTTTTATTAAAAAAAGAAGCAATCATCCGCTTAGATGCACTTTTCACGCGCGCCACTTTGGTTGGTTTCGGCTCATCTTGAAAGACCCATACACTCGATTGCTGCTTTGTTTTGGGATCGTAGCAATAAATTCATGTTTCGTCACCTGTTACTATGTTCCACACCAAATTTGACGCACCTTCGTTGAATCTGGTAAGCATGGCACTGCACCAAGTGACGCGGTCCGTTTTTTGAGCCTCGGTCAAGTTGTGTGGGATCCACCGCGAGCACAGCTTTCTCACACCCAAATGTTTGTGTAGGATTAATTGTATTTAACTCATGCCTATTTCTAAGGATGCGCGAATTTCGTGGTAGGTCACATGCCTGTCTGTTTCAATCATACGGCGCACAGCATCGATGTTTTCGTTGGTCACAGCGGTGGACGGCCGACCATCGCGACATTCGTCACTGAGATTGATACGACCACGCTTGAATTCTGCAAACCAGCTATAAACAGTTGTCTTGCATGGTGCTTCATTGCCAAAAGCTGTTTCAAGCCGAGCGATGCTCTGTTGAGCTGTCAAATTACACTTAAAATCGTAGAAAATCATACTACGAAAATTTTCCCGAGTTAAATCCATGTTGATGCAGACACACAATTTTTTAAATGGCGCCACAAGGTAAAAACAAAAGACAGTCAGATGAAACAAGCTGCATTCTACAGCCAAAGAGCTCTATTTTCAAATGTTGCAATAAATTTTTAAATATTGTTTAAGTAAGTGGCCAGTTCCGGAAACTTATAGTGCGCCCTATGTAATAGGGGTGACGATAGGGTTAGAAAAGTAAAATTGTAATTAGTCCGTCTTTTATTCAAAAATAATGGACGCATATTTTTCTGTTTGCCAAAAAAGTAAACATTCACAAAAATACGAAGCATCAAAGTTCCGGAGTGGGAGCTGCGACGTCACCTCTATGTAAATATCGTACGTAGCCGTGACGTCATGTGAAATTTCAATGCGCTGTATCTTTGTCATTTTTTGTTTCTCAAAGAAAAGAAAATATACATGTACAATATTTTTAATAACCTAATCGATGGGCTTTAAATATATTTTTCCATTCGTCATACCTATATATATAGTAAATAGTATAGTATAGTATAGTATAGTAAATATAGTAGAGTGCAAAGAACTGAGCAAGCTTAGTTAATTTGTAAAGTTCTTGCAGCAATTTGTAAAGTTCTTGCAGCCCCAGGTCCTGTCAACTCCGAAAGGGACACTAGACGTGATATTGTGTCTGAATCTGAAATCCAGTTAGCTTTCATATTTAAAGTAGGTACTCGTAGTTACCTAGTCTTTTGTCACAAGAAATTGTTATTTGGCTCTTGTTTATTCTATGAAAGCTTGTTTTGTACCAAACGAGACATGAATATTTACTAGCAGATGAGAAGTCCCACAAAAGGTTAGTTACATTCATTTTTATATTGTGTTTTTTTGTATAACTTCTTGAATAAATGAGTGTACAAAATTAGATACTTCAATGCTTTCAAAAGAAACCGGCAGGAAGGGTTCCGTACCATTATCTTTAAAAAAATCACGTTTGTTGTATGCCCTTAACTTAAATATTTATTTTATTCTGTTTTTAGTATTTGTTGTTATAGAGCTACAGAAATACATCATCTGGGAGTTCAACAAATTCAACAGCCTAGCTATCGCGGTTCATGAAATACAGCGTGGTGACAGACAGACAGACGAAAGGTGGAGTCTTAGACTCTTAGTAATAGGGTACCATTTTTATACCCTGTGGGTACGGAACCCTAAAAATTATCACAGAATCAATTGAATCATCACGAGAAAAGTGGCATTTAAGTCTGCTCAGACCCGCAAGCCACGTTAGAAGTAAAAATGAGATAGTGCACGCAAAAAATCAAAAACGGACGAACAGTCAAATCATTTAGATACGATACTAACCATATAGCGATACTAACCATAGAGGTTAGTATCGCTACTAATAAATAACTATATATAAATACTTATAGATAGTCGAGTTTAACGACTTGCAGAAAAGAAGCAGCCGGTACAAGGTTCAAGCTCTTAGATCAACGAGAGGGATCAATAAATATTCCATTCCAGTGATCTGTTTAAATATAGAGGTAGATTCTAATGAGGCTAATTGTTTACGTTGGTTAAATCTACAGCGTAAATAAGTATTCGAATGATAGGCTCTTAATTTGAAAACATTGGGAATGGTAGAAACAAGATATGAATCTAGTTTATTTGCGAAGCAAATTAAAAAGGCCCCGACTTTCAAGCGTTTACCCCCCAATAACTTTTGAACGTCTGAACCGATTTTCAACAAACATTGTCAAGAACCAACTTGGCCGACAAGGAAATCGCATTAAAATCAGTCCATTTGTTCAGGAGCTATGATGCCACAGATAGACAAACAGACACACCAACACGTCAACCTTGTAACACCCCTCTTTTTGCGTCGGGGTTTATAAGTAGTTCACCGTCATTACATAAAAGTAAAATATACCTAGACAGCAAAGAGACGAGAACGGAGAAACTAATATGAATGACTTAGTAATGTATTTTTTTAAAATCTATTCCAACATATCGTGTATCTCTTCCATCTTACTTAAGATTTACGTGACCTGCCCTATCCATCTCTTTTTTACCCGACTAAGGCAAAGCCAAGAGGAAAGGTAATGATTTTATTAGTCTATGTATCAATGTTTTGTATGTATGTGGGTATGTATGTCTGTTCAACCGTAGCATTCGAATCGCTAGTCCAAATTTCACAAATGAAATGTCAATCGACTCGTCATCATTATCCGTGTTACATAGATTGCAATTTGTATGCAAAAAATGTGTATAACGAATGTTACATACAAAAAAGCGACAGTTAAAAAAAAAGTTTTATGTTTTTATATCAAATGGGGTATCTAAAATGAAAGGGCTTGATTAGTACATTTCAATAATATGTACATTGTTAGCTGTATATGGCTCCCTTAGTCTTGACTATTACTTTTTTAAACGTATATCTTGTTAATGTGCTTTCTTTACTGCCAATGTGCACCGATTACTTAGTAGAGTCATTTTCTCAGCTTAAATTCGCGTACAAAAGAAACATCACTCTTTATTTAGAGGATAATCTTGCGCGTAGCATTTTCCAATTATGTAAGAATCGTTACGTTCAACACATAAATACTCGTTTAGTAAAATGGTTTATTTATTATAGGTTCCTAACAGATGAGGCGTTAACACCAACGGAAATGCGACAAGACGGGATTTCAGAGAAAAATGGTGCTTAAATTGGATCTTGGTAATGGTGATTGAAGATTTGTTTTGATAATTATGAAAACTGAAAGGAAGCTTAAATTCGTTTTCCGTTGTCTTAAAACATTTAAGAGTTCACAAAAAGACGAAATTTGAAAATAATGAATTTGTCATGTTAGTAAAACCCGAGTAATAATAGAGCTACTGTGAAATGTATTTTTAACTTACCTATAATAATAGCAGCATGAGTAATGATTATAATCATAGTAGTAGTAGTAATAATAATGATCAAGTAAGTAAGTAATTTCTGAACTTTTTGCTATTTTTTTTTCCTAGCCTGTAAGTACTGTGTCCCACTGCTGGGCAGAGGCCTCCCTCTTATTTTACCACTCGAACCTTTTTTTTTTTAGCTATTGGTTAAGAATAATGTATATTATATGACATTATCACATATCCGTAACATTCTCCGCTGAATGGTTTTAATTCTCTCTCTATAGAATTATGAAAACGAAACCCGAACATCTTCTCCAAACAGGCGAGGCCCATACAGGTAGTAGTTATCCAATGTCTATCTATAGTTTCAATCTACACGCGTAGTCCCTTCGGCCCAATCGGCGACATCAATCAAATTAAGCCCGCGATTTATCGTCCGATAGTTACTTGAGCGGTGATGTGGTGTGTGTGCATCCGGCTGTACTCGAAGTCACTCAGCCTAATCGTCCAAGGCGGGAGTTGCTGACATCGCATTAATCACTCTACATATATGTCTGCTTTGTGGTGAATCTATGTATGTTTGAAGTTCGAACATTTTCGGGACTCGCGAGTTTTTATACGGTTACTTGGGAACCACCATGTGATACTTGCTTCTCAGTATTGACATTTGTTTTATCTTCTTATCTTTATGATCATCATAATTCCTTACTTTTCTTCCTCCCACTGCAAAGCATAGGCCCCTCTTTGTCAACGCCACCCATCTCGGTCCTGTGCTGTTCTCATCCAGGTGTTCTGCGACTTTGATTATGTCGTCAGCCCATCGATGATCATAAAACCTGTGAAAAACTAACAATGGTTTTTTGATTTGATATTTTTGAAAACTTTATATTTAGTTTTCTGAAAAAATACGTCACAAGGTGGTTTCGAACAAATGTTGTCATTTTACAAACGCGGAGTCACTCACTACACTAACGGTTTTTTGTATGGAAAAACCATTCAATTAGGTGAATCCGATAAAGATTTGCATGCTATTGTTAATGGCTGATTAAGTGTAACTTTGTGATAAATACCTTATTATGTATGTACACTTTTCAAATGCCAATAAAATATATTATATTATATTTCGCGTTTCAAAAATGGCACTCCAGTGCTAACTCCATTACACAGAACCAGGGTAACCAAAATCTAGAACACGCTTGGCTCACAATTTTTAATTTTTAATTTGTTTAATTTAAGTATTTCAAACGGGAATTTCGCCTATGTTACGAACCATATGTAGCTTATAGTTACTTACAATTCCAATTTCCTTGATTCGCTCTTTATAGATAGCCATATGTTATTATTAACTATTCCAATTTCCTTGATTCGCTCCTTTATCTCCGCGAGAGAAGAAATAGATGTAAACAAAATGATATTGAAATCGTACTCATTACGAATTAAGGCCACCACGGCACGTGTTTTTCATTTTAATCGGCCATGGCAACAGTTTTTATTACATTTATAGACTCTTTCGTAAATGACTCAACCACTATCAAGGGTCAATGGGTTTAAGGGAAACAAATAAATGATTATAAATAATATGGGGCACGACACGCGTCGCCCCTTGTTTACGCGGCGTTATCACTTATCAGACGCCGACATAGGGCTGCCAGCTGACCGCCGCTGATAGCGCGACAATAACAACAAATTAAGGTTATGTCAATTCACTTATGATTTTCAAATAAAACTTCGTTATGGGGACAGTTATTTATAGATTTTAGATAGGTTGATACCCGGAGACTTCTTCAGACGAAGTGGTAGCTAAAGTGGCGCCCTCATTTGAAATAAATTGTTTAAAACTAAATATGGTTATAATAAAAAAACTGATTTGTATAAATGTCTAAAAAAACCTTTAAACTATTTTATGAATAATCTTTGAAAGTAATATTGGTAGTCCGAAAGCGGTACGCAAGACGGACGTTACTGCGTATCCGCGTTTCAGTATCAAGCAACATTGACCTCTAACATATAATAATAAAGTCTAATTTGGTTTGACATATAAATAGGACGTCACTATCGTACGACTAACATATTATTTTATGGAGTTACACCCCAGGACTGCAAGACTTAAAGCCCGCTGTTAGCGTGATGGTGGGCGAGAAGGTGGAAAAAGGAATCTAAAAAGCATGTATAGTCCTTTTTCAATAAATGTGAGAAAATCATTACAGAAATAACCAGAAATATGCAAATATTTACCGAAAGCAATTAATGTTTACTTACTGCAAAGAGTATCTTCGTACTTTGAAAGAAAAGAAACTGCTTTCCCGCGTTTTTTAGTGCGAAGGAAACATAACCCATACGGCCCGGTCATATTTTACTCAAAAAATGTAATACTGTAGATTTTTTTCTATTGCATTTTTTTTTTATGTTCGTCTTTTTGTTTTGAGCAGTGGCCAGGAATGAAATTTCATACTACTTTCCTGGCCTAATCCAGCAAAGTAATGCACGAGCCAAGAATTACAACCTTCATGTCTTCTTTTTACTACAATAATGCCTACATTTTGGTGGCGATCTCTACGGCCACTACGAGGAACTACAATCAAGAGACAAAAGACAATATTGTTCACAAGAAGTATATGAGAAGGCGCCAGCTGTATCCTACATCTCGATCTCAGAGTTCACCCGATTCACTGCATATATCAACTTACGTCGATACACCGTCGGAGCCGCGGTTCCCCAGGCGCGACATCGTGCCTGGCGGGAAGATCTTCCTTTTGTGGCGGTCGAGCATATCACCTCGCTCCCGCTACACCTTTTACGGGATAAGGTAGAGCCCAGGGCCGTAAGACCCATAGGACACGCCTGCTAGATCGAACTTTTCTACGCATATTAGCGAAAAACGGCCACTTTTGGCTAAAGTGTGTAGAAAAGCTTTACGTTTTACTTTAAACTGTAAGCACTAGTTCACAAAATAGTTTGAAGGGTAATCTAGGGTCTGATCAAGACAAAATTTTAAATGATATCTCCGTTTCCTTCAAATGATTTATTTCAAATGGGGGCAGCACTGGACCCCGGAAAATTCCGATTTTGAAACGGGAAAAATGGTCCCTGGAACTTTTTTCAAGTGACGACTTTTTTTTGTTAATTGAAAATAATCAATAATAGTAAAACAATTGAGTTCACATATGATATATGGAACAGGGAGTATACAATATGTTACAAAAACCCTGTCCGATCCTTGGATATGCAACTCAGACCGTCAATATGAACCACTTTTCCAATGGGACCAATGGAAGAAACTCTAAAAAAAATCGACATTTTCATACAGAAGTGTTCGGCCGGCCCGGAAATTTGTATGAAAATGTCGATTTTTTTTCGAGTTTCAAGCATAGATCCCATAGGAAAAGTTGTTCATATTGACAGTCTAAGTCGCTCCTCTAAGGATCGGACAGGGTTTTTGGTACATATTGTATATTTACCAATAGAAAACAACCGAGCGGTAAGATTAAGCGGTAATTAGAGCGGCAAGGTTTTATATTGCAACCCACATTTAGACTATCCGTATAACCCATAGGTTGAATGGTAGACGCTTTTAGCGTTAAGTTCGCCTATTGTTCTGTACAATTTGTATTTGATGAACAATAAACATTAAACAAATAAAAAAGTAGATCAACGAGTGCAGATTTGTGACGCAAGTACGTGTCATGACAGGCGTGACCGGTTTCCATTTGATGAAGTTAAAAAAATGATCTCATCTATCAAACGTAAGGATATCTTTTATTAGATAATGGAATCCTGTTACCAATCGCATTTCGTGACCCCGTACATTAGAGTTCCGGGCGCAGCTATCTGTTGCTATGTGTACCGATAACATTGCACTGGCGTGTGGACGTAGGCCACAGAAGTTAAAAATGTCTTGTATATATAATAGTCAGTACATCTATTGGTAGTCGTTATATTATAGATGAAGATTATTTGTTGGTTTGTGTGTAAGTTACAATAATAGGAAAGATGATAATATTTTATCGTTGTGCTATAAAAAGGGTTCCTAAAAATAGGAACGTCCAAGAAAAAAAAATACCTTGCTACCCCAAAATCTCTTTAATAATTATTTTTTTATCAAAATGTCGATTAAAATGGTCGAAAATAACTCTGGTTCCTTCTCGGATTGATTAATATGAAATTAAGACAAAACTCCTTTTCCTTCCATTGTGGTCTAGGAACAGGCGATGCGGCTAGCAAACCATCACTATTTTGATTTCTTTCCCATCTTCTCGTCCACCATCACGCTAAAAGTGGCACATGAGTCTTGCACTTCTGGGCTTTGTCTGCTTAGTTGCGCAAGACCTAACATGCTCTGGCTACTCAAATAAAGGCATAATAGACGTGAAAGTGTTCCTATAAACGGTACGCCGCAAAAATGGAGTCTTAATTTCTCATACAATTAGTATGAGAAATTGTGACTCCATTTCTGAGGCCTACCGTACGTTTACAAACTGTCACGAAAAAGGGGCTATTAACCCGAAAGTAGACCAGCCCTGAAATTGCAAAAAAAAATCTTCAGATTATACATTTTGACACGATAGGTATTTAATTTCAGTTTCAGTCGTGCGACCCAAAAAATTGGATATTTTTTGTGGATTCTGTTATATCGTTTAACTAATAGAATATAAAACGTGGAAGGGACATACCCGTAATAAATCAAACCACAATCTATACTAGATCATTTTAACGTATTGAAATTAAAACAACAGTTAAAAAAAAATGCACTTTCATATAAAAGAATGCAGGCGCCCGGGCAATTTGTATGGGAATGTCGATTTTTTTTTGTTCATGACTGTTATTTCAATTTCATTATACTATCTACTATAGTGATCTAACACAGGGTGTACTAAATCACTATGGGTTGGATTTATTACGGGTACGTATGTCCCTTCCACGTTGTATAACTGGATGGACTAACCCATTTCATGGGGGATGGTCCCGTAGTAAAAGTTGTTCACTTTCATTAGTACTTTTACTCCCTTTCGGGTTGAAACCCCTTTTCGTTACTCGTTGTATAAAAAAACGCTTACGAGGAATTTGAAAAATAGGCACTTGAAGAAATTATAGTTATTTCGCTGTGTCACCCAGGTGCAAGTGGGGCACCGAGCTTATTACGTGTATTTTTCGAATTCATTTCAGTTCAAGGGAAAAACAGGTAGTATTTACTCTAGTTGTTAGAAGTATTTATAAAACAAGGTCTCGAGTATCTATGGTCTGTGACCCGCTACTCTATTTATACTCTCTGGAGTTCCAGGCGACGCAATCTGTTGCTATGTGAACCCAGAACGCACTCAGGCTTGTGTAGAACAATAAACAGTAAGTGTTGAAATCACTTTAAAATATTTACGTCTTAGTGGCCCTTATATACAAACTTTGTAACTAAGAGATAATGATAATTTGTTTGTTTGTATAATTTTGTATGTACCTCTCATGTTAGTAGGAATAAAGAGTTAAGGTGAAAAGGGGTACCTACAACATTATGCTAATATTTTTTTTTTTATGAAAGACCTGTAACTTGGTTGTTTTAGCTCGACCGTACATTAAAACCCGGTATACTTACCTTCTTCTTTTTATCGAGTCGAAAATGGCTAAGTTAAATTTGTTAAGATTATAATTTGGCCACGATCACAGAGACCTCTGTGACCTATACTCGTTGGCCTCATCGAGAACCCAGTATACCGGTGCAATCAATTGCTGAGAGTCGAGGCTCGAGACCAGCATGACGGGATTTACGAGTAGATGCAGAAATTCCCAGAAATCACTTTCTAACTGTCTTCTTATGAAACAACTACCTATTTACTTTAAAGCTACGATTATTGCACAAGATTTCACTCATAATCATAACCATAACAAACTAATCGATATTTTGTTTTTTTTTTCTCTAATTTGCATGTGTTTCTTCGATAGGTACCTAAATGGAAACTTGATTAGGTATTTATGGCTGACTTAGTATTATACATAAAAATATGAAATATGAAATACCCACTGAAAAATGAGGTAGTGTAATGAGGTGACAGTGATTACAAAATCTCCAGGCAAGTCCGTGAGAAAGCGCTAGTCCTCCAAAATCTCTTATCACGACTATTCTAAAAGTTCCAAAGTTACAAAAATCAATAAATAACTTTAGAAGAATCTGTTATCATCAGTGTTTTGTAAACGGCCTTATCGATGTAAACAAATTTAAGTAATTCCGTGTTTGTACCACGCGGGGTTTATTTTAGGCGCGCGCGCCGATGTCAGTCCCATTCGGCAAGTGACACTCAGCCCGTGTCCACTAGTGATTCCCAGACGAGCGCAGCCAACCAACCAGCCACAATGTCCACTAGACCGAAGACGCGATACGTTGTACGTTCGTAATTTTGTGATTCTTATACCTGAGTTATTGTGTTCACAATCGTTTATTGCTGTGTGTGTTGAAATTTTCTTAACTAATGTTTTTTTTTAATGTTGCCACTTAGTAAGTTCATACAATTATTCAAAAATTCAACTACTTTCTCTTGCGATGCCACTTTTGGTCAGTATTCTTAGCAACTCGTAAATTTCTCTGTAAGTTTTCGAATTTCTCCTCACTTACTTTCTTTTATAGCCCGCAGTATAATTGTAAGGAATATAACGTTTATAGTTATTAATATATATAAGTATATTATTATAATATTTATAGTATATATTTGACGTTCTTGAATTTAACTTAAAAATAACTTTTTAATATACCTAAGAACAAACCGTCTTACCTGCCTCTGTAATAATTTGTTAGTTGTGTTTTAACGAGCCTTTCATATTTTATAGTCTAATTGCTATCTCTACCTTTATAAAATTATAATTACTGCCTCCCTAAATAAAAATATAATTTTAATCCTCAAAATCGTGGCCAATTACTATGATTACAAAAGCTTCTTACCTCCGTAATAACTCGTTAGTCGTAGATTGGCGAGTTTTTGCTTCTTTTCTAGTTCCATTTGCGTGATTAGGAATGTTGCCGGATACAATATTAATCCTGTCGCGTTCACAAGACCCGTATTTCTTGGAATAGAGGTACTTATTTGTATCAATTTAGACTTTGATACGTTTAGCTCTTTACTTTAGTAAGTAATATTAATCAGCTAAATACAGAGGAAAAACTTACAACATACATTAATTCAAGATTTAAAAAACAGAAATACTTACCAATCTTTCTATTTTAGTACGCATTCATTAGATACAGGACGAATTTATTTGCAAAACATGCATTCACAATTAAAGATATGTACATAATAAAATAATGACTAAGTATACTGGGTATACTAAAACTAATTAACTAAAATAAACTTAAATACTAAAAATAAACAACAATTCAATATAAACTTTTATGAATAAAAAATTTCCCGCAAGTCCTTCTCCTGCGGAAGAGTGCCGAGAAGGCTGGCAGCGTTTCAACCCCAAACAGCTCAAACATGTATGTCTCACCTAGGCAGTGCCAGACCGTCCACTTGTGCTATGAAGATTGGATGACGCCAGATTGTCGACACATGTGGAGTATCACACTAGCGATCTTCCCAACCTCCACGGCACAAGGGCTATTCCATCCGGTCTCTTATCATCATCCCGTGCCAGTCCGATTGGTTCATAAATGTCTGGCGTCTGAATGGTGACAAGAGCTCCTGAAGCAAGAAAGTCCGTGATGTCCCAGCTGACGGTATCGCCGCGGATGCAGCTATGCGGGGCGTTGGTTAAGGCGCCGAGGCGCAGGGGCACGACAACGGGCACGACTTATTACGTGAATTTATTCACGACCCCAACGTTATCAATCAAATAGCTACCAACGTTATCATTTCTATTAATATAAAATAATATTTACTTAAGGCACCGACTTAAAATTTTTAAAAATATAGGCTGTCAAACGAGTAGGTACCTATATAATATAGGGACGTAGTTTATTACGATCGAGTTCAAAAAATAACCGGCCAAGTTCGAATCGGACTCGCTCACGAAGGGTTCCGTACCATTATCTATAAAAAATCACGTTTGTTGTATGGGAGCCTCGCTTAAATATTTTGTTTTATTCTGTTTTTAGTATTTTTTTTATAGCGGCAACAGAAATACACCATCTGTGAAAATTTCACCTGTCTAGCTATTACGGTTCAGGGGATACAGCAGACATGGCAGACAGACAGACGGACAGCGGAGTCTTAGTAAAAGGGTCTCGTGTTTACCCTTTGGGGACGGAACCCTAAGAAATAGCTCCTGAGTTGTGGTATATTCCTATGCTAAAGTTATTGCAAGCGTGTGTTTTATTTCTATTCCATCGAGTAGCTAATGACTCCAAGAATTTTATTTGCCTGCCGGTCGAGACTGCACTCGATCACCCATTGGTAACAGCACACAGGGTAAAACATCTTACCTCTAATACTTTTGACATAATATGATACAGTTACAGTCACATCTTTATCTCTTGTATAAAGAGCCTGAAGTCGCAAAGCATAATGGTCATACTTAAACGGATTATGGGTTTACCTATTAATAGGTGAAAAATGGAAAAGTGTCAAAGTGCAGGTTGCGTCCTTGAAGTGTTGCTTTTAATTTTGAACATTCCTTATATTTAAACATGGACGACTACTTTAACAGGATATACTTTAAAAAGAAAAGCCATTAGGTGGTCTACTAACAAATATCGATTCTATTTTTACCATTCCTTGTTCCAGGTTTATCTGTTTCTTATACTATTCAGAAACGTATCGGCTACTACCAGTGAAGACATAAGTACCACGACTAAGATGTACAAAATCACGGACTCGATAACCTTCTGTAGCAGCTGGTTGGCCATCATCCTAACGAAAGTCTGTGATAATGTCTATAGGATTGTCAAGAGGGACACTTCTATCCTCATGGGTACGTATAAACAAGCATAAGAAATGTTCTTGTCGGCAGAGTATTTTATGTGTCCCGAACTTCGGTCAAATATTTGACTCCTCTATAAGACACGACTTCTGCCTCATCCTTAACTTATTCTATGAATTATTTGGCCTATATTCTTTTTACTATTTTAGATTTTTCTCAAGTTTAGTATGATTTAGAACGCTTACGGACGAGCGACAGTATGCCCGCGACATCTGAGTCGCCACATGTCAATCCGTCAAATACTGCCGCGCGACTGTTGGCAACCGTCGCTTTTTATTATATTAATTTATATTAATTGTATTAAGCTAGTCCATGAACTTTTGGCCTTTCTTTTCTTATACAAACCTTGTCCTTTTCTTCCATGTTAGAAAAAGAAACAGTCACGTGATTTAGTTTAATTTTAGTAACTTCAATTAGATTTTAGTAACTGAGTTGGAAATCGGTTAGGTTTCGGAGGTTGATATGTGGTGTCGGAGAATCTCACTACAATCATAAATTTATTGTTATGTACCTATGATTACCTAACTAAACTTGAGCTAAAAACGTTTTCACTTACTTAACAGAAAGTTTATATTCGTAACTTTCTTGCTGTGCTATGTAAATTCTCTGAAAGCGTAAACTCAAACGAAACAGCTTAAGTACATGTACACTAACGAGTAAGTGGGTAAGGTAAAAGATCTCATGTTTATTTTGTTCATTTGGACATTTAAACAGTGTGCACCTTACTGGATGCATTTGCGTTCATTTACATAAACTAAACTAAGTAGACAATCCTTACTTTTTTGTGTGTGTATGAGGCCAATTCTGATAACTGGTTTTTTTAATTTGCCTTAAGGGATCTGTAAACGGCTTACTATGCCTTTAGAAGCATGATTAAAAAAAATCTTATGCTTTGTGGTCACCAACCTAGCTAGTCAACTACGCCCGTGGTTCGTTATACCATGATTACGCCCACAGACCTAGATTTTTTACAGCGTATAAAAGACTACACTAGCCGAGTCCACCACATAATTCGATAACTGTTACCTTCACAAGAGCAAAAGAGATAGCGATCAATTTGACAATGAGACAAATACAACCCTTCTAAGGTCACAGGAGAAAATATACTTGAAATATTAGGTTTCTTTCATTTTAAAGATGTCAATTATTTAATCTCTCTCCTTTTAGACAAAAGTAGAAGATCGCGAAAATTTATATTAATTCTGTATTGTTGCAGAAAAAATGGCGCCAAAAAGCGTTCAAGAGCAGAAAACGAAGCAGCGTTTGCTCGCCAAAGAGCGCTGGCGCCGTGTCCGCCGCCAGGTGGCGACCGAATGCTGCGACAACCCCTGTACCGTCGGCAACCTCATCATGTACTGTCCGGACGACGCCCAGGTCATCAAAGACCATCCTGATTTTTTCGAAGAGTAGCTTTCTGTGGAGTATTATGATTAATAGTCACTTTAGTAGATTCAACTTTCTATTAACCTTCTATTGGTTCAGTCTCACTAGTTTCATTGGAACTAATGCGACTTGATAAAAATGGGAGTCTCAGTAGTTCCATTCACTTCTGAAGTAACAGGAACCTTACTGTTACTTCAGGGTATTAAGGGTTTAGTCCCACTAGCTCCATGCAATAGAACTAATGAGACTAAAACAAATCTAAGTCTCAGTGGTTATATTACCAACATTTTCGAAGGAAAGGAAGAGTTTATTAAGGAAATGGTTCTGGGATTTTCTGGTGGTGATTTTAGGATAAAGCTAAGGCTATTAGTGCAAATAAATCTCATTAATTCCATTTCAGTTCCAAAGATGTCATAGACATTTTCAAAATTTCGAAATTTTTTGACATTCTATAAAAAAAATGGTAGAGGATATATTTTTTGAAGATGTAAAAGATGAATAGAGATCTGAAGACCATGAGACAACTTTTAATGGAACTAGTGGGACTGAACTATTCCGTTCTGACGTGTTTGGCTATGATAAAACATTCGGATGCTGATTTTATATCCCGATCGATTGTTACAAAAAAGGCAAAGTACTTATATGAAATCAGCATCTGAAATTCAAATCAGTTTATAGACGGGGCCTTTGAGTTGTTGAGGTTATTCATACTGCGTCTTTCGTGAGTCGTCTTCAATGACGACGCGCATTTCCGTTTCCAGTCATTCGATAAAATACCCAAACAATGTAGTTGAAGTAGAAAAATATCAAAGACAAATTATTTAGATTGCTAGATCGTATGCAAGATAGGATATTGTGGATAAGATTACTCATAAATTCAATTTTAAAAGTGACTTGATTTTTCCTTATCTGTGTATAGTTGCAGTTGAGTATCCATTAAACCCGAGTTGCCACGTTTGTAATAGTCTTATACTAACTAGGTACTATTCTAGTGACTAAGGCCTTACGTTTATCATGGAAGTACCGATTAGTGAAATGTGTAAAGGGCATAGGTGTTACATAGGGCATAACAATAATGTGCGAGTCGATTAGGGCTCTCATTGATTCGCATATCAGAAAGTAAATAACAGCTAAATAATGCACTAAAGCTATTTTAAGGGCACATTCAGTCCATAATACTAAACAGTTTTACCCAAGGACAATACATCGAAATACGTATAATTTTCTCCTTTTCGAGACCAAAAATTATTTGTTAATTTCAATGTACAGGGTGATTTTTTACCCCCCAGCCTAATTTTGAGGCAAGTTCTGTCCATGATACTAAACTAATTTCCATAAAAACAATTAACGAAAAACAGCTACAACAGCACAGCAAACAGCAGCAGCAAAAATCAAAATTCGGCTTCCCATACAAATTAGCGCTTGGCCAAACGAATTTTGTATAGGAGGACGAAAATTTTTAACAATAAAATTTATAGGAAGTTGTTCAGGATCATGAACTGAAGTTGCTTCAAAAATTTGGCTGGTGGGAAAAGATTCACCTTGTATGTTTCTTGAAGAAATTTGTTCAGTATATTTTGTAATGATATATTCTTATTAATAACAGCAGCGGTCAACGCTTTCTATATTGTATTACAACTTACAAAGAAGTAAATATGAATCTCAGGAGTGCGTCATCGATTACAAGTTTTGTTTTTAATATTTAGGGCTTATTTTTGACACGCAAATCTCTGAAAGAACAATTTTTGGATGAAAAACAAATTTTTGTGTCTACGCGTTTAAAAAATAGGGGCCCTTATTCGTTATAAGTATTATGTATAGATACTATGCGCGTACATGTTGTATAGAAAAATTGTATATTCTTCATATTAACAAAAAAAAAATAATATGTTATTCGCCCCTGAGGTTTGTCCTACCTTTATTTTAATTGTGTATATTTAAAAAAATTTATTTGTGTATCAGTATGTGCAAACATCTGAAATATAGAGCAGAATAAAGAGCTATACATTTGTAAAATTATGTGTTTTTTTTTAATCGATTGGTTATATTTTTAATAGTGTTTATTTTTTATTATATATATTTATTTAGAGAAACAAGCAGGCTTAAGAGTTCCCTTACCCTGGACAGAATCAAACTTTCCCATACAAACGTAGTCTACGTTTTATTTGGAAACAACATGTCGGATATGGGCCAAATTACGTTTTAAAGAAATTGCAAATATCAAGGGTTATAACCCTAGATAATTGCAATTTCTTTAAAATTACAAATTTTTACCTAAATCTGAAAAAAAATTGACAATGAGACAAATACAACCCTTCTAAGGTCACAGGAGAAAATATACTTGAAATATTAGGTTTCTTTCATTTTAAAGATGTCAATTATTTAATCTCTCTCCTTTTAGACAAAAGTAGAAGATCGCGAAAATCTATATAAATTCTGTATTGTTGTAGAAAAAATGGCGCCAAAAAGCGTTCAAGAGCAGAAAACGAAACAGCGTTTGCTCGCCAAAGAGCGCTGGCGCCGTGTCCGCCGCCAGGTGGCGACCGAATGCTGCGACAACCCCTGTACCGTCGGCAACCTCATCATGTACTGTCCGGACGACGCCCAGGTCATCAAAGACCATCCTGATTTTTTCGAAGTTTAGCTTTCTGTGGAGTATTATGATTAATAGTCACTTTAGTGGATTCAATTTTCTATAAACCTTCTATTGGTTCAGTCTCACTAGTTTCATTGGAACTAATGCGACTTGATAAAAATGGGAGTCTCAGTAGTTCCATACACTTCTGAAGTAACAGGAACCCTACTGTTACTTCAGGGTATTAGAAACAAACAGGCTTAAGAGTTCCCTTACCCTGGACAGAATCAAACTTTCCCATACAAACGTAGTCTACGTTTTATTTGGAAGCAACATGTCGGATATGGGCCAAATTACGTAAATTTTAAGAAATTGCAACCCTAGATAATTGCAATTTCTTTAAAATTACAAATTTTTACCGAAATCTGACATGTCGTTTTAAAATAAAACGTAGACTATGTTTGTATGGGAAAGTTTAGGGTAAGGGGATTCTTAAATATTTCACATAGGTTTATGATTTATAAATTTCACATCGCCAAAAAGTTTCTACAACTAGCTTATACCTATATTAACGTTGAAAGTTTCATTAATAAATCCACTACCTACTTTTTTTTTAACAATACTAAGGTTACCTAATACGTACTTATTACTATACTGAAAATATATACTGAAGTTAACATCCAAATTACTCTTACAAAGAGAAAAAGCAAGTGTTGATTAGTACTGAGAGATTGCAGAACAAAGCAGAAATTTACAAAGTAAAAGTTGACAGTTTGTATGGATCTTCGAAATTTTTAAAGTAAGACACATGAAATTTTTAATTTATTTTAATAGTTGGTAGAAAATAATAATGCATTAATTAGATTTTGAAAATTACATCCCTATAGGAGTGAAATAGGGGTTGCAAGTTCATATGAATCTTCGTCATTTTTGAAACGAGACACATGACATTTTAGAATTAGTGGTCAATAAAAAATAATAATACAGAAATTAGATTCTAAAAATTGCATCCCCTGGGTGCATTAGGGGTTGCGAATTTATATTAAGGAACGGGAACGGGAACGGGAACGGGATATTATAACACTATTTATAATGTAAAAACCAATTGAAGATCCTATGAGAACCATTTTCGACTTTTACGCGGACGAAGTCGCGGGTTCCATAACAGCTAGTACTTATTATATTCTAAATATACTTATTATAATATTTTGTAATATTAAGTAGTAGTATTGTGAATACATAGGATTTAATACTCGTATATGTTTTATTTACATATAATATTTACTTTTTATAATCCTTATTTTATATATGTACATCCATTTATATTGAAAGTACCAGAGGAAAAGGACAAAGTTACAAATAATATGAAAGCTATATATCCTAAAGCGGATTACCCAAATGTTTGTTTGATGAATTGCTTTCTTGGACATATTACAGCCCCACAGACCGAAAATGTTATTGTATTATAATTTTCTTTCGTTTCTGTAATTTGAATAAAATTGTTAAAAAAAAAGTTAAATATTAGTCGAAGAATCAAATAACTCCGATATCAGTTAGGTTGAGAAGTCATAGACTATCATGGTCACAAATTAATGAGAGATAATGGTCTGACACGTGATGAGAAGGAGGCGGCTCATGTAGCAAAAAAGGTGATGAACATGACTGTGAGTGGGCATAGACATAGAGGAAGACCAAAGAAAAGATGAAACGAACACTACATGTTTATTCTAAATCTTTGGAAACAAATGCATAAGAAATGTTTGGAAAGTCCTAGGAGTAGATAAAGGTTTGACTAGCCATAGAGAAAATAGGAGAGAAAAGACATTTTGCGCCGACCCCATGTAAATAGATTCATTCCATCTATTTATATGGAGTTGGCGCAAAATCGTAAGAAAGAAGTTTAAAAAAGGTAAGTACACCCTGTCAATCACATTAAAATAGAAGCTCCTTGACGTGTACATTCAGCCAATCCTATCCTATGGCTTACAGACATGGTCTTTGACTGAAACTTGGATTACGTTTCACAGACAAGGTGCGAAACACAGAGCTGCGTTTCCAAACTCAAGTTGTAGATGTAGGAGTAACGATTGCCGGTTTGAAGTGAAACTGGGCTGAGCACGTCTGTCGAATAGATCCGGAAAGATGGGCGAACTAGCTATGGCGATGACCTCGATACTTATGCCAAAGAATGGAAAGAGATCGTAGAGGATAGAGACGAGTAAGAAGATGCCTTTGCCCAGCAAAAGGACACAACACCGACAGGATAAAAAATAAATATATATCGGCCGAAGTATAAAAAGCCTTTAAAAAATTAAAGTTATATGTAAAAATTATAAGCAAGAGTTAACGGGTTACTCACGTAGAGAGTCAGCTACTGGCCGACATGTTTCGACCTCATCCGGAGGTCCTCATCTACGTGAGTAAGCCGTTAACTCTTGCTTATAATGTCTGTCTCACGATAGTTATCGAGAAAGTAACAAAGTGACGTTTATTAGAAAATCCTTACTTTATTTTGAAATACCTTTAGTCCATCAGTGAACTAATTATAGGCCGAGAAAGAAAATGATATTTTAAAATATATAATAATAAGTTACCTCGTCCATATGTGCCTATCTTATTAGTATGCCAAATATTAGTAATCGTGTCGTTAATAGAACAATGACGCAGTTCATTCATAAATAAATGACTGAACGAATTAGGATCAGACACTAGTCCAATGATTTCGGGGTAAGTTAAAAATAAGAGAGAGGTTTCATTGGGAAATATGCTGTAGGTAAAAAGTACATTTATTACTAGGTACAATAAAAGGTATTATTACTATGGTAGAGATGTCGCGTTGGCAAATAATATCGTTTTATAAGTCACTAAAACTATATATTTGTAAAACTTGCATATTATGTGTTTTGCTGAATCTCGCGTTTTAAATTGCCCTCATAAATTGGTAATCGAAAACAATTAAACGTGAAAATAAGTGAAGACCAAATTTTTTTTCGTATATGATCCAATTTTTTTTAATTTTGCTGAAAAATTTGCGCATAGTACAAATCCTGTATAATATAAGTCAGAAGACTTTCCCATCCCAAACGTAGTCTAGCTTTTATTTTGAAACGGTATGTCAGATATTGGTGAAATTGTGTAATTTCAAAGAAATTGCATATTTTAAGGCATTTAACTAGTTTTCACAGTCAAAATAGGAACTTAAAAGAAAATATAGTGTATATCATATTTGACCGTCAGTATGGAAAACATCTACACTCATATTTTCTTTCATGTTATAATCGGTGAACATACATAAAAAAACACATAAAAGATCGCGACGAATTGATAACCTCCTCCTTTTTTGGAAGTCAGTTAAAAAGATAGACTACGTTTATTCTTTCTTAAACTAAACGCTTCAACAATTCCTTTTTGGTTCGAGTAGCTAAGGTGTGGAATGAACTGCCTGCGTCTATATTCCCATAGAAGTACAGCCCCGGGACATTCAAAAGTAGATTGAATGGGTATCTTTTAGATAGGCATGCTGAATTCATCCTAGTCTTCATCGTCGCTTACCATTAGGTGAGATTGAGGACAAATGCCAAAACCAATACATTGTAAAAAAAAACGCGATTCTTAAATCGCTTTCGTTAGCACTATGACCTCAGTCTTATAAGTCTCCTTTACTATATAAACAGGGCTCACCTGAGATTTACATTCAATTTTGATCCTTTACCTAGATCGCAACATCCGAATTTAGGTAAGCATTATGTATTTTACTTATTTTATAGGATAAAAGAAAGTGTCTGTGATCTTGATAAATATTTTTTATGAAACAAAATATGAAGAGGATTTAGCATACTCTTGATTAACTAAATTATGAATACTCTGAGCTGTTAAAAGCAATATAATAAAAAAAAAGAAATGTGGTGTCGTGGGACACCAGGTAGAAACGAAGTTCCTTCGGCTAATGTAGAATCGACACAATTTGCAAAAGAAAAATCGTGCTCAAAGGAAGAGAAAGGTATTATACACTACTCGCTTGTGTATACGACTGTCGCGCCTGCGCACGTCTTATTTAACGGTTTTATTTAACGAGGTCATCCTTACGGTTTTACTATCACATTTTTTTCAGTTCGGTCGCGCAGCAAAATCCCTATCTCCTCCAAGCCTGCCGTAAGGAAATTCGTTCCAAAAAAAAAATTAGACTTTCCCACAGCCCTTTACACTTTATACCTATGTGTACGATCAGGATTCGGAGATCGGGTCGTAATTTCTCATACAATTAGCATGAGAGATTGTGACTTCACTTTTGAAGTGTACCGTACATCATATAGACATGCCACTTACTCATAGTTATTTGTTCATTAATCTGTGGTTACGTAGTGGGCATTGATTAAATTTTCTAACCAGAAAATATGTTGCCTTTTATTGAAAATGTAGGCTATTCCAAGAAACTGATTTGAATTTTTTTTTATTTCGATGTAGATATGCATTTATTAATTTTTAAAGTTTGAGACGTGATTCGTCATCACCAGACCTAATTGACTTATTCCTTTGCCATCTTTAAAACGATTATTTTGTGCTCGTCATATTAATATGTGTCAATGTCAATGTCATTTGCTATTCAAATTTCCAAATTAACGTTGTTTATCATCTTATCAACGCATTTATCATGAGTTATACTTTTTAAAAGCTAACTCACGTAATCTACCTAAAGTAAATAACATCATGATTATAGAATACATCGTGACGAGCACTCAACATGATTTGGCAGAAAAAAGAGGAGCAAAGATTTTAATTGAAGTATATCTACTTATTTGTGATAAAGATTTCATACATAGTACCTATAATAATAGAACATTGTATCATTTTTGCATGTAGGGGTAAAAACCCCTTCTTTATTTTTTCATATGATTTAGTAGATTTCTCTAACCATTAGGAAAACAGAACAACAAAACAGTTTATATCAGGTTATGTTGATGTTTGTTGATATGTTAACTTGACAGAAAAGTCATGACAGAGGTTATTTAGTTTTCCTATATTCATCTAGGCAAAGATATCAATCTATACCACCAAATTATGACGTCATTAGGGTCAAATGAAGATTAGTCAATTATTTCCAAAATACTTTTGATCCAAACCTTATTTGCTGTTGTAAACCGATAAATAGTGTTTAGAGTGACTATTCCTCCAAATACGAGTAGATTTCAGTTTTTCGCTTTTTTTTAAAAATATGAACAATGCCCTTACGTAGTTAGATATTTTCTAGAATATATCGAGACAATCGTTGGTGTAGTATTTACTGAAAATTTTACGTAGCACATAACGCACATGACGAGATAATGCTACGAGGCTCGATATTGCTAGAATCTCGATAGAAATGGACTTACGACGTGATAATTTAGTCACTGAGCGTTTTAGACGAGTTGCTAATAGACTATTTTTTTAGGCTATTCAATCCTAACTCGTAAAAATGATGTAATGTAGGTACATTGTTTGATATCCAAAATAATGAAAAAAGAGCATATTCAGTTTCAGCATGAAGCTCGCGATACTGTCATGTCTGGCTGTGCTGGCGCTGCAATCGATGGCCGAGGAAGACCAGGTGACTCTCTGCGGGTCAGAGCTGGCTAAGGCGAGGGTGCTTCTCTGCTTCGGGGCCGAGTATGTGCTCAAGAGGGGAGCTCCATCCGAATGTGGGTATACGCACAAAAACGGCCGAGTATTCTAATATTCTCGTATTCTAATCGAATGAAGATTATTTTTTATTCATGAGTATTTCGCATTATTCCCACAGTCTTGTGTTTGGATATCACGAAGTACGGCTTTGTGAGTAGGTTCCTACTTTAAGTTTATAGATCAATCTGACTGTACGTACGGTAATTTTTGTTGACCATGTTACCTCCTTATTTGTAGTGTGAAATCCGGAACTCTAAATGCACACCTTCCGGCTGGTTACTAGATTTCGATCGGTTAATCAGACGGCAGCTATCCCTGGTGTTGGATTTCGCGAGCAGCACGAATCGTGTGTACAAAGACATCTGATGTTTTTCAATAACTGTCATCTAGTGACAACAGTCACTATTACACTCTAGTGAACTAGCGTGCAAGTTTCCTCACGATGTTTTCTTTCACTGAAAGCAAGTGGTTGTAGTTGGAAATGACCGTGCCTGTAAAGGTCTAATTACTGAATAAACATTTGAATCTTTGAATCTTTGAACCGTACACGAGTACAAGCGCCGAGGTACAAGTCGCTTGATCTCGTGCCTCACACACACAGCTAGTGTCTAAACCGCTTAGCATCACCGCTTCGCCGTCGGTGTTTAGTCTATTATATGTCGCATATTATACTTACTACGGTGGCGCAGCGACCCAAAGTGGATCTTGGCCTCCGATACTAGATGATGCCATATCTTGCAGTCTTGTAAGCGTTGCTGCAAGCCGACCACTCCGAGGCACCGCAGGTCTTTCTGCACCTCGTCGGCTCATCAGTACCTGAGGCGACTGAAAGGTCGACGTCGATTTGGCCGACCCAAGTAGTCTCTCTTCAACGCCCGTTACTCGCCCATTCTTTCTACGTGTCCGAGCCAGCGAAGCCTGGCTGCTTTCTTTTCACCGATGCTATTTGATTCGGACACTATATCTTTAAACTCCTGGTTCTTTCTGATTCTCCAGCTTCAATCTTCCCTTTGCATTGGTCCCAGAATCTTACGGAGCGTCTTCCTCTCTGCCATTAGCAGCTTGTTTTGTTCCTTCAGAGTCAGCGTTCAAGCTTCACACCCGTACATCAAAATCGGTCTGATGACAGTATTGAAGACTCGTATCTTGGGTCTTCGGCGTAATAGCTTGGGCATTAGGATTTTATGAAGGTTGCATATAATAGACTATACGTAATTTGCACCAAATAAAGCATATTGCTTTTTTTTTCGTTCTTTCATATTGAACGTATTATCCCAATGTTACCAGATGACATGGAAGAAAACATGCTTTCGAAACAGAAGTACTGGAACGGCCGCAATGGAGTCGGCGTCCGCTGGTCGCGCAACAAGCGCGGCCTGGTCGACGAGTGCTGCCTGAAGGCGTGCTCCACTGACGTCATCCTGAGCTACTGCTGAATCACCACCATTACGCTGTTCAGGCACAAAGTGCGAAAATAAAAATAAAAATGGCCCCATTCAAATTTTTTCTTTAACTCAAAGCCTGGACATCTAATCTCTTGGCATCTATGTTTATCTTATTTGTTTTTGTAGAGCATAATGATAGACTGACTAGCATAAGAAATTTGTGAAAAAAACTACACTGTCTACATTCATTTATTCACATTTTCTCACTTTGTCCTGGTCAATAAATATTATATGTAAATGTTACCTGATTACTTAAACATTTGTAAAATATTTTATTTTAAAATTTATTAAAGATCTGTACTTAAATACATTTTATTAATGTAGATAACTTCTGAAAAACCTGAGGTTGAAGTGAAAAAATGAGTAATTAGTTTAATTTTAATTCCTTTGTATAATCTTAATTGCTTTTATTACTTGATGTATGGGAAGCAAAAGCGATCAGATAAAAAATAGGCTTTATGTTTCAGTTTATGTTTTGTTCATTTGCACCCCGATCTTTATTTTTATTCCTGATGCCAAAAGAGGGTGTCATAAGTCTGACGTGTCCCTGATATCGTAACCCCCGAACAAATTCACATAACAGATTCAATACAGATTTTCATGAACTTAAGTTTCTTTTTGTTTGAAAGATAAATGTTCTTAGCTATGTTTGATTAACATCGGTTTAGCCGTTTGCAATACAAGTTTAATTTAGAGCCGTATAAAATGTGTTACAATATTCTTCTTATTCTCACGTCAAAAGCTTAAATTAATCATATTTTTTTCCTCCAGAAAGTTGCTACTTTCACAGCGTTATCAAAGGCCTCATATAGGTCAAGCTTAGTGCAGCTGGTTGGGCACGATGGGTAGGAAAGGAGATGTGACGTATTCTGATCGTTATGACCACTCTGACACTATTTTGCAGTACTTGCAGTTGGGTTAATATAACGCCATCGGGGCAAATTATGCCTGCACCGGATATACAGCCGCATACAATGTGAAAGTCGGGGTTCTTTTTTTCTTCTTAATTTACCTAATTATTCATTGATTTCTTTTTACTAAGTATTATTTTTAATAAGTATTTCATCAAATGAATTCTTAGTTACAAAGAAACAAAAATGCTGTAGTCTCAAGGAATGTTTTGTCGTTCCTTGGAAATTAATAAAAAGCGTAATTTTGCTCTTCAAAAGAAAGTTACAGTTATGCACTTTGTGAAGAAAACAGAAATTAAGATTTTTTCCTATGAAAAACTGTAGAGCAAAGTTATCAATGAGAACTCTAAAGCAAAATTATCAATGAGAACTTCGCTGGTTTATTACATCTTATAGAAAATATATCAACAGGGTGACATTTTAACTACTGCATTTTTGGACCAAGTTTTGCCTGTGATACTGAACTACTTTACATAAAAACAACGAAAAAAATATTCTGTTTCCTATACAAATCAGTGCCCAGTTAAACGGATTTTGTATGGGACGACAACTTTTTATTTTAAAATTACTTTAGTATCATGGACTGAAATTGCTCCAAAAATTTGACTGGTTGGTTTAAAAATTCTCAAAGTAGTACAACAGAGTGTTTCATGTTATACAGGTAACATAAAACACTATTTAATAAATAAAATACTTAAATAAATTTATAGGGACAGATCATAAGATTGAGCTAGCTCCTAAGTAATATTAAGCTTGTGTTATGGGATACTAACCCAACGATACTATATTTTATGATAAAAACATATATAGGTAAACACGCAAGACCCAGGATAATTTAAAAAAGGCCATTTGCCAATTTGCCCTGGCTGGGGATCGAATCCAGAATTGGAAGACTAGCGTGTTGACCATTACGCCATGGAGGTCGTCACTCTCTTGTAGTACCATTTAGTTATCAAATGGATATCGTTTGTGTACATAGTTCACTAGTCAAAAGATTATCTTGACAATTAAAACTGGCTTTACGCTATCATGGGTTTAGATAAGGGATCATTACTTTTTTATTGCTCAAGCTTTGTTTTTTTGTTGTTGATATTGAAATATACCGATCCATTTTTTATCATTTGAATAAAGTTCTAGGATGGCGACCATGTGCAGTCTAGCACATCGTAGTACCTACATCCATTAACTAGGTGGTCAGTCTACCTGAGCAAGGTTGCAGGAAAACGCTGGATGCGTCTTATATAAATACCCGTGAAACTAAAGGAGATACATAACAATAAAATAAAGTACGTTTAATTTCCTCTACAAGTGTACATACTTACATGATTATAAAAAGAATTATACACTTAACAGTATTAAGGCAGATGTTTCTGTTTCTTGTCAATCCTGTCTTTGCGGAGGACTGGTGCCTGAAGTAGGTAAAATACCTGTCACACAGGTCGCCAGGTCTCCCCGTTGTCGATATGTCGACGATGAATTATAATAGGTTGGAACTTGATCGTGTTAACACCACAGTAATTTAGCTTTATCATAATTTGGCGGCTTAAATAATGTGATTCCAATATGGCTACTAACACGTTTAAAAGTAATAACCGGACGCGTGTCAGGCCACGCGCAGTGTAAAGTTACGAATAACGACTTTGAGTTCACCCAACTAAAAACGTCTGAAAACTATTTTATTTTAATGAATTTGTACGAAATTTTCCTTTTTTGAATACATTTTATAAGTCTTTTGGTACTAGATTACAGCTTTAAGTACTAATAGTCTCTGAGTAGAACAGCGGACGGACAGATAGCCAGACACACATAGTAAGTAAATTTTTTTAAAAGGTAGTTAATGTGTATAATGTACACGTGCGTTTTATAGCAGGAGATAAACACTGGCAAGAAGCATAATTTTTTATTAACCCGTATGAGGTTTTTAAATAAATATTATTTTCAATACTGCTTGAATATACTGTTTATGATGAAAAGTTAGAGTAGAACGACTGGCGCGCTAAAAGTTTCGTATCATCAATCAAAATTTTATTAAAGGATATTTTGTCGGCTGCATCATTAATTTTGTTGTGATCCCAACAAATTCAATAATTTATTTACGGTCTCTCTTTAAAAAGTTACTATTTGTAAATATTTATCCATTAGATAGAATGAGAATACAGCCTCCGTAGCACCATCGATAAACCCAGATACATCGCTCGACAGATTAATACTATCCTGTTCGTTTATTATTATGTAGAGCGAGATAGTGATATATGATAGGTATAGCACTCGATAAACGGTGTCCCCGGTGCCATTCTACGGGGTGTGTTTTATGCTAGACTCCTAAAAAATTTTCAGTATTGCTAGAACTTTTAACTATATTTAGATACACTTTGCCGCGTTAAGGTTAAATTTATGTATTTAATTTAATTAAATAATTGATGTAAAATCTTAAATTGATAGTTGGAAAACAAATCAATACCATATAATAAAAGATATTAAATCACGTTTTTATCCCTGGCGGGTAAGTCAGAGCCCGGGGCCGTTTAGATGGCAAAATAGTGATGGGTTGCTAGCCACATGATCCGCATCGTCTAATAACATCATTCAAATCTCGTCCATTCTAATTTCTAAATGCCATTCTAATTCTGGCTTTTACGATCTGCGCGGAAGGAAAAGCGCATTTCCAGTTGCATCTTCAACTGTAATGCTGAGAAGCCCGGGATCCCGTTTCCGGCATTTTCTTCACTTTGCACGGTCTTGAGCATCTTTAATAAACCCCTATTAAAAACCAATTTTTTTGAATGTTTTTTACTGTTTAAGATCTGAAACTTTTTTTTGAATACTTAAAAGTCCCTGGTACCTCTTTTCCCTTTTTTTTTCAAGTACTAAACATATTCTACTAATTAATTCGCACAGTACTTCTGAACTTAAGATAAAATTTTGGGAGTTGGTAATACCTAGGAATTTCTTATTTCTTTAGCCAATAGCTGTCATTATGACAATTAATTGACACTATTAAAATTTTTTAAAAGTAAAGAGAGAAAAAAATAAAAAATGAAAACCGACTTTAGGTACCCCTCAGGTTAAGGCATTTTTTCTTTGGACGTCTATCAACAGACCATCCTGTATATAATAGGTTGGGTTTTCACATTTTATATGAAAATTCAAAACATTTTTTAATATAGTTTATTTACATTTAACTAAAGTATGTAGGTACCATTTTGTTCGATAACTTTTTGCCATCTTATAGGTAGGGACATGATCCCATTGCTATAAAAATTTTGGGGCTTCTGATCAAAAAACTGCGTCAAGTAGTTTTGGCAGTCCTCTCGTGATGTTAACCTGACACTGCCTAAAGAATTCTGAAGAGACCGAAACAGGTGGAAATCTGAAGGTGCCAGGTCAGGACTATACGGCGGATGCATTAACACCTCCCAGCCAAACTCTCTTAATTTTTGCTGAGTGGTTAAAGATGTGTGAGGTCTAGCGGTATCATGATGAAAAACCACACCACTTCTGTTGATTAATTTCGGCCGCTTTCTCTCAACTTCTTGATTTAATCTTATCAGTTGTTCGCAGTAGAGTTCTGAATCGATGGTCGTGCCTGGTGGTAACAGCTCATAATGAATAATGCCCTTCCAATCCCACCACACACACAGCATTACCTTGTTGCGAGTTAACCCGGGTTTCGCCACAGTCTGTGAAGCCTGACCGGCCTTTGACCATGACCTTTTTCGCACGTTCTTGTCGTACGTGATCCACTTTTCATCACTAGTTATCAATTTCTTCAAAAATGGTTCGGTCTCATTACGTCGGAATAAAGAATCACAAATGAGTACACGGTTCATTAGGTTTCTTTCAGAGCTGGTGAGGTACTCAAATATCGAGCTTTGTTGTGTACCCATTTTTTTTTCAAAATTTCCAATTCCCAGTTCTTAAAATTTTTTTGGGGTTTGCGTTGCATTTTTACCTTTTTGGTATTAAAATTTTAAAATGTATCTAATTTCTTCATTAGATTCACTCATCTTGACGGTAAGAAAAACAAATGAAAATCACGCATTTTCCTAATTTGAATTTGGAATTATCTTCTTTAAAATTTAAACTTTTAAATGATATCAAAACCAGCCAGGTACAAATAGTATAGCCAAAGTGGTTTTATTACAAGTTCATACATACTATATGCGAAAAGACTTTTTTCCCAACCTAATATATATATTATATTTATCCTGTGTATGTATATGTATCTATATACACATACATACATACATACATACATACATACATACATACATATATATATATATATATATATTGGACATCTACATTATATATATACATACAGGGTTTTATAATTATTTATACACATGACATGTTTCAATATAGATAAATATCTGAAAAAATCTGGTTTCATTTTGTGTACAATCATCGACATGCTTCAGAAAATAAGAACGTACGAGTATAATAAGAGACAAACAAATACGGTACCGAGCGGATATTAAAGAAATTATCGTATCTTTCATCTTGCTCGGCTCGAATGAGAATCTCCAATGAGATACGCATGAAAGAAAATCGGCTAGGTAAAAGAAAACATCAAATATTTGCTAACGTTTTATTTCTTAGGTATACATTAACATTATTAGTCGTATTGGATTTGATAAACCGATCTTTATTCACATCATCTTGATTTATATAATTATATAACTAATAAAAAAACATTAATAAAAGTCATCATCGTCATCTCAGCCCGTGTTCCGCCCACTGCCAGACAACGTATACGCTACTCATCTTGATCCAACAGTGCCATTTTTGAATAGCGGAGTCACCTAAATTTCCATCCAAAAAACCATTATAAAGTGACTACGCGTTTGAAAAATGGCACCACTGTGCACCTAATCGTGGTTTGGGTGGGACTTGCGACTTCTTCATCAACTCTCATAGTTGAATGTTCGGAGTTTTCCTCACAAGTTCTAGGCTACCATTCGGTCAATACTTGGTTTCGCCTATCCTTCCATCACTCCGTCATTTTACAGTTCAACAAATTTAATATTGAATAATTTGCTAAAAAAAATTACCATTATTAAGGATTATATTCACCGTCTGATCGTGAACATTGTTAATTTTATATAATTATCTTTTATGTTTTGCTCTCTCCTAAACCGACCAAACAAGGAAGAATCATAATTTTACGGATGATATATCGGACAGTTATAAACTCTATTGATACGTAGGTCCAGGCTTATTCACCATTTGACGAGTACAATTCTTTTTGAAAATTTTTTCGAAGACCCCATCTAATATTTTAAATGCGAAAGTGAGTTTATATATTTGTTTGTTTGTTTCATGTTTCAACCACTGAACCTATTTGGTATGGATATAGTTTGAGACCCAGGGAAGGATATAGGATAGTTTTTATCCCGAAATTCCCACGGGAACAAAGCCCACGGGCATAGCTCGTACATTATAAAAGAACGATGATCACGATCTTACGGTGACATATAATTGGCTTACATGGACTATAAATTATGTGTTTCCTTTCTGTTCTGTTCTGTTCTGAGCCAGCAGGAACATAGCCCACGGGCATAGCTAGTACATTATAAAATAACGATGATCACGATCTTACGGTGACATATAAATGGCTTATACGTGGACCATAAATTATGTGTTTCCTTCGCGGAATATTAAGCTCTTTACAACAGCAATGCCAGTATATAAATCAGTCAAATGCGCATTTACTTAACCATCTTATGGTTACGAACATTTTTACAGATGATTACTTTAGGAGCATAATGGCGCTTGTATATTCTCGTCGAGGCCTCAAGGCGAGGCTCTTTCGCAAACATACCTATTTGTTGTTCCCTTATTTCAATTGAGTAAATTGAGCCTTTTAGCGCATTATGTACGTAAATATAATATAAACATCCTAAACATTACTATTCATTTGGGTATAAGTATACCTTTATCTGCACATATTCAGAACAGATTGTATCGAATCGACCCTTATTAACTTACGTAACGCACAATCTATTTAACAAAGAATAACGAGGAAAAAGAAACTAACCACGAGTGAAAAAAAATATTTGGCATACAAATTTGAACGAGAATATACAATCATCACGAAAAACTGTCCAATCATTATTATTTCACAAAAAATCAGATGAGAAACAACACCGGCAGCGCAGCGAGAACAAGGTGTGTCGACGAGATGCCTGACCCGGCAGACCACGGCCACTGGTCTGGGGAGCCCTCTGGTCACGAGCTGGGAGACATATCTGAAAGAGAGGAACAAGGTTGATATTTAATTACTTGAAAATTAAATCCTCCCAACGCTACAAAAAAGTTACGAAATGACCTTCTTTTCGTGAAGTTGGCTCAAACTTAAAAAAATTTCCCTCCAGATAGATACCACTCTTATAGTCGTCGTCGTATCTAAAAACATAACTAAAATCTAAGCTAAATAAACTCTTAAAGCCCATTTAGACTGTGCAAGTATCTTGCCTGTTGCATACCATTTCTAACCGAATTTCAAAAAAGGAGGAGGTTATTTTTGTTTGAAAAGGCATATTAGTCAGGTGGTCCCATAAAAAAATATCAAAATTGATTGCGTAGTAAGGTACTGAAGTCAGATTTTAGTTTTGAAAAAATTATATTGAAGCTGGAGAAAACTTCTGTGGTCTAAACGAAACGTTAACCATACAAATCATTTATTCGCTTCAATAAAATGCAACAGGCCTTTATGCTTATTTATTTGAAGACCAATGTCCACGTCACCTGCCTGTATTTCATACAAAATCCCATAGAAAATTTTTGTTTTGACGTTTAGAAAAAAGTATCTGATTTGACTTGTTGGAAAATAGCGGATTTTAGGCTACTTACTCATGAACATTTTTTTTCCTTATAAAAATATAAACAAATGTGTCTTCTTTCTTTTTTGTTATGTGTTGGTATATATTTTATACGTGTTTGTCTTTTCAAAATTTTTCAACTTGGATTGTTTACACAAATTATTTTTATCTCTCCCTACGACATAAGTATATCCTTAATAACCTAAGTAGATAAGTAGATTTTTATTCTTCAAGTTTTCATTCACAATTCAGTCTAATTTTATTTAATTGCTTTCTAATTTATTTCTCCTGTTGAATAACTTAAATTTCGAGTTTGAAAAGCTAATCCAATTATTCTCTAAATTAACTAATTTCCTAAAGCATAAGGATGGTACTAGAGTTCTAATGCAATATTTGCAGTGACCAGCCCAATTAGGCTAAAAGTGTTTTTGGTAAAATGGAGCATAGAATTTCGGACTAAAACTGTTTTAGCCCAGTATAATTACATTAGACTGGTACCTGAAGTCATAACCAATCTTTTTACTTAGATAAAGCGCGTAATGTGTTTGCTACATTAATGTGTTTGTTCAACATTAGTGTTGGTGTTGAGAATGAGGATCAACCACTGGTGCCTGTACTAATAGAGAAGATGCATAATGAGTAGATTTTGATAAATGTCTCTGATTTTGTAAGTATTTACGTAAAAAGGCCTTTAAGCACAATAATATTTTTTGATCAATTCATAAACTTTGACTTTTAGTTGATTGAAAAATTCAATTTTAGAAGCAAGAAAAAGTTAAAAAATTATATTAAATAATTATAAACGCAATATTTGACATAGCACCCGAATAAATGTTCTTACATCACGTCTACCAATGCGACATAAGTGACGTCACTCATGTCCGGTTTTTCTAAGTCGCTCCGAGACGCCGTCCAAAGGTGAACGTGACTTTGTAACCATCATATCTTAAAGAGATTTTGGGTTAGCAAGGTAGTTTTTTCTTGGATGTGCCTATTTTTTTGGAACTCTTTCCATAGCACAACGAAAAAACAATTATGAATTTTCCCTATTAATTGATAAACTTGATTAATATTGTCAAATAACATACATACATACTTTTACGTCTCTATCCCTAACGGAGCAGACAGAGCATTATGGCGGCTTGCGGCTCTGAGCAAAATATAGAGCCCAGGCCCGCAAGACTTAAAGGCAACGGTGGGTGAGAAGGCGGAAGAAGGAATCAAAATAGTGATGGGTTGCTAGCCGCATTGCCGACTAACATGATTCACATTTTCACCCATTCCCTCGATTGGCTCTTACGATCTGCGCGGTAAGAGAAGCAGCTGTTACATTCTAAGTTTTTTCTTTCCCCCAGACCAGCATGAAAGAAACTATCATGGATTTTTGTCAAATAAAACACTTTATTATTCGACGACCTCCGTGGAGTAGTGGTCACCATGCTAGTCCGACACCCAAAGGTCCCGGGTTCAATCCCCAGTCAGGGCAAGTTGGAAAATGGCCTTTTTCAAATTGTCCTGGGTCTTGGATGTTTATCTATATATGTATTTGTTATAAAATATAGTATCGTTGAGTTAGTATCCCATAACACAAGTCTCGAACTTACTTTGGGGCTAGCTCAATATGTGTAATTTGTCCTTATATTTATTTATTATTAATTTATTTATTATGCTTTATGAATAATAAAAATTAATGTAACATGTTATTAATGTTACCTTATGTCTGTTTGTATCAGGAGTGCACTTCCATTTCACTACTTTAGAACGACTCAAATCAGATCCTTTTTTTAACGTCAAAATACACAATTTCTATGGGATTTGTCTAAAATACTCGAATAGACTATTGACATCATAGATTCTTGGAATCAAATCGCGCTGTTAACAGTTTTTCAGCAATAATAAATCTAAAATCACGTTGGAAATGGATAAGACAAGTGACATTATTTTGTGACGTTTTACTTTCTTAACAGTGCCAAATAATTTATTTTTGACCCAGGAAAGAACCCAATTGTGCTACCGTGACTTCGAAACACCCCGGCGGATATTGACGTAAAGGTTACTTTACACTTTGATTAGTGATAAGTGCGAATTAATACATTTTCTACTCGCATTCGCAGAAAATGTATGACTCGCACTAATCACTAATCAAAGTGTGAAGACATGCGGGCTCTTACCAAGATTCTGCATCTGATGTTGACTCAGCACAACAACGAAGTTGTCGTCTGCCGCGCTGTAATGGCTCGGCTCTTCGTCCAGCTCTACATCTGTTGGCAATGTTATATTAATCTAATTAGCCTATTAATATAGTCGATGAATGATTCAGTGGACAAATAAACTTCGGAAATATATATATGTATGTAAAATTGTTTGGCACGCTCTGCGACCTGAACGGCTTGATGGATTTGAGCTGGAAAACGGTTCTAAAATCACTTACTCCCTCTATCCTATCGTACTAATATTTGAAATGAGAAAGTTTGCCTAAAAGGTTAGAATTTTTATAAAGAAAGTTTAGATTTATTTATATTGTCCAACACTTTAGATTTATATTGGATATCACTCAAAAACTGCAAAAAGGTTTAGTATCTAAGCTATGATTTGCGAAATGAGCATGTTTTCCTTAGGATACACGTATAGGATTCTAGGATTTACGTAGGATTCTCGTATAACACTCACGCGAGGAAGACTTTTATAAAGACTGTCTCGTAGATACTCACATGGCTGAACTGAAGTAGACGTTACGTGAGTCCAAGTAGTTTCGGTCCTGACTGTCGACGTACTTGTGACTGTAGTTGTCGCAAGCGCTGAAACAATCGCATCGTTTGTAATATTCAGACTTCATCTTATTGGTTCGTATTCCGGCTTTTTGTACTCCTAAATTGATATGTATGTCTTTTTGTCAATAGTCACCCAATCATAAAGTGGTGAAGCAACAAGTAGGATCAAGTACTAGAGAAGACACCACACGTCACTGTTGTAGCTATCTTGATAAACTTAACTTAGTCGTTTCCTAGCTCTTATACGTCTAGTACTTTTGACAGTTTATTAACGAAAATCGCACGAAAATAGGGCAATTTAAAAATGCCTTGGTGTGTTTTAAAATATTGTAAGAATAATTCAAGAAATACGGCAAAATGTACAAAAATAACATTCCATTGGTATGTAACCAGATTTTATTATTTGAAAATTAAATACGGTTAATAAAATTCACGTCGCCATACATTTTCAAAAATAGAACCCAGATTTGAGATAGCTCGTCTTATATAGATCTATGTCAATCGATCCATTTAAACTATTTAATTTTTCGATCGGCCTTCTCTCCAGCCTTGAGAATTCATTTATGTGAAAAGTTTTACATTTAGCCGCCAGACATATCAAAACTCCTTGAGAATGCCGGTATAGTACAAGATATTCATGTTTAAATCCTTTAGTTGCCTTTTATTTACAGGAAGAAATAGAGTGGTTTGATACTAGGCCGGAAAACACCAGTCACTTTTAATAATAATAAAAAAAAAAAAACAAGCAAACGGCTTTTGTAATATTCAGCATCCTACGCGAACGCAATTTGATCGTTTCCAGCGCAAATTGCTACAGAGTCTAAATTATGAACGAGACATTACAAGGCCCATAAAAATATTTGATGCAAAACCTATTTAAAGCAGGCAGGGCAAGTTCACATCGGACAGTTTTTATCGCGCGGTTTTAAAAATGTGTATTTAAACTAGACGAAAATATATTCGCACTTATACAAATACAACTTTTTGATAGCTATTTAATATCTTTAAAAATCTTTTATAATAAACAAAAAAAGTAAGAAAATAAATCACAGAAAACTGGTGTTAAATGGCGGCCTCATTGCAACAGCAATCTCTAGCTGAAATATCTATTTCTGTCTATGAGAAATGCATTTTAATGCATGCGTTTACGCTGTAATTGATTTTCTTTTCATGAATTTGTTTTATAAATTTACTTAATAAGTAACAAAATACTGTTACATTTAATCCAGACGCGCAGTTAAAAAGTCGCGCTCTGCAATGTGTACGCAGGTACTAGCTTTTATTTCCAAATTCCACAGTTCCCTAAAACTCATTTTAATTTGCGACGTGGAAGACGTTTAACATTTTTAATTGACGTTCTTATGGCGGACTCGACGCTTATTAATGAGGAGGCATTTAATTGAATGTATTCGGGTAACAATTCGGCGCCATTTTCAGAGACAATTTAACTTGTTGTACGTGCTGGTAAGCTAAAAAAGTGTTTTTATTGCCCTCAGAGAAAATTAAACATTCAAATGTGTTGGTATTTTCTATATTCTACTACCTTATTTCAAAAGTAAGTAATATTGTAAGTACTTTATAGAAGGATTAAGACCGTAAAACATCAAATAATGGGAATTCCTTGCACCACCTAAATTTATTTGTACACATTTCAAACTGAATTTAAGTTATACTGTAAGTATTATTTATTGGGATGAAGAACAGAAAATAACATGTAGGTTAATATTTTAAAAAGCATTTCGTTCGGCAGGTTTAAATAATTTAGAACTTGACATTTCTAGTTTCTGTTGACGATATCTAGTCATACTTTACACTGAGGTAACTTACTGTAAAGTGTGACGTCATCCCTTGCGCTCCCCATTGAATTCTCAGCGTTGCAGTAGTAGGGGCCGATGTCGTCACGAGACACGTTGTAGATTCGGAGCAGGGATGTGTGTCGGTAGCTTTGCCAACTCATGATCGCTTGGTATTTGGAACCTGGTAATAGAAAAAAAAACAAAATCTTTGTGAAAAGTTTAGAAAAAAGTTGTAGTTTCCTAAATAAACAGATGACGCACGAAAGAGGTTTAATTTTGTACATCATTTTTTTATGCTGGCCGCTCAGTTTTTTTTTTCTTTTTTCTTCTACATTTCGCCAGCCAGATTCAAATATTTTAAGTAGTTTTCTGTTTTCCAACGCTTTTGTATGTTCATGTTTTTCTATCACGTCATGTATTTGTAAATAAACCGCGGTTTGTACAGTTTTGGCCAGTTAACTTAATTATTTTTCGTATGTGTAAGTGGCCAACACTGGTGTCAGATTTTTCAGGCTGCCTAAAAGAATCTGACATAGCTTGACGTCTGCCAAACAATGATGACAGTCGGGACCAACGGCTTATCGCAAGCATGGAGTAGCTCGAGATTTTTTTATGCCACTTGTGGTCACCCATCCAAATGCGGACCATGCCCGGTGTCGCTTTACTTGCGGTGGTCCCGCCGGGCCACCGAGCTCCTCATGTTCTTAATTAGCGTCGCTAATAAATACCTTTCCTAATATCAAAGTACTTGTGAAGTTATCAGACAAGCCCATTCGATAAATTTGCGTATTTTCATTACTGAGTTTTATGGCTACTTCCCGGCTCCGTCATCAGACTAGCCCTACTCATTATGCGCGTTTCCGGTTGAATCGCATTAACTGTACTGCTTTCGAGCCTAGGGTGCATTTTCTGACTTTTTTTCACCATCATTTACTGTAAAGCCATCCGATTTGCATACTTTCGAAATATGTATTATACGAAATAAATTCCATATGACAAAAGAATTTGAATACCAGGAATCAGGCCAAATTCAGTTTCTAAGATTTGGTCCAAACAAACATACAAAATGTAAAAAGCCTTGCAAGTATTTGATAGGTACCTACCATTATGTAGTTTATTTCCATTAATGTGTGTCCAGTATATGACAGGTATGGGATTCGCTTCAATTTTGCACTGTAGAACCACGGATTCTCCAAGGTAGCCGCCGATCATCTTTTGTGTTATTCGCGCTGATGGTTTACCTAAACCCTCAAAAAAACAATAAGTACTTATTTGCTAAGAATGCAAAGTTATTTAAAAATATAAATTATTTGGCAATGGCCATGCAACATTAGTTTATTATATTGCTTGGGGGAATGGGACGTAAAGGGAACATTATTTTGATTAAAAAAATTAGGTTTATTCCCACAACGAAGTAACAGGGGTGTCAATAGTGCCAAGGGGGCACTGCCAAGTTGTGCCCGTGCCCAGTATGGAAACAAAAGATCTAATTTTATAAAGCACTTTGAGAAATACTCAGTGGACTAAAATATTTTGTCCTTTCTTCTTATAAAAGGGTGCTGTTAATTATAGTATAAACAAAGATAGTATTATTAGACCTTAATAGGTCTAATAAAAAATACTTTAACTTAAGCGGAATAATTTAGCTTAAGTTAAGCGACATTAGGGCGTGTATTTAGCACGACGCGGACGCCCGATATCGATTAATTTGCGAAAGCGCTAGTTGTTTGTTTTCTTTTTCGTGTGTGTAAGCGCTAGTAACGTGCGCTTGGGCTAGTATTAGGCAGAGTATACAACATACACAAAACATGCAGTAGTATCCTCTTGCTGACTGAGGGAGGCACGCCGTTGGTGGCGATGCAGAGGAAAGCGCCGTCCACGTCGCGGGACACCGCTGTCAGGTTCAACCATATGCCGCTCCATTTGCTCACTGTATAAATCGACAAACTAATTAATCACTTTAAAATTAACTTTGATATGATATAATATAAAAGTTCCTGTAACTTTCTGGCAGAACATAACAATCGTAAATCCTTTTCGGTGACCTTCTGAAGGTGCATTTTGTGATTTATTTTGTCTTATTGACTTTTATATTTTAAAGATAATATCGATAATTTAAATAACGCAGCATTGCAAAGAAGAATTAATGATTTTCAAAAATGTGCTGCTTAAAAAGGAATCGTTTTTTTTAATAAGATGTTTAGAAAGTATTCCCATTATTTTAAATTACCGATTTGATAAAGATAACTTTTTAAATAAGAATATCTCTATACAGATATCGCTACTTCGCAAATGAGAGTAAAGAGATGCGACAGAGGTTGGAAGCGAGAGGTTAAACCCTCTTTGGATTCTAAGTGAGACTACTCGTAGCAGATTTAAATCTGTATCGAAGTCCTGTAAAGTTAAACTTGTTCCAATTCCCCGAAGACCTGTCCAACTCAAAGTAAGTAGAGAGCACTAAACTTCCTTCGTTCAACAACTAAAATCTGTGTATCTTATTATATACCTTTTAAAGTATTTTGCTAATTTAATAAGGGTTCTAAGAACATCTTAAACTTTGAAAACATTGAGTTAATAGCCAATTAGGTGATTGGAAGTCAGAAATTCTGATTTTGATTTTACCTTCTTGGAGTGGGATTGTGGGACGCTTTGAAAATTTACCGTTTCGGCCGTTTATATGAAATACAGTGGAGTCTTCCCTTCTCCAAGTGATGGTGGGCTGCGGGGTGCCCGAGGCGGCGCAGTGGAGGGACACGTTGTCACCCTCCCGAACCATCACTTCTCCGCTACTACCACTGACGATGTCCGGTGGTACTGTAACAAGGAAAAAAAAAGGAATCGAGTCTCGACGAAAAAAAAAAGAATCTAGTTTTGACGAAAATAAAAACCAATCGAGTGTAAGGCTTCAAAATATAAGGATACATAAAGATCTTAGTCCTTGACCAAAGGTTAGGAGCGACCAATTAAGTACAAGAATATAAGGTGCAATACCACGCCTTACTTCATTTTCAAGCATAAATGTAGGTACTGCAAAAATGCCCAATAAGCCTAAGGGATGCCTTCACTTTATTAAAAAGGTTAAAAGTCCTCAGCAATTGCCCCGTTAGGGATAAAGATGTAGGAGTGAATTTTTGAAAAAAAAAAAAAAAACTAATAAAGTGTCCACAAACAAAAACTTTCAGCGATCTAGCTATAGCGAGAAAAAATAGTACTTATAGTTATAGGTACGTTCGTAGTACCTTTTTTTCTTATTTGAAATACAAGTATTTTGACGAACTCCGTGGCGTAGTGGTCACCATGCTAGTCCGCCACCCAGAGGTCCCGGGTTCGATCTCAGGTCAGGGCAAGTCCGAAAATGGCCTTTTTCAAATTGTCCTGGGTCTTGGATGTTTATCTATATAACACTATATATATATTTGTTATAAAATAAATTATCGTTGAGTAAGTATCCCATAACACAAGTCTCGAACTTACTTTGGGGCTAAGTCAATCAGTGTGATTTGTCTATATATATTTATTTATTTATATTATTAGGAGTCTCAATTTAGGAACAACGGTTCTGCTTGTTGGGTCACATTCACTTTGTTTTAAAAAAAAAGTAGCGCAGTTTTTTTTTAAATCAGGAAGCATAAATCGTCTTGAAAACCGTTCCTTAATTGAAAATGTTTCAAATTATCAACCTTTAATTGTAGGTAAGGAAAAAGCTTACTGGCATACCCACGCAAATAAAAATGGACTTTACTTTTTTTAATGATCGCAAAAAATATTTAATAATGATCTTTTAAAAATATTTAATAAAACAATCAAGAACACGACACGCAATTCTTATATTTGGAATCTAGCGTTTGGCGATAATACCCAAACTAACCCGGACGCAACCGAACGTCTTGTAACATTTTATTTGAAGAAAAGGCGTGGGACCTCTGTCCGCCCATTTTTAGGGTTCCCTAACCAAAGGGTAAAAACGGGAACCTATTACTAAGACTCCATACTGTCCGTCCGCCCGTCTGTGTCTGTCTATCTGTGTGTCACCAGGCTGTATGTAACCATGTTAGCTAGACGGTTGAAATTTTCACCGATATTGTATTTCTGTTGCCGCTATAACAGCAAATACTAAAAACAGAATAAAATAAATATTTATGGTGGGGCTCCAATACAGCAAGTGATTTTTTATAGATAATGGTACGGAACCCTTCGTGCGCAAGTCCGACTCGCACTTGGCCGGTTTTATTTTATCTGTTTTTCTTTAAGTCCGAGCCGAGCATATATTTATACTAAGAGATTTTTTTTAACTTTATTTGTAAGATGAGATTATTCGCCATTTATTGGCCGTGTATCCATTTGACATCATCGTCATTTCAGTTAAATTTAGTTCACATCGTACACAATTTCACCTGCTTCTTCTTCATCTCAACGCGTTCCAGGTTGTATCTTCAACTGTGCTGCATCGGAGCCCGGGGTGCGCTTTTTCTTCTCCAAATAAATTATAGATGTATGTCAATGGTTACTTGGTTACCCAAGAATGCCGTACGCCATGCGAAATCGAAAAGAAAGCTAGAACAATTTGGCTGACGTCAACCTTTAGTAGCACCTTTAGTTGCTTTTGTAGTACGAAATGTTTTTGCTTATATTAGTCGCCTCTTACGACATTCACAAGGAGAGATTGAATGGTCCTATTCTAGGCAGGAAGCCATACGGCTTACACTATTATTTCACCATCTTACTAAGAAATCTTTGAAATGACACCTAAAGACAAAACATGCATACACAGTATATTCATGACTTCAAATAAGTTCCTAATTGAATTTAGACAAAAGCGCGAGAACCTGAATAGGTACGGAACTCGGCAATGAAGTTATGTAAGACACTCAAACACTTATGAAAATGTGTCAACAAAGCTGGCATTACCGCTCTCATGAGCTGTTCTGTTTATGGAATATTCAATGAAATGTTGTGGTACTTGCTTCGGTACTTTTGGTAAAATGAAAATATCATTTGGATGAGTAGGTACTTTTTTTCCGCAAGTTGCGTTTTACGCCTGTTATGCGCACGCTAAAGTCATTTCATATTTATTAGAAAGCATAATTGTCATAAAAATGATAAAACGACCTTACCTGTACAAAGCCTGTACGTGAAGGTGTATCATAATTATGCAAGCTACTCAATCCGAAGCGATTATACTTAAAAGATTAGTAGAAGATAAAAAGTGTATATTTTTCATATTTGTCACAAGCCACAACTTAACTCACCTTTCACCGCCCAAGATACTTTGTACAAAAAGTACATGACACTTTTTTTCACACGAGTATCTCCAGACCAATTGACCGGGCACAAAAGGATATTCTCGTGATCGTATGAAATCATATCATATGATCATTTAAAACATAATCTTAGTTCATTTATTTACTTCTAGATGGTGATAAGCGATAGAATCATAATAAAAAAATTGCGGTAGGTGTTCGACTGAATTTAATGGCGAATATTTTCGATGGTTGAAATGTTGAACACAAAAGGTGGGGGAGGGGGGAGGCTTTTACCCAATTACGGGACCTAAATAGTTTAACAAAAAAAATATTGATGATGACTCACCGGAAATGTGAAGATGATGTGTTTGCGTAATCATGGGCTCAGTGTTGACCTGGCACATGTAGTGTCCGCCATCGGACAGTCGGACGTCCCTCAGCGTCAGCGCCCACGCCTGGGGGTCCCCGCGGGTCACCCCCACGCGGTGGTTCTTCGTGATCACGTGGGGACCAATCGTCAAGACTGTTTGGGTGTCCACTCGCAACCAGGCCACCTGTTATAAGTATGAGAAGTTGTTTATTCTACATTCGTGAACTACGAGTAAGTGGTACGTAAAAGTGGTATAGTGGTAGTACAACAATTTATAAAAAACTTATTGATGTGTGAAAGTGCCTGCATATGTTTATTCAGTAATTAATATTAACTCTTCAAGCACCGATTGGCCCGATCGGGTCAAAAGAACAATTGAATTCAATTGTGTCTGCGATTTATGTGCTTGAAGGATTAAATTTTGTGGGTTGAGTCGGTATGGTTTTCAATTAAGGAATATAGTAGGTATAATATAACAATTTAATATGGCAAGTAGGTACATTGAACGCGACCAGCGCCTGGATTTCAGATTCACGTGGTGCTCTAAGGGTACAAACAACAACTTTCCCCAACCCATACATTTTAATTTCACTTTAGTGGTTACTACACCTTGTTTATTTAATTAAATTAGTAATTTAATTAGTAAAACGAAATTTCTTAAATTAGACTTTCTAAACAGGAAAGGCCTTGAAAAATCTTAACCAGATTTAATTTATCTGTTTAAACTCGACGACAAGCACAAATATTCTTAATTAATTTTATGTTCGAGTAAATTTTGGATGTTAATTGAAAATATTCGCGTCCCAAGCGAGTCATATTTTTTACTGACTAGATTCATGTAATTTCTCCAGAGTTCATCCTAAACTTTGGTTAGTACTTTCGTAATTACTCTCAACATTACATACTTAGCTAAACAATTTGAGTTATGTTTACACAGTGGAAAGATTAACCTGCACATAAAAATTATTTCAACATTGTAGGAGAAGAAGGAGAATATTAGTATATTTTTAAAGCTCCTATTCGACCAAAAGGCCTAAAAACATAAATTAATTATAATAAATTATATATGATTTTTAACCGACTTCAGAAAAGGAGGAGGTTATTAATTCGACTTCTTAGCGAGTCGGAATGGCTTTTTCATAAGGTCGAGGACCAGTGTGTCTCTAGTTCAAACCTGTATTTTTTCCTGTGTTTATGTACAATAAAGATATTACAAATAAACAAAAACAAACAGTGTATGGCCATACTTACTCCCCTGTCATTAGCCGAGTTTACATCTTCTAATGTACAAGAGGTTGGATAGTTGGGGCATGGCAGAAGGTGGGCCATGCTTTGAACAGCTCCACATTCACAAAGGTCGATGTTTGAGAAATCCCACTTGATTCGGTTCTCGTGGCATCTCCAAACACCAGCCCGGAGTCTGTTTAAGGACTTCCAAACTGCCCAGGGGATATCTCCACCTGGTGGGAGTTTCTCATCGAGTGTAAGATTTGCTGGTAACGGGGGGTATTTATCTTTCCACCATGCCAATCTAATATTTGGGGCTTCTCTGAGTGGGACGCTTGGCTACCTCAGAAAACTTTCCCGACTTTTCAAACGTAGAGGTGGTGGATCCTGGCCGTACAGAAGGTGCTTTTTGTGGTTCATCTGTCACATCACGACGCACGTGATAACTTTTTATATATTATGTAAATACATATATTAATCATAAATTCCTTTATGAATAATTTATGTATTTTCCGATACCTTTTACTGTAACTTTTAGTTAAAAGTATTTATATGAAGATTGCTTGTTTCCGGTTTCATTGTCAACTTTCAATAAGATAATTATTTGGTGTTTTGAGACAGTTAAATAATTCTTAGGTATTCGCCAGCTGAGTAACACAAGCGGTGATGCTTCCCAGGGAGTGGTAGTGAGACGGTGTATGATATTGTTACGAGAAATAACCTTAGATTTAAGGTTATTGCAATTCTCCCTGTACGTTAGAGAAAGATCGAGGGTTACACCCAGATATGATGGCGTATGTATATTACGCGATATCTTCGTCAACCATGGACCGATTTTGATTCTTTTTTTTTTTATTTGAAAGGCTTTGCTACCAAGTTCATCCCAAATGAATTTGGTGAAGATATGATGAAGAACTTTGGAGATATGGAAGAAACTCCTGAAAGAAAATGAAGCCGGTTGATTTTTTTTTTGTTAAAAATTACATTATAGAGTTTCGCGGTCACAATGACTGTTATTAGTACTAAGGGACTTACCGCGATTAATATAATTTTATTTTTAGCGGTTAGTCCCGTAGTACTAATAACAGTAAATTTATAATGGTGTGATAATATGTAAGCATGTAATAACTATTAGCCTAAATTTTAACCAGTGTTGCCGTCTTACTTTTAGGAATGTCGCTAGACAACTGTGAAACACTCACTAGATTAAATAACAAATGCAAATTTTGATGTAAAAATCGCTAACGTATGAAACCGAGATTTTAAAAAGTAGCTACAATGTAGGAAATCTGTTTTTTAAGTCGCTAACTGGCCTTAAAATTCCGCTGGATCTAGCGACAAAGTCGCTAAAACGGCAACACCAATCTTAACTAATAAGTATGTAGGTATCTTTATTTAAAATGTTAAACTCTCCCACTTGGCCTGTCTCTTCCAGTGGCTTGGCTTGATAGTTAATATTTTTTTTTATAATAAATTTAAGTATACTTGGGATCAATCAACCAATTATGGGATACTAACTCTATGTATGATACTATACTTTATGATAAATACATATATAGAAAAACAAACAAATGCCGTTTCTTTATTTATTGTATTTTTTACACCATACATATCATTGTTTGATTAATAAATACTAGTTATTTTTTTAAATACAATCAAAACCACATGCCAGTAGGATAATGTTCTTGCTTGATATATCCAAGCTGGTGTCTGTACTTTATCCATTTCTATAACATTGTTGTTTATGGAGGATCATACCATAAACAAAATAAATAAACGTATCAGGCAGGAGTTAATGTAAACGTGCAACATTATAAAAAAATATCGATTTAAATTTTGTCTGGCAAATATTCGATACCTACTGGCCTGCCTATGTGTAGGTACGACATAAAAATATGAACTACCTTTTAGTAGGTATTTGTAGTGTAACAAGGACCAGGACAATTTGAAAAAGGCTAATTTTCAATTTGCTCCTAGCAGGGGATCGAACCTAAAACATCAAAAGTAGCCGACTAGCGTCTAATTTGTCTAGGTAAATTAAAATAGTTGTTGGTCTTCCCAATAAAAAAAACCTAACCATTGTGCTGAGGTCGTCAGATAACTTCTAAAATAAAATATCCACTTCTACAAATCTTCACCCCTGGCTCTGTGCTCAAAAGTGCCATTTTTGAAACGCGGATTTACCTAACCGAATGGTTTTTCCGTACAAAAAAACCGTTTGTTTAGTGACTCCGCGTTTCAAAAATGGCACCACAGCATTGTTCGACCTTTGTGCTGAACTGGCGTTAAATGCTAATCACTCACATTCGGCGAAATGACCGTGGAATTAATTCCTTTCGGCGACCCGTCCTGCCTGATTAGGAAGAGATTGCAGGGCTACCGGGATATCACAAACAAAGGCGAACGTTGAATATAAATGCCAGTATTATTCTGAAGGGCTTTGTGCTGATTTATAGCATATCGCAACAACTAAACTCAGGTACATACGGGGACATCCATTGACCTAGATTTTTTTATTGGAAACATCCTAATACAATGCGACACAAATGAGTTGAACAAAAAAGGCGGACTACTAGACATTTTTGTACAAATTCCCAGCACGTAGGTTGAACCAAAATGGCGGTTATACATCGTACATATATATATCGGCGCAGATACAAATAATGCGCCGACGACCTCCGTTTTGGTTCAATTTCAATTAATTCAATTAACTTATTTGTGTTGCATTATACTTACCGCCAATTTTAGACAATCACTAAAAAAATGTTAACCTCCTTTTGATTAAAAGGAGCTCGGTGGTGAGTGCGCATTAATAGCGCTTTCGCAAGTTAAGCGACACCGGGCATGGTCCGCACTTGGATGGGTGACCACAAGTGGCACAAAAATTTCTCGGGCTCCTCCGTGCTTCGGAAGGCACGTATAAGACGTTGGTCCCGGATGTCATCATTGAATAGCAGTCGTCAAGCTATGTCAGATGCCTTTCGGTAGCCTGAAAAATCTGACATCAGTGTTGGCCACTTACATACACGAAAAACAAATTAACCCTTAGAGCTAATAGGATCCAAACTTTAAGTCTAAAGTTCTGAACAAAAACGCACAGATCGTAAGCACAGGTTACTAAAACGTTGACTGGAAGAGATTCCATTATGGGATCTGTCCGCCTTTGCCAATTTATTCTTTATGTTGTTATTTTATGTACATAATTGTGTTTTTTCATAGTACAATAAAGTTATTACCTCAAGATATTACGTAAGGTATAAGTACCTATTGCCGATATTTCCGCACAATTTCTTAACAATTGGCTGAACGCACAAGATCAAACGTTTATTTCATCTTCTGCATATCAGGCTCATGTCTCTCATCTCAGAGTATTCTCAGTTAAATCCTCACCTGTAATGATATGAAGTCTTGGGTCCGCTTTTCGACTTTTACTTCTCCACTTCGCACGGTCTTGAAAATCTATAGTAGTAAGACCATTTGCACGTATATAATCCTTGACGACGTCAAGCTAGCACATCTTGGGTCTACCACGTCTGAGGTATGGGTATATATTTGTTTCCCATGTAACCTGACGTTTTCTTTATTTCTTTATTACTCGCTTTCATGCACTCATACAGAAGATGGTTAATAGGTAAGTACATGAACCCTGGCAGGGTGTTGCGAACTTATAGGAATTATTTGAGTTTATATAATAATAATAGTATTTATAATCAAGTACAAGAAGATAATTAACATAAATTAAGAGTAAGTTCAATTGATGTCAATGGTTAGAAGATATAAATTAAATTTTGAATCTTGTACTTCAAAATAAAGTTAAAATTACAGTAAGTTCAATGTCAACAAAAAGTTAGTAATAGGTGTTTACAGACAAAAAAAACCTACGCAAGACATGACCGTTCCAGCGCAATCCCGAATGCATTAGCAAATATATTTAATTCTCATGTAATAATATCGTAATCATTTCAGCCGAATGAAATTAACCCCTAAGATTTTTAAAATAATCTATAGAAACAAGCTGGCAATCAGTGTTTTAAAGTGACCGTTGTCTTCCATAACCACGTTGTAGGTGAATATCTTACGCTACGCTTGCGTGTCGTTCGAGAACGCATTGGCAAAAAGAACAATGTGGCAAAAATAATTCATCTTGACCTAGTCGGAGTCTGAGCTTCAAGATAATTTCAAATGTATTTATTTCTAACTGGCTCTAGACAAAGTTGGAATTGGAAATATGCCATTGTTGTGTCTAGAACCAGATTAGCTATCTAATCTTTTGTGTTGGCATATGAATAATTCCAATGAAAGCAACACATGTATGATGTATGTGTATCTAGGGCAGTGGCCGTGGTGACACAGTAAAACGGGGCTTAGTCACAGTACCCTGGGATAATGTGTTCGTAGTACGAATACTAACGAAAGGTATAAAGTACTTATGTCACATACAAACTTTCAAAAGGGAAAAATATCTCTAATTGACATAGTATTTTTTTAAATAGTAAAAGTAAAATTAGTAGTTCTGTGAGAACAGTAGACCTCACGAGCCTTTATAACTTTACAACCATGGAATAACCGATATTTTAATCGTTTTCCTGGCTTAGCAAAAGCCACTTGAGGGTTTTGAAACTAAATTTTTGGGAAGAAAGAAGACATGCCTACCGCCTATCCTTTACGCATAAGCCCCATTGAAGTATACCCCTCCTTACTAAACCCATTACCCATCCCTTACATTTGCTAGCTTATTCAATCTCTTTTCCTCCTTTATTCTTAAAAGAAGAAGTTTCATTGTATCTATTCGAAATAAATATAACATAACATTACACAACATTTCTATAAACCTCTGAGGTTTGAAGTATAGAATGCGTTTAATTGTTTAAGGTAACGAATAAATAAGCATTTATCCAAATTAGCATATTCCAAAACACCCTGTAAAGATCTCGATGACACATTATTTTACATACATCTTTTACAATAAGTTCAGTACAGCTGATTGTACTCGTAGGTATGTCAATATGTAGAATGAAATATAGGCTAAATAAGAAAATACTTTTCAATGTTATACATACATACATACATACATATTTTCACGCCTGTTTCCCACTAGGGGAATGCAGAGACTATAGATTTCCACGTGCTACGATCCTTGCAAACCTCTTTTGCTTCGTCAACACTCATTACTCTTTTCATACATGCTCTCCGGTTATAAGTACTCCTTACTTCACCCTTTTCCAGAATGTCTGCAATTTGATCCCAGAACGTTCGTCGAGGTCGACCCGGTCCAGTTTTCACATCCACATCCGCACGATAAATATTTTTAGTTAGTCTTCTTTCATCCATCCTCTCAACATGTCCAAACCACCTTAACATTCCTTTCTCAATTTTGGTCACTATATTCTCTTTCACTCCACACCTTTCACGTATTACATCATTTCTTATCCGGTCTTTCAAAGTTACACCACACATACTTCTTAAAGCTCGCATTTCAACTGCTTTCACTATTATATAGGTACTATTCCTCTACCGTAATGTGTTAGCCAAAGAAAGACAAACAGATTTTCGACTATCATCGAGCCTACGATCCTTCGATCTACGGAGTACTACGGATCCAAAGAATTGAAAAAATATTGTCACGTAGGGAGATGAAATGACAATGTCGACGTCACGAATTCGAAAAAAAAGAATTCTACTGAAGGAAAATTTCATCAATTATATTAGAACACGATTGGCCTAGTGGTCTGAGCGATGGACTTTAAAATTATAGCCACGTATAGTGTTTTTTAACTTTTAAAAGTTTATAGATAATACTAGACTAAATGGAAAAGAAAATACGGGTCAGAAAAAGAGTGAGACAGAAGGGGATAGAAAATTAGTAATTTAAGTTTGGAACATTGATACGATTTTGTTCGTATTCGGGGGGCATATAAACAGTACAAGGCGCCGCCTAAGGCAGTTTTAGTTGGAAAGTGAAATCCGAAGAAGTAAGAAGAAAGAAAAGAAGAAGGAAAAATAGTACCTAGTAGTAAGTAAAGTGAAGTAGTGCGTGAAGTGTTCAGTTCAGTGAATTCCGTGCGAGTGTCAGAGTAGTGACAGTTCCGCGCGTGAGTGACAGTGCATTGACGTTTCCGCGTGCAAGACAGTGCAGTCACGTTTCCGCGCGCGTTACAGTGCAGTGACATTCCGCTTACGTACTAGTGCGGTGATACGTATAAGAAGACAGTTGGCGTGTAAAGAGGACTAACGCTGTCAGTTGTAAGTACCGCTTGAGTTGTTAATAAAGGCACTATTCGATAGGATTGTCGTTTCCTTTCCTAACCCCAACTCACTTTCGTGACAATATCATATGGTTCCTAATCCGAAATCCGAAGCGAATATGTCACATAATTACTTTTATTTGTACTAACTTGTACATTTGCTCAGCATATTATTGATTGTCCTTCACGGTCCAATAAGCACTTCTTATCCAAGCAAAGTAGCAAACCTAAGCGTATTTACTCTTCCCATTAGTTAAACTAATAGTTACCATATATCATTTCGACTGGTAATGTGTTTCCATTCACTAGAACACGGTAACACCCGGCAGAAAGGTTCAAACACACCCTACACTCGTAAATACGGCCAAAGTATAACTTAAAGAGAGAATAGAAGGATGACATAATAAGTAGGTACCTACTTTACTGTACCAGACGACAGGTCTCAAATTCGAATTTTCGGCAAAAGACGCCCCGCGCCGTTGTTTCGTATTGTGTATTGTTTAAGAACATAATTTATTTCACTATTTACAAGCGAGAAAATAGAATGCAAATAAAATAAAAATATGCGACTCTGAGAATTATGACTAAATATAAGTAGCATTTATTAATATTTGATTGTCTGTTTATACTAATAGTTTTAAAAGAGTACAATACTCGTATGTAAACAATAAAATAATGTCAAAATATGCGAACATGCAGACGCACACCCAAAAGAATGAGATGGAAAAAAAACGTGTAAAAGTGCCTGCTAGTCTTATTTTACAGCGTAGATTGTATTAACTTTGCTGCTTCGAATCTTATTGTGCAAAAACAATGTAAATTTCGTGGTAAATTTGAGGATTGGATAGACAGTTACTTAAATAAAAAGCGTATCCCCAATTCCCATAAAAAAGAAGGGAAGCAAGTAAAGAAATCTAAGACTACACAGGGTGACTGCAAGTATGAGTATCTTCAAAGACGGGCGCATTTAGTGCCTTCTTTAATTTGCGTCGAAAGTGTTCACATTTGTCCTTTAGCGGAGCAATTATGAAGGTGAAGTTACTCCATTTAGGGCAACTGGCTCTTGAAATGTGGCATTGTTCGTAGATTCCGTCCCACGTTTTAATTCTAAAGGCCTTTTGATGGCGGAAAAGCGCTTATGCTAATTTATAGGAGCTATAAGGATTAAGATTGTGTAATCTAGGAAGTAATGGCTTTTATAAGCAATACCTATTGAAAATGATCATTAGAATGTTCAAACTAATGCCCGCGTGATCGCCAATTTTGATAATCCTATACGGACGGGTATCGTAAATTTTCTCGGAATTAAAAGTACACTACCTATATGTAACCCAGACAAAAAGCAACCTACAAGCAGAACATATAAAATAAAACCAGCCAGGTGCGAATTGAACTCGCGTGGAGAGGTTTCCGTACAATGCCAAAGATTTTAAATTAATACAAAATATCACTGTTTTAGTGGACTATTTTCCGTAATTGAAAGTATTAAATTGCCTTTTCCTGTAATCTACAAGCAATAAACTATAATTGTTCGGATGTCTATTAGGATGTATGTGCCACGATTACGCTCGAAATACTTAATTTATTTGTTTCATTTTTTTATAGCTTCATCACGTCATGGGATTGTTTCCTGTTAAACATTACTATGTGATTCAGTGTCGTTCAGTTGTATTTTTTTTTTGAATTTTCCAAATTTAAACTTCTTTTCTCCACTTTGCACAGTCTTCAGCATACTTGGGTGACCATTCACATGCATTTTATCTTTGTAGAAGAAAAAAGGCTGAAAGCATATCTTACGCTCCGAAGAAGTACTGCTTAAGTTTTTTTTTTTAAATATTTATTTATTGAACGGGCTTTTGTCTCGCAGTGACTATTTTACCCTCGTAAGGTATTCAAAATATATATCACAATTATAAACAATTATACATTATACATACAATACATTCATAATACAGCTGAATATAGTTGTGATAGCCTTTTGGCTTCCTCAGATAGTGGAGAAGCCAGAATACTGTTGCACATACCCACGTCCCCACCTACTTAGTTGCACGTCGAGACGGAGCGCCTCGTTACTGCTCAAGATGTAAAACCAGAAATGCTCAAATATGAGAAACAATTTGATTTAAAACAAAAATTATAGACGTTTTATATGAATAAATATAATAACATTAAGTTATTATAACTATGCCAAATCTGTAGTCACGCCTAATAGCGATAATGACAAAGACATAGGCTACGTTTAGCAAAACGATGCAACGTGTTATGCAAAAGCACATATTCCTTTGGTTGGTTGTGCTAAAGGAAAACGGATGAAACTGGCTCCGAGCGAATCCACGAAACTTCGAGTCCATTTCAGTGAACGGCTATACGCTCGTCCGTTGGCAATCTGAGCGTATAAATCCGCCGTAGTCGTAGTAGATTTGGAGGCCCTATTTTTGAACGCGGGAGTCAGCAAAACGAAAACCGTTCGCGTCTACAAGGGACACATTGTAAACAGAGTGGAATCGAATTCGTTGGCATTTTTTAAAATATCCACTATACCCATGATGCAAAGTAATTTAAGACTAATAGAACGTCAATTAAAAATTCGTAATTTTTTATATTTAAGGAAATTTCTAAACATGCATTAGACTTTTTGATAGACACTATTACTGCAATTATAAATAAAAAAGAAATTAATTTTAATAGTATAAATTTCGTCATGTCGTCGTAGATTCCGTAGTACCGTAGTACATTCATTCCTACTTTTAATTGCAGTATTGTTAGGTACCGTACAAAATATCCTTGTTTGTTAAAAAGTTAAATTGACGTCCATGATTTTAGGAATAAAAAAGTTTTCAGTCACTCTTGTCGTCCAAGTCACGAAACACCATTTTAACAATTTCAATGTATTTTTGAAAACTTGAATAGTCTAGCCAACTCCAGTGAAAAGGTTTACTGCACGAAATGATATATTATATGGTATGGTGAACTGAATTAAATCTTGACTTGAAAGATGAGTGTGATTGTGTGTGTGATGATGAGAGGTATTCTTTTACGCTGACTCCCCATTTCAAAAATGGGGCCCCTGTGTTCTGTGTGAAAAAATGCGCTTTAATACACTTTCACACATGGGGATGTCTGCAAAAAGAAGAAAATAAAGATTACCGTCATACTAAGGCGGATTAGCCCATTGAAGTGATAGTGGCTAGCTCTTAGCGCGTGAGAACCTATGCATGGTCAAACGGACGGACAGCTTCTTGTAAATAAGAGTCCATCCAAAACGGTATTGTTGCAGGTTTATTTATTTGCACTCCGAACTAGCAAGCATTTATTTTAATCTAAATATATAAAACTCAAAGGTGACTGACTGACTGACATAGTGATCTATCAACGCACAGCCCAAACCACTGGACGGATCGGGTTGAAATTTGGCATGCAGGTAGATGTTACGACGTAGGCATCCGCTAAGAAAGGATTTTGATCAATTCTACCCCCAAACGGATAAAATAGGAGATGAAAGTTTGTATGAAACTTTGCCAATTTTAAACCGGCTGAGACTTTGCTTGCATAAAGTTACTATGACGTAGGTATCCCCTAAGAAAGGATTTTGATAAATTACACCCCTACGCGAGCGAAGCTGCGGGCAAAAGCTAGTTACCTATATTTTTGATATTTTCATTTTAATCTTATTTTGCCAATAAAGCTTGCTAGTTATAAACGGCGTAACACCTTACGTATAGCTTGAGCGTAGAAACAGGCCTGTCTCCCCGTTTAGGTATCGAAAATATACCTACATTATTACTATGGGTGCGGCGTTACCTAAATAATTGCAACACATAACTAATACGTTTATCTTAGCGTTCCCAGTTGCGTCCTCAAATGTGCTGCTTCTGAGCCCAGGGTGCGCTTTCCCACTTTTTAACCGACTTCCAAAAAGGAGGACGTTTTCAATTCGTCGGAATCTTTTTTTATGTATATTTACCGATTATTCGAAAATGCCTGGTCCCATAGAAATTATATCAAAATCGGTTATGTAGTTTGGGGGTGATAGCGGATTTTTGTTTTGAAAATTATTTTCTCCAAATATCGTCAATGATCACCTCACATCAGCCGAACAGTTCAAACGAATGGCAAAGTACCCTCTTTAAGTATACATTTGTGCGAAAAAATTTTTTGCGCTTTTTCATTTCATTCTGGTCGCAGCCTGACTTCCATCCTCCTTGGGAATGCAGTTGTAGCCAGGGACAGGAATACCGATATTATTTATCTATATATCGATACCCGATATCAGTATTTTATCGATATATCGATACAAAATGCCGATGAAATATTGGTATCGGGTATCGATATATCGATACATCGATACAAAATATTGGTATTCCTGTCCCTAGTTGTAGCACGAGATGCTAACTTGCTTAGTTTTTTAGTCCCGGCTCTTACGACATCCACAGAAAGATATGAAGTGGTCATATTCTATAAGCAGGAAGCCATAATCCACCTGTCCCCAGGGTTTGGACGGTTTAGGTTAACCTAACCGAAATTATCTGTTATTAATCTAATTGGAAATGGGTTAACATATATTTTGGTTAACCGAAATAGCCTATTAACCTATAATTGCGGTTAACTTTAACCGAATCGACATATAGATTTCTGCATGATACTACACGTTTTTCATTCCTCGTCACATGGAATTGTACCTATTCCTACAAAAGCGCTTGCATGACAACCAAACGGCTGTGCATCCCCGAAAACCTAATTAACCTATTCAGATAACGGTTACTGTTACCTTTATTGTGTGGGTTAACCGAATCAAAGGATTAACCGAAAAAGGGTTAACCGATATAACCGGTTTACCGTTATGAATGTTTTCCAAACACTGCCAGTCCCAGCTAGTAGGTGTGCTACCACATGAATTATGTAGATTCAAAATAGTCGAAGAGCAAGAGAGAGACATGACAAGGGTTAATACATTTATTTGGCAGCACTGATAAATTTGGGTGTGTAATATGTATATGTAATAATAACAGATAATATTATTTCAATTGCAATAACGCTCAAATAATGTAATTTTCAATTTATATAACAACGCACTACCTAATTTCATTTCATGTGCGCGCCTTTTCGATGTCTAAACAATTTTTTTTATATTTTTTAATAAAAAGTTTAATATAAAAAGTATTTAATTTTTTTTTTATATGCTCGATATTAAATTATCTATAAGCATGTAATAATATTTTTTTTATGTGCTGACTCGATATTGAAAAAAATTTTGGTTATATAATATTTAAATATTACTTTTACATATACATAATACTTAAATTTTTGTAACCAATTTCTTTTTACCCAACTGCGTCAGAAAGAGGGTTATGTTTTTCTAGTGTATATGTGGGAAACGGAACGTAGTGTGCGAGCGGGAGGTATGAATGAGAGAAAGAAAGATTTAGATTTGAAAATAAGATGGTGGATACGTGTGCGCGCAAGCAGTGTCGGGTTTTTGGAAATAAAACTAAAAGTATTTATTCAGTCTTTTACTCTGAGTAACCTCATCCCACACATTTTTGGGGGCCCCTCCGGGATATGTATGCATGTATGTATGTATGTATATTTCTTTGGGACGCTCTACAGCCGAAACGGCTTGATGGATTAAAGCTTGAGAGGTGTCGTTGAATTTGTTTCAATTCTGATAGTGACACTGGGAATATAAAAATTCAGTCGGTTTTTTCAATAATTGCTTGTTTTTTATTTCATACTTTGAGCTAATAAAGAAATACAGGCGTTTTAAAATAATAACATAATGTTACATATAGATTATAATTATTAGAGCAAAATAATGTTATAGTAAGTAAATATTGATGTAAATGTGCATTATATATAATGTTCATTATACCACATAAAATTAGGTCATATGAAATTATATACATAATAATACGGTATATCAATTGATCTTCATATTAAACAAAAGTATATTAAATAACATTAGGTTGTATGATCATTAGAGGATTTGTTGTTATTACATATATTACACATCCGATAAAATTTTATAATTAAAGTTGCTTGTATCAGATGTAATAGAGAAATGAGTTAGAATCGTGAGGATGGAATGAATGTGTCACAATTGAATTTAAAAATGAAATTTTCAAAAGCCGGATAGAATGAAATGGTGGAGAAAGGAGGTATGTAAGGACATGAAGGATAGAGTTTATTGCAACATCGTTACAAGGCACGTTAAATAAGCTTTACTTTAATTTAAATACAAGTTTACCTTGTAGTTGTGCAAGTTCTCCACTTTGCAGCTGAGGGTGGCATCCCTTCCCACTACCACCGTCACGTTGGTGTCAGGGCCCACGAATTTCGGCTCATCTGTGAACAAATATACTTTATTGTATTTACCAGAATAAAATATATAAGCCGTTTTTACAAGTAACAAGCTTCCAATACAATTTCTAAGATGTCCGTTACAATACTTGCACCCGATTGTTAAGGGGATACCTGAATTTTCCGGAGTCCAGTGCTGCCCCCATTTGAATTAAATCATTTAAAAGGAAACCGAGATATAATTTATTTTTTTGTTTTGACCAGGCTCTAGATAACCCTTCAAACTATTTAACTATTTAAATGTGATATTATTTAACTATATAACCTTTTAAATAATTTTATTTCACAATTGCGAAAAACGGCCACTTTTTTCGTATGTGCGTAGAAAAGCTTCACGTTCTCACTTTAAACTGTAAACAATAGTTCATAAAATAGTTTGAAGGGTTATCTAGGGTCTGATCAAGACAAAATTTTAAATAAAATCTCCGTTTCCTTTTAATAGATTTATTTCAAATGGGGGCAGCACTGGACCCTGGAAAATTCAGGTAGCCCCTTAATTACTACTACCTATTGATATTCGATTGAGGTTTTTTGCAAAAAGTATGTTTAGTGACACGACATGCAATATTAGGATTCCATAAATAGGAGATACTCTATGAAATTTGACATCAGTATTAATAAATATAGTAAGATACGGAGAATTTTTTTAAAGCTTTTTTTTTTCGTTTATTTTTTATCTTGCCTATTTCTTTCCCACTCTTTGGCAAAGGTCTTTATAGCAAAAGAAGGCTACTTTTAGTACTGCATTTTAATGCCCAAAACCCTATTTTAAAAAAATTTGCTAAACAAAAATGTAATCTCTTACTTAAAAAGGATTAAAATTAAAAGTTATGAACAGTTTAATTACAAAAACCTGATTGTATTGAGTTGCAAATTATACTTTGCCTAATACAATTTAATGGCGTAGGCATAGCTAAAGAATTTTCATTATTTGATTACGGTAAAGTCACAAAGAAGGGTTTTGAGTAACAAAGTAATATTGGAGGTTTGTTGTACTCGTACAGTATTTAGTATATAGCAATATACTTAATGGACCGACAGTCCTCTATGTAGGAGCTGCATGGAGGTAGAAGAAACAACAAAGCTACTGATACTGGAGTGACTGTGCGTTGCACCAAATAGAGAGGAGTACCTAGGATCTCCAGAGGTAGAGGCTTGCAGCTCACCCTCTGCACAGTTCCGCTACCTCGACAACTTGGGCTTGCTTGAATAAAAATAACTATAGGTACACCCGCAGACTACACCAGTCCACAACAGGGGAGACACGGAGAAGTGTCTCCCCTGCCTCCCTCACGTGCAAGGGGATTGTAAGAACTAGGCGCGTTTTTTCTAATTTGTACATTTCTTTCATTTTCATATCATGGAATGAGCATGCTCTTCAAATAATATATCTCCTGCCTAATACACCTGGTACCTACGGTATCTAAACCTATTATCTAATAAAATCCTTCTAATAAGTCATTTAACTTATTCAATTTGCTACTCCTATGCTACACACAGCTGTTTTGAGGATAATATTGAAGATGCAGTATAATAGCGGTACGTGTAATACGAGTACGAAGGTATATTCATACAGAGTAAGTACCTACATACGAGGGCGCGAGCATTGAAGACTTTCATCAAATTTACTGAATATGTGTTTTGTAAATTAGATGTCTTTGCCTGTACATAATCGTCGACTACAGAATCTATACTTTTAGATACTTACCTGACTATTAAAAAAGTAACTGTATAAAGATTTTTTTTAAACAAGCTTTTATCTAACGTACTCCTCAAGACGAATCGAACGAGCCCAAACTCTATAGGTTTGCGTCGTTTAATTACAGAATTTGCTATGGCCACCATGAGACTCCATCATTAGATCAGCTCCATGTCATCATACTATTGCATTGTCACGCAATTTACGTATGCGTGTAAAATTTCAGCTCGATCGAAAATGGGTCAAATTAACTTGCAAGATTAGATTACGACAGACCGACAGACAACGGGACAGGTGAAACTAAAAATAGATGCTTGTAAAAGAGGACTTCTTAGGTGAGTCCACCTTTGCGTAAATTCTTATTTACAATTGTCTGTCGTACTTGCCATCATTTAAAATAAAGAGAATAAGAGAGAACTTTTGAAATTGCCAACTGTGATCTTCAAGTACGCTGTCACATGTGAATAGTCCCTAAGTGAGTTACTCCGGGCCCGACTCCAAACAACGAGTAATTAAACATATTAGCCTAATTGTACTCGGGATTCATTATTCGATTAATAAGTTGAAATTAATCGCTATTCTAATTAGAGCCCCTATAATTGTTTTCGTGAATTTACACTTGCTGAAATTATTAAAGACGTTACATGTATGATGAAAATACTTATTTGTAAAGACAGTAGGTAGATATCTAATCCACCATAATTCATTAGAAGCTCCTTATAAAATAATATATATTTGTCCAAATTAAATCATTAAATCTAAACTCACTTCGTAGTTTTGTAAAAAATAATTTTATTAGAAATGGAAAAATGAGTGCCTATTTGCTCTTTTGTTGTCGTCTCTACTGTTTGTCGTGAAAGCCGATGAGGGGTAACGGTCCAGGTCAGACAAGTATAGATTATTTTTTTTAAAAGCAAAATAGCAATATGCAACCAAAAATTACTTGGCATTGATATCTTATGTATAAAGTAAGGTTATAATCTAACCCGTTTTGAAAATTCGAAACAAAAATCGTTTTAATGCAAAATATAACGAGGTACCTACACATTTTTATGCTAAAATAAGAAAATATAATCAAATTACATACCAATTAAAAAACGAACACAAAATTGCATTATGCAATTTCAATGCTTCAGCTCTTCATACAAACGCGCGATCAACAGCTGATAAAATTTAGTGAGAAGTCGTCATTGTTTTATTGTATTATTTGCCATATACTTTCTTACGCGATATTAATCAGTATTATGGTTGGGTTAATGTTCTTAGGTTATTTTAGTGACTGATCATGCTTCAAATTAGAGCAAATGTCTTTTATTCAAAGCTCAAAGGACCGGGTCCATGGAGCCTCTACTGTTTGTCGTGAAAGCCGATGAGGGGTAACGGTCCAGGTCAGACAAGTATAGATTATTTTTTTTAAAAGCAAAATAGCAATATGCAACCAAAAATTACTTGGCATTGATATCTTATGTATAAAGTAAGGTTATAATCTAACCCGTTTTGAAAATTCGAAACAAAAATCGTATTAATGCAAAATATAACGAGGTACCTACACATTTTTATGCTAAAATAAGAAAATATAATCAAATTACATACCAATTAAAAAACGAACACAAAAATAGGTCGGTATTGTGTAAAATAAGGGAGGAATATTGGAAAATGAATTCGTAGAATAACCTTTCGTAATTCTTCGGGAATAAAGGGGAAATTTTAAATTGGCACATTTTATTAAAAAATTAAACGTTAAGAAGATTATATTTTATTTGTTACGTAATTAAACTTCAATTTCTCCGCTAAAATTAGAAATAGAAATAGCTCAAACGTTCTTAAATCATTACAAGCATTTGCAAAAATACTTTACTCACTCATACTTACAAAATATTTATTTTTGACTAGCTTTTTTCAAAGAACGTGCAGTCCTTGATACGGATCTAGGGTAAATTTCCAGTCATTGGACACTAAATGTCATTGAAAAGAACACAATAAAACCTTATTTATTGTGTTCAGTCCACTGCAGCTGAAAGCTTTTTAAACTGTGTATCTGCAGTGTTCCTATTTGAAAAGCAACCTTAATACATAAATATGTTTTATATGTGTTCTGTCCAATGACAGTTAGCGTCCAATTGCTGGAAGTTAACCCTAGGTACTTTTCTTTAAAGTAGTTAATTGTTGAATCTCATTTATATTTTAATTTGATATGTGTCATCTGATGTAGTTAAGGTAAGGTGTTGCTATAGGTGTACCTTGCCTCTTGTCAGGTGATTATACAATGTCCTTTTTAATTAAGTACAAATATTTTAAGGGGTGATCTAGTCCATCATTTTGAACAACTTTTCCCAGTAAATGTTTATCGGAATACGCAATTTTTTTTTCATTTTTCATACTAACTATATCACGTGACTACTTCGATTTGTATAAGAACCAAAAATTTTTTTTCGTATTTCTGTATACATTTATTGGGAAAAGTTGTTCAAAATGATGGACTGAATCGCCCCTTAAAATATTTGTACTTAATTAAAAAGGACATTGTATATATTGATATATATGTGTATTGATTATAAATAGGCCGTGTGGTTTCCGGCAGAGTAGGATAGGGCCACTCCAAGTCCTCCCGTGGATGTCGTAGAAGGCGACTTAGGGAATACAAGCTAAACAAATCTTATAAATATCAATGAGACCTCTAAAACCCGTCCGGCCAGCAAGGAGAGTGTAGGCCAATCGTAGGAGAGGGTCGTGCTGCAGTGGAGACAAAAAGACCTGATGAGGATTGTACGAGTAAATATGTCTACAAACAATATCTACTTTTGCTTAAGAGATCAATTTCCTCCACCAAACTAATTCGCTAGCACAAAACTCATTATGACGACTTTGGGTGGCTTTAGTTTCGCAAAGGCGATTTATAACAAGGCGGCATTGGCAAAAAAGCCTCCAACCGCTCTGGGCCTAAGTAATTGCATGGAGGCCGCGCAGCCTCATTATTGCTTTTTTTATATTAAAACAGAGCAGTGACATTGTATTATAAATCTTTAAAGTGAATAAATACTTTAAAGATTTATAATATTGTGTGGTTGACATTGAGTTGAATAAGTCACAAACTCTGATCCAGGGTCGGCTACGTATATGCTATAAGCATACCTACTTACTTATAACTATTTCCTTTTAATTATAAGTGTGTGTACATTCAGAGTAGTTGCATCGTTAGTACATAACAGTCCACAAATTAAAATTTTGAATTTAGCAAACGATGTTTGTTTCACAAAAAAGGTGACGTGGTTTATGGTGGGAACGAAGTTCCTTACTGCAAGATTGAAAGCTTTATGAAAACTTAAGTTTAAAATTTATTTAATGTTTGTAATGTTTTGTGAGACTGTTAGAAGTTCATAAAGGGATTGAAGGTACAACACAACCGCCAATCAAAACTGTAAAAACGGTTCGGTCAACCGTTACTCATCAAAATGTAATTAGGGTTCCGTAGCCAAATGTCAAAAAACGGAACCCTTATGGATTCGTCATGTCTGTCTGTCCGTCCGTATGTCACAGCCACTTTTTTCCGAAACTATAAGAACTATACTGTTGAAACTTGGTAAGTGGATGTATTCTGTGAACCGCATTAAGATTTTCACACAAAAATAAAAATTAAACCATATATATTTGGGGATTTCCCATACTTAAATCTGAAACTCAAAATTTTTTAATCATACCCATTCGTGTGGGTATGATTAAAAGATTTTGAATCATACCCACACGATGATCTATGAATAGGTCTTCAAAAATGATTTTGAGGTTTGTAATATCACTTTTTTCTGAACTGAATAGTTTGCGCGAGAGACACTTCCAAAATGGTAAAAAGTATGCCCCCCTGTAACTTCTAAAATAAGAGAATGACAAAACTAAAAAAAATATATGATGTAAATTACCATGCAAACTTCCACTGAAAATTGGTTTATGAACGAGTGAGTAGTTTTTTTAATGCGTTTTTTAAAACATCGATCAAAGTTACAACGAACTACAAGAACTTTATATTATATTACTTGCTGCTACGGAACCCTTCATGGGCGAGTCTGACTTGTACTTGGCCGCTTTGTTTTTATGAACGTGAAATGAAGAGCAAAAATATGAAGGTTTTTAAGGTTATTTCGATCATCTGTTGTAACCTCAGTATTATAAGGATGTGGACTGGGTACAAACTGTAATATTTTATTTAGTCCGTCAACTAACAACCAAAATAAAGGACCCATATTTTTTCGTTTATCAAAGTAGTAAAAATTCACAAATATAAAGCACTTCAAAGTTTCAGAATCTTGGCCTGAAGTAAAGCGCGTAGCTCAAGACAGAACGAGATGGAGAAGTACAGTAGCGGCCCTCTGCCCCACCCTGGGGACATAGAACAATAAGTCAAGTCAAAGTTTCAGAGTGGGGGTGATTTACGTCACCTTCGGTTAAAAATCGCAGCTGATCGTGACGTCACGCGAAATTTAAGTGCGCTGTATCTTTGACATTATTTGCTTATCAAAGAAAAGAAAAAATATGTGTACCATACTTTTAAATAATCTATCAAATGAGCTTTATTACATTTAAAAAATGTTGTCAACATCCCTATTCCGCCGCTTGCTACACATTCCGCCCACACTCGATTCGTCATAAAAGACAGGTAGGAACGAAACCGGATTTATGTGCCTATATATCTGTAAGTGAATAGAATAATAATCACATATTTAGTAATTATGCCAGCGGCCTCATCAATCAAATAAGATGGTAGTCATCAAATTTATTCAGTATATAGAATACTCAGGGTACAGATACACAATTAACCTATCTCTCTAAATGGGAAGACCCAAAGACAACTTTTAGTGCGATAAGACGACCTTCGTGGCGTAGTGGTCACCATACTAGTCCGCCACCCACAGGTCCCACAGGTTCGATCCCCGGTCAGGGCAAGTTGGATAATGGCCTTTTTCAAATTGTCCTGGGTCTTGGATGTTTATCTATATATGTATTTGTTATAAAATATAGTATCGTTAAGTTAGTACACAAGTCTCGAACTTACTATGGGGCTAGCTCAATCAGTGTAAGAAAAATTGTGGTAAAGGATGAATAGTGGAGGGTTCGCTAGCCGCATCACCTATAACATAATTCTTATTTTTTCCCATTCCCTCGATCGCCAATTACGATCTGCGCGGGAAGAAAAGCAGCTGGTACATTCGATTAGCTGATCAGTTTAAGGTTAAGATATTAACCCCCAACGCAAAAAGACGGTTGTTACGAGTTTAAGTTTGACGAGTATGTGTGGCATTGTAGCTAGTATGCATGTTGCTATAATGGACCGATTCCAATTAAGTTTTTATTAATAGAAAGCCTTTTCTGTCAAGATGGTTCTTAGCTATGTTTGATGGAAATCGTTTCAGGCGTTCAAAAGATATTGAGGTTGTTGAAAGTCACTCGCAGCTGGAAATTCGGGGGATTTTAATTTGCCTGGCAAACAAAGTTCTATTATTGTAGAGATGTTTTCTAAAAATGTAACTTCTAAAAGTGAAATGTTTGCTCTGTCTATTGATAATAATGTTGCTCTTTAAAGTGAATTTAACAAACATTACACAGAAAAATAAAATAATACCTCGTACTAATATCACTACGACTAGAATTCTAAATGCAGGACAATACCTATATCAATATCTTTGATCTGAACACAGACTGATTTTAATTTACAATGAAATAGAAGCGTAGCATTTTTATTTAAAAAACAAAATGAGTGATGATACTTAAATCGAAGTTATTTGTTTCAATATTCAAGATGAAAAAAAGACAGTTACAGTTTTGTAAAACAATATAGGTGAAGCGACTCCAAGAGAAATAATACGAAAGTAGGTTAAGCATTACTACAGCACAGACCGATGAATGATCACCTTCTTACAAAATAATATCTTTATTTTTAAATAACGACATAAAATATCGAAGTATACCAAAAACAGTAGACTGCGATACCAAAATAAACAGTAAAACTGAATTTGCATTCCCAAAAAAAAAATTGCATTATGCAATTTCAATGCTTCAGCTCTTCATACACACGCGCGATCAACAGCTGATAAAATTTAGTAAGAAGTCGTCATTGTTTTATTGTATTATTCGCCATATACTTTCTTACGCGATATTAATCAGTATTATGGTTGGGTTAATGTTCTTAGGTTATTTTAGTGACTGATCTTGCTTCAAATTAGTGCACATGTTTTTTACTCAAAGCTTAAAGGACCGGATCCATGGAGCCGTGGCTGAAAAGCGTAACAGCAAGTAATAATAATAAAATGCGTAGGCCGTACGCGATTTCCTCGTTGCTTTGTAGCTACGCCTACGGCTACTACGTTGCGAAATCGTCGCGTCGTAGCAAAGATAAGTACTTATGTGAATGTGCTACGATTTGGTACTACTGTTACGCGTGTTATAGTGTTCTGTAGTGCTACAAACGGTGACGTTACAATGCGTGGGCGCAAGCCCTATTGTACTGTGCTCTCACTCTCGTTTTAGCTTTAAGCTAGAACATTCATGTATTAAGATTATTTTAAAACATATTCTTTAATTTCACAAAAGTTTTTTTGTTGAAGGCCACCTTCTATCTTAACATAAGTCGCGTATACTTGAACAGCTGTTGTAGCAATACACCCGGTCTCAGGAATAAACCGCGGTTCTATACAGGGTCTAAAAATATACTGAAACTTGACTAAAACTATTTTTAGGCTGACTTTACTTGACTGAACAACTTTTTAGGACATAATAAAATCAAAATATGAAAAATTATTTTTGACCGCCCATGCATGTGGACCAATCAGGTAATCCGAGTTTCTATAGGAATCAACAAAAAAATCATAATTCGATACATATTGTAGGTTAAGTTCTTTAGTATTATGGACTGAATCTACACTTAAGAGCGGCCTTTCAGTCTTACTTTTCATACAAACGCTCGTACGTGATTATGGCGTAGTAACTGATCTTTTATGAAAACTTTTGAACTAACAGGTATCTTGTGCGCTATTTCAGGTTTCTATCATCAACCAAAAATCTGTTTTTTTGCACAAATTTTAGCTGAACTTTGACCGTTCATAAAGTACTCATAAATTGTAAAGGTAAAGAAAACATTTCAATATAAACCTTTCAAATGTAATGAAAATGTTGAATACAAAACATTTATTTCACACACTTGTAAGGCTTAATATTTTACACACTTGTAAGATAATTGGCTCGTATCACCTGGAACAAGTTTTATGAAATTTCCGCACCCTATGAATAGTTAATATTCGTTTAATAGATAGTTAATAATACTGATTTCATTTGATGGAATGCAAACCGTGCCCTTAGGCGCTATCTCTCTCTCTTTTTGGTTTGCCTCTTTTTCTGGCATTGCCCCTGGATGAAACAACAAGCTTTTCAAACTATCATAGCAGACAGAGCGGTCGGGAATTCATATATTTTAAGGAGCCCCTCCTTAAAATATAGTTTAAGTATTGAAGTGAAAACTGTGGAGCCCCTTACAATCCCATATCTTAGCAACATTGACCGATATACCTTGGTCGGTACAAGTTTACTAGGTGGGTCCGGCCCTTCTTCAATCCTAAAAATAAAATCATTAAAGAAGTAAGTTATCGTCAAAAATACTTCGTTAGTTTGGTAAAAACTTACAAGCAGGGCCCTGTTTAATAAAGATTACAAATTGTAAATTGTAATTGTATTTTACAAGTTACAATTCTACAAGTTTCTGTTTAATAAACATTTTCTCTTTACAGGTGACAGTTTACATATTTGTAGAAAAACTATTTTATTGAACGCATAATTGTAATTACATATTTTGTAAATTGTAGTACAATTCCGACAGGTGGACTTGTCGTGTGTCAGAACTTTACAATTTAGTGCCTCCACCTAATAAGCAAAGAAATTTATTAGTTAAACACATAAAATGGTTCTAACAACTGGTAGTTGAAGTAGTGACAGTAGCACTTAATAATCTACTTACGTTGGTCCTTTTTCTAAAGTTTTGCCATATTGTGTCACGTAGGTATTTCCAGTCTTGTAGATGCCCAAAGATTTTAACTGACTTAAAAACCGACCGAATAAAACATCTCTATTCTCGTATATTAAAGACAAAATTGTGATTTTGTTATTGTGCTCCATTACTTTCGTTATGAATCAAATAAATAGTAAACCAAACGGTTAAACCAAATTCTAAATAAGTTTGTCATCTTTTTAAAAATCTAACCTCATTAACTTCTTAATTTAAATAAAAATTTACATTTTACGTAAGTTGTAATTTACAACTACAAATTTGTAGATACAATATTTCATCGAAATCTACAAGCGTTTTCCGCAGTTGTAAATATTTATTAAACAGCATTTGTAATTACAATATTTGTAAAGTTTTTATTTGTAACATTCGTACATAATTGTAAGGTTTATTAAACAGCACTTGTCGTACAATTTTACAAATTTATCACTTATTTACAATATTGTCGGATTTTAATCTTTATTAAACAGGGCCCAGGTTATGAAGATTTGAATGTTATGTACCTAAGGCGTAACTCACACCGGAAGGGCAGCGGCGGGCAGCCTACTTAATTATCAAATCATAGTCACTTTTATTACAAGCTTTTATTTAGTTTCGCCTGTCCCGTTGTCTGTCTGTCTGTAATCAAACATTGCAATTTTTAAATTTGGCCCCCTTCCCGGTTTCCGATTGAGCTGAAATTTTGCACGCATACGTATATCGCGTGACAATGCAATATTATGATGACATGAAGCTGATCTGATGATGGAGCTGGACGGTGGTCATAGGAACTCTGTAATGAAACAACGCAACCCCATCGAGTTTGGGCTCGTTTGATTCGTCTTGAGGATCAATTTAGATAAAAGCTTGTTTTAAAAAACTACTTTTTTAAATAATGACTTGTTTCTATCTATGAAATGCATAGAATAGCTTAAAAAAAAAATTGTCCGCTCGACGTGTCGTGAGCAATCGCAAGGCTTTTGTTTTGTTTAAGCTATACTTTGCTTTGAGCTAATAAAAATAAGGTAAATATGGTTTGACATTGAAAGTGCGATACCAGCTCATGCCATAAGTGTGAGTTAAGCCTAATTGAAGATACGAGTAGCAAAGTATGCAGAACGAAAACATTCCTATTTTGTAAAATAATTATAAAAATACTAACTGACAAGTGTTGCTTTGCCAAAAAAATTTTAGGGGTGGACTACCCCTAACATTTAGGGGGATGAAAAATAGATGTTGGCCGATTCTCATAGATACCGGATAAGCACAAAAAATTTCATCAAAATCGGTCAAGCCGTTTCGGAGGAGTATGGCAACGAAAACTGTGACACGAGAATTTTATATATTAGATATAAAATGTTAATCTATTTCGGAGTAAAAAAACATAATGGCCAAACCAAAATTATTACAACTTCGTTATTATTTCTTCATCTGTTGCGAAAATAAAACAATAGATAAAAAATTGACCTGGGAGGAATTCCTCCCAATGACAGGTAAGGGGTTTTCTGTCTGTAGGTCACGTCTATCGCATAAATCGGTTATAAATTTTGTTCATGTAATTGTATATGTATCAGGCTGATTTTTTATACACGAGGATTGAAAAACTTTCTCTTGGGAGCATATAGCGAAATATAATAAATAATTTGCTACTCCAACGAAAAAGCGCAACCAATATTATTCAGCAGCTTCGTTAGTTACCTTCCTATTAGAGAAAGTTTAAAATTTGTTTGGCATAAAGTCTGTGCATAATGTAAGTCCGTTCGCTGTGAAAGTTATATAACTCTTTATAAGTAAATTTATAAGTGTCGGTAAAGACGGGTGAACGTGCTAGTTTATACTCAATATAAGTGATTGTTTGGATACATACCAGATGTTTTATATAATAAGTAATTACGATTTCATATGTAATATTATTCAGGAGTACATACCATCATAGTACTAAACTTCGGCATAGTCTGCTGAGACACTTAAAGCTCACAGTAAGTGAGTGATGCCAGTGAAACTGTATTTATTCCGCGTATGCCACTCATCCCCAACAATTTTCCTTTTGAAAATACACAGTTCCATATGTTAACTTGCTTTGCTATGAAAATAAGTCACAGTTTTAGAGGCTTAAAGCTGCTGATGTCGATCTAAGGACTGGTTTTTCGCATGGCCTATTTATTGTGGCTTTCTCCAGGGTTAGTAACACTTCAGCTCTTTTCATATTGGCTCCCGAAGGAAAGAATTAAAATAATATTGACTTTTAACTCCTAACACTGTTACAAGTACTTTCTCCCTCTGTCTCTCTCTCTCTCTCTCATTAGTTTTTATTTATATTTATACGCCGGAGTCATAAAGTCCACGCGAACGAAGTCGCGGGCATCAGCTAGTAAATAAATAAATATAAGTAAATCTTGATTTCAAATAGAACGGAGTTTTTGGGTCGTAGAGATTTGAGAAAAGGTTACACAGAATGTGTAAATTTCGACGTTGGCGAATGGGTAGATACTTAAGTTGAAATCAGTAAGGCGATATATGGTCATACTGACGGAGTTATTTTGAAGTCGGTCTAGTTTATTCAGAAAGTTGCAGTTCAAGTCCGGGTAACATACATCAGCATAATCTATTATGGGGAGAATTAGTGAGTTCACTAGCATAATCTTAATATTGACAGGGAGAAAGTTTTTTAATTTATAAAGTGAACGAAGGTGTAACTTTTTTAACAACCTGAGATATTTGTGTGTTCCAGGCAAGATTTACATCCACATCCAATCCCAAATCCTTTACGCTAGTACTATAGGGTATTTTTTATCACCCATCTTTTTTTTTCATAATTAGTACACACACTCGATTTAAACTGTTTTATTATATGTACCTATTGATATAACTTAGAAGAAAAAGATTTACTTACCTTTCGCATAACTAAAGCAAAACAACGTTGCCAATACAATAAACTTTGTAACATTCATTATGATATTATTGGACACAAACAAGTGCATTTACAATTTATCGAATGCAAAACACTAGAATTATTTACGATCACTCTATTGTCGCGTCGATTGGAAACTTTAGCGGGAAATCGGGACTTCGTAGGTGCGACGAAGGTGTTCCCAAGGGTTCCGAAGCTAAACTGACTGGAACCAAAAGTGCAAAAAGGAAGAGACTTCGCGCTTGCGTATAAAGAGGGTTTAAGGAGTTCCTTGAATCCACTTTTTACTTCATATTTAATAATAAGCAAAATCTTTAGGATATTTTTGTACAGGTACGTATCTACTTACTCAAATTACGTATAAAATTTAAAAATTAAATATAACTTATTTGTATCTAACAATACTTAAAAATAGTCTTATATTTTTCATATTGACCATAAATATCATCAGGATATTTATTTTTAATTGAATACGTGTGGTTTAAATATATCATCAAGTACCACTACCGTCTATTATTTTTACGCAGAATAACTTTAGAACTTGGCTTAAAACATTATCCGTCCAAAAAAAGGAGACTGCCCGAAATATGACACATTCTCTTTCCTCACTGTCAACTTCATTTGGGTGAATAATAGTTTAAAAGAAGTCCTAAAGTCTGTTTTATGATAGGTAAGACGGAATATGTACTTGATGACATATCTATCAAAACCAAAATGCCTTTATGTTATCCATTTAATTAAAAAATACTCAGAAACTTTATAACTAGGTTGAAACCAGTAGCCGCCCAAATCAGGTTTACATTGTGATTGTGTTATTTTACTACATGTCAACTTGTTTAGTCGGTGGATAATGGTTTGGACCAAGTAATAAAGTTGTCGTGTTTCTTTTTTTGTAATAATACGGAAAGACTTTCGCACGATTTACCAGTCAGACTGCATAAAGTAAATAACCTATTTGGCGTTTTCTGAAAGTAGTTTGAATGAATGTCTTTAGTTCAAAGTTTTGTATGTTGGAGTGTACGAATCTCGCTTCGGCACCCGTTGATTGAATTGCTGTTGATATTGTATTGTGAGAGAGAAAAATGTGTAGATAGAGGAGCTGGTAAAAGCGCCAAGTATAATAGGTGGTAATAAACACTCCGTTTACAATGGCATCTGGAAAAAATTAAGAAGGAGCGTGGCGGTTGGCAGTATATAGTAAAGGTATCAAGGAATACCAGACCCAGATATCGCTGGTGCGATACGGTGCAGGATGCTAGGCGGGAGATGGAATTTTTTCAGCTGGCAAGATATCGCTCAAAATAGGAAATTGTGGCCCTCTTGTCTCAGAAGCCAAAATCACTTCTGTTCGCTGAGCTACCGTAGTAAGTAAATAAGTATTACGATTGAGACTCGAGCAGTGGGCTAGGCTATTACCGGCACAGGACACAAGGAAAAAAATTAGATTTGCAAAAAATATCAGGAATGTCTAATAAACATGAATGCCTAAGATTACAGAAGATATACTTTTTTATTTTAACAATACGGTGAATTATATCTACGTACCTCTTGATGGCCGATGTTATAAGTGGCTGTAATTTAAAAGTAGGTACATACCTATATATTACTACTGCTAAAATTCAGGTGAACCTTCATAAAACTAAGTTAGTTATCATACCTAAGTTAAGAAGTAAGTTTGCAGAGTAAAAACAGGTAAGAAGCATAGAGAAATAAAAACCCGACCCGGACTCGTGCACGAAGGGTTCCGTACTATAAGAATCATGATGGTTGTTTGGGTTTATTCTGTTTTTAAAGTATTTGTTGCTAAAGCAGCAACAAAAACACATTATCTGAAAATTTCAACTGTCTAGCTATCACGTTTCATAAGATATAGCCTGGTGACAGATAGACAGACGGACCGCGGAGTTTTAGTAAATGGTCCCGTTTCTACCCCTTGGGTACGGAACCCTAAAAACGTAGATACTAAAATAGCTCGAGAGTCGAGTCGAGAGAGAACAAGAAAAACACTCTTCAGATACTTACCTATACCAACTTATGTCTCAAGTTTAGTTCGCAACTTCGAGCAATTAGTGCGTTTAGTTTTCTCTAATAGAAAAAGTTTATTACGAGTTCGTAATGATATTAGAGATTACGCGAATCATTTACAAGTTTGTTGGGTTGTTTTTGTTTTCTTATACCTCCATTAAAGACATGATAGTATGTATGATGTGCTAAGGATTTTCCGGACCAAGACCAAAGAGGGCCTAAACAAAATTATAACTTGAAGCACCTTTGCTGGCCAGTATCACTTATTGAAGTCCCTTTAGTTTTTACCCGACTACGGCGAAGCCAAGAGGTTTATGTGTCTCGCTCCTATGTACTTATGCATGAATGTTCATTTGTTCTCACGTATCTTGAATAATATCAATTGAGATTGGTATCGTTAGCGTTTTGGCTGTCTGCTATTCCTGAGCCACTCGTATGTAACGTCACAGTGAATTCAATAAGGCGCTTTTAATATAATATCTACATTATTAGTTATTACTTCGTGCTTTGAATAAAAAAGATAACGCTTTTTTTTAACTACTAAAATACGCAGCCGGGTTTTGTTTTTTTTTATAAGATTAAGGTTAATTCACATAGGTACGTCTACCATAAGTCTACAAAGAACGTACTAGACACAAGTCGTCCAATCTTTAATCATGTATATTTTTATTATAAGAAATTCAGAAACATATTATGAATATTATGATCAGCATCATTACTGAAGAAACCCACGAATAAATAAACCACATCCCATAATCGATACTTTTTTGTAAGTAATTTACTATATTCATTCTATGCTTTTGATTATCTGTTTCTATTTAATATTCTATGACATTTTTAAGAATTTTGAAAGCGATCATTACAAAGCTATTTTAATATTAAGTGCTATTTTATTGCAAGAAAATTACATAATTTCAAATCCTAGTCGTATCTAACCAAATTATCATACAAAACATTATTTATGTAAAAAATCGAAATTTAGACAAAAGGGACGGCTATTTAAGATTACATTCAAGATAGCTTTCAAAGAGCTAGAGGTTCGTAGCAGATATAAATAAATTAATTGGGTTCGCGTTATGACTAAAGAGGTCAAGTTTCTTCGGGTATTCATCGTTTGTGAAAAAGAAGTGGTAAATCAATTGGAGCCTGAATTTCAGGCTGGTTATGATTTGGCGCTTGATTTATTTTTGCTTCATTCGTTGTCTCTAGGAGCCTGTTTCATCACGGTTTGGTTAATTGGGTACTTGGACACTTTTTATTATTTTGTATTTTAAGCTTACACACTATTAATATGATCCTACTTACACCGGGATCAACTTTTGAAAATTAAAAATAAGCACGTCATCTATAAACTTGCCATTCCTAATAGTTTTAACAATGGGTCAAGGACTTATAGAATGTAGGTATCTAACTAACTGTCGTCTCATGTATACCTAAGAGTTTATTTTCTGTTTCTCTTGAAGCAGATAGCCTAGTTCTAATACAGATTTAACGAAATATTTTAAACCTATTTTAACAATTTTCGCTGAAATCGAAGTGTGGAAAAGCTTTTTGTCGTCCTTGAAAACTCAGGGCACTCGGGCTGATCGGTATTTTTTTTTTGTAAGTACCTACTTATTTTTATTAGACTTCCAAAACAGGTATTCAATTCGTCGCGATATTTTATTATATTTTTTTAAAGTATGTTCACCGATTATACGAAAACGCCTAGACCGATTTGTTTTTTTCTTGAAATGGTATATTTGTCAGATGGCCGTCCTGGCTGGCTGTCCCATAAAAATTATATCAAAATAGGATGTGTAGTTTGGGGGTGAAGTTGGTTTTTAGTTTCGAAAAATTATGTAAGACCTTATATGATTGTAAATTGTAAGTATGTAAGTAGATACTTACTTAATCTTGTGGCTATAATCCCTCGCAGCGTGCCAAACGTCGCCACCCGCCCGTTACGAAGACCGATCATGTCTCATTTGGTCACAAACTAAGGAGGAAAGAGAAAAAAGGAAGAAAACGGACACAATTTGCGCTCTCTAAATATCCAATATCTGGGGGCTAAATCACAATTGAAATGAAAAAAAAACCAAGCCTTTTGAAGAAATTACTTGGTAATTCCGCAGCAACATAACCGTAGTATCTAATAATTAAAAAAATATTGTGCAAGTTAGGTACGAGTATGTTGCATTGGCATTCAAAACATGTTAGACTACGAGTAGGTTACGTAAGTTTACCTACAGGTAGAATCACGTAAGCTACTAGGATAAGGTGTTTTACCTTTTGAAGGTTATAATTATATAATTAATATTAAGTAGATATTAAATTTTTATAATATTTTATGATGCAACACCCTAGCACATTTAATATATGTACATGTAATTAATTAAGACGAAGTGGTAGCTAAAGTGGCGCCCTCATTTGAAATAAATTGTTTAAAACTAAACATGGTGATAATTAAAAATATCATTTGTATGAATGTCTAGCATGACCTTCAAACTATTTTATGAATAACCTTTGAAATTATTACTAACAGTCCGTCTAGTTTTAAAACTGTTTTTCGCAAAAAGTGGCCACTTTTGGCGAAAAACAGTTTTAAAACTAGACGGACTACCAATATTACTTTCAAAGGTTATTCATTAAATAGTTTAAAGGTCTTTCTAGACATTCATACAAATCAAATTTTTAATTATCACCATATTTAGTTTTAAACAATTTATTTCAAATGGGGGCGCCACTTTAGCTACCACTTCGTCTTAAAACAAACTTAAATCGTGTTATCATAATAATGTTGTAATGTGCATGTATGTAAGCAATGAATCAATGAAATATGACATTTGCGGCGCAAAATGGCGCGTTATAGCGAACCCTTCAAACACCCTTCAAAAACGGGTTATTGTTGATTTGTCACTATAGTTGATTCGTCACCTACTTACAATTCCATACAATCAAAGTTAATTCGTCACTTGTATAACAAATATATGTAAATTTGTCACCAGTACCTAATTGTTATTATAGTAAATTCACCATACAAGTTTTTTTTTGTAATAAGTACAGTAATAAAATTAGAACTCGCCAAATATCACATTAATTACTTCGTTTTTATCCTTTTAAGACAAGGATCATTTCTACTAACGACTTGAGGGGTACTTTGTGCGGGGGACAGAAAAAATCATGCGCAGCTCTCCAACCCTCCCTCTTCCCACCTTCCTCACCGCACCTATCGTGCGTTTTCACTCGCACTCTATTGTGCACACTATTGTGTGCGAGTGCAACACAATGATAAGGAATGGTTTGGTTGGTTTGCAAAACGTTTTTGAATGCAGTGACTCATTGACTTTATCGGTGTCAGGTATTTTTTGCAAATTAGCTATCCCGAAAAAGTTCGGCTCGTTCCAAGGTGTGTGCATAATCTTAACAGCATACCTTGAAAAATGGATCTAAATCAACCAGGCTCAAGTTCAGGTGTTATCGATGTAAGTATTTATTTGTTTATTATATAAGTTTATTTATTATTGGTTGAAACCAATAACTTTGTTTATCAGATTCGTTAATATTTAAACAGATCTGTGAATTTATTGGCGAATCAATGTCATACTTTAATGGCTGAATTATTAAATTTATCTTAATTAAACTAAGAAAACATATAAAAATTGTGACTTCATTTATGTAGAAAAAATTATGTTTATTGATTGAAGTTAGTAGCAGAAACTGACACGAAGTTAGTAGCGTGTCTTGATACCAAAACACTTATCTGAAAGTTAATGACGATAACTTAGAACGTCAATATAAATGTAAGTGAAAAAAAATGCGTATATTACTTATGGTATATTTTGTTTACAAAGACCAAAGGTTCTAATTTTAATGAGTGCATTCATACAACAAATGTTTTTTTTGTGAGAAATAATCAAAAAATTGTAATATAATTTCCGTGTTTAAAATAGGGCTCGAAACATAAATAAATGTAAAAAGACATACCTATGTACTGTAAACGATATTTTTATAGAACAAGAATATAAAACCGTTTTTTCATGTATCTATGAAGTCACATGGCACCTATACCCTTTTAGATATTTCTTTATTAAAAAAGAAATAAAATTAATTCTTGCTTCATTTAATTAGGCTAAAGATTGTTTTTTCAATTTCCTAAGACCCGGTTCGATATATAATGATACTAACTCATATTAGGCATCTTATTCTTTGTGTTCTATTCTCATTCGTGTAGCTTGATGTTATATAGCTTATAACCTTCCTCGATAAATAAATAGACTATCCAACACAAAAAAATATTTTTTCTGATCGAACCAGTGATTTTTGAAAAAAGCGCGCTCAACCAAACAATTTATTATAATATGTAATAGATAAAAATAAATTTGAATTACAAAAAACAAAATTACAATAGTATTAAAATTGCATATTTTTAAACTATATACATATAAATCAAAAATTATATAAGGGTAGATAATTACACTAGGGGTTAATGCAAGGATTCCGCTGACTGTATTTATTTTTAATGTCTCTTAAAAATATAAAGTTGTGCGTATGATTGTTATCAGCTTACAAAACAATAATGTGAAGTAGATAAGAAAATTATTTAATGCATGCCAAGCAAGCAAATCTGCTGTGATCAATAAATGTGATTTATCGCGTTAGATGTAAGTAGATTTCATACTGTTTTTTGAAAACTTTAAGTTAAAAAAATAGATGATATAATGATTGTATTGACTTATGTCAATCACCAGGATAAATATCGCATCCTAAGCAAATCAGCTGGCTGTCATCAGGTATATAAACAGAATTTTGATAACTTTTGTATAAATAAAATAGGTTTACTAAAATTATCTAATGTAGACCGTTTTTATACAAATAACTAAAACGAAAGTGAAATTCTGAAACTATTATTGGAATTTTAAAGTAATATACAATAATAGTTTCATATATATATATATATATATATATATATATATATATATATATATATATATATATATATAAAAATTCAATATATATATTGAATCTAGTTTTTTAGGTGTTAAATTTTTGTTGCTGTCTGTACGAAAAACCTTAGGTGACGAATTTACCATAATAAAAACAACGAGGGACGAATTTACTACGGTGACGAATTTACAATAACCCATTCAAAGGGTACATGCACCACTTTGGAAACGCTCGCGCAAATTACCCTATTCGGTATGACTCCCGCGTTTAAAAATTGGTAATTCCTAGACTATTACGTGAATTCAGAAAAATGTAAATATAGTAGGGTACTACTACTTTAATCTGTGTTATTGTGGTTTGCTTCTTGCCCCCGGGGTGGCTTGCAAAAAATCTCGACAGCGAAGTATACAGCTGACACAAACCAGCTTGCTACTAAGAACATAAAGCATGCTGCAAAATGACTCAAGCTAAGCGGCATCGGGCCATTAACTTGTGGATGCTCGAAGAGATAGGTGTCCTGTTCCAGGTACCGAGCATAAAGCATGTTAGTGAAACCGGCTTCCACTAACGCTCTTAATACTTTATTTATCGCTAGCCTAAACGGAGAAAACTTCTTGAAGTACAAAACAGTAGGGCTACTAACAATCTGCTTCGGAATTATCTGCAGATGCTTCGTCCCATTGCTATTCATTAAGTATTGTAGTTGTGTGACGCTTTATTTGACGCCAGAACAAAATCTTCTTTTCCACTCGATAACTTATCAAGCAAACCAAGAACATAAACTGGTCTTATTACTTTCCACTTTTCGAAAATGTCACGTTCTTCTAAATAATATTCTCTTAATGACGGTGAACCTCCATAAGAATACCCACGTGTTGAACTCTCTCGAATGTCATTAAAGTAATCCTCGTAGTAGGTTGTTTTCAATGTATTAAAGAGTGTTGCTTGATACACACATCTAATGACAAGAGAGAACCATATCCAGCAGTACACGATCATCATGAGAGCTGGCTTCGACGGCGTTTTCGAAACAGACATCCCGAGAAATAAAATCCATGATTTAAAGAGCAAGTTCGATTTGTATCGAGAAATATTCAGTGGTCTTCTAATTCTATTCCATTTCCTAGTCCTCAGACAAACGTCAATGATAATAATCACGATGAACGTAATAAATAGCGCTAGTCTCGTGTTCATCTCTAAGGGGTGGATGAGCTTTTCCCAGGCTGGCTTTAAATCAGGGAGTCTCGTTGTCCACACCATTTCCATAGAGTAATAGGAGAAAGATATTTGAAAATTCCCATGCTTGGAAGGGGTTAAGGGTATAGATGCCATAGAAGCGTGGACTCGTGTATTATAAACGTCGCCTAACGAGCCTGTCCAATTATAATTTATGCGGTGTCCCCATTGCAATTTCTCGGCAGGAAATTTCATCTTTAAAGTTGCGTTGAGAATGTTTGCCACCAATTTTATAATATCGCCGTCAGCGCCATGAGGCTCATCATACTCGTTATACAAATACATATATGGTGGTTGATGTATGGTCGAAATGTATAAGGCACAGCCAAAGAAATTGTCCAATTTCTCCGGAAAAGCTGATCGGCAGGAGTTATTGGAACACCGTAAATCAATATTCATTTTTTCAGGTCTGTTATTGGTGCAGTTATTCGGTTTCATCGGATAGTATGTCATTAGCGTAGGCTGGACTGTGTTCTCCGTTGGCATAAGAAATACAGAGTTCACGAAAAACAAACTCGATATAGTTTCGAACATCTCGTCTTTTTTACATCTGTTGTGATCAGCGTTCCCGCAGACTATTATCATTCTTGCTGAAACATCATATCGTGATTTTGCGAGCCACGTTAATGAATTTGCTAACTCATTAAAGTCGCGGCCAAATATTACAAACTGGGTGATTTGTACACGATTGCGCGGAATGAAATCCCCCTTCTTGAGAATGATAGGCTTGTTGTAACTAGACAAAAAAGATTCAACGCAAGCGGCAATGTTCATTGAGTTGAATATTACGAGTGTGACAAATCGCCATTGGAAATTATAATATGCTATTTGAGCAGCCAGTTGACCGAGATTTTTGACTACCGCTGATTCATTTACATGATGTTTCAAAATAATATCAGTGTATTTAGTCATTTTGTCAAATACGATTTAAATAGATGTACTCGAATACTGTTTCTCGATGTTGTTTTATATGCACTGATTGTCAGCTAAAATGTTTTTCAGAAAATCGATAATGTACTCATTTTATAGCTTCAGTATTTATTGTTTAGCTCCATTAGCTGATTGTTTCCTTGCTTGATGCTCTTTATGCAAGTGCACTATAGACTAAATTTTTTTCAGAGATTTCGTTTAATGATGTATGTACCATTAGGTAGTTAACTTGCAATTTATGTATGATTGTAGGTATGTTTGACTACTTCCCGGTTTCTGATACAGATTACACTTTGTATGCAAATGTAAATCAGATGCTAATTTGACAAGAATTTGATCTGATGGAGCAATGGAGTTTGGTTCGGTTTTTTAACGGCCTCATGTATTCAGAGTGATTTAGTGAAGGTGGTTCTTGGCTGTTAGAATATTTTTTTTAAAAACTTTGGTTGACAACGTCTCAGTCCAAGCCACAATTAAGTAAATTCTTATCATTTTTAACTAGGTGGAAATATTATGAATTAAACAGCAAGTCAAAAAGCTATGATATTATCATTACATTTTAAGGGGATATCTGAATTTTTCACTTTTTGCGTATGTGCGTAGAAAAGCTTCACGTTCTCACTTTAAAATGTAAACAGTACCTAGTTCATAAAATAGTTTGAAGGGTTATCCAGGGTCTGATCAAGATCAAATTTTAAAATCTCCATTTCTTTTCAAATGATTTATTTCGAATGGGGGCAGCGCCCCGAAAAATTCAAGTAGGCAATGTAGGGACGCGTGCGAACATGATGGGAGTCATCAGCGTACAAGGCAGGCTACTGGTCTCGCTGTCAATGACAGCGCGCACGCACCCCTCGTCATTTCTTAGGAATTAATAACCTAAGCAATACGAGTTTAAATTAATTTTAAATGATAACAATGTTTGCATACCCTGACTACAGGTTTATACAATGTAGGTACATCATACCCGTAATCATACTAACATTTATATATTAATGATATCTGTCTATTGTATAATGCAAATACCTAAATGACTTTTGATTCAAGCAAGATTCATGTGTATGTCGATGAACTAGCTTGATGCATTGCTAGCTTTCATTTTTTCTTTATTTTGTGATTCGGTCGGTACTAGCAGCAGCCAAATGCATTAATTTTTTATGAGGCCTCGCTTCCTATTCCGACGCCTTGTTACGAAATATCTTATGCGTAATTTTAGAGATAGGTACTTATTACATCTGATACTGTTGACCCGATGACCTGAAAGCTGCGAAGCTGCTCATAAACTTTACTGTTTTCTATAGTACTCTTTGTTTTATTTTCCTTATCTAATTTAGGAACTTATTTCCCGGTTGTATCTTCTGAAAATTGCTTCACCAATAACTAACTACTAGAGTATGGTCGGGAGCCTTATTCTTTCGGCTTTTCCAAGAGAATGAGAGTAATATTGATGACATTTATAGATATAATGCGCATTACAAACGCTTTTGCAACTTATGTAACCCCAGGATTGGTAGGTAAGTACTTTATTTGAATAATCTGACACGTGTTGGCTACTTACTAACTAAATGATAGAAACTTTGGAGAGATTTGACATACAGAGCCCACCCAAAACAGGGAGAAGGTGAGGAAGATTAAGTGTTGACTTCTGGCATAGTAAACATGAACATACTTACTTAACTTAGGGAGACCTTTTCCCGCAGCCACCGGGAATTCTTTTGAGTGAACTAAAAGTAGCTAGTGTGTTGAATCGAAAAAGTGATTTAGGTAATTGAGTATCTAATAAGAATTTTATGGTAATGTTGTGAAGGATTTTTTATTTAGATGTTGTTATTATGGACGCCTGACACTTAAAATAAGAAAAAATGGTTACAAGCTGCCAACACATTTTGGCTACATCTCGGCAGTATGATACAAAAATAATGGTTTGCAAGAATCTCACAAGTTTGCCGAGCCAACAACAGATTCATTGAAACATAAAATATAAAATTACTTGTATGGGTTTTGCGAATTACAACAAAAAATAAGACAATGTCATAGTTGGAGAGTTTTTATTTAAGACATCAAATAAACTATTGTACCTATGTGCCGTGCATTCATGATTGCATCATTCATGACAGATGCAAACTGATTTATATTAATTTATATTATTGATTTTAATTAACTACGGATCTAATTTGTGAAATAGTTGCTTATTACTCCCGATGTGGCTTGCAGAAAATTTCTACAGCAAAGTATACAGCTGACACAAACCATCCAGCTCCTAAGAACATAAAGCATGCTGCAAAATGACCCAAGCTAAGCGGCATTGGTCCATACACCTGAGGATGCTCGAAGAGATAATTAGCGGGGTCTAAGTACCGAGCATATAGCATTTCAGTGAAACCGGCTTCCACCAACACTCTTAATACTCTATTTATCGCCGACGTGTACGGAGAAAACTTTTTGAAGAACAAAACCGTAGGGCTACTAACAATTTGCTTCGGAAGTATCTGCAGATGCTTCGTTCCATTGCTATCTATCAAGTATTGAATTATTCCCGCTTTATTTACCGCCAAAACAAAATTTGCTTTTCCACTCGATACCTTGTCAAGCAAACCGTATATATTAACTGATGTCACTACTTCCCACTTTTCGAAAATATCATGTTCCTCTGAATAATATTCTCTCAACGATGGTGATCCTCCATAAGAATATCCACGTGTTGAACTCTCTCCAACATCATTAAAGTAATCCTCATAGTAAGTTGTTTTCAATGTATTAAAAAGTGTTGCTTGATACGCACATCTGATGACAAGAGAGAACCAGATCCAGCAGTACACGATCAGCATTAGAGCAGGCTTTGACGGCATTCTAGAAACTGACATCCCGAGAAACAGAATCCACGATTTATAGAGCAAGTTTGTCTTAGAACGTGAAATATTCAGTGGTCGCCTTATTCTGTTCCATCTCTTCGATCTCAGATAAATGTCAATAATAATAATCACGGTGAATGTGACGAATAGTACTAGCCTGGTGTTCATTCCTAACGGGTGAAAAAGTTTTTCATAAGGCGGCTTTAAATCAGGCAGTCGCGTCGTCCATACCATTTCCATAGAGTAATAGGAGAAAGATATTTGAAAATTTCCATTCTTGGAAGGTGTTAAGGGTATAGACGCCATTGAAGCGTGGGCTCGTTTATTAAAAACATCACCCAATGAGCCTGTCCAGTTATTATCTATGTGGCTTCCCCATTCCGACTTTCCGATAGGCAAGTTCATCTTTAAAGTGGCGTTAAGAATGTTTGCAACCAGTTTTATGATGTCGCCGTCAGCACCATAAGGCTCATCATTCTCATTGTATAAATACATGTACGGTGGTTGGTGTAGGGTCGATATGTATAAGCCACAACCAAAGAAATTGTCCAATTTCTCTGGGAATGCTGTTCGGCAGGAGTGATTTGAGCACCGTGAATCAATATTCATTGTTTCAGGGCTGAGATTGGTGCAGTTATTTGGTTTCATCGGATAGTATGTCAGTACCGTGGGCTGGACTGTGTTCTCCTTTGGCATAAGAAATACAGAGTTCACCATAAACAAACTCGATATAGTTTCGAACACCTCGTCTTGTTTACATCTGTTGTGATCAGCGTTCCCGCAGACTATTATCATTCTTGCTGAAACATCATAGCTTGATTTTGCAAGCCATGTCAATATATTTGCCAGCTCATTGGAGTCATGGCCAAATATTACAAACTGGGTGATTTGTGCACGATTGCGAGGAATGAACTCCCCCTTTTTGAGAACAATTGGCTTATTATAACTGGACAAAAAGGCTTCAACGCAAGCGGCAGAGTACATTGTATGAAATATCACGAGTGTGATAAATCGCCATTCGAAATTGTAATAGGCTATTTGAGCAGCCAGTTTACCGAGATTTTTGATGACCGCCGAATTATTAACATGATGTTTTAAAATAATATCAGTGTATTCAAACATCTTTTCAAAATCGATTTTTAAAGCTGAGCTGTAAATGGTGATACAGGCGCGATATTATTTTATATGCACTGATTGTCAGCTTACCTACATGTTTGCCAGAAAATCAAGCTACTGTAGGTACCTATTTTCGATTCGATGTGTCATTAGCTGATTGTTTCCTTGATGTATTTTTATACGATTGCACAATTGATAACAAAGTAATTGATTTCTTTCTGAGTCGGTCATTATGGCAGTTTTTTCACTTCACAAAATAAATAATTGTTAGTTCAGATCACAGACCTAAATTTTTAGTTGCTTTTATGGAAATGGATAGTATCTAAAAGGGATTTTAAAACTTTTGACATTGTATAGTTACCAAGCGAATCGAAATTCTGAATTTACAATTAGATTTAGCGGAACTGGCCCTTAGTTGAGAATTGGTAAAGCGAATTTAGAAAATAAAAAAATGTTTTCAGCTAGCTAAAGTGTTTTCTGTATTGTAACTGTAACAGCTACATTCTACAGTTTTTACCTGGCTTAAGTGTAAATCTGTATTGTAACTGTAACATAGCCCATCAGGCTGGGTAGGGACCAATACTGAACTGGGTTTCTTTCGGCGTAATCTCCCCAGCAGTGGTCGTTATGAAACGTTATTAGTTTTTAGCTTTTGCGTTAAAATAATATTTAAAAAAATGACCATCAATAAGAGATAAATTTAACCTACTTACATTGAATAAAAAATTTTGACTTTGACTCAGGAAAGTCCAAGTTGTAAGGTGTGAAAAAAAGCTTGTGAGACGTGATACTCTAGGAGCTGTTTTAATTCCAGTCTACATAGGTACCTCATCAAGCTACATCATTTCAAATGAAAATATAATAACGTATAGCCCAATTTATAATATTTTGCGTACAAAATTTCAAGTAAGAAAAATGCAGTAGATGTTGCCCATCCAGCAAACAGAATTAAATAGCATCCTTTATAATCATCAGAGTTTATTGGACCATATGAATCGTAGTCTTGGGGCTCCAATTGTTTCATGTAGTCTTTATACGATTTGTCAACCAAACCGGACTCTATCAAACGTCTCAATACTGCATTGATTGGTTCTGCAAGCGGAGAGAACTTTTTGAAAAATATCACCGTCGGAGTAACTATCACTTTCTCTTCTAATATATGAACTCTTAGATTACTTTTTCTAATCATCGTGATAGCGTTCTCGCCGCTCATAGCGAGAACAAATTTCTTCCCGTTAGCGATTTCATACAAAGTGTGAATAATATCTTTCGTTTCCACTAATTGCCAGTTACTAAAAACCAAGGGATCATCAATATAATAATCTCTCAATGGTATAGCACCACCGAAAGGGTACTTCGCGTCGTAAGCTTCTCGCACTGTATTTACATCTGAATAATAATAGTTACTTTGCAACACAGCTATAAGGCAGACCTGGTAAATAGTTCTAATCAGAAAACAATAAAGTACCCACAGGATCACTATACTCAGTATAGCCTGATGTGAAGGAAGCCTTATTAGGGGCAATCCCATACACAAGAGCCAGGAATAGAAAACAATGCTGACTCGTGGTGGGTTTATATTAATTTTTCGACATATTTTTGCCCAATAACGACTTCTTACGAACACCGCCACTGCGACAACAAACACGAAACTTATTACGATTGCTACTTGAGTTGAAGATTGAAGCGGATACAGCAATTTGACCGATGAAGGCAGCAATGGAGTCGGGTGTGTGACCCACATAATTTTAGCGGAGTAGTAATCAATAGACAACTGGAAGTGTGAGAATCTAGACAAGGTTATAGCACCAGAGGTCATTGAGAAGTTCGCTAGGTTATCGTACACATCACCGAGAGATCCCATCCACTGTCCATTTTCATCGAGGTATCCCCAGCCAGGGCCGCGGCGCGGACTCATAACGTGAAGTGAAGCGTTCAAGGCCTCTGAGATCGTCTGTAGCAAATCTCCATCCGCGCCTGTAGTGATTCCATTTACAACTTGCATGTAAGGCAACTGCTGGTATATGGAAACTGTTATCGGACATCTGCGCAAATTTCTCAGCTTCATAGGGAACATTCCCCCACATTTTGTTACATTATAGTTGCAAGAGTCTAGATTGCTCACTTTAACTGGTTTAACGGTGTTGCAACCGTCTATCAAAGGAAAATACGAGTATCCAAGCACTTCGTCTTTATTTCCATATTTGAGAAAAATTACGTCAGTTATTTTGCGATCCCATAAAAGTTCCACGGCGTCTGTTTCTTCACATTGTTGCTTTTCTCTTGATTCGCAAATAACAATGTGCTTTCCAGTATTATCAAATTGATGGAAGTGCAACCAATCCAAGATGTGCCTGATATTGGTTATATTGGAACCAAATAAGATGTATTGTTTGGTTTTCTCAGCAAAATGGGGGTAAAACAGGCCATGTCCAATGATGTAACTTTTGTTGTAAAGCCGAAGTAGATCTTCAACGCCGAGCAACATAGTGGAATTGAAAATTACAAAAGTGATGTATCTCCATTCAAAATTTTGGGTAGCTATTTTGGTGGCTGTTTCAACTAGTTTCTTCATGTGTACATCGGGCGGTAAAAATAAACTGGCGTTGAATTCAGTGAGCATGGCGGCTGCTAGTGGACTCCGAAGAATTTGTGCCTGCTTGGTGCAAAGTGACGTCACAGCAATCACACCGATATCAATCTGGCGTGAAAGTGATGCACGTCATATAACGTGATTGTCAATAGTTTGTAGGTATCGCCGCAATCGGTCCATTTATAAAATTACATGGTTCTTACAAGATCTGAAATAATAAACTGCAAACAATGTAAGTAAAACTAAATATGAAAAATAGTTGAAGATGAAATTAATAAATATATAGGGACAAATAACACTGATTGAGCTAGCCCCAAAGTAAGTTCGTATCTTTTGTTATGGGTTACCTACTAACTCAACGATACTATATTTTATAACAGATGCATATATATCTACCTAAACATCCAAGACCCAGGACAATTTGAAAATGGCAATTTCCAACTCGCCCTGACTAGGGATCGAACCCGGGACCGCTGGGTGGCGGACTATTATGGTGACCACTACGCCACAGAGGTCGTCGAATTCAACTGTCTCGGTGGGAGGTGAGAGTTTGAAGTAAACCAATATCTTGGGACATATTCTATCCTTAAATTAATTAAGTAAGGCTCTTCACAGACAGGGCCCAGGGCTGCAAGATTCAAAATTCACTTTTAGCGTGATACAAGATACAAAATTATATGTCTGCCCCATTAGGGATAAAAACGTGATAGTATGTATGTTTGTTGTTGGAATATCTGTTCGGTTTGGGCTAAATTAAAATACTATTTGTCCGGTGAAGTACGAAATTATATTGTTTTAACTTTTACTTGGAACTCTTGGAAGTAATACATGTCTGATTCCTATCACAATGCCAGAGAGAAGAGAAATGACATAAGTGGAGGTTGCCAGCAATATTTTGTACAAAAATAAAGATTGATTTTTGCAATTAAAATAATATTAATCACCATTTGTAAATAAATTAAGAAGGTCTAGAAACAATGTAAGAACAAAAAGAAAATAGGAATACAACTCAGAAGAGCGGCATTCAAAAGACTGGATGACATCTGAAAATCGTCTGACACATCACAATGCCTTAAGAGTTTACCCTAGACTTTTCCATACAAACGTAGTCTAGCTTTTATTTTGAAATGACATGTGCGATCTCGGCAGTAATTTGTCATTTTAAAGAAATTGCATTTATATATAAAATTGGGTAAAATAAGTGTAAGCAGTCGTCTCTCTATCTAGTTTTCGACAGTCAAATATGAACTTGAAAGAAAATATGAGAGTAAAAGTTTTCCATATTGATGGTCAAATATGATATGATACACTAAATTCTCTTTTAAGTTCATATTTTGACTGTGAAAACTAGTTTTATGCCTTAATACATATAGGTATGCAATTTCTTTGAAAATATCTGACACGCCGTTTTAAAATAAAAGCTAGACTGCGTTTGTATGGGAAAGTCTGATTCTGTCTAGGGTAAGGGGCTTTAGACCCATTAAATGGCTGAAATGATGATGAGTAGAGTAAAACATTTAAAGAGATAAGAGTAGAATTATTTAAAATTTTTACCGTAGGTAAAAATACTTACTCAGTTTTTACTGTCATAAAATAACTGCATACTTTCAATAAGTATGATAATTGTATAGCTCGCGTTTCACCTGTGTAGTAAAAAGTGCCAAGGAGTAATGCTTGTGAAGATGTTATCAGGACTGGTTGCCTTTTACACTCTAATAACAAAAAACTATATAATATGGTCGCAGTTATTACTTTCACTTCTAATAACCGCAGTATTAATTAAAATCTGTACTCCATAAATCAGTTATATAGTATAAACAAGTTTATTTCAAAAATCAAATTAAGAAACCCCCGAGTGAAAATGTCACGAACGACATCTAGTGATGAATAGCGGAACAACCGATACGATTTGATATCGTATCGGTAGTTCCGCTACTATAGCACCATTATATTTTAAGGAAGGTCCTAACTTCATTCAAGTTTCGTCAAGCTGTAACCCCCAATTACTTTTAAGTGGCAAAACCGATTTTCTTCAAAGATAGCTAAGAACCACCGCAAGGGAACGTGCTTTCATGTAAAAAAAAAAAAAAACACATCAAAATCGGTCCATCCGTTCGAGCGCTACGATACCACAGACAGATGATAAAGACGGCGATATAAAGATGGTAGTTAATTGCACAGAAATTGGGAGTGTATATCCTTACAGGTAAAGAAAACGACGCGCTTAGCTGAAAAAAATTATATTTTATGAGAAATTATAATTTACAATATTTCATACAGGCATCCATCTTCAGTCGGAACTTAAGCTAAAATCCTCACAATCTCACGCAAAAGGTAAAGCAACGTTAGACTATAATATAGTTTAGCAATATTTGTGTAGTCATCGCCCAACTGTAAAATCAAATAGGTAAGAACCACACCAGTTCACGAGTCAGTCCATTCGTACGAAGATACGAATCGACGCGGCCCCGATGGCGCCACTGCCCAGCCAACCACATCACTCATTAACCACTAAATTTTACACAAAAAACTAATCCTTTTTGACATTCGAGGTCATTTTAAACATTTGACGACACGTTGTGCGTGACGCAATACAATATGCAACCTCGCTCACTACATTATAGAGCACACATTTCAGTGCAGTATGGCGACAACCAGGGGGTTACTCCAAAAGCGGTACGCAAGACGGACGTTACTGCGTATCCGCGCTTCAATGTCAAGCAACATTGAGCTCTAACGTATCATAATAATGTCTAATTTGGTTTGACATAGAATGAGACGTCACTTTCGTACGACTAACGTATTCTTTTATGGAGTAACTCCCCAGGGCCGGATTATCCATAAGGCGTATTAGGCAACTGCCTAGGGGCCCCGCATCGACTAGCTAGGGGCCCCGTGCCAAGTTATCGAACGGGTCGTTTTTTATTTTTATATTTTCTCAGTAATAATATTTTTTCTTACTTTTTTGATTTTGAATTATTTTATTTCATACATAGTAGAACTATAAAAAGTAGATCTGATCGACTCGACTTTTGTAATAGAAAAAATGTATTTTAAAAAGTAAGAAAAGGCAAAGGAGAGTCTCCGAGAATTGCATTGCCTAGGGGCCTGATAGGGTTAGTCCGGCCCTGGCGACAACAATGGGAGACCACGCTGCGTTACGTTGGATCAAATGTTTTGAATTGGTGCAGTAAACATTTCTTACTTAAATTTTATGGCAGTTTTAGCATGTCACGTCGCATTTTATATTTCCCCCAATGTTGCGATTAGACTTTATCATTCTCTAATACTTTACGAACCTCGGGTGTTTCGCGTCCTGTACTTTCAGTCCTAAAGGTGAGCCATATAAACTGACAGAACAAAAATTGATCACGAATAACAACTGATTTGTCTGGCTGGCCAGGTTTTATACCCATACGTTCTCACATAAACTCTACTCTTTCTGATTTTAGTATTAGATGTAGGTTACCTATCATAAAGACCAAATTATGCTATACGAACTTTATCTGTTCGAAAACGTTTCTTTTATTTATTTTCTATATTTTCATTTAACCGAAATTTCATTTGAAAACTTATTGAGAAACCGAATTTAAATTATAATTTTTTTACAAAATCCTACTTGATTTTTTTCCGAAGTAACTAATGGAAGATGTTTTGGATGTCATAAACATATTTTATAAATTATCGAAAGTATTTTTTTTTTTAAATTGACATCTTATTAAAATCTATCATCTCTTTTTAACACACAAAACGGTTAACATAAAATTATATTTATATTTTTTATAGTATTTGTAACACTACTATAGTTACTAAGGGCTCTCTACCGTGGGGTGGTCGCAGTTCTAACATAACCTAACCACTATTCCATAACCATGTCTCAGTGTCTTTGTTATTTTCGCCCTAAGTGTGAGTATAAAAATACGTTGGTTGACGCCTAACATAAAAGAAAACCAATATAACATAAACAATAATAACATAAAATATTTGGTTGAAATTACAAAATTAATTTGAATGATACTACTTATGTCGCATGTTACATGTTCGTCAATCAAGAAATGATTATTTTATTATGCATGTTATGTGTTACATAGCTATCCTTGTTACTTTAATGTACGAGTGACCAGGATTAGCATATTAAATGGCGAGTCGGCCCTATTTTTACATGAAAGTCTGAAATACATTGTGTGAGCTTACAAAGCATTTCAAGACGAAGAAGATATATGAGCTTGGAGAGATCATGTTTCGTTTAAACTTAAGCTGTCACTATTTTGTACTGGAAGACCTAATCTGGTATGCTGCCTCAGCAAAATACAATTGCAATCGTCATCGCCTTTATTCTTCAACCACTAGCGTACACACACACCTTCAATGCCGCGTCAAGAAAATGGAAATGGGCGTGGCTTCAACGTAAATTGCAATTTTGTTGAAAGCATCCCCAGATATTAATTACTTACGGATTCACACTACGTTTGCGTTGTGTCATGCGTCACGTAAGAATGACAAAAAGGGTCAGTTTTTTGATCTAATTACCAATTAGTATAATAACATTGTGCTTTGTTTGTTTTTGTACGTTACTATCTAAAAACCTCGCACTGCTCCGAAATCGAAGTTAGTATAAAAACACATCTCACAAGAATACACACAACTTAGTCCTATGACTTAGTCATTTAATTCGTGAAAAATACTCGTGGCTTACAACGTAATACAGAATCATTATTGATCGATACATTTCTTTGTAGAAATCGAATTTCACCGAAAGATTGAAAAATAGACTTTTCGATGAAACGCGACTTCTACAAATATTTGAATCTTTAAGAAATGTTTCAGTATTGCGTTATGAAGCCAATACTCGTCAAGTGAAACATTTAATCTCGACTCTATTCACTTGGCACAAAGCACACAGTTGGCTGAGCGCGCGCCTCGTCACGAAGCCGCGCCGGGCCTAGTATTGCTGTACAATTGCACAAAAGAAATATAGTTCCTATGTACAGGGCATACACAGAGATTGCACTTCAGTGGGTAACATCAATAGAAATTTCCAATATTGTGCGCTAAGTTACAATTTCACATTATTTTGAGCATTTCAGACAGCTGTATATTAATTAAAGCATACAGTTTTGCTATTGACAGTCAGTGTGCTTAACCTCCGAGGTAATCGATATGCTCAGGACGCATTAAATAAAGACACAACAACAAATAAGTTAATGTAAGCTATATACCGTTGAACTAGAAACTTTGTTTCTTACTATACATAAATAACTAAATATTAACACGAAGCAACACACTAAATTAAGCATAGCATAATAAAATACTCTAAAATATGGAAAACAATTATAAACGTATGTATGTTTGTGCTTTACGTACAATAAAAAATTGCCAATAGCAAAACTTGGCACTGAACTGTCGGCTCAATTCACTCAGCACATTTAGACCCAAATGTACAATATATTACATTCATGTGGTAAAAGCTTTCGTGCAAAAAACATCGGAATCGGTTTTTACAATTCACATTTCGCTTTATTGTATCCCTTGGGTTTCTAGTAAAAAAAGTTTATATCAAATGCATCAAAAATGTCCTTAAACAACTAACGTAGTATTCCCTATGACAATTTACTGCTAGCTGAATGGAATTCTCATACACGGATCAAATCAGAAGAAACCAAATACACCAGACCACTGCGTACACAAAGCCTACAGTTAACGTAAAACGTTTTGCGTCAAGTCAATTCGTGTAGAAAAACACCATATTTAAATATAAACAGCTTAAATAATAACATATATTCAAGTAACAAAAATTCCAATGTACAAAATTAATGTAATCTTTAAATACAATTAATAAATATATAAATCTTCCAAGCTAACAGAACAAACGGTATCGATATATATTTGTATATTGATTTGTTTCCCATGTGGAGGCGGGCCCTCGATCAGTGAACACTATCAGTACAGCAGTATACTATACCGGACTACGGGCCGCCCCACTCGCGAGTCGCGACACTTCACCTCAACACGCAGTCGTAACACGGAAGCGTCCCCTCATACGTCTTAGGAAGTCCTGTCTCGAGCCACGAGTTACGAAACACGTTAGTTCATTGGACTAGTTTGTTCAAATCCATCCGTCTGGACATAATAAAATGTATACTAATGTAGAAAGATATTATGGCAACAAACTTTACAAAAATCCTAAAACAATGACTAAAAGCAGCTCATGGTAAGGCCAAGACTCACCATAACTTTTAAAATGCACAATTTAATATTCACCGATACAGACACATACATAAATTGTGAATAACTTCATCATAAAAAAACATGTCAAAAAACGCGTCGCTGCGTGAGAGCGCGCACGAACGTAGTCGACGGGCAGGACCCGATCTGTTGCTAGTTTTTGGGTTAAATGACTTACAATCTATCCTTACTTTCTCATTAAACATTTTAAGGTGAATAAGTTCGTATTTCAAACTCAGTTCGTGAATTTACACATTCTGTTGTGAGTGATGATGTTTAAATTATGTGTTATACACAATCACAGATTTGTGTCAATGACCACGGCTTCGCTTACACCAGGTTGTACTCCTTGAGGTTGGATTGTAGAATTGTGTCTTTCACTGCGGCGAACACGAATCGGATGTTTTCAGTGTCTGGAAATAGCATTTCATCAGTAAAAATAGTGTTCCCTCTACTCAACTTCTATCACACGGCGCAATAGCAATAACTTCAATGTCAAATATCCATTTTATGTTTAGTATAACAAGTTTGACACTGACAGTTATAGCTAACCGTACGTAGTATATAATGATTAGTATAACGTAGTATATAATATTTTATTACTAAGTAACAAAATATGCATATTATGCTTGTACTTATTTTAACTATTCGAACATTACAACTGACATAATTTGATTGATAAAAAACCACCATTGCACCATTTTTATTTTAAAATCACCTCTCTGAATTTTTGTAAGTACGCTTTCGTTTGAACAATGCTGTATCACACATTTGGGATCGAAATTCAAGCAAGAGAGTATTTATTTCAAATTTTCGCTGTGTGAGATTGGCTGGTGTACGCACTCAGTCTCTTGTTTTTTTTTTCTGACACCAACGATCTCACACATTCTGCGATATGGTTTTTATAGTAACCTCTTACGATATTATAAAATTAATATCCCAGAATATTAGTTTTTGTGCTTGGATGTATTATTTCGCCAACGGCGAGTGAAGCGGACAAGCGTATTTTTCAAGTGTTGCCACTGCCATGCATTAAATATACACGTCCATGCCATGCGCGCTAAATTGTGTTAAATTAATTATTTATTAGGGATAAGTTAAATTTTGGGTAAAATATTATTGGTTGCTACGGCTAGATCTATGAATCATAATGAAAAGTCGTCTATGAGTAGTCATATATGAGTGGAAAATTGTTGCAGTTTTAGTAAAATATTATCTTATATTTATTTAGTGTCGCTCATATTTATTCCTAAACTTTGTATCCAGGTTGTATCAGGGCCGGATTTATGGGAGTGGCTACATAGGCCTGCCACAAACGAGGCCCCCCCCCCCCCACAATAGACTTTGAAAAAACAAATCTAAAGGTTCCGTTCTTAACGCTTAAATTTAGGATAATTTTTGTTTCCAATTATATTTATATGAATGTTGAATATTAAAATAATGTACTTGGTTGCACAATAAATGATTTATTGAAAAACACGACTCCAAAAACTTGTTCATTTAATTTGGAAAATAATTTGGGCTTCCACTCCTTTGTTGCCCCGAGGCCTCCAGCCAGATCTCTTAAGCCGGCCCTGGGTGGTATTTAGTAAGCATGCAACATATTGTAAATAAGTATATAAATAAAACTATACCAATATTAACGCTTAAGCAATAAAGGAAAGTAAAAATTAAACACATGCAATTATTACGAAAAATAAATGTTTAATGTGACAATAATAATATAACAATAGTTAGGTTGCATAAGTCATGCGAGATTGAACTCCTTCAAAGCCGCCTGCATTATGGTGTCTTTTACAGCACAAAACACAAGTTTGATGTTTTCCGTATCTTTAAAAAAATCCAAGGCAGCATGCGCAAGTAAAAATAAATAAAAAACATGCAAGGTTGATGAACGAAAAGCGAGCACGCAGTGCGAATAATCGAACGTACTTAAAAATAAATGAAACAAATGGAGGAATTTTTAACCGACTTCCAGGAAGGAGGAGGTTATTAAATCGTCGCGATCTTTTAGATTTTTTTTATGTAGGTTCACCGATTATTCGAAGACGCCTGGACCGAATTGGAAATTCTTTTTCTTTTTTGTTTGAAAGGGATTACTTGTCAGGTGGTCCCAAAGAATCGGTTGTGTAAGTTTAAGGGAACTAAGTTTTAGGGAAATGTCGGTTTTTACTTTTGAAAATATAATATGTCAAAACCAAGAAAAAAATTTAGTTTTATAAAAACTCTGGGGTAGCGTGCTTTGTTGTCATAATATTCATCTGACACTCGTCTAGCACTTTATTGAGTACTTTCGTGCAACGGATGACAAGAAATGCCGTTGGTTACAGTTATTTTTTCTTCGTGTGACCAAAACTGGTATCAGATTTTACAAGCTGCCTAAAGGCATCTGACATAGCTTGACGACTGCCAACAATGATGACAGTCGGGACCAAAGGCTTATACGTGCCTTCCGAAGCAAGGAGGATCTTGATAAATTTTTATGCCCCTTGTGGTTACTCATCCAATTGCGGACCACGCCCGGTGTCGCATTACTTGCGAGAGCGCTAATAGTGCGCACTCCCGTCGATCCACCGAGCTCCTCAGTAGTTATATTAGAAAACCCTTGCTAAATAAAAGGTGGGTAAATGTGTAAACGCCGCTTGTAAAATTATTATATAAGAAAGAACTGATGTAACCGCATTGCGTGACAAACGAAACATCAAACTGATATTATTGAGAGGTTGTCAAAATCATTGAAAATGAAAATGAAATTGAAAACGGCAAGTATATGAGTATCAAGCGCAGTTAGTTATTAGCATGCATCTAGTGGGCACAGACTCACTCCCAAACATTTTGTAGTGTACATACTACAACTATGCGAGCAACTGTCATAGTGATCAAAATTTTTACGGCTACAAATGTATGCGAGTGATATGCAATTCAATATCTTTAATATTGGTTTGCTAAACTTATACAAACTGTGCGAGCACATGTCATAGCAATCAAAATTGTTACAGGTACAAATATATGCGAGTAATATGCAATTGAATGTCTGTAATATTGCTTTGCTAATCTAATTCAATGTCTGTAATATGCTTTGCAAAACTAATTCAATGTCTGTAATATTGCTTTGCTGCCTATTTACACAGTGAAAGTTTATTGCCTGTTGAAAACAATTTAATTGAAGCAAATTACCGGTATAATTTAGACTATTATTGCTTTAGCAATTTTCAAGGCAAGAACTTGCACCGAGTTATAATAGGTCTTCATAATCGACACACATTAATGTTTGCTTGTAGTTATAGGATAATGCAAGATAAAATAGATTAAGTATCCAATTTTAAAATTTCTTTTTTACGAATCCCTTTTTTACAACATCTCTGAAATTAGAAGACTGACAAAACGGGAATTAACGTTTAGTTCCCGTTTTGTCATATTTATTACCAAGCAGCTAATATAACAATGCAAACTGACAACCAACAAAATACAAAACTTACACAATTACACACGAAACTGGCAAATAAATACACCAATATAAACAAAAACAACTACATAAATATAAACAAAAATAAGACATAAAACGCTTACCCCCTTATCCATGCAAAGAGACTGTCTATTGAGGAATCTACGACTAAAATTAAGAAACAAATAGGCATCTGTTTGGCTGAAATACTTACTTTTAGACAGACAGTCAATATGCTATTCTTGACAAATACCAACCTACTCTAGGTTTTAAAAATATTTTTTCAATTATTTTCCTTTTTAACGTTAACTTATTCCGCTACCTACCTAATTATAAAATTCAAAGAGGTGCTTTAATTAAAAGGGAGCGATATTTAGTTTATGTTAAGCAAAATTCTAACAAAATCACCCTTGATCGATTAAATGAATATACAGATAACATTTCACCGAACCAAGATTATATAGAACATTTTTTGACCAAACGTGAATTCATACAATTAAATTGAAGAAAATTGCTACTGTTCTACTTTAGCCCTAGATTAGTGAGTTAACTGCTATAAATAAAAATTTCCACTCCTGAGAACCGGTTTCCTTTCTAAACCCTGTAGCTATCACGAAATTGAAAAAGATTTAAAATTTGACACATTAGTAAAATTATGCCTACTGTGATCCTGTTCTGAATATTCTTACTGCTTTACATCATCATCATTTGACGCATGACGTCCATTGCTGCATAAGGGTCATTATATAGACAGAGAAAAAAATGTCGAGCAATTTATTAACTAAATTGAAAATATGACCGTATTACCATAGCCCGGTGTAGACAAAATGCTCGGTTGGGTCTTGCACTATATGCCAATAGTTTAAAGTTTATTTTCAAGTGTCATAAAAAATCCTCTTCGCTGCTCTCCTCTCCGTCTTAACTAACCCTAAAGGCCCAACCGAAACAAAGCGGCCTGTATCCAGCGTTTTTCATCAACTTTGGTCAGATAATCTGATCATATTGTAGGTGTATTACGAGAATATTTCTGTCCCAAAATGGGAACGAAAACAGTTAACAATGTGTCTGTGTCAAATTCGTCACTCTCGATAGAGGTTAAACTTATCACGTAATGAGCGTTTTCATATTAGACGTTAACAATACCAACATAATATCATGGGACTGACAGTTTCATACATTTTCTATGTAACGCTTTCTGTGGCGTTTGTCGTCACCGATATCGGGACGACAATAGCGATGTTGTTTTAACCCATTTTTTACTGTTCCCATCTAGGTCCGCTGATTCATAAAAAAATCTGCACTTATGTTGTAGTATGTTGTAAAAGCCGGATATTTGTTGCTGTTGGTTACATCGGCCGATATCGTCGGACGACATACGAGCTGACGATATTGATGGCGTGTAGTTATTGTTATGGTTCCAGTATGAAAACCCTAACTATGTTAGTGTCGCTGCACCATGGTAGGTTGGTTAATAGGTTGTTGTGTTTGTTAATATTTAACTTACCAGTCGCACAAGTGAAGTGTGAGTAGATGATTTTCTCCGCGTCTGGATTGAGGTCGACGAACATTCGCAGAATGAACTCGCGCGCCGCGATCGCGTCGCGTTGAGGACCTGAGTCGACACAAACACACATGTCTAGCGGTACTACGCACACACACATATGATTACACGAATTCAATGCTGTTGAACAATTGAACAACCCCAAATCGTACTGAACTTGTAATTAGTTTCTTTTCAAACACACTTGCTGGTTAAGTGGATGTAATTTCACCGGTTTCAGGTATATAAAACTCGCGTATGTTATAAACGCAAATATTGAAGTTATATTCTGTATCCGCACTATTTGCTATTTACATTCTTCATATTTTTCTTTTTTTTTTTTAAATTTCGAACTTGCCTCGCTTCACCAGCCAGTAGGCAGTGCGCCGCGCTGATTTTATAGATAAAAAAAAACTATACTTTATATCTTCCCTCGCAAGTGTGTTGAAAATCGTCGTATGATATACATGCGTATATTGGTTAAACACACCCGGCTCCATTACGCGCATGAAATTCCGCCTCATGTTTTAACCACCATGACGCACTTATATCGTAGTGTACTATTATTTGCCATTTATAGCATTTTTTTTCAATAGCGAAGAATTGCGTTGGTAGGTAGCTTAACAGTCTAGCTTTTTACCAAAATCTAGCGTCCACTACATGTTTAGCTGCATAGAAATCTAAACAACTAACGTCAACAAGATGTAATCTTTCTTGAAAACCAACAAGGCTGGTAGCTGTGTTCGTTGATAATCAGTTTAAAATTGAAGTAAAAAAAGAAGAAAAATCTCCACGGATTATTTCATGGTCGTTGTCCGTTTTTCAACCTCTAATTGAAACGGACTATCATACTTCAGCTGAGATTACGGTTAGAGTTTTAAATCTTGTTGAGTCAGTGCAAAGATCTTCGAGTGTTTATCGTTCATATTCAACCTGTGGCTGTCGTGAAATGCGAGTAACAGGCACGGTCGGGGTCCGGGTTCTCTTTTAGATATTTCTGAAGAATGTAATCGAGCGCAGGTACTGGATCACATTTCGGACCTAATCATAAAGTCGTATTAGGTACCTTAATATGTACATCAGAAAATAAAAATTCAACAAATTACGATCATGTGACCAATGGATGACAGATTATTTGTCAATCTAAAATAAAGATGCAAAACCGTGCGCGCCTTGATGTGCACAGACAGTACCTCTAGATTCTTTTCTATACGTTTTCAAACTGTAAATACCTTCGTACTCCGGAAAATAGTCGACCAGATGCGAATACATGATCTTCTCTTCGAGCAAGTCCTTTTTGTTGAGGAACAGAATTACCGACGAGTGCTGGAACCACGGGTAAGTGATGATCGTCTTGAACAACGCCTTCGACTCCTCCATTCGGTTCTGAAATCGATTTATTTTGTTATATGAGTTAAGTAGTCAAATGGAATATCGATGACTCAACTCGATAAGATATCGATTGGCCCAAAAAATGCTGGCTTGACGTCGTCAATGGTCTTACAACCAAAGATGCTCAAGACCGTGCGAAGTGAAGAAGAAAAAGCTAGGAAGCGGACCTCAGGCTGCACAGCAATACAGCTAAGAATGCAACTGGGAATAAGCTGAAATGAGGGAGAGATGGAATGTCAATGGAACTGGGAAGGATGATATCCTTTGTCCAATTGATCACGCGTAAAGATGCCTTGTAAGTGCGGAAAGGAGTAAACAGCGACCAAATTGTGATCCAACTTGGTTTTTAAGTAACATTTCTAATATCATTTTAGTACTATTTCAGAAAATCACGTGTATTTTATGTAAATTTGTCGCAATTCGCTTGCCCGTGGAGGCAACGCCTTAGTAGCAATGTCTAACTTTGTAGCTATACAAAAGTGAGGCCCTGAAATAATAAAATATGATCGCTGTCACCATGTCACATATTCCTACCAGGTAACAACAAGGTATGTGTGTGTAGGTAGAGTTTTGGGAATTATCGATAAGTTATTTGGTATAGAATGTGAAATACCTGCTACGTGCGATTTTACAAATAGTTCTAATATCTAGTATAAAAATATATTACACACCCTTTTTCAATACACATTTTCTCAAATATTTATGGAAGATAGTGGTCACAAACAATTGGTAAACACTAACTTAGAGGTCTATGGCCGTGTCTATAGTCCAAAGGCCGATTTTTTGTGCAACTTCAAAAAAAAAAAAAATACGTTAGTATACCTACAATGCGACACAAACAAGTTGAACAAAAATGGCGGACTACGAAGCATTTTTCTACAAATTCTTGCACGTAGGTTGAACCAAAGTAGCGATAATCACCGCCGGTACCAATAATGCGCCGACGACCGCATTTCGGTTTGATTTACGTGTCGGGAATTTGTACAAAAATGTTTTGTAGTCCGCCATTTTTGTTCAACTTATTTGTGTCGCATTACAAGAGGACAAGCTGAAGCTATGCCAGGAACTTGACGGTAGAATACCACCATCCAAAGCTACTTATTTTTAACCCTCGACAAAAAAGTGTCTGTCTGTCTGTCTGTGGCTAGCTCTTTCTCATATGTAGTTCCGCTACTCATCACTAGATAGCGTTCTTGAAAGCCGGGGGAATTTTAATTTGCCTGACAAATTAACATGTAGAGTAACTTGAAAAGAAGAAATATCTCTCTCTAACTCTATGCTGGGACAGCTACATCGATGAGCCTTTTAAACATTTGTTATCATTATTAAAGTATCACGTGTCGTATTGCTAGGAAAAAGCCTCGCCTGTTTTTCTCTAGTCTAATCTGTCTTTACTTACATTATTAAAAGTTAAAGGTTAAAAAATAAGTTAGTGGGGCTTGCCATATTGCGGAAAAAAATCAGAACTAAATTTAACATTGAAGTGTCTATAACACAGATTAAAAAACAACCGGTGGCGCCATCATTTCAGGCCCACTAACTTAGTTGTAGACCTTTAAGTGTGACAAAAATACCACTCACCTCATTTTCGGATTCGAATAAAATTTGATCATATTCACTAAGAGCTACTAAGAATATGATAGACGTGACATTTTCAAAACAGTGGATCCACTTCCTTCTCTCGGATCTTTGGCCCCCGACGTCCACCATTCTGATGGAAAAATTACATTATTAATATCGCAAAGACAATAGACCAAAATTATAATCAACATAAAGACAATAGACAAAAACATTAATGTAATATATTCGTTACATTTTGCACACACCCTGCAGACAGTAATCATTACGATTGGTGGATACTTTACAAACAGTTTTTATCTTGTACAATTCAGCCTTATATACACACTTATACAGGTTGATTAATTGTAAGAAATAAAAAAAAATTGTTAATTTTTTCCTCCCAATAATCTAATAAATGGCTTACCTACTGACTTTTCTATCCGCGCGGCCGTTGGCCTCCCTGGAGCCCGGTAGCAAGCAGTGACATTCAAGTGGGAGGTTTTTGGTTTATATTTGTCGGCTGATATCTTTGGGTTTTATTATGAAACAAAGTACATATGCCAGAATATGTATTTTTTATTTAGCATAAAGCGGACTTTCATTAAATAAGCTAGGAGGTTCAAAATCAACCTGTATACTACACAAACTAGCGCCCAATCTTTTATCCGCAGAGTGCGCGTAGGCTTAGAGTTATAAAGGCGTTATATACACAAGAATAGCACTGGGCAAGTATACAAAATTCACGTTCTACAAAGTAATTAAAGTGAAAACAGGGTTATAAAAGTACAATTGTAACAACACATGTACATTGTACAATTGTCCGTCTTTTAGATTATCCAAAAAGAATGGATCCATATTTTTCAGTTTGCCAAAAAAGTAAAAATTCACAAAGATACGAAGCATCAAAGTTCTGGAGTGGGGGCTTGCGACGTTACCTCTATGTAAAATAATTCATGTATCTTTGTATTTTTTTTGTTTTTTCAGAGCAAAATAAAATTAGGGAAGACGGTCAAGTTCATGGGGAAAGATGTAAGTTCATTTTACTGCAATAATTGTGGTGTAACACTTTGTAGTACAAATACATGTAAGGAAATTGATTAGCATAGGAAAATTGTGAAAATAAGCAAGCGTGGTTAAGATTCATACAATGTCATCATAAAACGAAAACCACAAAACAATATTATTTACAAAAACATGCAACTAAATGGAAATTACTAGTAATATTAATTGAAAAGCACTAGATATAACATACATTAATAGGGGCAAGCTTAAAGCAGCCGGTAGGCGCAATAAGTTACTTTATCAAGAAGTCCAATCAATCAGGGTTGTAGTAGTGTCACGATAAGCGTTGATATCGTATGAGGGTTTCAAATTATCAATCATTGAATGTTTAGTTCACTAAAACTTCGGCTCATTAAAAATAAATTGGTTTCGCTATTGTGTCTAGTTAGCTGTAACTGAAATAATCAACTTACCTCACTAATATTAAACACAATACAAATAATATTACAGATTTTAATTTAGATTAAATCTGTATTTACACTATTGTCGACTAAGCTACAAGTATTGTAATTAATTAACCAAGCAGGATCGGGTCACTATTCATATAGAAATAGTAGAAAATAGGATACCGCGTGCTATTTGGTTTATATCAAAACTTATGAAATCGTATGTGTTCAAAACAGATGAAGAATGATTGCCACACAATGTGAAGAAAGTGATCGAGTGTGACATTTAGCGCGCACTAAGAAAGGTAAGTAGTGGGGTAAAAGGGAAAATAAATTAATCTACTGCCACGCCATCTACATTATTGGGAATTCGGTTACGGGAACGTGAGCCAAACCACTCGGATGAGTTCGTGCTTTGCTAGCGTGTTCGTCCACGAACGTACCGAAAAATAATGCCGTCTAAATCGAACGGGTATTCGAGAATGCCGGTGGTAGGCTGTCGGGCCCGGAGGATGTCCTGCTCAGTGGGCAGATAGTCGTCTTTCTCGATTCTCGCCAGATCGCTTAAATAGCTGAAATCGATCATGCATACCTAGTAATGCAGCCAAAGAAAACCATGCAGCGTCTAGTAACTGTCGGTACTTTTTCCTTTTTTCGTATTTACTAGGGAAAATCGTGTAGTAAATACGGAATGTAATGGTTGAATAGAAATGACCATGAAATTGTTATTATTACAATAAAACATAATAGTTATGGATATCTGGATATTATAATCTGGATAACTTTGGATATGGCTCACTGTATAAAGGCCCGTATTCACTTTAACTCTTTCGACTCATTATAATAATGAAAGAGATAGCGCGATGCTACTTTTTACTCAAATAAATTCGATCAATAAGAATTTTATGTTGTGTTTCAAGTGAATAAGCATCTTTTAACAATTGAGATGAATTGAGTTTACTTTGACAAACAACAATTTCATGGTTGATAAAAAGCACAGTCAAGACCACATGCATATAAAATGTAAAAAATTGAAACAGTACACACAATAAATCCCTAAAACAGATTAGAACATAAGACACAGAACATACAAGTTCCCGAGACATGCAATTTGGAAGCGCATGCATTGTTCACCAATTAGGTTTTACCTAAATCGTATCTCCTCGAGGTCAAAAGGGTATTCAATGATACCCGTTGTGGGGACTCTCACACGAAGGATGTCTTGTTCGGTCGGTAGGTAATTTGGTGCCGCCACGCGGTCAATCTCCTGCAAGTAGCTATAGAAAACGGTTCTTTGAGTTTCCGCCATATAGTGGGTGAATCCTTTCCAGTATTAAGAAAATCCGTATAACTCGCGATAGCAAGAAGTGTACTTAAAAGCGACCAAGAAAATTAACTCGATTCTTGGATGGAAGAATTTGTTTAGTAGTTTAATATAATGCCTTTTTCATCAAATGTATGCTTTGGCGTAATTTTAGTGTGTGACATCAAGAACACTATTTGATCTTAAAATAATATACATCACTGATTTGTCATAATCTCATTGCTATGTTCAATACTAATTTTAAAATAGACCTGTTATGGAATTAAGTTTAATAATGACTTGGTTGGTTTTCAAAAATATGTGCCAACAGGTGGCAAAGCAGTGACGTCAGGTCCAATCGACTATTCTCAGTAGACCATCAACAGGTTATTTTGCACCGTCAAATGTATCCAATAACAGAAGCTCATTGGATCTGATTTCACTGTACTGCCATTGTGTTCCACATTTTTGAAAACTTTCATTAATATAAAATATCAGTAAGCTTGTATTTAGATTCAGAATAGATCACTAAAGCAAAATGTTACAAAGAATTGTGAAAAAGCATCATTGGTTTCGGCCATTCGTAGGTTTTCACCCATAAAAGCGGACAGTGCGTTCCAATCACAAACGGTTTACGAGCTTCAATGTGTAAATTAGGAGCAACGTTTTTAAACAACACCGTCAATAGTACATTGATGTGTCATTGGTGTTTTCTATTTTAGGATATCTTATTATTTCGTTCACCTAATTCTTGCGTTCGTTTTTATTGTATTGTTAAGGATTTTAATTGAATTTTGTTTAAGTGAAGCTGTGGTATCGAAGCGGTTCAGGCTTGGCCGGTACGTGTCATTCCGTCGCCCTTTCTCGCTCTATCAAATGACGGTTCTGACCGACAGAAAAGAATAGCAGCATAGGAAAGTGCTGTTCCATGCTGATAGATGAGCCCTAACCCTTAGACATTGGTTTTGCGTCTGTGAGGCATGAGATCAATCCTCACTAAGCGCGACTAGTACCTCTGGGCGTGTACCCGTGTACGGCAAATTTCTACTACTTCTTGTTTCCGATGAAGGAACACATCGTGAGGAAACCTGCATACTGATTAACTAGTGTTTAATAATGACTGTTGTCGCTAGATTATAGTTAATAAGGCAGATAAGTCAAATTAACATTTTACTTGAGTACCACTGTTACTCAAGGGGAAAAACTTAGTTCAAATGTTACTCATTGCTTCTAACATTCCACCTTCCTCATTTCACCATCATACTTACGTACCATTGTGCCCTAACGGCTCTTTAACGGTCGGATGTATTCCCATCAAGTACCACGTAAGACACAGTGTTACTTCAAGGGAATACAGCACTTAGTTTTCCCGTTGAGTAACTGTGTTTTCCCGGTGTAACAGTAACAGTAACGTAATGAAGCACTTAAAGGTTAAATGAAAGCATTTAAAGGTAAGATAAACATATTTCAATAAACTAAATAAATATTTTAATCTAAAAAAAGAGTTAATCTTTTCAAAAAGTAATAACGATATTGTTACTCAACGAGAACATGGAGGGCTGTATTCCCGTCAAGTAAAACTGTCTTAAATGGTCCTTGACGTGAATACGGCGCGCCGTGAGAGCCGTTAAGACAAAGTGGTACTCATTGGGAAGAATGTTAGTTACCAATGAGTAACACTGGAACTCGTCGAAAAGATTTTTCCGCTTGAGTAACAGTGTTACTCAAGAGGGTGTTACTTATCGGGAACAAACGCAATGTACAGTAGCAAGACAGGAGACCTAACCAGATATTTATATTTTAAAAGATGTGTTATTTAGTGTTAATAATATCACAATTACCATTATAATATATCGCTAAAATATTATTTTAATAGCACTATAATTTAAGTGATAAATTCATATTATGTCCATTACTTCCGTTTGTTGTTTGCATGAGTCAGAAAAACCACTGCGGTTTTCCCCGCGCTCTATCCATCCTTTTTTAGACTGGTTGTCTAAAATCGTTTATACACACTAAGTTTGCTGCATGCGGATTAGAGAGTAGCTATCGAAATTAGGAATAGTATGACAGGTTATCAAATCCAAATGCTTAATTTTACCGAACGAACAATAAATACCCTTATCATGTCCAGATCTTTTGAGAATTAAATATTGCTGTTTTCACACATAAAAAAAATGCTATTGAAAGAAAGATTTGACCAATCTCTTTACAAATACTCAATTAAAGACGAACGACGGTGGTGTGTTCTGTTTTAAGTTCGCTGAGAATTATAATACTGTGGAAGCAATCAAGCGAAATAGTTTTTTGAATAACATCTTCTGTATAAGCTTTTATTTTGAGACAGTTCTTAATTATTACGACAAATGAAATAAGCCCAAACTCGATGGAGTTGCGTCGTTTTATTACTGAGTTCCATTGACCACCTTCCTTCTCCGTGATCAGACCATAGACATTGTCTACCATAAAGTCCTCGCCAAGATAAATCAAACGAGTCCAATTCAAAAAGTTATGTTACTTTATAATTGAGTTCTGTCGAATATCTCCCGGCTCCACCATCAGAACAGCTAATTTACCATAATATTGCATTGTCATCTGACTTACACAGGTATGCAAAATTTCAGCTCAATCGTTTAAGGATAAATGGTTGAAAATTGAGTGGCAAGATTTGACCTAAACAAATATACATACAAACAAGATACATTGCAAGTTAAATAAAAGCTTGTAAAAATGACTTCACCAAAAGTACATTCAATTAAGTGGTACTTGAAAACTGCATCTCGTTTTCCGCCTATACAATTTCTGACTCCACGCTAATTACTGGACCAATCAGCGGGTACTCTATGCAGATTTCGGCCGATATTTGACGCTGCGTTATGCGACAGAAATTTTATATACATTTTGAGGGGTTTTGGCGTTTTGTTTGAGGTTACTCTTCCATACTATTAAAGTTCGCTGGCTGTGTTTCAGCAAATCGAGCACACTACTTAAGTTTGGCTGACACACTACCGTGTCTAGATGTCCTACATCTAAGCCATAAAACCAAAAAGTAACGATCAATGGAAAGTTCTGACCCCACTCACGTTATTGAACATTGCTTTACCATTATTTGAATTAGGATAATTAACTTCATGCGATTACTCATGAATTGACCATAGTTTAGCCGGTACAATAGCAAAGCGTATATGATGTAATCGCTATATTGTCCTTATAACTGCCATTATTTTGCAAACTTGTGATGTAATTATGGAAACATGAGATTTTTACATTTTTATTCAGATACTGTATAGTATTCAATTAACATCCGATATCCATGTCTTCGTTTGTATTGGCTCGTTGAACTGAATAAATTGAGACTATTGTTTTGTTCTGGCAAAAAATAATAAGCTTGTTATTCTAGAAGAAGCTTGCTATTTTTGTTCTGTTCGTAAAAGTTTATTTAAAATATTTTTATAATAATTTATTCAGAGAAATCTGTATATTTTATAGCAGTTTGCTTCTTTCCACAATGTTAGGAGCAGACTTTGTACAAATTGAACTATTGAAGCGCTGCTTCGCGAATTTACCAGGCATTATGTCTTCCTAACATCGATAATGAGCCTGCATAATCAATACTAACCAAGACAGAGTTGTCACTCCCACATAAAGCTCCGATCAAGACACTTTTTTGGATTACCAGCAGTACATTGCAAGAGATCATTGGCCTAACAGTGAAGGCACTTTACTTTCCTCTCCCATTTGTCGTAAGAGGTGAATAAGGGAGGTAATGGAAAACGGGTAGCGCTGTAAATATGCAACAGTTATACCATATACTGAGATCATCAACCTGTCTGCCCAGAGGTGGTTCTATAACCAAGTATTTTTATTTACTCCTGATAAAGTCCAGTTTAGTCCAACACTGGACATGTAAGCCTGTAGGCAAGTAAAAATGGGCAAACGTTAAAATCTGCGTCAGAGCTTTTGTCCGTTTTGGCGACACCGAATATGAAAAGGCAAAAGGAGTAGCTTGAGACTAATGGATATGGATAGATTGGGTGTTCGCAAGTGGCATAAAATTGAAGAGCTCCTCCGTGCTTCGGAATGCACGTAAACTGATGGTCTCGGCTATCATATTTGTATGAAAATCTTCAAGCTATGTGTTAGCTATTTGCACACGAAAAACAAACAGTGGAATAGTACTTACTATTTGGCTGAATCGGTGAGCTGGTACTCCCGCCTGCGATCGTAGCACTCCTGGATGCCGGAGTCGGACCATAGAGCTTTGATTGCTTCCACGTACGGGCTCTCGAATGTTGTCACGCTCTCAAAGTCGATTGCCGATATCAACTCCGCCTTTTCCTGGAAATTATAAACGTTTTAAGTTACATTCGTGTGCATTTTGTTTGTTTGACCTTTATTGTACAAAAACACGTACAAGTACAGATCAGATATATAAATAAAAACTTGTACGAAGGCGGACTTATCCCAGGGAGAAATCTCTGCCTTTCTCTCTCTCTTCTCTCTTATGAAAGAGCTAAGCTCTTGTCAGCCAAAATTTAGAAAGAACATATACTTTGGAAATGGTTGGAGAGTTAAAATGTACAACATTTTCATCGACGACTATTGGCTTTCGGTGAAGGAAAACATCGTGGGGAAACTTGTACATTGTTCACTAGTGTGTAAAAATGTGAAACAATTACAGTCACATATTATGTGACTTTGACTTCCGTAAAGTTACACCTAAATCTATTTACTACAATTACAGACATTGAGCCACATCAAATTCCTTTAGGCAGTTCGAAAATTGTGACACCATAGTTTTAGCTATTAACGAACTGGACAAGGTGAAAGAGTTAACCGGAAAAGTAAAATGGATTTAATATTAAAGGGCGATAGGATGGTATAAATGTAATAAATATTTAGGACGCTAGTGGCACTAATTTCGATTAATATTAATTTGGTTGTCGGTGCCTTTGCACCACGCTATTACTTCGACCAAATTTAGTAGGTGCAAATCTATTTTGTTTATATTGTTCTATTTATATACTATGATAAATGACCTCAAATTCTAAAGAATAAGTAATTTTGTAAAACTTATTTTTTTATTTGCAGATCTAGTAGTAGATCAACACAAGTGAAGCGCGTCGTGGTCATTTGTTATTTTCTCGTAGATGAGTATCTATATGCATAGTGCATAATTTTTCGAGATTGAAGCAAAAAATTAAAATTAAAACTTTAAAGATAAAGATATAAAGATAAATTATACGCTAAATAATATAATATGAAAACCGTGGCAACAGTTACCATCTGCAAAATCATGTACCTATACTTATGCTTTACAAATCGCTAATTCGCGAGATATTGGTCAAATTAAGATTTTTGCTATCTCTCCACAACATACAGATATTTAGAGGGGGTTATCGATTTAATTACGCTACGATAAACTCCGTGCCCAAACACGGATGTTACATCCTCATAGGGGAGAGTTCTGTCATACTCATACTTGAGATAATAATAATGATTCACTTATTGGGAATTTGACGAGAAACTGAATTCATTACATACGAATGTGTTGTGTATGAACATATTTTCGTTTGTGGAAAATACCATGTCAAACACTTTTGATTGCTATAAAGGCGTGGCATTGGATTCTTTGTTTCAATATAAATGATAAACAAACTATTTTTGCTTGTAGATCGAATTGAGTCTAGACGAAAAATCAAAATAACTTTGAAGTCAATCGAGAGATCGGACGTACTTTTTTTTCTAAGACTTATCACCATCAATTATCAAAATCAGACTTATCAATATCAATTAACGTTTTGGCCGCTTGATGATGATTGATTTAGGTGTTTAGGCTTAACAACCGCCGTTATTTTCACCTGTAAGTTCACATCTTACTATAAGTGGCGTTCTTGCAACTTGAAGTTAGTATATCATACATTATTATGGATAATCCATAATACCGATGATGCTTTCAATTCATATGGATTGAATCTGTAGACATTTTAACACATTTTCATTTTATTTTATTTTACTAATATTGTAGTAATAAACATTTAAATTAAAAGTATTATATATAGTAATATACTAATAGAAATCCTTATGAGCATGTATTACCAAATAATTCATAACTTTGTATGCCTAACGGCGCAACACAGTGATACATCAATTTATGTACCTAACACCTCTTGTACCTGTGATTGACAAAATAAATGATTATGATTATGATGAAATCGGTCAATTTATTTGAGATTCGTGTGTACTGCCCTGGTTATGTAGCACTTCAAAAAGGGCATGAAAGTCAGAGCGTTAACACAGAGCTCCCCAACGGCAGCGGCAACACCTACGCTGTGGCACAGAATTATTTAAGTTTTACATAGAAACGGAATCTCCTAAGGTCCCGCGCAATGTGCGTCCCCGTTCCCCGTCCTCGCACCTCTTCCCCGTTCTGGCCGTGTCGAGGCGGCTGCGGGTGCGTGCAGCCGCCCACTCAACATCCATGGCGCGCACGAGGAGGTGTGAGGACGGGGAACAGGGTCGCATATTGCGCGGGAATTTAGGAGATTTTGTTCAGTATGTAATACTTATATCAATTTTGTGGCTGTCGCGCCGCTATCGTGGACTTAGATATGAAAGCACTGTTACAGTTTCAGAATACTCTTACCGTAGGTTTCCATGAAGACGTACTGAGAAAACGACATGTCAAGTATCGTCAAAATTTTGTAATTTCAACTCGCGACCGGGCCTGACACGCTTTGATAGAGCGAGATAATCGTATTGCGATTTTAAAAAGAAAAGAGTGCCGTGTTTTGTCCTTATCACCGACGGAGCATTTGTTCATAGTCGGGTTCTAGGCGAACTGTGAGATACTTTTTTCTAAACGTCAAAGCAATTATTATCTATAGGATTAGTATGAAATACCTATAGACAAATGATGTCATAGTTTCTTGGAGTCAAATAGCGCTCTAAGCATCAGTTTTTCTGCAATATCAAATTTAAAATTACGTTGGATACAGACATGATCATGGCAAGTGACACTACTTTGTGACGCTTTATCTTATTAGCTTTATAATCTGACATGTTGTTGTTTCAAAATAAAAGATAGATTATGTTTGAATCGAAATCTTGAAAGTATGGTGAAGGAATGCGTGTGGCACCCTTGTTGTCGCAAGTATCTGTAAGATTTGACCATTTTCTTACAGGAACGCTTCGTTGCTAGTATACAGCAAGTAAAGGACAAAAAGTGAACAAGACATGGCACTTACTACGTTGGACGGATTCCCGTATGTTATTTTGAGTAGATCCATAGCGCGTATCATACTCTGCATCGCCATGAAGATGTTCTGGTAGACGAGCTTGATGAACCCGCGCTTGTCATCGTCGCTGTAGCCGGAGCCGTGAATGATTCTCATCTGCTTGATGAATGTTGACTTGCCCGACTCGCCAGTACCTGTGGGTAAAGTGAAATGTCATGATCAATTAAAGTAAATGCGAAAATTTGTATGAATGTTCGTTACACATTCACGCCAAAACGGCTTAACAGATTGGAATGAAATTTGGCAAGTAAGGTAAGCTTATTACCAGGATGCACATAGGATACTTTTTATACCGTGAAAATTTAAGGTTCCCGTGGGATAGTCAAAAATCGAGCCACGCTGGCATAAATGTCTGTGGCTAGTACAATTACAATTTAAAAAGTGAATCTCTTTATAAATCGACAGCAATGGGAAATGAGCTCCATGGTATTATTTATTCGAAAAATTACAACATTCTTTTAAAGAGTGTGAGAGGATTTTAACAGGGCCGGCAACCCGTGTGTGGCAGCCCACGTACTACAGGCACCCTTTAGTAGGCGTTACAACTTTCAATCAGTTGGACTACCGCCCAATCAGGAAAGCGTTTGACTCGTGCCGTACAACATGTAGGCCAGAGGTTAGAAGATGCGAAAGTCTTATGGTTACCTTCGTTTATAGTTCGTTTGCTAAATTGATGTGAATACCGTTAGCGCGCCATAATGGCCGCATCTTTGTAAAAGCCGATGCCGCCTTTGAAGCGCACCGACGGCATACCAAACAATTGAATGAACATACTTTACAAAGCATCATGTAAAGCGCAGACTTACTTGTGCGAAACTGTTGCTCACCAGAGCTAGTTATTCTTAAAGATTCCTTGATAAGGACTACTATACCTATTTATAAACAATTTTCTTTAGTACCATAGATCTGTATGTATCTATGTTTCGTCTGAGTTTAGTTCATTCATCTTACACCTTTATCTTTTTTTTTATTCCTTGTTGGTCGAAATAAAAATATTCATACAAAACCGACGATTTAGTATATAATTGGTCAAGTCTGCTGATAGTTCTAATTTGTCAAGCGGTTTTTGTTCAATTGGTAAAACCTTAGTTTAGTTTTCATTCGTCAAAGCATAGCTGATAAACACATATTTGTAAAGGAAACCTATATCTTACATGCTTATGCACTAACGTTTCGTAATAGGCATCATGTTATTTATCACAACATCGGTCAACGTCTCACTGATAAACATTTCGGAAACTCGTATAAATATTTTCATGGTTCTTTTTATCAATACCCCAATTCCTGTCATTGTAGTATTGACGTGATTAAAATTGAGATACCTAATATAGTTTTACTACACATACGTATCCAACGGTACCGTATACGGTCCAATGACGTACTTATTAATAAAAAATAAAAATCATAAATTATGTGAAATACGTTTTCTACCAAAAGTGGACGATTTAGGTCTAGACGAACGAACCTAATACATAACTACATTCAACGGTTCATCATCAAATAACTTGAAGGGCTATCTAAATCTTGTTGGTTAGTAAAATTTTTATCATCACCCTGCCTTTCGCCTTAAAAAAGTCATTCTCCTGTAAACAATCTGTAAAGTTGGAACAACTGTGCACAAGTGACGGATACGTGTAGGTACATAGTTGCAATGTGAGGTATTGACTTGCTAACTGGTGCTTGGTATAATAAAAAGCTGTAGTGCAAAAATTAAGAGTACGGAAGTTAGCTTTAGTTATTGCTAAAACACACATTCATACTTATTATCACGTCTTTATCCCTAACGACCTCCTTGGCGTAGTGGTCACTATGCTAGTCCGCCACCCAGTGGTTCCGGGTTCGATCCCCGGTTAGGGCAAATTGGAAAATGGCTTTTTTCAAATTGTCCTGGGTCTTGGCTGTTCATTTTTATATGTATTTGTTATAAAATATAGTATCGTTGAGTTAGTATTCCATAACACAAGTCTCGAACTTACTTTGGGGCTAGCTCAATCAGTGTTATATATATATATATTTATTTATTTTAATGCGGCAGACAAAGCATTTTGCCTAATGTGACTTTAAGCAGATGGAGCCCAGAGCCGCATGGTCAAAGACCATTTCTAGCGTAATGGTGGGCGAGAAGGTGCAAAAAAGGAATCTACATAGTGGTGAGTAGCTAGCCGCTTCGCCTATCACCATGATTCGGAATTTCCCCCTTTCCCTCGATCGGTTTCTACGATCTGCTAAAGTACACGTTTGAATATAAAGCGGGTTCTTTAACTATTCGAGAATGAATTTAAGGGTGAAATCAGTCGAAAGGCATCCTTGCCCTCTCTTCCAAAAGCTGGTGATAGAAACACAAAAGCATATATGTATACGAGCCGAGGATCTATCAATAGTTATAAATAATGCAGTCCATATAATCGTAGCGGGAAAAGCAATTTGCTGTGAACTAGACCCATTCCGCGTTTGCATTCACGCAGTGTTTACATTTGTAACGATTTGTACCTATTTAGATTCCTGTGAGATTCCATACAAGTTTAGTGCATCAGTGATGTGCAGAATATAGTAAGTAACATGGAGTAAGTATAAGAATCATCCCTTATGTGTACTTAGTAAGTGGTTGAATCTACTTTATGCATTAGGATAGATTGAGTATTTAATGTATGAAACGTCAATTCTGTTCCCTCGACATTTTGTAGCTGTTTGCAGATTTCCGATTTACGAGACACCATCGAGTCAGATTGCCGCATCGCGTGTCGCAAAACTTTGCATCCAAATGTTGCTGCACACTGGATTCTGGGGTACATGTATCATGCATATATGCATTAATGATTTTGTGCGAACTGAACGTCTTTTAATGGAAAGCTGGTAAAGGTAGTACAGGTAAAACGAAAAAAAAAACAGGATATTTAAGTACCGTGACGAAACAACCCTACAGATGTTGTTTAGAGGCAGAGAAAGCATGAGCAACCACAGGCGTATTAGAGTGACCAACTTGGAACCAGCTGGTAGGCACATGCATTAACAGACCGATGCAACAGGACGGGAGCACAGGGAAAAAGAATAGTACTTATTCGGCTTATTTGTCAAGCAAACCATTTCATTTAACATTAAATGACCTAATGCAAAAACATCCCAAACCATCCTGAACTTTTTTTTACCTGTCCCGTTGTCTGTCTGTAATCAAACCTTGCAAGTTATATTTATACGACTTCCCGGTTTTCGATTGAGCTAAAATTTAGTAATTGAAACGACGCAACCCCATCGAGTTTGGGCTCGTTTGATTTGTCTTGTGCGCCTTAAGATTTCGACTTTTAAGATCATTTTAGATAAAGGCTTGTTTTGACACAAACTTTTTTTAATAATAATTATTTGTTTTACAGTTAGTTCTTCTTTATTAATTTAAGAGCTTGCTCTTGTCTTGTCGCCTAGATTTGGCGTCGCCATGTTCTAGGGACTGAGGACGGTATACATGTATCTTTGGTCTGCAAGCGTAATGACGTACTCTCAAAGGTAGACCTCATTCATACGCTTTTGCAGCGTAACTGCTGGCTTGGCTGACTCAGAACAGAACGGAACAAGAGCTTGCTCTTGTTTTGTCGGAGTTAGGTAAATTGGTTATATCACAGAATTAATATAACTATGACATACATAACGGAATCTTCTAAGATCCCGTCCTCGCCCCCGTACCCGCAATTCTCCCCCGCTCGTGCAGTGTGGAGGGTGATCGGCTGCAGGCGCCTGCAGCCGCCTCTACAAGGCAAGAAGGGGGGAAAGGTGTGAGGACGGGGAACAGGGACGCACATTGCGCGATATCTTAGGACATTCCGTTCTGTATCTAATACGTTTATTAATTCTGTGGTTATGTTTTTAACAGTTGGTTCGTAAAACCTAACTTACTTTACTACGAATAGCACCATAGCACAAAATCCATGTGCTATATCAGCAAAGGAGTAAATCTTATTTACGTGTCCATTTTTTAAGAGTATTATCTTGTGTCAGACAAATCAAGATCTAATTTGACGGCGTTTTTCGTAGCTACAAACAAATGGACCAAGGTGGAAGGAAACTCACATATAAAATTTGTTTTTATCAGCTACCTGTAGTTTCATTGATAGAAAAGGCCTTGAGCCTAAAGTCCGCCTGTTACATTTTTGTAATAAAGTTTACTAAATAGGCATACATGAACCTTGAAAACATTACTCTTTTTTTGTGGCCATCATGTAAAAATATAAAGGCATGCATATTTAAAAGACAAATACAATAACAAGTACAGATACATCTAAGCAAGACGCTAATCAATCTCTGTTTAGTTGTGTCAATAGTGTTTAGCGTGTTTGATAAAAGACGTGTGAATAAGGGAACAAGGCAATTATTGTGCCATTTTATATTCTTCATTCAAAGCTATTGTACTCCTTATAAATATAACAAGTAACTATTTAAAAAACCTGACAACGTGAAAGATAAAATTTGTCATATTTTTTTTATACACGCCACACACTTCCGCCACTGACACCTCTAGCCAAAATCCATCAAGCCTCATAAGCTGCAGAGCGTGCCAAAGAAATATCTTGAAAAACCTAACCCTTCTTCTAGCAGAGTCGAGTAAAAACAAGGCTTCAAACCGGTACTAAAAGTACATGTTCTCTACCAGTATTTAGTACCTGGGTACCTGCTCTAGATCACACGCAGGTACCTAATATAGGTATCTGCTGCTATTAGCTTTTACTTGTACCTGCTGTACGGGTACTGGTTGGTACTATACCGGTGTATAGAACCGATACTGACAGAAAAATAGTACTGGTACAGATAGTACAGGTACTATGTCTGGAACTGGTACCGCACCAATGATACCAGTTCCTATTAATACCAGTATTTCAAGCCTTGAGTAAAAAGCAACTAATTACTCAAAATCCACCTTACTATATACATAAATACTAATATGTATATACTTATTATACATATACTAAGGTGACAGAGTAGTTTATGAGGCCATGGACATCAGAAAAGGTATCAGGTCACTGATGCATTGCCAGCATAGCAAAGAAAGGTCTTAAATGTCACAATGACAATGCCCGGTGGATATCACTGTCAATCTTCTTTGCATCTCAACAGAAACATGATTTAGGTCCGGACTTTAACTATCCAGGAATCCGAATTGGATGACTAGAGGTACGTTGAATGTCAGGACCATTTTAACAATTGCAGCAAACTTTCAAGGATTCGACTTTTTTATTTGAGTTGCATTAATCAGGTTTTAATGAAAAATTAAGAAAAAAAATATAATCTTAGATTTGAATGCAATCATATCAAGATGAGTCCTAATACTAATTATAGTTATGTATAAAGCCCAATTTACATCTTGACAAGTGACAAATGCGAGTGACAAGTGCATGTGACAAATGACAAGTGCTAAGTGCATGTGATAAGGCAGTGACAAGTGTGATCACTTCACTTGTCATTTGTCACATGCATTTGTCACTCGCACTTGGCACTAAATAGATAAAACCGGGCTTAATACAAAAGAACTGAATTTAGATAGTGATTCAATAATAGGTACTTTCGCACATTTGGTTCGTGAAGTATGCAATTAATCTATGACCTATGACATCCTTATTTATTCTTGAAATGTAATTGGAACAAGATATGTCTGATGGGTAAATTTTAAAAATAAATATAAACATGTACATTTAGGTATAATGAAAACCAATAATTTACAAAAATAATTTTTAGACACCAGTTTTACTTTAATACATCCAGCAAGTTGCAGTTTTCTTTGTGAAAATTACAAGGGCTGAACAGCATTTGTGGTTAGTGGATATTACAACAAATAGAGAGACACAAACGGTGGCTCCAAACTGAAAGATGATGTTCTTGAGTTTCCCCAGCAAATTAGTACATAATTAATAGATACGAATTAAGGTGAGTTGCTTCAGACATAGCAACTACTAAACACTAATGATACAATAAGACACTTTGATAGAATAAGTTGATATATCAAACAGGTCCTAATACACCACCACCAGTTTCTATACACATGGTCCATCCATGCATGTATGTATTATGACTGTTGATAAAATGAGATGATGTATGATAGATAACCCTAAGTTATACTCAACACACAGATACATAATATGAATGTTGTATCTATGGTTTTGACAATCTTGGTCAAAATGCATCTAGCTTCACAACTGTGCTTTCAGAATTCCAATATAAGTTTAATACAAAAATATTGGCTATTATTACAGTTATTCATAACCTGTTTTTATAGTTTTTATTTTACATGTAAAAATGGTTTTGTTGATGGTTAGAATATATTTAAATTAGGTAGACTTTGATTGAAAAGTACTTATTATAAATTGAAATTTCAAAGCGTTATCAGTGTCACAACATTGATGTGAAAAAAAAAACACTATATGTCATGTTGCACACACTTATTCACGAATGGCAGTTAGAATAAGAAAAGCCACATTTATATGGTTAGAGTTTTTCGCCTATTGCATACCATTTTATTGAAGCTTTAGATAACTTGCATGGTCTAAACGAATCATCCATAACAATCATTTATTGCTTTAATGAAATGGTATATGAAACTTGCAACATCTAAATGGGCCTCAAGTTTTGCTAAAATTTAGGAATAGACTACAAACTACACATGGCTTTGAATGCCGTTATCAAAACGAAGAAATCAATAATTTACTTAATATAAAAACAAAAACTTTCATTTTAATTGCAAGAGTATTTCCTTGTTCTAAAAATAATTCTTCACAGGAGGTTATTACTCACTCCCATTTTTCACTTAGTTTAATTTTATCATTACCTACCTACAGTTGCATGCAAATTGACTTAAACAATATCAGGAATGTTTAAATCACTCACCAAGCAATAGTAGTTTGAGTTCTCTTCTGGCATCCCGCTTGTCCTTCCGGAGCTGCCTCTCTATTTCTTGATTGATTCTTTTCTGTTCTTTGGCTTCTTCTGACATGCAGCACTCCATGATTCAGAGCGGAGGGCCGCGGTCCGTCCTGTCGCGCGGAGCCCTGTCCTTTCGGCAGGCCTTTCAACCGAGGCACACCACTCCTAGAAATGACATTAGCATTACACTCACATTTCACGATTGTTTCACGACAGAACCTTCCGATCTCACTGTATCACGTACCAACGCGACGACGCGCTAACAATCATCCGAACTAGAAACTAATAAATACTAAAACCGACGTTCCGGCGGTCACTGGGTGTGGTGACTTATGATCGGTCATATACATAAACGCTTCTGTCAACTGCCGACATAAACACTTCGGAATCCGTTTATATACGACCGTGGAACCTTGCGAAGCTATCGTATAATCTTGTTAATGTAACTAGATTCAAGAAACCTATGGCTATTTCCCACACGTGTGTATTAATAAGATTAAAACTGTGAGCAAACAGCAGATTGATGATACCTAGGTAATCTACTGATAACTAGAACGGCCTATGTCTAGGTTACGATGTGATTTGCTCGCGATCATTAAGCGTAAATAAGGGTATCCAGGTTACACTTTTTAACTTATTACGTACCCAAATGTATATCCATAGGGCACGATCAACTGTTCCACTTCAATTTATTGCACTAACCACGATTAATCACTCAAGTCATACAACGTCCGCCTCTCAATATGGCGCTGGGAGATTTCGGGCGATGATGTTCTGCGCGTGCGTTAAATGAGTATTAGCAAATAAAAAAATAGTGTGCTGAAATTGAATCTAGCTTTAAGAAAACTTGAAAAATAGTCCAGTTCAATCGATATGTACTAAAATTATACTAATGAAATTATGAAAATTAAATCTAATTTTCATGTTCATCAAATTAGTGACAGGTAATCTGTCAATTATCTTTTTTGTCACTCAAGCAAGATAAAAACAATTATTTTGCAAACTGTCCTAGATTATTTATAAATACTAAATCTAGGAATCATTATACCTGAAATTAATTATAAATTATGATTTCTCATAATTGATAACTATTTAATTTGTGATAAAAATATATTAGTGATTTGGCTGTATAAATGTTAACTCTAATGTCAAAAATACTTGTAAAAAAATGAAATTTAGTCTATGCTTCTGCCATAGAATGTAATTTGTACGTCTTGAATCTGAATCGATTTTTATAATCGTTTCATTTCCTAATCGATTTGTAACATCCGTAAAAAAGTCAACCAGAAGTCAGAACCCGAACCAGTCTTTGCATGTAGCAAAGGCTGAAGGAAAATGAAGGTGAAGTGGAATGGCGCCGAATGGCACCGTAGGTGCTTCCACTTCCAACGGCTATAATAACTTTAATATCAGATTTTCCGTATTTGCGAGGTCCTCTTTTAACTTTGAGTTGTACTTACTTACACCAAATCTTGATCTTTGATGAACCTACCTATCTGTACAATGTAGACAGCCGATAGACGTATTAATTAAGTATCTCGATGTTTATTATTTAGGTACGCGTTGATTGTAGGTAGTCCGGTAAAAAACACTTGTATCACTCCACTTTATTTCAGATTCTACCACACATTTAACTCACCTTTTATTGTTTTTTAAACAAGTCGGTAAGTAATTTTTTAAACATTCTAGTTTGCTCGTGTTTGACGCAGTGGGATCTGGCTTGAGCGGTAATGATTTATATAGGTGATGTTCAAAGAAGCCGTACACTAGCTAAAGCCGCCCGAGCAATGTCGTGTGCGGTGCGCCTGTCCTAGACATGGGATTAACCTTGAAATCGTCGTTTCTACCACGTTTTCCGTGATCGTCACTTGAAAGCTGATGGTAGGCTCCAGATTAAAATGCATCAGAAGGTAAGTACCTACCAACTTATATGCATAAATATTCCTGAACCATCTTTTTTGATAAGTAGGTACTTCATGAAAACGGCTTTTCTCCTTTATGCTGGTCTGGGAGAAAACATAAAACTTAGCTGCTTCTCTTCCCGCACAGATCGTAAAAGCGTATCAAGGCAATGGAGGAAAATGCTAATCATGATAATAGCGAAGCGGCTAGCCACCCATTACTATTTTGATTTCTCTTATTTGATTTACGATCGCACCGAGCGACTGCCGTCTGACCTCCAAGTATCACTCAAGATACAGTGTTACTTGACGGGAATTTTGTGTTCCCGCTGAGTAACAATGACGTTATGAAGTAAATTAAAATTTTGGCGGGAATACGGCGCACCGTAGGAGAGCCGATAAGACACAGTGGTACTCATTGAGAAGAGTGTTAGTTGCAATAAGTAACAGTGACATAATTAAGTACTTAAAGGCTAAAAACCCCACTGAACAAATTAAAAAGTTTGTAATATGTATGTAGGTATAATAGATTGGACACATATTTAATGTACTAAAATAATACTGTTTATTAAGATTTTATTATACAATAGTCGTGTACGTATTTTAATATTTCAAGCAACTATACATATAAAAATAAAACACGTGTAAGAGACATACCCGTAATAAATCGAACCACGGGCTATACTAGATCACTAGTATAATTAAATTAAACGAAAAGTAATAAACAAAATAAATCGACATTCCCATACAAATCGCCCGAGCGGCTGGACACTTTTGTATTGATATGCTGAAGTCTTGTTCTGTTTTTTAACAGTAATTTTATTTTAATTATACTTATGATCTAGTACAGCCCGTGTTCGATTTATTACGGGGATATCTCTTCCACGTTGTACTATAAACTATAACCTAATAAACATATTATTAAACTTATTGTTTTAATGGTTTCAACCAGAAGTTAAAATAAGTTGAAAATAATTGAAATAGTATTTAATGCAACAGTTGTATAAGACGGGTCAAAAAATGCGAGTGGCGCAGGTTACGATGCGAGTCTTGGCGAACATCGTAAGGAAACACTATCGAACATATTTTTGTTTTAAGTACTTAATTACGTCACTGTTACTCAACGAGAATACAACATTACCGTCAAGTAACGCCGTATTCCCGTCAAGTGGTACGTGACGGGAATACGGCGCGCCGTTGGAGAGCCGATATGACACAGTAGTACTCATTGGGAAGAATGTTAGTTGCAATGAGTAACACTGGAACTCATCGGTTTTTTCCCCTTGAGTAACAGTGGTACTTAAGAGGGTGTTACTTATCGGGAACAAACGATTTTAAAGGTGATAAAAATAAGAAAAAAAATCATTTACAAATTTAAATACTAAAATTATACAAAATCTTTTGCACGAGTATGCCGAATTATCAATCAAACCCCCCCCCTCCCCACCGTGTCCCTTGTGTCTCTTGTGTCCCTCCCTCGAGGGCTTTTAGTATATTCATCTGGACACCATAAGGAATAACTGTACCAACTTTCAAAACTACATGAATTATTTGGTCTGATTTTCTTAATTTTCCTAGGCTTAACCGAACAGACCCCGTGCACGACTTTTTAATAGAAAAAATGTACTTTAAAAAGTAAAAAAGGGTAAAGGAAAGGGGCTCCGAGAATTGCATTGCCTTGGTGTCCTGATAGGGTTAATCCGGCCCTGAGTTTATGCAGAGGTTTTTCCATCGCCCACCATAATGCTAAAAGTAGCCTATGGATCTTGCGGCCCTGGGCTCTGTCTACGAGCCGCAAGACCCAAAATGCTCTGTCTGCCCCTTATGGATGGAAAAAGGGAGAAATGAACAGAATAGCCTAGATATTTTAAAATATTTTATTAAATAAAAAACCTAGGCTATCTTAGTATTTACAACGATAATAGTCTGTACAACAATATACCTACTTACAATACATTAGATACATTTTGCAAATTTTGGAATACAGATTTCTGAATTTTATTGTAATAGCGTGTAGGTAATAGTAATGCAATTGTTACCTTATTATGATATCACACCGTAACCAACCATTTTATCTACTTTTGAAAGTTTGTATAAAAATAATATAGGTAGGTATCACTTTTATATGTAGGTAGGTAAAATGAATTAAATAATACATTACCCTACACAAACTCATTATTAAATCATCAACAATTACACACACGTACCTATTCATTATTATCACATTATCATAACAGTATTTAATTTTCTTTTGAGTAGAAATTGTAAGAAGTAATCAGTGCTACAATCGATAATGTACGAATATACGCGTGTCCTGTTCGACTTTTGCAAATGACTGTACAACTTATCTTCTCATTTGAGCGTGTTTCCAATTTCATTATCAGCTGTTGTGCTTCGGAGCCCAAGATCAGCTTTCCGGCTTTTACCTGCTCTCCAAAGTTGTTATGCATGTCAATGGTTACCTAAGAGTTACAGACGAGCGACAGTGAGTTGTGTGAGTGACAATTTGCGACACTGGTCAAAACTGAAACTGTTTCCCAACATCAGATTGGTTCATGAACCGCTGGTCAACAGAGTATTTAAACAATTAACTTTTCATTCAAAGGACTTGTCACCCATGAACGCGTTTCGCCAACATAGCATGCATTCACTGACGTAAAGTTATGTTGGCGAAACGTTCGTGGGTGAAAAGTCCTTAGGATGAATAGTTAATTGTTTAAAGATTCTTTTGACCTACGGTTCATGGACCAATCGAACGATGGTGAACCATTTCAGTTTCACACTGGTTGCCGACTGTCGCTGGCACACGACGCTTGTCTGTCTGAGCCCTAAGGATGCTAAAAACCATGCAAAGTGATGAAGAAGAAGCCGGAGCCATTTATTTCACGACCGACCGCCTGCCGGACGTGAACCCTCCTAAAGAATATTACATTTAGCTATAATCATTAAGCAGTCTTTACAACTTCGAGGTCTTTATTTGGCGGAACCCAACCCCCAAAAGCCTTTTCAAACTCCTTAGCAACAGCTATCGTCAGATGGTCATTGCACTTGTTCGCTACGATCTGGATACCCACTGGCAGACCTTTGGGGGTTAACTCTATGGGGCATGCAGTGACTGGTAGGCCTAGGGCGTTGAATATCGTCAGGTAGCCGCAGTTGAGGAATTTGTAGTAAATCCGGTAGTGGATGTGAGCTGGGTACGGGAATGTGGGGAAGAGGAGCACTGCGTCATCTGAAAGGGCTTTCTGAAAAGAGAAATGTTTAGATAAGTAAATAATTGTTAAAGAAGTCTATAATATCAAATTGTTAGATACAGTAGGTACTTTGTAGAGACACTGAACTGAGTTTTCTTATGATATTGGCACTGTGTTCTGGTTGATATCATATTACAAATATACACATGATGTGCTAGCGCTGATGGTACTAGAAAAGTACTATCAGCTTTTCCCTCTAAGTTTGTGCCCGGTTACATCGTTAAATTCCCAAGTTGTGTTGTACCGGAGCTCAGAGACTGCTTTCAGGCTTTTTCTTTTCACTTTACTCTAGACCAGACCACATACTTATGTACATGCTTACCTGCAAGATAGCGAAAAACGTCATTTACGTCTTAGAAATTATATTTCTGTAACGGCAATTACTAAGTAGGTTATTTAACTTAAACGTGAAATTTAGTTTGATTTTGAAATTTCGACATACAATGTAAATGAATGTAATACTAGTGTAAGAAGAATTAAAATAAATAAACTTACAGCGAATTCGCTCTTGATCTCGTCGAAAAGCGACAGCAGGTTCTTGTAATAGCCCCTCGGCAACGCATCAAAGAATTTCTGGAGTGGCCCGTAGGCGACGCACAAGAAGTTATGGTTGGACAGGCCGAACATTTTCTTTAATACTTCGGGCCAGATGGAAATCCACTTCTCCCGGTTTTCTGGGTCTGTGTAGATGTTTTGGACGTGCTTGATGTGCATGAGCACTCTTATTCCTATCTCCCACATGTGTTCTATATTTTTTATCTTAAGCTGTAATATGAAATGTTATTGTTGTTAAAACTCAGTAACGTGCTTATTTTAAATTAACAAATTGAAACTAAATTTAGGGATGTAAATTGAAGATAAAATAACACTTAAACAACACTTAGACAAATAGTTATTTAAATTAAAATGTCATTAAATCTTAATGTTTTCTAACTCAAGCCCAAATCGCTATGAGACAGGCAGCATTTTCGCGATGTACGTGTTAATGTTATGCACATCGTTGCGATTATTAATCATTTGCTTAGGTGAAATTTACGCGCATTAGTTAATTCCCAGCTAATTGCTTGACTTTTCCGTACAACCGTGCTCCGGCTCTCTCACTCATCGAATGAAGCATAGAAGCGGTGACGCTACTACTCAGACGTCGATTTTCTATGAGAGTGTGGTACTTCCCCGGACCAGCATGCTACTAGCAAAACAGAGTTTTGCCGGTAGCGATCCATGTAATATTGTATGACATATTTTTCCCATGTGAATGTGAAAATGAATGTCAAAGGACACCGAAACAAAGGGAGACCTAAGAACCCTTGGATGGAGGATATAATGGAAAGAACTCACATGCTGTGCCGACTCCACATAAATAGCGGGGTAAGGATAACGCAGAAGAAGATATTTTTCCCATATGCTAAATTAAATTGAATAAGATTTCAGTATCACGAGCTAAACTTTCTCCAAAATTTGGCGATTGACCAAAATCAAGCTGACTGTACATATTAGATAAGTAAAGTCAGCTTGTTTTTGTCATATAATAACACACCGGTTCAACTTCTACATTGTAGGTGCTCTTTATGTAATTTCTGGCTTTCTCCATGGCTCTCTTGACGTCTGGGCCGATCGGGTTGGACACGTTGCTGCCGTCCCCTTCCATGTAGTAAAATTTCAACTTCGTTATGTCTACCTGGAAAATAAATATCATCATTAGCTTTCAGGTTGTGGGGCCTCCTTTCCTTCTCCAAAGAAATATATTCTCTGTTAATTTTTGTGCTGCAATTCTAATAAAGATGAGCATTGAATAACGCTTGAGGCACATACTGTGTTTAAGAGTCCCCCCACCCAGAATCAGACTTTCCCATACAAACGTAGTCTACGTTTTATATTGAAAGGACATGTCGGATATGGGCAAAATTGTGTATTCCAAAGAAATTGCAATTATCTAGGGTTATAATTATGGTATGTATGGTATGGACGGTAAAATTATGAACTTAAAAGAGAATATACCTAGTGTATTATATTATATTTGACCGTCAGTACGGGAAACTTCTACACCTTATTTTTCTTTCCAGTTCATAATTTTACCGTTGGAAACCAATAATAACCCTAGATTATTGCAATTGCTTTAAAATGTAAATTTTTTACCGAAATCTGACATGTCGTTTAAAAATAAAACGTAGACTACGTTTGTATGGAAAAGTCTAGGGTAAGGGGATTCTTAAGTTACCTTCTGCTTGAGGGATGTTGTTATTGGAAGAAATACGGATGAAACGTGAAGAAAAACAGGCATAAAATCAAAAAAGTTTCAGTGTAGGTTACTAAATTTCGATTAATCTCACAAGTCCTCCTGTTGGACTTGGAAAAGATTATTGGACATGGGGCGGCACATTTTGTAGTATCCTATTTGGACATTACCCCGAACCCCCAATTGCCAGAACAGAAATAAGTGGGATGCTGGGAAGCCATATTAAGATTTTGTCGATCACTCACTGCCGATCTAGTCAATCTTAGGTATATCGAATAAACATCAAGTGTAATCGGACGGTAGGTAGGTATATTATCTCTTCACCTAATAATGGAAAATATGCGCCCATCATATCATCACGTAAAAGTATTTAAAATAAAGCCCTCAGTGTAACTTCGGAATTTTACTCTGAGCGTGGCCAGGGCACACTTGGCCATTTATTACTTATCGACAGGTGCAGGTATGAATATTAACAATTAAAAGTAGCAAACTTACAGGTTTATCGAAGGGTACATCAGGGCTTCCAGGCTTCTTCAGTACCTTTAGAAGCAGACTCAAATCCTCGGCGTAACGGGCAATGGGGCCTAGCGCAAAGTACTCTTCGAAGTCGGGGTCCAAACAACTGGGCACGTGGCCTGGAATTTATAAAAAAATAAGTAAGTAGGTAAAAGGGTAACTTAATACATCTAGCGTAATTTTATTAGAGCATTAAGTTTTTAGTCCATGATGCTAAAGAATTCGGTCTCTCATACAAATCAGAGTTCAGCTGAACGATGTTCTACAGGAGGTCAACATTTTTATTTTCTATAATTATTTACATGAGGAGTAAGTAGTTAAGCATCGTGTACCGAATTGCTCAAAAAATTAGTTGGTGGTTAAAACGTCATGATGAACATAACGACTATAAAGAAGTAAACAGTGAAAAGCAGCTTTCGATAGAAGTAACTTTCAACTTTCAAGTCGCACGAGTGTTGACCGCAGACATTGACGGGTCCCGAACGGCACGAGTTTGCTTTAAACCTATCCAAGGATTGGTTCTGGTCTATCCTTTTGATTCCAAAGGTCGGACGGCAGTCACTCTGCGTAAAAACCAGTAAACTCGGCAAATTACTCGTATCTAGGTTAGGTAACGGACCCTGGGCTCTGAAGTGCTACCGCTGGGGATGCAACCGGGATACGCTCGGATGATGATGACCTAATTATGATCTTAACGGATTTAATTAAGAAATGCAGATGCATTAAGAATATTTTAAAAGGTATTTGTCATGTATCACATACCTCGATTTTTTTACGATAGTCGAAAACGTCGATTAATTTCCGACAATTTAGGTGACCAACATCAGGCTGATTATGTATAGGAGTGGCGACAAATATACAATTTATTTTAGATAATTTTGAATAGTTAAAAATTGAACGGCACCGAAAAAGAATTAGAGAAGAAAGTAAGAAGAATGTACATACCTAGCTCTGATTATGGAAAAATGACATGTAGCTACCTACAGACATATAATTTGACGACATTATAATTTCTTTTATAAGGGTACTATACAACGAGGTAGGTACTTGTATATTAAATCTTTGTGGTAGGTACTAGGTATATCATGCACATGGATTTATCACATAGCAAATCGACTTCCTTTGCGTAAAGATAATTTAAATGAGTACAGAAATAAGTAAATACCTTCAACTGACAGAAGCCTAGGCGTGGGCTTGTGTCCGAAGATCCCGTTAAACATGGGCGGTAGTCTCAGAGATCCAGCTATGTCTGACCCGACGCCAATTATGGATGCCCCTGAAGCTATCAAAGCAGCCTAAAATAAATCAATAAAAAAACAATATTTAATATCTGAAGTAAATGGGTGACCTCCATGACATATTGGGAACCATGACCGTCCGCCACTCGAAGGTCGTAAGTTCGATTCGGTCCCTGCCGGTCCGGCCGAAAGGTTCTGGGGTTTGGAGAGTATTTTTTAACAACTTACAAAAGCCTGTGTAATACCTGTCTAAAATTAACAGGCTGACATTGTTATCTCGCGTGGAGCCATCGGTATTCATTTAGATACAAATAAACACTTTAGCTGTAATAAAAAAATCATATACCTACTCAGTTTAAGAAGTTCTGTAAATAAACGCATTTATATTGTATTTGTATATAATTAATAACCTTGGCCAGGACTAGCAGTAAGGTAACGACTTCAACAGGGAACTCAACTGAATTTAAAATGCCGATTTGACATACCTGCAATGCTTGTTTTGCAATTACCTATTGGTCAAAAATTGTACCATCCCAAATCTAACAATGTATGTAAAAACAGCAACTGAATTCCAGTGAATGGATTCCCAGTCTTATTAAAAAAAATGAAAAATTTGATATAAATTTACAAACTTATGACAAAACGAGGATACCTATAACTATACAGCAGTCCAATTGAAATTGGGCAGTAGATCTCGTGTAGGTTTAGGTGCCTATTGTTTGTAAATAATGTGTTACTATTATGTACTACGTATATCATATATAACGATCACATGAGCAATTAAAATTTGCATAGGTACCTAGTTGCTATGTAGTAGCTTAAAAGACTGTTGCGATGAAACGGTTGCTCTCTTGCTAATGCAATACCTATCATAGATTTTTTAAAAAAAAATCAAAAATAATAAAATAAAAAGTATCAACACTCATCAGGGAATTGAATCCTTCTTGGAACCAAAAGCATATTTAAACATCCATTCCTACATTCTATCACGTCTTTATCCGTATGAGGTAGACAGAATTTTGCGCCTTGCACCTCTAAGCAGACAGATCCCAGGGCTTCAAGACTCAAAGGCCACTTTTAGCATGACTGCGGGCGAGAAGGTGGAAAAAGGAAAAAAGTGATGGGTTGCTAACCGCATCGAATAATAACATCTTAGTATTGTCGCCCATACCCTCGAATTCTATGATCTGCGTGGAAAGAAAAGCAGCTGGTACATTCTAAGTTCTTTCTTTTCTCCCAGACTAGCATGGAAGTATCTGAGACTGTATGTGAATACGGTACGGTTTTAGATCTAAGTATTTTCTACTATGTATAAGGTCTATTGTGTTTTTTTTTTGTATTTTAATTGTGGCTTTTTATGTACAATAATAAAGAAACTAAAATAAAGAAAGAAATAAAGAATTTACTACTACTAAGGTCCCAGTCGCGGTTTTCATTAAAGTTAAACAAGAAACTACTTCTCCAGGATCGAGAACGCTTTAACCAGGTACCTACTTCTAATGTTGCAGGTGACTGGCATTCATAAGCCACGGTTACCTCTTATCAGCAGCTGGTGGGCCATTAGTACATTAAGATATAAGTGCGTTATGGTGGTTATAACACCCGAGGCGGAGTTTCAGCCTAAGCCGAAGGCGAGGGCGTAATAGAGCCGAGTGTGTTTAACCAATACACGCACGTATATCGTACGATGTTTTTCAACGCACTTGCGAGGAAAAAATACCTAATAAACTGTTTTTATTTAAATAAACTCCCATTCGCACTACTTTTTTACATCGGCGCAGCGCGCTTCTATTGGTTGGCGCCGCGCAGGGCGGCAAGCCAGTTTCAAATTTAAAAAAAAAATGAACCATATAAATAGCAAATAGTTCAATTATAGAATATAACCCCACTTTTTGCGTTTAAGGCTCACTCGTGTTATAAGAGTTGCTTTATGTGTCTTAAACCGGTGAAATTAAATTCACTTTACGAGCAAGTGTGTTGAAAATACCATTATAGCTAAATAAATATATACGAACAAATCATACAGATTGCGCTAGCTCCAAAGTAAGTTCAAAGCTTGTGTTATGGAATACTTACTCAACGATACTAGGTATATATTTTAACAAATACAAATACCTATAGATAAACATCCAAGACTCGGGTCAATCTGAAATAGATCATTTTCCATCTTGACCTGACCGGGGATCGAACCCGGGACCTCCGGTATGACTCGTGTGACTGCCTGGCGTAATCACTACTAGGCCACAGAGATCGTCAGCTAACCACATAGTGCGAAACGACGAAATACTAATAAGCTCTTGTCTGTGGAGCAACTGCCTTCCATCTGTTTCTGGCCAAAGCCAACCTTTAAATCAATACTTATTTACTAAATACTATTTTTTAGACGCTACTGGAGTTAAAACTTTGTTTATTTATTTATTTATTTTATTGGTTCATGTACACTTGAAAATTTACAAATAAAACCTTATAAAATTTAACGTAGTACATAGGTGCTACTTATTTCTAAAGAAATTTCTTCCAGTAGACCCGCGAGAGGAAATGGGAAGTAAGAGGTAACAATTATGCTCGCTTTTTGCTTAATGGATGCCTACTCTTAATTATAAACTTACGTACATACTTACTTAACATAATTTACAAAAAGTTGATTAATTCCTAATTGTTGTATTAATAATTAAGCAGTTGTTATCATAATTATTTAACAGATATACAAGATATGTAGGTACATTCTGTTATAGGTTTCGGTTGAAGGTAATACTACTTTAAACAATTTAAACTTCTTGTTAATATCTATTGTTATGTCAATTACTTCGTTCAACTTCAGCGCGCTTATTTTGAAATATACCATTTTTCATTTAAGAAATAAATTTAATGTAAGTGTAACTGAGAAGGATAGAAGAAGCAAGACTTGTCTCTTTCTTTATTAAAAGTAATTTTAAAACAAGCAGGCTTACCAATAAGTTATATTTTGATCACTCCTTAGGTAAAACCGTTGCGGCAAACGATCAAGCAGAATAGCAGAACTAACAACGCCTTAAAGAAACTGAAAGTGTTTTCATCACTTTCTCAACTTGCGCAACTTGTTTGGAGAGCACTACTTTTGTAATGTTTATATCATCACAACTTTGATTTCAGATTAAAAAGAGTTGATTTCTATTTAAAATATATTAAAAAAATCTGGGTATATAAATTGACCACTCTAATAAAGTAAATCTACTTAACAGTTGAAATGACAGCGTATAGAACAAAATGGAAATGACTAATATGATGTGCCGTGCCGTCACCACTTAGAGTGGAAGAAGAAGATTGGTCAATCTTCATCAGATAGGTGTCTCATGCATTCTGTCGCTCGTCTGTTGGAGCTTTAAGACTACAACATAACCAGGGGGGTTACTCCGTAAAATATTACAATAGTCGTCCGGTAGTGACGTCTTATTTCTTTGTCAAACCAATTTAGACTTTATCGTCAAATATCAACGCTCAATGTTGCTTGACACAAAAATGCGGATACGCAGTAACGTTCGTCTTTCGTACCGCTTTTGGAGTAACCCCCCAGCCATATACCTACATTATTACTATATACTATGTGCGGCGACCACTTCGATGGGGAAAATTCAGTCACATGAATCGTTTGTCTATAGTTATAAGATTGAAATAGGCTTGCAGTGGATGTCTAGGTATCTAAATGAAGAGGTGAGGAGTTCTGACGTGAGCTTAATTAAACCATAACGCTTACCATATTAAGTAGACAATTATGTGAATTTCTTTTCTGAGTAAGACTTCTGTACGTGAGTACTAGTACTTATTCTGTGACATAGCTTATTAGGTGTATGTTTACACCAAGTCATGTATAACCGCTTGAGTGACCAGCAGTTATTAACTTATTCACCATTACGTGGATCGGATGCAGTTACTGATAATTATGGTTAGAGGTCGATGGTTAGTTGCGTGCCAGATATCTTAGAACGATCCTTAGTTTTATCAATATTAATGAAATGCTCACTTTGAAATAAAAATAAAGCAACGTTCATGATTATATGATTCAAAACCACGGTTGCTTAAAATTTTCTCAATAGAAAAAATTGCGAAGTTGCCTCCAAATCATCCTCGATTTAAGTATAAACGGCTAGTAACTATTCAATAAATACAATAAATTAGTCCTCGTAATTTTTGATTATAATTGTATCAAACAAAAAGCAGACATCATTTAACAAAATTTTTGATAATTTTTAAATATTTTTTGTAAAAAAAAAAGCTTTAGCGTAAACCATTTACGTTCAAGCCGTCGCGCTGCCCACGTCCCCGCACAGCCAGCTGTCTCATTCGACTTGTGTAAAATTGTGTGCGGGGAGAGGGAACTTAGTTTCTAGCACGCGGTGTCCCCTTCAGATCTGCTACAACTTTATGAACATCTTTTGTCTTTAAATGCATCGATGAGTAATATTTGTACTTAATTTTCGAGTCGGTAGATAATGAGATATTTTTCATCAATTAATGACAACATACTAGCTGCTTTTTCCTGCCTGGTTTTATATTATGAAATATTCTATTGCCAAAAGATTGCCTAGATGTCAACCCAGTGATATTATTGTCTCCCAGTTCAACCAATATTGAAGAGTATTCGTAACAGCTATAGCCCCAACCTGCTAGCTCCAAGCCTCTGGCCAGTTTAATGAAAACTCAAAAAAACTTGTGTAACGTTTCTGTATTACACTGTGCATTACTTAGAACATTAATGTTAATACATGACACTCACCTCTCCGCCAGAAGATCCACCAGTGGTCCTCTTCTGATCGTAAGGGTTCATAGTCAACCCAGTGACGTTATTGTATGTTTCCCAGTTCATACAATATTGTGGTGTGTTTGTAACAGCTATAGGGATAGCCCCAGCTGCTCTGGCAAGTTTGATGATATCGGCGTCAATTTTTGCTGGGTTTCGGTATGGGTGTACGGTACCGCAGTCGTTGCTCATGCCTGGAATGATAAATTGTGATTGTTATGCGGCTGTCATTGAGTGCAAGAGTAATTAATGTAGGTAATTAGATTGGAAATTTTCACTTAGCGCCAAGTTTTACGAGTTAGGTTGATCTAAAGGCATGTGTCAAATAAGTGCCGATTTTTTTTTATCTAGGCATTTTTATTTTTGTATGTAATTGTTATTATAACTTTGTCATTAATCATATTATCTAACGTAGTAACGTTTTTGTTCTTTAACAATTATAACATAGTTCAAAGTAACGTGAGATATACTGTCGAACCAATGTCGTCAATTCTATTAAGATTAACATTTTCAAATAAGCATTGTCGTCGTAAAATTCCTTCTATTATTGTAACAAGTATTTTCTTCAGCTTATTATTTTATTCTTCATCTTATCGAGTCGATATGTGGCTTTTGTGTTAGCCTCATTAGGATCTGTAATGGAAGATGAAGTCCCTACTTCATGTATCATTGGATAACACTGCCCTCAGTTCAGACACAACAAAAGATCGCCCATCGACTGAATGGCACCGCAGTCACAACACAAGATTGTTATTAGAGTGACGTCACCTAACTCGGTTTTCATGGCACCTCCCAATACTGGCGGTGCTGTTAGGATACTTCCAGAGTGACCAGAGTCTACACTGTCTACCCGGTGACAATTTCTCTGCAGTCGGAGGTCTGACTCGCAATATGGATATTCGTTTATCCAAGGCACAACTCTTGCGTCAAAAGTGGCTATTATTAGTACTGTACGATGAAAAAGTGGCTGTTATGAGTACTGTACGATTAATGATCAAACATTACATGATAGTTAATCGGCGTGCGTGTTAGCTAAGTATGAGTAAGTACCTTTACGGGCTGCGATGCTCAGTGCATAATAAAGAGGTGATTACGGATAGGAAATTACCAAACGAACTGCAATTAAGTGATTGTGATATACCAGTACCTACACTAGTATATACTATTTATGAACGATTATATTTCCTACGCTTGCAAACTGGAAAACAATGATTAAATCTTCGCAATAATGGCTTTAATACAGCTAAAAAGTGTAGTAATCGTGGGCATCTTTCGTTAATTAATACGATACTAAGAACGTTGAAGGACACAGGATCCGGAGAATTAGTTGCGTTGATAACAATCTATCACCAGTATGGACTATTGCCGTCTCTTGGTGACGCTTGAAAATGTAGCGAGTGCTCCACTCATTTGACCATGGGCTGGGTCTAAACCTCAAACAAAGGATCCTCCTAAGCAAAATCCTTAGAAGATATATAATACGTACATAATATCACGCCTAGGTATTTCCCACAGGAGTAGGCAGAGACTATGGACCTCCACTTGCTACGATCCTGACAAACCTCTTTCGCTTCATCCACACTCATCAATCTCTTCCTACATGCCCTTGGGTTACGGGTACTTTTTACTTCTCCTTTTTTCAGAACTTCTGCAATCTGGTCGCTGAATGTTCGCCGAGGCGGACCCTTTCCTACTATTCCTTTCACATTTGTCTTATAAATATTTCTTGTTATTCTCTTTTCATCCATCCTTTCTACATACCCAAACCATCTTAACATCCCTTTCTTTATTTTTGTCACAACGTTCACAGCATCCTTAGAAGAACTGACTGATACTGCTAGTATCCTGTCTACAGTCCTAAATTCTCAAGTCGCATCTTCAGATCAAAATACACGTAAAATGAGTTGGGTAAAACCAACCTTTAACCGCGATGCTTTTCTTAACAGTCATTGGCAGTACAAAGGATACTCCTTAACCAAATTTTCTGGAGAACTGTCAATGGCTCCATCATGTTATCCATTACCCTGGTATCTCAGTTACCTACCTTTACGTTTTCGATTAAAATAAAGTAGTAATTCTATGAAAATAAACTATAAAATTCTTAACATACCTTCAACAGCAATGCTTTCCTTGACAGTCATTGGAAGACCCAATAACGGATACTCTTTGGCCAAATCATCAGACGACCTGTCAGTAGATGCTATCATCTTGTCTATACTCCTGGCTTCTCGGATCGCTTGTTCGTACCGTGGTTCCACTATAGCATTCAGGTAGGGGTTGACTTCCTTACATCGTTCTATGTAGGCTGTCACTAGTTCTTCTGATGTGATCTGTAACAAAAGAGAGATTATACTTAGGTACTTAATTTTTTTTTCATTGTCATTTTGTCGGCTAAAGGAAATGGTACAGTTGTTCTTGGTCTTGGATGTTTATCTATCTATGTATAGGATCCTATTTCAGGGACTAGCCGCTTCACAAATATATCAATCTTGTGTTTAATGACAATATACCCACCCACATTGATCTACACATACATCGTCCAAGCACTTAAGATATACTAAACTTTACATACTCATGTGTACTTTGTAAAGTGGAAATAAACATTTTTATTATAATTTATTATTATTATTTTTTATAAAATATAGTATCGTTGAGTTGGTGACCGATAACACAAGTCTCGAACTTACTTTGGGGCTAGCTCAATCAGTGTTATTTGTCACTATATATAAATATTTTTAACTTATTTGAGTTATACTTCAAAAGCAGCATCATATTCAGTACTGTTACATATTCTGAGCTTATGTGTTGAAGTCGTGTACCTTTTAGTTGCAGTGCTAAGCAGACTAATACTACTAAACTTGCGAACCCCATATATTTACAACCACTTGACAGATTTGACCCATGTTTTATTCGTGAATTTAATAAATCTACAAGCTTGTTAAATTTCAAGCTCGAATCGAAATACATAACTCAAGTTATTGTCAAACAAACATTCATACAAACGCCGTGTTGTTCAAGTACACCCGGAAAAATCGCTTAGCTCGTTCAAGCCAAGTTAGTATTGGTCAAACAAAAAATAAATAGATCAACAGTCCTAGTATTTTTTGGTGTAAGGATTCAGATACTCTAATCTGTTATGATACTGTGTTTAGAAATAAAGAGCTTCTAGAACGACCTCCGTGGCGTAGTGGTCACCATGCTAGTCGTCCACCCAGAGTATTCCGGGTTCGATCCCCGTTCAGGGAAAATTGGAAAATGGTCTTTTTCAAATTGTCCTGGGTCTTGGATATTTATCTATATATGTATTTATTATAAAATATAGTATCGTTGAGTTAGTATCCCATAACACAAGTCTCGGACTTACTTTGGGGCTAGCTCAATCAGTGTAATTTGTCCCTATATATTTATTTCCTAACTGTCCTAACCTATGGTACCCAAAGGTGGTCATTGACGGAGGAGTTGAAGTCCAACCTCAAGGTTTGTCAGAGAGCAATGGAGCGAAGTGTGCTAGGAGTTAAAAGGGTAGATAAAATACCAAACGCTACAATTCGCTCTAAAACAGGAATCGTTGATATAGGACATAAAACCGCCGAGCTAAAATGGAATTGGGCAGGTCATGTCAGTAGGATGCACATCAAGAGATGGACCAGAATCACAACAGAGTGATTGCCTAAAGATGGTTACCGTCGCCCGGGTACGCCAAGAAAGCGCTGGCGAGACGATCTCGACGCATTCCAAAAAGATGGTCGAGCCTAACTCAAGGAAGAGATAAGTGGAAGAAGATGGAGAGACCTTTGCTCAACAATGGGACAAATTAGATTAATGAAAAAAAAAATATTCTTGTGATTTTTTAGCCTATGTAGCGTCCCATTGTTGGGCAAAAGCCTCACCTACATACTTGTATGTTTCGCGACCCAAGTCGTCTTGCTGCCATGGATATATGCTCATATACTCGTACTCATGGTGTATTTTTTGTACGTACGTAATTTTTTTATATATTCTAACACTTCAAAGCCAACAACTTGACTTGACCATAGCCTATGTTGCTGTTCAACATTTTAAGGTCAATCGGCTCTGCTTAAAATTTGTTAATCTGGCTAGTCCATGGCCAGCGTGTATAATAAATTATAATAGATTCTCCTAAGTAAGACTGTGTCACTTGATATAAAATGAATTTATTTGGTCAGAAATTATTTTTAGGGTTCCGGACCTCGAAAGGGAAAAACGGAACCCTTTGTTGTCCGTCCTTCTGTCTGTCTGTCAAGACCTTTTTTCCCAGGAACGCGTGGAGGTATCAAGCTGGAATTTATATCACTTGTCCGGTTTTTTTTATTACTTTGTATTTCTAACTGCTGTTGCTACAAGCTTGAAGAGCGCTGAACTTCAAAGGGTGTGCTCTGAACTACTCAGAGCACATCCTTTGAAGTTCAGCTCATATCTGATGAAGCTTCATAATTGAGTAGCTCCATTAAACACTAAATGATGCATTATACCTGGATTCATAAAAAAATCTGCCGAACAAATTTGTTACCTAAAACCAGTTTACCTAAAATACTAAATTGAGTTAAGTACTTATTAGTAATGAAGATTTGTACCACCACGATGGTTAGATTATACAGAAGTTTCTTACCTGTTTATTTCTGATCATCATAGCCAGAGTAGTGGCTGATTTGAAGAGTATCGGATTTTTTGGCGGCGGACATTTTTTGGTCCGCCTGATGTTGAGGACGTACGTCAGAGGGTATACCAGGATCGCGAGCAGTGACACCAGGAACCGGAGGAACCGGCGCGTGAAACTGTTCATCATGGCTGTCTGGAAAGAAGAAAGAAAAATTTATCAAAATATAGTAGAATTTTTATTAAATGGTAAGGCCACCCTGAGTAAGAAGTTTAATTGGGAATTGAACCCCCGGTTCAGACGCAGCCAAAGTTGACGGGAACGCACTTAAATGAGTTTTGTTGAGGGAGAGAGTGAGAGAGACACGCTACCTAACCTTTATTTCTATCGTTCTTTATTTCTCTCTCTCTCTTTCTTTCTATTTTTCTTGCGAAATTGCGTAAAAATCTGAAGCAGGCTGTTAAAAAACAGCTTATTTCAGATTGATATATTATCGCCATATATCGTTTGCATGGATGTTTCAGTAAATTATAATATTACTTAAAAAGATAGATAATTAATAAAAATGTACCTTTAATTAAAAAAAAAACTTATGTGAGTGGGTAAAAAATAAGATAGTATAGGTAATTAATAGACAAAACAATACTGTATGACGATAAACTGCCTGGTGGTCGGGCAAATTAAATTAAATTGTAAAATATAGATTTAGGTTTTGAGAAATAAATTAATAAAAAATAATATTTATAACAAACTTTTACGTAGTAAAGGTAAATATGTAGTGTAAAGGAATTATAGGAAAAAGTATATGTTCCTTAAGTTTTTATAAGTTTATAAAAGTTTTAATGTTTTATTATAATTATTTCGGACACGTTCACTAGTTTAGTTTTTACTGATAAGTCGGTTTATATGCCGTATAAAACCTATTATCGCGTTTTGTTATCAGTAACAGCTGGGCTGCATGTAATTACTGAACTTCTGTATAACTGACAAGATATATTAATTAATTAATATAAATGTAGGTCTTCTGTAAAAGTGATTTCCAAATCATATACATATTTTTTTTTAAAACAATGACATGGAAATTGTAGTTTTAATCCTTTAGCTTCACATACCTCATACGCTATTATTCTGAATACAAATCCAACACCACCTGAAACTACATTCTGTATCTTCACCACAGGTTTCGCTAGATACGGAGGGTACACCAAATTAAAACTATTTAGAAACACTTCTATCAACACAAAAGCTTGGTAAATACTGGCACTTAACACTATCAACACAGCTCTTGTGAAAACTTTGACACTTGCGTTAAAACACGAATAAAATAAATTAATAAATAAGTCGATCATTTTGTTATTTTCTAGTCCGATATGCGTGCATTTGTGTATGATGTTATAATAACACTGGTGGACAAGGTACTCTGGGAGTGATAGATAAAGTCCAATACGATCTATTAAACTAATCGAATGATTCGTGGTTCATATTCATAGTGCAGCGTATTGTATCCATTCATTATTGTTAATAAGGTACATTTGAGGATCTTCTTCCTCTGCGTTATCCTTATTTATGTGGGGTCGGCACAGCATGTGAGTTTTTCCAGTTTGTTCTATCTCCCGTCAACTCGTCCGTTTCCATTAGGGTATTTCCATTCAAGGTTATATTTCAGGATATACATACTTATTAGTCATTAAAATTAAAATCTTTAATATTCATCTTTAAAAGAAATCTTATAATTAAATTGACAATTGAATAAATTATTAAATTAAATACATATATTGACATGCATATGTATAAATTTGACTTTCCAATCAGGGAAAAGATAGAAAAAAAAACATTAAATGTTGCATCGCATGCTTTAATCTAATTTATTGTTTTTGGAAAAATAGTTGACAGAGCTTGTAACTGGTAGTAGAAGAAATGGCTATTTTATTTTATTATTTATTTTACATACTTATTAACAAAAATAGTCAGTTATCAACTTATTGTCCATAAATCAAAAGCAATTAATTGTGAAACAATTTTTTCATATATGGGACAGAGGGAACCAGTTAAGTATGAATTAATACCCTGTATTATGAAACGTGATTACGTACATAGGTGTAATGTAATAATTATAAAGGTGCACAGGGTTTTTGAGTACAAACACTTATACTTCTAATTATTTATGTATTTTTTTTTAGCAAAAAAAGTTAATGACATTGTTTTAATCAGTATCGTCTATTGTGGTCCCTACCGTGAAACTTTTTCATTACTTTTCTTGTAAAATAAATCAAGATTATAAAAATGAAGTTGTAAATGAAGGGGGAAATAAAATAAAACTTTATGTTAATCATTATCTTAATGATATACCTACTACATAAAAGTGGATCATTACGCGTTTATATATAAAAATATATACACATACTAGTTTAAAAATAAAACTTCAAAATATAATATTATATTACATACCCAGCCCACATTACATTTTTGTTTATCACTGCGTCACATCAAAATATAATCTTACACATAATAAAAACATGACTACGGAAAACATTCATTTTATATTTCTTTCAATTACTGTTGCAACATTAAATCTGTTTCACAATTAGATGTGACGATAAAAAAATGTCGTATTCATAATTATTCGGAGGCCGATAGATTATAATCTGTGGTCTGCCTTACGTGATGATAACGGAACGGAGTTCATTCATTAGATAAAGTGTTGTTACTTTACTAACTGTCGGCTATTTTTAGCACCCGACAAAAAAGAGGGGTGTTATAAGTTTGATGCTAAGGTCTGTTGGTCTGTCTGTCTGTTTGTCTGTCTGTCTGTGTGATCGTAGCGTTAGAATGGATGGACCTATTTCAATGCGGGTTTTTTTTATGAAACCAAGTTCCTTTGCAGAGGTTCTTAGTGAAAATCGATTCAGCCGTTTAAAATATATTGGGGATTTTGAAAGAAAAGAAAGAAAGAAAGAAAAATATTTTATTCAGTGTAAATTTACATTAGTTGCATTAATAATAACTTAAATTACGCTATATAAAAAATTTACGCTAGTAAGTCAAGACTATCCCTAGCAAATAATAGATGGCGCTACGGATATCAAGTCATATCGGTAGTTCGGCTACTCTTTACTAAATGGCTATGTTTTAGGTTCTTTATTTGCCTAGCAAATAATAAACTTGTTTATAGATGCGTCTGAGCACTGAGCCGTTAGGTATGTATATTATATATTTACTTGCATGTAATTTCGTGTCAAGTTATATTTTTCAATTATTTATACGATGCATTTGCATATAAAAAAGCAGTTAATTTCTTTTTTATGATGTCATAAATTTTGAAAATATAATTTATGCTACCTACGATAGATTCGAGAAAAGCTGTTAAATCTATACATCTTGACAGTAAATTTTTACCTGTATTTATGAATTTGGTAGACACAAACAATTTCACTCAAAATGACAAAATTGGATTACAAATGCTATTGTATTTTCGTGGTCTTAAATAGAATGTTAGCAAGGCAATGCAACCACGCAATGTCTAACATTGCGGTATCCGGTAAATTAAGGTTGAGAGCACACTTAGCTGGTCATAATAAAAGTAAAATCATTTGAATGAAATGTATGTTTTATCTATTATTCAAATCGACCATAAACATATACTATAAGATCTTTTTCCCTAATGTATCCCTCAGTAGACAGAGCCCAGTGCAATACCCAAAGGCCACGCAAGAAGGCGAGAAGACGATGGCAACGCATCATTTTCGTCCAAAAATTAATGTTTATAATAAGTGTGTAAGTTGTAATTAACTTAATACATGCTTGATATTAATGGCTTTGTTTGCTCGACTTGGCACTGCCCCAATTTAAATGTTATAGAAATAAAAAAATTAAAATTCCCAAGGAGCGTTCCATAGTTCAAGAGTTACATTTATTTTACATTAACTTACCGTTAAGAGTGTAACAAAACCTTTACTTTGGTAGGCCAGATGTGTTCCGGCCTTAAGCTACTTCGCAACCGGCGGTCCCGTTCGAGATTCCGATACGGTGCTGCGGATTGCAGCGCTGTGTTAATGACTGACCACGTGGCATGAAGATGGAAGATATTGCTGTTCATATCCCATTATAATGTACTTAGAGAAACTAGAATAAACCACTTTTTTATCATCTTTTTTAAGCCCATATATATACATGTACCCACAATTCGCTCCAAGACCGAAATAAAAGATGTGGGGAAGAAAGCAGCCGAGCTCAAGTAGGACTGGGCTGGTAATGTGAACAGGATGCACCCGGATTGATGTTCTAAAATAACAACAGATTGGGGCCCTGCAAGCTGGCGGCGAAAAAGAGGCCGCCCTCGAACACGGTGGTCAGACGATATAAAAAGATATGAAAAGAGCTGGCAAACTATCGCCACTTATAGAACTTTGTGGAAAACTGGAGGGAAGGCTTTTGCCCAATAATGGGACAGTGCAGGCTTTTAAAAAAACCTGTATGATATAATAGTATTTTTTCTACTCCTGTACTGTTATCTGTCTTTTAAATGGTCCCGAACACTAATATAAGAACATAGATTATATGATTTCAGAAAAGTCTATAGTCTATTCCTAATATAATAGCACATGTGTCGTTATTTCGCCAAAACTCTCGTTCGAGAAGTACGAAATACTACCATATGTTGGGAGATACTAGGTATCTATGGAAGACTTAATTTCTGTCTAAATGTTTTTCATCCAAAAAATCGTTTGTTCAGTGACTCCACGTTTGAAAAATGGCACCATATGTTAAAATAACGATTTTATTATGTTGGCAGTATGGTAGATCTAAAGAAAAAAAGTTATAGGTCTATGGCTAGGAGTATCGTTTTGGCGAAATAACGACACATGTGCTATTAGGAATAGCTATAGACTTTTCTGAAATCATATAATCCATGTTCTTATATTAGTGTTTGGGACCATTTAAAAGACAGATAACAGTACAGGAGTAGAAAAAATATATTACACTCGCATTCTCTATCAAGTGAACATATCGTGCACAATCGGTTTATCTTATTCCGTAAAGACGAATAAGTAATTTTTTCGATACATAACTATATTTTCCCTTAGAAGAGTCGATGATAAAAGAAACAACTAACATCGTTTAGTAACTTTTAAGATATCAGCGTGATATTTTTTATAGGCCAAACCTGGTTCAAATGTTTTTGTCCTGGGATGACGGAATAGAACTAAGTTCAAGAGCTTTGATGTTCTCAAGTCCGTAAGTATTGTCTTTTAGTTTTTATATTAATTGGCATGTAAGTGTCAGTTTTTTATAGCACGCTAAAAGTACTACAGTATAAGTAAACATTATAAAACGACGGTAACAAATTATTAATAAATAGGAACGAGTTAATACAAGAAGTAGCTTAGTATTTGCTTAAACAATTGTCAAATTCAAACCCAAAAAAATATTCAATGTAGAATTTTCTCTCTTATTGAAGGTCATTTTTTGAAAAGTGCAAAAGGTAAAACTACTAGCGTTTCGGGATGACCACTGCTTAGAAGATTGCGCCGAAAGAAATCCAGTTCAGTATTGATCCCTACCGAGTCTAATGGACTGTGTTACAATTACAGTACAGATTTACATCTTAAGTTGAACATTATATTATGCATTAACCCTCTTATTCTTACCTACCGTTAGGTAACTTTTATGAATTTTTAGGTTTAGTTAAAACATGTTTTGTCCCTTTCCCTCTTTTCTTTATATATCATAGAAAGAATGAAACAAAACATATTTTATCTAGAATAGGTTTAACAAACGTTTGTATTTTTTTATGAATAAAAGGGCTAAAATATAAAATTAAAAATAAGAGTCTACTATTTTCCAGAATATTAATCAGATTATAATAAATAGTCATTCTCATGATAATATGAATTTTTTAATAGATCATTTTTACGGCAGACTTAAACTTCGATAATAGTAACGATACTTACTATATTATCTGGAAGTTTATTATTGAGGCGCAAGCCAAGACCCACAAAAGATTTTTCTCGAACCAAAACTCTTTCTTAATTTAACTTTTAATTCTTGTATTAATACTATAAATATCACTTTTATATATATAAATGTATATTCTGACGCACTTACATAATGTTCGCATAGATTAATCCAATTTGATGGTCCTTGTATAGCGCTTGAATTAGCTAGTACGCAAATATATCCATACATGCATAATACTTTATTGAAGAAACACAGCAAAGGTTCTATATAAAAAAATAATCGTGTATACTGAGTACCTAGTAGGTGTAAAACCGTTAACGAGAAAGAAATTCAGCACATATGCGATTACGGCCGGTAACGCTTCTGTTACACCCCTGGTGTTGCAGTTGTCCATGGGCAGCGGTGATCACTTACCATCAGGTGAACCGCTTGTTGGTTTGCCGCCCCATGACATAAAAAAAGGTCTATTTGTGCTTCTAGCAATCTTAAGACATACGTGTATATATAATGTAATGTTTCATTAATCTACATAATTCGCTACTTTCCAACAACTCAAATCAGATATTTTGTTATAATTTGTATAAAATAGAGACTAATGACGTCATAGTTTCGACTAATTGAGTCAAATAGCGCTCTTATTATCAGTTTTTCTGCAATAATAAATCTTAAATTACGTTGAAAATGGATATGATCATGACAAGTGAGATTATTTTGTAACATTTTATTTTCTTAACAGTACCAAATAATTTATTTTACCCAGAAAAGTACAAAATTGTTGGACACGATCGGCTTATTTTGAGAAGCTCGTGGTTCTACGATTAACATAGCTGTGAGGGCTAGTAGATAATTCAAATAAAAACGATGAGGCTTAAGACGTAGTATACCACTAGTATACGTTTGGCAACCGCATAACTAAGCTTGGTCAAGAATTGCGACATTCCTCTCGCGCCTCAAGCCTCTAAATTTTTGTGTTCGTTCACATATTTGGTGACAACATAACTCTTCTACCACATATTATGTGCTATGCCGACTCTAGACGTTTCTTAAGTGTTTGTTTTACCTCGTTTGTAAGCTCGCTTTCACGTTATTAACTTGTTTAATGAGTTAAGGTCATAAGGTCGTAAGTCGTAAATCATTTCATACTTTTAAGATAGAGAAAGTAGTTGTATATTATTGTGATGTGTGATGTTTAAAATCACTAAGGTCTATGATTTTTTCAAAACTAAAAATCTATTTCATCGCCAAATTACACAATCGATTTTGATGAAATTTCTATACGACAACCTGACAAGTATACCATTAAAAAAAATTGATCCAGGCGTTTTCAAATAATCGGTGAACGTATATAAAAAAAAAGATCGCGACGAATTGAACCTTCTCTTTTTGGGAAGTTAGGGTATTTCGAGTTCTAGGCCAACTTGGCTAATTAAGTAAATTTTTTAAGTTCATTCATGTATCATTAATTTTCCGTCCCTGATCATGAAGGGATAAGGATAGTCTACATTAAAAAAAATGTAGACTATTGCTATCCCTTTACATTCCGGTATAATGTGTTTGATATAAACAAATATAAAAATTCTACGTAAGCTTCGTTTTCACGTGTTAATACAAATAAATTTTCGCATTTATAATATAAATAGCAAATCTCTATTTATACATGGAATGAGGTCAAAGTTTCTCATAACTCAATAGGTATGTTCAAAAAGCAACAAACGTTTCTCAAGGTTTTTTAACTTTGAGGGCCGTGGAGAAACTTCGTGAGGAACACCTGCATCCGCGGTAGCATTCATGTCTGTGACATAGCAGCCAAACTGTAAAAGAGTCGCCTACGCTGGTACGGTCATGTTTTGCGGAAACCAGTAAGTAACGTCATAAACAAATGTGATGCTATGCAGTCTCCGCACGGCCCCGGCAGACGTGGTAGACCAAGAAATGCTGGTTTGACTCGTAAAGGACGATAAGCGTTCCAGTGGTCTTAAAACCAAAAATGCTCAAGGCAGTGTGAAGTAGAGAAAAAAAAACCGGTAAGCACCAAACCAAAAGCAACCCACATCACAGCAATACAGTTGAGGATGCAACTGAAAATGCCTACGCTGTGATGAGAGAATTGTATCAAAATTATGAAATCCATAATATTTCCAACATACTACGCTTACCACGATATACGTGAGTAACAAACTGTTTATTTAATTGCAGAATTTCAACAGCTTATAGTACCGACGGCACGCTCGGCTAGCCAGCTTCCAGTCTTACGAAATACGCAGTCATTGACTTCAAAAAGTACTGATTTTAGCAATACTGTTACCATTGGGGGATATTAAAACCGGGCACTCACACATTACACACATCGTAAAGTAAAAAAAAAAAAACTTTATTACGTAGAAAGTATGATCAAAAGTAGGAATGTGCATGCAAAAATAGTATATTATGCAATTAGTGAATAAAAGACGGATTTAATTCGAGGGCCATAGATGAATCACGAGCAAGTGAAGAATTCTAACAATTGAATCACGACCGTAGGGAGTGATTCATGATGATTGAATTACGAGCGAAGCGAGTGATTCAATTGTTAGATTCCTGAGCGAAGCGTGTGATTCATGGCCCTCGATTAAATCCGTTTTATTCAAGAGTTTCATACTATACTTTATACCATGACTACGAGAAAAGGAAAGATTTAAACAAAAATAGACATTTAAAGAAAAAAAAGGAAGGTTAAATCAATTAAAATGCAAGTTGAAATTGGAACAGTTACTCAAATCAACAGTAATTTTTTAATACCAAATCAAATACCAAAATAGTGATTAAAAGTGCTTTTTATTCACAGTTTTTAGTGAATAAAATAAATTACCAAAATAATGAGTAAAAGTGCATTTTATTCACTGTTTTCAGTGAATAAAATAAACAACTAGAATAGTGAGTAAAAGTGTCTTTTATTCACTGTTTTCAGTGAATAAAATAAACTTTTTAGAGGGGGAATGGTATAAAAGATATTATGGGTCACGATGTTATAAAATATTAGCTGTTCAACTATTACTTTTAATTTATAAACAAAAAAGGCCACTTGGCCCGACGGAGTGATGGCAGATGGAGCAAGGTACTGACCAAATGAAATGGGTTGACGACATAATCAAAGTCGCGGGTCATACCTGGATGAGAGCAGCACAGGACCGAGATGGGTGGCGTCGAGGAAGAGTGGCCTATGCTCAGCAGTGGGCGGAAGAAGGGTTGGAATGATGATGTTAAAACAAAATAAGAGGGTAAATAAATCATAAAAAATCCTACTAGTTAATATTATAAAGGCGAATGTAGAAAGCTTTTTACCCTTACATGAATAAGCACATAGGATAGTTTTTACCCGGGTAAAAGAGGTTCTCGTGGGATTGTCAAACATTTTACTACACGGGCGACGACGCAGCGGGCATCAGCTAGTTGATCAAAAATATGATGAAAATACCTCATTTTTTACAATAAACATAAAGTATTACCTGGAATATCTCCATAATTTGGCAAAACGAAAAAATTGGCCCCCCTTCGTTTCCGGCGCCATTGTGCAGTCGCCCAACCGCGGCCTTTCCTAACATCGCAACAGCCTTCAAATATGAAGTTTGTCGGAGTATTTGCGTTATGCCACAGTATGAATAATGCCTAACTGCATGATACCTGCTATTACGAGAGTTTCACTTCAATGAATCGTTTATAAGATTAGGATTATGAAATCGTTTTATTCCTTATAATATTGTTATGTAGCATTTTGGGTAATTTTTATCCGACTTCAAAAAAGGAAGTTATAAAATCGTGTGAATATATGCATATCTATTTGTTCATTTATAAAACTGTATTGATACACAATAAAGAATTGTTTACAATTGGCGGACTTAACGCTAGAAGTGTTGTGTCCCAGTCAACCGTAAGGATAGACAGAGATTTAGTTGCGCTTGCTGCCCAAAATAATTACCTAAATAAATCCAACACATGCCTAATAAATATACCTGCAATTATTATATGTATATACATACATAAACATATATACAATCTTTAATATATAAACAATAAATGATGATGGTGAATATAAAAGAGCATACATTATTTTAGAAGAAGAGATTGTGCTCTTCTTTAAAAAAAAATTAGTTATTTTTATGTAGGTTCCCCGATTATTCAAAGACGCCTGAACCAATTGGAAATATATTTTTTTTATTGAAAGGGCATACTTGTCAATTAGTTCCGTAGAAGTAGTTGGTTTTTATGTTTGAAACATTGATTTGTATGTCGTCACTTAACTATTATTAGATACAAATTGCTAGTCATTTGATTTCACACTTGTTGGTGAATGTATTGCATTGCGTGTGTAGAAAAAGTCTCTAAAGAAATCTAGAAAGGTTAAAACTGCAGACGACTTTTATCGATTATAGATTTTTTTTCATTACACTGATATTTGATCCTTTTTTATATCTTAATGGTTTTGCATTTTAAAACTATATACTTTATTTTACTCCTGCTTGCACGTCAATGTTTACTGAGTTTTTAATGTTTAGAGAATCTTTTATTTCTTTTTTTTTTAAGCTCCAAATAAATAATATTTTAACAACTAACCGACTAAAACCAATCAGTCTTGTTATATCTAGTCTGTAAAGAAAAATAACTGCCAGCGTAAGACAGAAAAAACATTTGGAGAATTATTTTTTAATGTGCTCGTTGATGTCTTTTGTAAACAAGTTATAGTATTTGTGATTTGAGTTCGCATTTTTCTTTTAAATTTTTAGTCCTTAACCATGACCTAGATTTAAGTTTGTTTTTAGGTTTATTTTAAAAAAATATTTATTAATACAACTTGTAAGGTATACAATTATAAATGATTAACAACATTATCCTTGAAATCGCAATAACTTATATGGTTTATAAATGAATATTAAATCTACTCATAAACTTAAGTCACAGTCACAACATCTTTTGACACCTGTCAATAAATATTATATTATGCCTACATAGAATAATTTCGCGCAAACAAGTTGTTTAGGTTTATCTAATACAATCAATCGTCATTTAACGCAGACTGAGAAAATTTGACTCGAATAGCCAAGACTGATGCAACCGCGCACATCGCGACCACGGACAGTCGTTGTTGGCAGACAACTCAACCTATTATGCTCCACCCTCCGATTATATCCAACTTACAGAGGAGCTACCGCCAGGTCATAAACTGCTTTGGGCCACATGGAGGAGCTTGAATCGCCTCCGAACTGAGGTAGATCGATGTAGGCGCAATCTGGCGCGATGGCGCTACATTGACCAAGCAGGAGCACAGTACCAGTGTAGTCACGACGACCAGACTATGCAGCACCTCCTCTCATGCCCTTTGTGCCCTATCAGCTGCACCATGCTTGACGTATACTCTGCCTCGGTGGAAGGCGTAAAAGGCGGAAGGCGTATTGGAAGGACAAAATTTGAAATTTGAGCCGACACGATAAGAAGAAGAACTCAATCTATTAGACGTATTTGTTGCAGTGTGCGTATCTCCATAGTTTGAACAAGGCAAGTGTTACTAAATACTGTCCTAACTAATCTGCAACTGTATTCACACGATCATCGTGACATCGACACGACCTCAGTAGCATATTGGATAACTTGCTAATCCGTCACTCGGAAGCCAGGGCAAGTTGGAAAATGGCCCTTTTCAAATTGTCTTGGGTCTTGGGTGTTTATCTTTTGTATAATTATTATAAAATGAAGTATCGTTGAGTAAGTATACCATTAAACAAGTTTAAAAGTACTTATTGTGCTAGCTTAATCAGTGTTATTTATTTCTGTCTATTTATTTTTTATCCGTGCTTGCTCAGGCTTAAACGTCTAGATGAAAGAGGTGTTTACACATTAAGTATGCATTTATGAACATAACATAATATTGAATTGATCCTCAGTAAATATGACTGGTTCAGTTCAATAATATTTAGAAATTCATGACATTTCTGGTGGTGGTGTTTTGACTGCAAAAATCTGCCTACACGACATAAAGAAAAGCTTGATACGAGTAGCTCAGCGGCGCATATTGTTTGTGGCTTTAAAATCCTCCCATACGAGCGACCGTCGGCGACAGTCGCCAATAGTTGCCGATGGTCGCCTGACTGTTACAGTTTGTCTACTGTCGCTTGTCTGTAAGAGCCCTTATTTGCTAGTGTAATTGAATGGGTGTGTGAAACTGAAGAAGAAAAATCTGTAGCAAATAAAACGAATTCCCTGTGATTTCACGACAAGTCGCCTTTCTTATGTCTTTCCTTCTTGGATTCCCTACGCATTTGTGTAAAAACATTGACTTACATTTCGAAATCATTGTGTGAAAACTTTAAATCAGTCCTTGGTCTAAATCTCTACTATTTCATGAAAAAAATGCATCCCTAAGTTGGTTTTCTTGGTTTTCGAATTTTCAGCTATTGAAAGAGATGTTTGTGTTTATTCCTTTAGTAACCTTTTGCCACGTCTACAGCATTTTGGTTTTCAATTCTTAGAAGGAAAATCTACATTGCCTCTTTCTGGGGTTGATCTTATACGAGTAGTAGAAGTATTTCCTATTGATGAATTATTGGATAAATACATTGCATAACTAAGGCAGTGCAACGTATTTAGTAAAGAAGTAATGTGTTTAATAGCCTTTTTGGTCACATTGTTGGGTAAAAGCCTCTCCTCTTTCTTTCCATACGTCACGGTCCCTTGATATCACCCTCCACTTCTTTTCAAACTGGGTCAAAACATCCACACATCTTTTTCTTGGTCGACCTGGTTTTTTAAAATAATAGTAATAATTATAATTCTTTCATACCGACTAATGTGGTACAAGTATATTTACGATTTGCAAAAACCACGCGTGTCTAACATTGAATTAAGCAATAAGATATAAAGGTCGCATATAGCATGCAAGTCAAGAGAATGTTATTCATAAAAAAGTACATGGCTGTTGTTCTCTTGAAATACCAAAAATTAAGATTACTTCAAACTAGCTCATACTTATACATACAAGTTATGCTTTCTTATAAAGATTAGCGTAAGGGAAGTTAAGAAAATATGTAATTACTTATACATTGAAAAAATATTTTTTTTAAAGCATTTTCATGTTACTTTAGTAATATCTATGACTCTGTCTTTTATTGCAATTTTTTAATTGCTAACACATTTCGGGACACTTAGCCAGACACATTAAACTTAAAATTTTAAGTTTGAAGTAAGTAAGTAAGGTCAAAGCTAAATATTACAGTGATAATTATTATCTTATTATCTTGAGTAACTTAAAAAAGTTTATTTGTGGCTACTAAATTGTATTTTTTAAAGTTTCCTCCGGATTTATAAATCGTCTGTAGTGAAGTATAGATTTCTTAACCTGATTTACTTTTATCGATCGTTAAACCGACATTATCAACAAAGTGTACAATCAGGTAAAGTAATAACTAGGCAATAGCCAAGATGGATGGAGAAATCTGCTTGTAACGGTATTGCATTCTGGGCAGACCGGAGACCAGGCTATGCACCACTCTAGCTGTTACAGTAACGGTAATATGTTATACCCATTTATTGTAGATTAGTAACCGAATGCGGTGAGCAAAATAATGTATCAGAACACAGGAATTCGTCACTCGAGCCGTAGGAGGGTAAGTGCTAATTAAATACCTATGTAAACTTATGCTTAACTTATTATCACTTAACGCGTCTTTAAATTATTTTACGTTGCCAGAAAGTAGGTTTTATTTTTAAAACTCACTTTTAAAGTGGGGTTGACGTAAAAATTAGGTTAAAGCAATTAATTGTTTGGAAAACGCACAATATTTCAATAAAATAAAAATTAATATTAAACTAATAAAACTCACTTTTAAAGTGATGATTAGAATTGAGAAGCAATATTTTTTTGCAAAACACACAATTTTCCAATGAAATAAAATTACTCATAATATACATTACGTTAGCTATATTCATTCCATGGATCCCAGACCATGCGAAATCGAGAAGATATAGCCGGAGCAGTTTAAGATTTAGAAGTAATTTTTCATTATGGTAAAGAAAAAACGCATCAAAATCGCGTATATGGAAAGGGAAACTCTTATAAATTAGGAGATGCGTTAGCAACCTATCATTATCATTTCAGAATGTTTTCTCAAAGAGAAATACTGTCAATTCTAGGTCTATTAAAAAAGTAGGTATATTTTAAATCCCCTCTCCGTCATCGAAGAAAAATTTTGTAAAACGGAAATTACTCGTACTTGAGCTCATGTTTAATAATATAATGTCTGTCGCTAAATTTACCGCAAGTAATGTGCATATTTAATTCCTAATATATTTATCTACCTAATAAGAAATAGGAGACTGTGCTTCAAGGGACAAAGGTAATATTTTGAAGGCGAGGGCGAATCGCAGGATTTCACAAAAATTGGATTCGATTAAAAAAAAAAAGCTCCACGTTCTTCAGAAAGCCCGTTGCGTTCCGGCTGCCAGCGTTAGTCGACAATTACTTATGGGCCTATACACAAAACTGCGAATCGGCGCGATGCGAATTTGCAACGCAGGAAACTGTGACGCAAATTGCTGCGATGCAATTTCGTGCGGCAAGGCGTCTCCCTTCCTCGGTTTGGGAAAGATCGTGAGAATCAATTTGCAAGTTCTTGCGATGCGTCGTGCGAGTTCGTAGAGTTTTACGAAGCGACTTCGCATCGCAGTTTTGTGAACAAGCCCTATGTCAGATATCTATAGGCAGGCCTGTGTCACTCCCCTTTTGAATATCGAAAATATACCTTCATTATTATTGGGAGTGGGAATTCAGTTTTATGAATCGTTTGTACAGAGACTAAGAATGAAATTGGCTTGCAATTATATGGATTTCTAAGTATCTAAACGAAAAGGTGATGAGTTCTGATGAGAGCTAAATTAAACCATAGTGCTAACCACATTGAGTAGATATTTCTTCGAATTTATTTGCTGAGTGAAACTTCTGTAAGTGAGTAGTAGTACTTAATCTGTGCTTTAGTTAGCTTGAAAAATCTGACACTACTGATGTTCACTTATATACACGAAATACAATTACATAAGTATATCCCGGTGACATATTATTCGTGAAGAAGCACCATACGCTATTATACCTTTGGATTTTGGGGTCCAAAAATTATCTGTCTTCTCCATTGGGTATAGTCCATTCGCTTAAAAAGTATGTAGTACACCTACAAGCTATTTTGAAAGGTGTATAAAAATTATATATTTTATAATAACTTCTTTGTTTCGATTAATAAAACACCGGAAAATCAAGATATCCTCCATAGTACTTTGAGTATTAATTACTAATGTTTAGCAGGTCAATGTTTACAACGAATATAAAAAGTCGGTGCAACGCACTATACTAATGTACCCTGCGAGTGTACGGCGCAGGCAGCGTCTTTGATTGAGCCGGCGCTCTCTTTGTCGGGCCGCCGACAAAGCGTACCAACTATTTTGGGCAAATGGACTATTTAAGGACGAACTAGTCGCGCACTCAAACTCACACGTGGACGCGGTCTAAAAGCATGCTTTCTCACCTAACATTGTGTTTGGGCGAACCAGTGAGGTAAAATGCACGATAATACATAGTAAACTACGTGTTGTAGACTAACTACTGCAATAATCAATTACAAATAAAGTTTATTTAAATTTTCAATAAATAATTAAACCGTGTCGGTGCGGACTTTGTTTTGGAGAGTTCACAGTTCTTTTACTAATATTAACACCGAAATTTATTTAAAAATAAGCAACAAAAAAAAACAAATGTTTGATGGCTTTTATATAAACTATTTTGTATCCGTATAAACAGAATTTATAGTGAGACAAAACGATATCATGTTAAACTTTGCATGTATAACATCAAACAGTAAAGGAAATCCCCTCCGAAATAAAATAAAAAATGTATAGAAAAAGTACCGAATAGTCCAACCTTAAGGCAGCCCTTCCCAGCGGCTCTGTCGTCAACGCGAGCATAGTTCGAAAAGCTTGTTTTTCATCCAGGGCAATGCTAGAAATAAAATCAAACCAAAAAGAGAGTGATTGCTCGCATTCGGGTACGGTTTGTATTCTATTGAATGAAATTAGTGTTACTATTAACTATCCATTGAACGAATATTAACTATTCATAGGGTGCGGAAATTTCATAAAACTTGTTCCTGGATATACGTTTTTGTCAGTACACTTACAAATGTGTGAAATAAATGTTTTTTATTTAAAATTTTCATAACATATGCGAGGTTCCTATTGAATTTTTTTTTATTACAATTAATGAGTATTTTATGAACGGTCGGAGTTCAGGTAAAATTTGTGGAAAAATTTTTGGAGGCGTATACTGAACTTGTTTTTCCAAATTTTAATTTTTTATTTTGATAGAAACCTAGAAATAGTTCACAAGATATCAGTTAGTTCAAAAGTTTTCAAGAAAGATCACTTAAAACGACATAATTACGTACGAGCGTTTGTAGGAAAAGTAAGACGGGAAGGCTCCTTTTAAATGTACATTCCAGCAATGCTACAGGGGCTAATAGGTAACATTAGCGTAAACATAAAAACATACATCACAATGAACCAAAATGGATGATTACATGATAATGAAAACATTACCCCATTTTTACTCGTAGACATGTTGGCTAACCAAGTAATTCAGTTGTTTCCGTCACGAGACGGTCACGAAAAGTGAAATCGTCTTGAACCAAGTTCCGAACACCGAAACGCCAACACTTTCGGTTCTTTTTTGTTAATGCACTGGTCAATATTTACTTTCAGTTTTTATTGATTAATAGAATCATAAAAAAAATTTGACCAGCATCTTTTTTTTTTAGATAATTCCGTTCTGTTATTTTATGAAATATCATTTACGATTCTTTTACTTAATTAACTAAATATCTTTATATTTATCTATCATATACATCAATATTTCTATTATTTTAATTCATTTGCAATTGTCTGTTACTGTTACCACTAACCTAAAGATGGCCTACAGGGCCGTATGCATGTTTGACTACTTATAATAGTTGTGTTAAAATATATTTTCTTAATAACAAAAAATAAATGGAAAACACTAAAATGTTTACATTAAAAAAGGAAACTTACCTACACAGTGTGTTTACAAATATTCTTGATATGCTATGTATTAAGGCAACAAAGCCAGTTACTCACATGTGGTATGTGAAGTCCAGTAGAAAGATAACAAAAACACAACAATCTGAACGTAGCACAATACAACGTGCGCACCGATCGGCGCGCGAGACCGACTCCGCCGCGATTCGAAATTCGAAGTTTCAACAGTCTCTACGGGTGTGTCCACTCGGATAATGTTATATATTGTAAGTGGAGATCATGCATCTATGAGTATGCTCACTTGTATGATAAGTGATAACATATCAGCCACGGGAAGTCTAATGCTGGACATTTGTCTTCCCCAAGGACCTTGGTGGGTGACCTAGTATGATAGGATCTCTAGTTTTGTGACTGGAAAATACTGCGCATGAAGTGTCCATGTATAGTATCCTCCAACTCCAATCTTGATTATGATTTTCCAACAAAATAATATAAGTTGTGTTAGAAGTAAACAACAATCCTTGATTGATTCATAAATATTTTGAGTATAATAGGTAATCTTCTGTGGATGACTCGGATAATTTCATAGTTTTAAAGGTTTGTGTTCGTTTAAATTTGGTGGAACTTAAGTACGAAAAAATATCTTTGTCTTTTTGAAGTAAGTATTTATTTAGAAAGTCTAAACAATATACATTTTTGTTAAATGAAAGGATGAGAGCAGTGCCGTAAATAGACCTTTCTACGCCCTGTGCGAGCTTCCATAACTGCGCTCTTGTTTTTTTTTCAGATATTATAGGTACCCTAGAGCAATGCTATGTATAGGCCTTTACTTCATTTCAGGGTGATAAAATAAAGCACAAGGAACTTGGTGTTGGTGAACCAGTTATTTAATATTTTGGAACAAAAATCTATTTTTAAAGAACTGATTTGGGCATACAAGCAGACGAGCCATCTAATGTTAAGTGGACCCTTCGCCTTTTATACAACCCACTGTGTCTCACTCACTAAAACTCAAACGCAAGTTCACTTGTGCAAATGCGTTGCCCACCTTTATTTTACGCTTAAGATGAAATTTTTGGGCCTCTCTTCATACATCTATTATAAAATAACACCCTGAAAAGTTTCAGTAAACTGCAAATTAATTTAATTTTAAGTAAACGGTATGGTCACAGAATAAGTACTAGTACGTGGGGCGCACTATAAGTTTCCGGAATGAATATGAAAAAATACTATTAAAGGTACAAAATTAATTTATTGTTTTTCAAAATAATCTCCCTTGGCGTCTATGCAATTTTTCATTTGATGAAACCAGTTTTGAAAACTTTTGTGCCACTCCTCTGTGGTGACCTCTGAAACGTGTTTTTCATACTCCTCGACAGCCTCTTCTTGATTGACCGCGTAATTGGTTCTTAATTTTTGGGAACAGAAAAAAGTCACAAGGTGCCAGGTCGGGACTGTATGCAGGATGACTCATGAGTTCTACATTTTTCGCCTTCAAAAAGTCGTTTGTCTGTCTGGCCGTGTGAAAACTAGCATTGTCGTGGTGCAGGATGATACGGCGTTTACGGTTATTTTTACGGAGTTCGTCAATAATTTCCGGCAAACAAATGGTCGTGTACCAGTCACTATTCACTGTACGACGATTCTCTAAAGCAACAGTAGCCACGTGTCCAGTTTTATTAAAAAAAGAAGCAATCATCCGCTTTGATGCACTTTTCACGCGCGCCACTTTGGTTGGTTTCGGCTCATCTTGAAAGACCCGTACGCTCGATTGCTGCTTTGTTTTGGGATCGTAGCAATAAATCCATGTTTCGTCACCTGTTACTATGTCCCACACCAAATTTGACGCACCTTCGTTGAATCTGGTAAGCATGGCACTGCACCAAGTGACGCGGTCCGTTTTTTGAGCCTCGGTCAAGTTGTATGGGATCCACCGCGAGCACAGGTTTCTCACACCCAAATGTTTGTGTAGGATTAATTGTATTTGACTCATGCCTATTTCTAAGGATGCGCGAATTTCATGGTAGGTCACATGCCTGTCTGTTTCAATCATACGGCGCACAGCATCGATGTTTTTGTTGGTCACAGCGGTGGACGGCCGACCATCGCGAGATTCGTCACTGAGATTGATACGACCACGCTTGAATTTTGCAAACCAGCTATAAACAGTTGTCTTGCATGGTGCTTTATTGCCAAAAGCTGTTTCAAGCCGAGCGATGCTCTGTTGAGCTGTCAAATTACACTTAAAATCGTAGAAAATCATACTACGAAAATTTTCCCGAGTTAAATCCATGTTGATGCAGACACACAATTTTTTAAATGGCGCCACAAGGTAAAAACAAAAGCCAGTCAGATGAAACAAACTGCATTCTACAGCCAAAGAGTTCTATTTTCAAATGTTGCAATAAATTTTTAAATATTGTTTATGTAAGTGGCCAGTTCCGGAAACTTATAGTGCGCCCTATGTAGTCACGTAGTATGGAAGAGTTTTGAATAAGGAAGGTAGGATGATATGAATTACGTATGAATTTGTGAAAAAACGTTTATTCGAAAATATTTGCTACATTATTCACAACTTCGACAAACACTAAACACAAACAGGGGGAACTTATCAGGAGCAAACCGGAAAAATAATAGTCCTGCCTGGTCTGGCCTTTCTTGCGCCTCCAAGAGACTACGCCCTGTGCCTGGGCACCGGTGGCACTGCCCTATTTACGGCACTGGATGAGAGTGACCAAAGTTTTTGGATTCCAAGATATTCTTCGGTGTTAGTATGTTAATTATCTGTGCCTTTTGAAAAAAAAAACAAATTATCACGTACCATGTACTATGGTAATCTAAATTTTAATTTTAAAAAGAGCTCTGCCTCATTAAATGTTTTAAAATGAAGAAACAAAAATTTTTAAAATTGCTTGTAATATAAAAAGACTTATGAAATTAAATATAAAGTCTTCCTTGCGTAAGTTTGGTTCTAGAACAGTTAATAATATGCAATGGATCGTATAATCCGAGTGTACAAACCCACGTTGGCTAACTTACTTCTGCTTGTGGTTTCACTCGTTTTTCTAATGGGGCTCATTAACTGAAGTAGGCGGGCTACACGGAGAAACTAATCATCCAATTAGTTGTAATCAAAAGATGACCCGAGTAACGGAGGCCATAGCTAGTTTTATAATATATTATTGACAGGTTATTATCAATTCACCGACTATTAATAAATAACATAATATTGTACAAATTGGACTAATTATATTGTAAAAATATATTTTCGGCAATACCTACATAATATGGAAGTGGAAAATTTTTTTGGCTCATTAGAACATTATTCAGTGTTATTCGTCCCTATATATTTATATTTAAAAATATTGTATAAGTAGGTATTTTTCCTTTCCTCTTATAAACCAATAATGATAAAGATTTAAATTTGCGAATTTAAATTTTGCATGACCTGAAACTTCGATGCGCTCTACCTATCTATGTGAATTTTTATTCCTTCGCTAAACAAAAAATATGTGTACATTATTTTTGGATAGGTACCTACTCTAACTAACGGCCTAAACAAATGATATTTATTGGTCTCGGTCACATACCTATAATAACAAAGAAAGTACTGACATAGATTTGGCTTATATACGTAAAAAATGGTTTGATTATAAACCGCAAAAATAGAAATAATAAATAAACAACAATAAAATTTTATCTTTATTTAGAATATATTATTCATATGCCTCAGTAGCAAAAAAATGTCTTATCAAGTAAGGTAAAAACCTTTAATAGGTATCCCGATTTATAGGTTTTCTCCATATTTATCCTTTCGTCTCTGTCCAAAGTATATGGGAATGTCTATGTGAATTTATGAGGAATCCTTCGTCGAATATAAGAGCGTCTTATAGTGATATTAAGATGTAAGTAGGATGAATTTAAGAGATTTGGATTTTGTTTCTACTCAGAGCGAACAAACCGATGTTCTACTCTTCTAGTAGGTAGCAACTCCGCGCTAAGTTGCTTCATACGCTTCATAGCATATCCCTTCTTTTTGTGATTGGTTAATAAATATCGTCAGGGCTCAGAGAGTATTTTCATCGTTTAGTCATGAGTAATTGGTGAAAAATCGCGGAAGTCTTTTGTGACCAATCGGAACACTGGCCTATTCATTTCTCCGTTCTATTTCTTTTTGGAAAAATTAATTCTCTGTTTTATACGCAGTGTACGTAAACTTAAATACTTTTGTGGTTACATAAATTGCCCCAATTGTAAAGACTTTATATGTAGGTCTTCTTCCATGCTGGTCTAGGAGAAAAGAAAAAACTTTGAATGTTCCAGCTACTTCTCTTCCCGTGCAGATCGTAAAAGCCGATCGAGGGAACGGACGAAAATGCGAACCATGTTAATAGGCAATGCGGCTAGCAACTTATCACTGTTTTCCTTCATCTATTCCTTTTTCCATCTTCTCGCCGACCATTATGCTAAAAGTGGCCTTTGGATCTTGCGGCCCTGGGTCCTGTCTGCTTAGAGCCGTAAGACCCAAACTGCCCTGTCTGCCCAATTAGGTATAAAGACGTGATAGTGTATCGTATCGTAAATACGTAACTAGTATGAAAGTATGTAAGTATTTGTAAGTACGTAGTAGTCGTCACATCATTATGCTATTGTAGTAAGTAAAGAAAAAAGAAAATATTTTTTTGCCAATTACCTTGGACACGTGATAAGGTAGGTACTTTGTGTAGGTACGAATACTTAATCATGTATATTTTCTTATAAACGCTTTTTACAAATACTTAGAGGCTAATGCAATGGCAAGTAAGTTAAATTTCAGGTAACGATCGTAATGTTGTGAGTTGTAAGTCTCTTTTCACAGTCCTCACTTCTAAACAACACACCTAACAACCTATAATTTTCAATAAGTAATATAAAAAAATAATACATATACCTAGAGAAAGTAAGACGAAACTAAATAGAAATCGCAGACACGTCTCGTCTTTGAAGACGATACGGTAACACCATCTAGCTAAATTTGTATGAAACTAAAACGTCATCTGGACCATGTACAAGTTCGTTGGTATCATATTCAAATTTAAATCCCGCTCAATAGATGGCGATACTAGTTTCATTGGCTACAACATATTTTTTTTTATTTGAAGATTATTCAATTGAGTTTATAGTGGCTTAGATGAAATATATCAAATACTAATATTTCAATGAGTATAAAATAAATAATATTAAAAATGATGTTTCAGCTACTCGATGCTAGATGTCGCTAGAGAACACATTCGATGGTTATTATTCGGTAGTTTATCACAAATCACATTGAAAATTAAATATTTTTCCAACAATTTTTAGTAAGTTAGGGAATTTTTTACACTTATGTAGAAAAAATATAGTAATTTTCAGTAATTTCTTTTTCAACATTTTTTATTTTTTTTAAGGAACTTCTTTGCATGTTTTAGTAGGCAGTTTAAAGTAGGTACCTATGAAGTACTTGAAAAAGAAAATGTGAGGACTGTCACAGATATTATAGTAGGTACCTAATTTGCAACAATCCACTACATGTCCCTAAGTTAGTACCCGGAATAATTGGGACTTTTGTATCGATGGTCAACTTGATAAACAATATTTTTTAAATTATGCTTTTTACTGTTTAGACATTTTTTTTTAAATATTGTTTATAGAAAAGATGTGTTAAGTCACTAGTATGTTTTGATAAAATTCTGCGATTTATAAATATAGAACATTTATAACAATAGAACAATAAATAAAACTGGTAATAGATAAATAGAAATCCAGTATCCACTTAGCGGTAGCAGAGAGGAAATGGAATAAAAATCAGTTAATGACAAAAAGCGAGTTTGGCGTACGCGAAAGCGGTTGCGCCTCGCGACATGTTACCATAAATCAGGGGGAGCCACCCCCACTTCGCCCACCCGAGTAAGGATGATCTTTTCCCCAGATCCTACATTTTTATAACGGGCGTAGGGTTGCCAGAAATATAAAGCCTCCGGTAATTATTTTTCTGATATACGATAAAAGTGCACGGGTACTCAATTTGGCTTTAATTAAATTTACACTTATCACTAACTACTAAATTATAGGATAATTTTAAAGCTTACTCAATAAAGAAGCTCATATAAAAAAATGTATTTGTACAAATGGAACCTAATGTACGAAAGGGCCAGTCCCACAATAATAATACAGTGGCATTATTGTAATAGTCTATTGAGAAAACGGTCAATATTGGACGTCTGTGGGCAGTGTATGTAGAGAGAATGACCGAGGCCAGTATACCAAAACGCTTCCTGGAGACCCGAGGGTCGAAAAAGCCAAGGCAGGCCACAGAATAAGTACTAGTACTCACGTACAGAAGTCTTACGCAGAAAATATCTACATTAGGTTAATAATAAAACTTTAGATCAGCAAGACATTAAGTAAGAATTTTCTTAGTTAGGATCTACAATAAACATTCCATTGTAAACATATTCGAAGAAGTCTCCGATCCACTGAAGATTCGTTTTAGGCTAAGGGTTGGACCCTTGGATCTCACTTGTCAGCACGAAACAAAACGAGAACGACGGAACGCTATAGCACCGGCCATGCTTAAAGCGTTCCGTCGCTCTGGCAAATGACGGTTCAGAGCGACAGAAAAGGATAGCAGAATAGAAAAGTGCTGTTCCGTGCTGCCAAGTGAGATTCAACCCTTATATTACCTCTACTAAAGAAGTATGAGAGTAAATTCATTGCTGGATTGGAATATTTAAAATAATTTTAATATTAATCCCCATAGGTTATACTTAATCGTGCTTTTATTCAAAAATAATAAATAGCATCATAAATCCAGTGTTTGGTAACCTTGCCTGCAACAGAGCAACATCTAGGCTTTTTTAAATATCACTAAACGCCGCAAGTCTATGCGCGTTTGATATTAATCACGGAAAGTCAAAGGGGATTAAATGTTATTTTTTTAATTTAAGTATTTAAAATTAGGAAATATGAACATTTCGACGTCTGTTGTGTAGCCCTGGCCCTTAGCCGTAACAGAGCAACATGTTTGCATCTTCCTATCTTCCTTATATTGCTGAACGCTACCGGTACAGGTGCGTTGATATTAATCTCATACTTATATAACGTACTAGCTGTAACCCGCGACTTCGTCCGCGTAGTAGTCTAGAAAATGTTTCTAATATGATTTTCATTTATTTTTTTGCGTTATTAATTTTGTTATGACATATGAATTATTATGTTAAAAATTATGTACGACAATCTTTATAAAGTTTAGGGATTTAAAGGCCTAGCGAGTGGACCCAGCGAACGTTGTCGAGCTCCCGCTCCCGCTCCCGCTCCCACTCCCGCTCCTGCTCCCGCTGCTGCTCCCGCTGCTGCTCCCGCTCCCGCTCCCGCTCCCGCTACTGCTCCCTCTCCTGCGCCCACTCTTGCTCTCGCTCCCATTCCGCTCAAACACGTCATGTTTCGCGCTTCAAAAATGTCGAAAATTCATACAAACTTGCAACCCCTATTTCACCCCTATAGGGATGTTATTTTCAAAATCTAATGAATGCATTATTATTTTCTACTAACGACTAAAATAAACTAAAAAAAATCGTGTCTCTCACTTTAAAAATTACGAAGTTTCATACAAACTGGGAACCCTTATTTCACCCCCTTAGGAATGGAATTTTTAAAAATTCATTTCTTAGCGGACGTCTCCTAGTCAAAATCTACGTATCTGCCAAATTTCATCTTCATTGGCTTCATTTCGAGATTTCGTGATGAGTGAGAGAGTGATTTTCGCTTATATATATATAGATTACATACTTAAATTAAATTGAGAAAATATCATGAAAATTCCGGTGACTGGTAACCCTGCCCGTAACAGAGCAACATCTACGCCTCTTCCCGTGTAGGTAATATCGTTGAACGCCACCAGTCTAGGTGCGTTTGATATTAATCTCGGAATGTCCAAGGGGCTTCGGTGTCATGTTTATTTAATTTCATGGCACTAGCTTCCTACGTCACGTATGATAGGTACACTATTATATCCCCGCAGTAGCGTTGGGTGAGAATTTGGGCTAGTGCAGCATGAACCTATAAAACAAATAAATACTTACCTAATTAGGTTCTATAAAGGTCAATAAGCCGTTCAATGTCCGGCTTATAAATAGAGTTATATGTCTCTGAAATTTATCATTGTGAGTGTATTTGAATAACCAGCGAAAAATTTTGTATTTTGAAAATGTGAGTGTGTGCTTTTGTGCAATCCAGTCATGCTGCTAGTTTAAGGCTTATGAAAATAGTAAATGGAAGATGGCTTTTTAGAAGACCCCGCGACTGCCATCTCTGTTTTTTACGCCGTAAACAATAGCATCTAGTCACCTATAAAAAATTGGTACATCTTAATTTTTGACGCCGTAGACGAAGCCGGTACAACTGACGTGACATTTATAGACTCAATAATTGAAAAGCCAGATTTTTATGCCATTTTAAACCGCCATCTTTTAAGGGAACTTTCATCGAACTTACTTTGGGGCTAGCTAAATGTGTGTGATTTGTCCATATGTGTTTATTTATTTATGTTAACTCCATCCATAACGTCCTGTACTTCTATTACCTACGTACAATCCCTTATTCCTTCATTTCTAAGTTCATTTCTGATCTTTAGCAATTTCATGTAATGAGCCCTATGTATTGTAATTCATAATCTGACGTCTTTAGCCTCGTTAATGGTATGGTATATGTGCGCACTAAATGCGCACGCGCATTTTGCCATTTTGCAATAGTTTCAGCGAACACTTTACTATTTATTAGCTTGAGAAAAATTGCCAGGTATTTGTGTTCAGTTTGTTAAAAAATATATACCAATAATTTAATTTGTGTTTAATAAACATTTAAGCTTAAATCAATTGTATATTTCTTGGTCAATTTGGTAGATATGTGCAATTTTCCTTTAAAAACATGTTTAAGACATGTGTTTTTTTTGTATGCAGCCCACTTTATAGTCAGTGGTTTGAGACGCTTGCAACTCCATGAATACCACACGTGTGTTGTTATGTGTTTTTTTATTGTTCTCAATAAAGTCATGAAAAGTCGGTCAAAGATTTTTTTCCATACCGTATTTTTTTTTTTTTGAGATTACACTACATCACGCTGAGATAGAACACACCGTTAGTATTATCACACGCTACCCCTACTATCGTACATTTAGCTAGGATACTTTGTACAAAGAAGTTTATTTGCTAGGCAAATTAAAAATACCCCGACTGTCAAGAACGCCAGCAAGTGATGAGCAGCGAAATTACCGATACGACTTGATATCCGTAGCTCCATATATTATTTGCCCTGACTTTCAAGCGTTAACCTCCGATAACGTTAAAACGGCTGATCCTATATTCATCAAACATGAAGAATTTCCGCAAGAGAACTTGCATTCACGTAAAAAAAAAACCGCATCGAAATCAGTTCAGGCGCTACAATGCCACAGACCGACAGATCTACAGACATTCGCGTCAAACTTATAACACTCCTCTTTTTGTCGGGCTTTAAAAAATAACGACTTTAAGGTTATTCGTAATTTTATTTCATCTTTATTTTAAGAGTTTTTGTACCAATACTTAAATTAAGTTGCAAATAAGGCTGGTAGTCAAAAAAGGTTTTCGTTGTTTCCTCATAAGCATTTTAACCGGAAGATGGTAAAAATTATACAGTGAGTTGTGTAAACCAGTTATAATTTTTCAAAATACCCGGCCGAGTTTGATAAAAACCACCACCTGACAAGTATGCCCAACAAACAAAAAAAGATTTTTCAAATCGGTCCAGGCGTCTTCGAATAATAATCAGTGACCATACCTACACAACAAAACATCCTTTTTTTGGAAGTCAGCTAAAAACGTAAAGTTGATAACTAGACCCTCTGGTCTTTGAGACAGCTCAGCTAAGGAAACGACCGAACGGGTAAGTGCTAATATGAGAAAAGAGGGTATCGATATTTCTTTAAAAAATTGAGTACTTACTCGAAGTGAAAAACATGGTAGGGCCTCGGTTGACGAATATGCGATCCTGAATCTTCGACGTACCCTACGCGGCGATCCGACCCTAAGTACCTGAAAAGGTGCCAATAAACAAACTGATTCAAAACGCCTAAACTAACCTTACATAGTCATTTTATTTTAAACTTTGTCTTAAGTGTATAAGGTTGATTTTCGGTAAACAAGTAATGTTGATACACAGACAAAATATTTACTTGGGAGGAAGTTCTCCAAGAAACAACGGGTTTTCCTCTATGGGTCACCCTGGGGAGTGGAGGGCGGGATCCCATCTAAATCTCCCGAACGAGGGATTCTGAGGCGAATTACCGAAAAGATGTTTCGTTACAAACTTCTTGATATTTTCCGGGCATTATTGTATACTCGTGTATAATTTGAAACAATTTTCTTTGTTATTATCAGATTTGTTCTACTGGATAATATGATTGAAAATTTTTGGTTTAATTTCAAGGGTGTTCGATGATTTTCAGCGTTTTCATATCACATCGTCGAAACATTTTTATATTTTTTAACCGGCTTTAAAAAAGGAGGAGGTTATCAATTCGAGTGTTTTTTGTATTTATGTTACGCGATATCTTCGTCAACAGTGGACCGATTTTGATATTTTTTTTTATTTGAAAGCTTGTAGCACCAAGTTGGTCCTATAGGATTACACCTTATTTGTTGGCGCAGTAGATCAATAAAGCATTTTAAACAATTCTTGAAATTGAAAAATAAAAATCTTATTGAATAATATAACATTTATTCGAATATTTTTTAACTTTTAGTTTTACTAATATATAAAATGATATTTTCGTAGATAATAAATAAATATATATTTACGTACAAATCACAGTATAATGTAAGTATCATTTAAAAATACTGACAAATTAAAAATATAATTAGGTATTTAGTTTTTATTTAAATAAACGGCGGCCAAGCTAGCTACGATGCGCGTAGACCTCTACTACGATTCTCACCTAGATTTGTTACTTTACAATAAATAGAAAGGTTTTTGTGTATACAGTATTTTTGCTGATGACTTTTATGCACTCGTATCAAGAAAAATGTTTTCTATAAAATACTGACAATTACCTAGTCTTAATACCTCTTATGGAAATAATTGTTTACGTAGGCTCTTTCTAAACGCCGCTGGTAGGATTTATAAGAAAAAATGTATACTTCCTTATTTTTATAATTTTGAATTGATAATACATATATTTAATAGAAAGCTATTTTTAGAGTTCCGTAGCCAAATGGCAATAAACCGAACCCTTATGGATTCGTCATGTCTGTCTGTCCGTATGTCACAGCCACTTTTTCCGAAACTATAAGGACTATACTATTGAAGCTTGGTAAGTAGATGTATTCTGTGAAACGAATTAAGATTTTCACACAAACATAGAAAAAAAACAATAAATTTTGGGGGTTCCCATACTTAGAACTGAAAAATTTTTTTTCATCAAATTCAATTTCATTAATTCAATCATCCATACTACCTATGGAAAGGTCATCAAAAATGATATTGAGGTGTCTAATAACATTTTTTTTCTAAACTGAATAGTGTCCGCGAGAGACACTTTCAAAGTGGTAAAATGTGTGTAACTTCTAAAATAAGAGAATGATAAAACTTAAAAAAATATATGATGCAAACTTCCACTGAAAATTGGTTTGAACGAGATCTAGTAAGTATTTTTTTAATACATTTATTAAAACATCGATCAAAGTTACAACGAACTACAAGAACGTTTATATTATGTTACTTGCTGCTACAGAACCCTTCATGGGCGAGTCCGACTCGCATTTGGCCGCTTTTTTTAATTTTTGTAAATGAAAATATCAACTTATGTATGACTATTAAACAAAATAAAACACTATCATTTCAAGAGATTAGATCTAAATTTGTTTACGATCCTAAAACGTACATTCAAATTGAGGCTACAAAACAGGGATTCTTGATAAAGTAGTGGTCGCGGTTCAAAAGAAAAAATATCAAAAATTTACTAAAAGTTTGGAAATAATAATCATTAAGAAAAAGAGGAGTTGATTATTTTAGATATTTTTTAATATTGAGATATAAAAATAAATATGACAACACAAAAGAAAGTAGTATTGGCTTGATCGACTTTCTAATACCAGTAAAAATAAGCATGAAAATTTCTGAAAGATGACTTAATTCTAAATTTAAACTTTATTACGGATCAGTAATCATTCGATGCGTTTTGCCGCCCTTTTTTCGCGCCAAACTTTTCCAATATGGCGTCCGGCGAGAGCCACGCGCTGCCACCATTAACCACCGACACTTCACCGTCGCTATAAACTCACAAATCATGAAATGTGCCATCGCCTATGCACACCAAAACCGACCTAAAAGCCTAAACTCAAGATTCATTGTCACAACACCCACTGTTCCCGATTGCCGCCAACAAAATGGCCCGCCCAACGAATTATTTTGAACCTTGCAACCGCAATGAGGAAAACTTATTTTCAATTAATCCTCGTGGAAAAACGAGGAACGAACAAAGAGCCAGAAACGGGGCCAACATTCGTTAATAATGTAATGTATTCGTCTACATTATTTCACTGTTTACTGGTGGTATGCCTCAAACACAAGTAGGATAAGTTTGTCAGATTGTTTAATAGTAAATAATAAAAAAAACTTTTAAATTTCATAATTTTTAGAATATGTATATTGATTAAAAAAATTTACGTGAATATTTAGCTTTGCCAAATAATATTTTATTTAAGAATAATCGTAAGTATGGTATGGGGAGACTTGTTACATTTTACCGCGCAATCCCACCCGCCGGCCGCAGTGCTGTCTGATTCGTCGGTTCAGGCGCTAGTAATTTTGAGCTGGTAAATTATGTAATAACTCTTTTAAAATATGGTATTAGATGCGATAATACTGCTTTAATCTTTTTCAAAATATACCTACTAAAAAAGTGTTTTTCTGTCGGCCTAATTTATATGGCATCGGGCGTTCCGCATCTAATCAATACACGGTTGGCGCGGCCGCGGCGGGCGCGTCACTCGCGGCGCTTCGGAATATTTCGGCTGCTCTCGGCTACCCTCGGCAGAGCGAGACACCCTCGTCGACACTCGGGCGTTCTCGCTTCAATCGTAATTCCATTTTCCGCCCGCCTTGGCAAATTGAAATGTCGTAACTCTTGGGGGAATATCGGCTTTCTGCCCAAGAAAAATATTCTGCTAAGGCATTGTAACGACGCTGCTGATATTATAGAATATTTCCAGTCCATCATACAGTTCGGGGAGCGTCCCCCAAAATGGCTGTAATCGGGAATCTGCCCGCCACTTGGCCGCTTGTTGTATCTGTAGAGGTGTTAACCCTCTTCGCTTTCGACGTCATTTCGATTGCAATGGTTATGATATTATGGAAAGACTATTTTATGTGAAATGTATTGTAAATAATTTGGGGCCTTTGTAATAACGTACATATTACATAAGAGGAAGCAGGAAAATGCCTTGGGATAGGTCACGCGGTGTTTTGTTCAGTCACGGGTTTCAGTTGCTTAAATATTTCCTCTTAGGCTTACGTTACGTAAAAGAGGTTTCAAAATAAATTGTGACATTAAAAATATAATACTCACATAGTAGTTACATAAATTGATTTTTTACTATGGGTGAACATTATTTTAATAGTTTTTGTTGAAAAATAAGGTAATGTAGTAGATAGATATCAACTCTCATATCAGTTTTAAGGACATAATTTCAGTTTGTATCTGACAGGATAAAAAATGCTATTTTTACTACAATACGTCTTACTTTGATTCGATCGTATCTAAGATTAAAAGGTTAACCCATAACAATAACATATAATCTAACGAGTACATAAAAAGAGCAAGCAAAACGAGGTACAAGCAATTCCGACGGTTATATTAGTGGGAGGCCCAGTAGGTCAGATAAATTGGACCCTTCGCGGCGTTGTGTTCACACGTAAATAACATGTAGAGTTTGGATGGGGGGAGGGGGGACACACAAACCCCATCCGCTCAAATTGTATCATACCCAACCCATAAAACACAACGACAAACCATCCGCAACCTTATTGAACAAACTTAAGGCATATTTAGAACACACACAAGCAGCAAACATAATTTTGTTTCACGTATACTCGTACAAAGTGATATTTTCCGGTTAAATCCAGTTTCTACAATCAATGTTAACCCTTATTCACATACATGTAAGGTTGTGGTATACATTTTGAAAGTTAAGCAACTGATGGACCATAAGAATGGATTTCGCCGAACACGCAACAGGAGTAAACTTTTGTCATGGTTTGTTAATCTTAATGTTTTATAGTTTTATTTTGATTTTCCAAACAATCTTTTCTTAAACTTGAAACCTGAATATCTGTCTTAATATCTTCTCTTATTTTCTATCATGATTTATATTACGATAAGATTTATTTTGTAAAAAAATAATCTTAAATCTGAATAATTTTTAAGACTTTTTTATTTTAAATACACGAGTAACCTTAACGGCTTTTTATATGTCCTCCTTTCTTAGAAGATATAGAAGCTGGCAGACTTGGTTTGGGGTCAGAGGGTGTCGGGGGGTGTAGGAGGCAAGGGTGTGCGAGTTTTGCATTAATAATGTTGATATCGGCCCGCCTACCGATTAATTTGATTAGTTGACTTGTGTTTGGGATAACCAAGGGCTATTAACACGCGTCTTTTGTAATCGCTACTTGATTTTCATTTCAGTACCTGTCAAGATTGAAATATTATATTGTTGTTACATATTTGTTTGTTTATAATTAGGTTTATAACTTGATTTACTAAATGTCAGGCGTCATTAGCAAACCGTGTGACCAGAACGGTCATGAACTGAATTTCCACACAAAATGTCATTCAGGGGTTGTTTGTGCCTACAATTTTCTAAAACTTACTAACCTATAAACAAGAAAAGGAACTAAATCGCTGTTCATCAGTCAATGAGTATAAATACTAGGCTATTTGTGTTTTTTCGAGGGGCCACAAAAACGTGTGTACAGCGAATTGCTGGCATTTTCGTATTCCATGATCGTTTATAGAGAGAATAACAAACAAAGAGACGAGAACGCTCAGCGCTGTCTAACTCGCTGTTTTAGTGGCCTATGAGCTACAGATTTTCTTTCTAAAGTTGTTTCAATCTTCACGCTGCTTGAAGAACAATCAAATCTGCAGCAATCAATGGGTAACACAGACACTCTATCTGTATGAACCTATATAAACTTACAGCTGGTGCAAGCATAATATAGAACTTTAAAGTATCGACGAACAAAGGATGGGATCTGCTGACGTCTGTATTTGACCACGACTGTATATTAGCATAACAGCGTTACAGTACACAAATTGGGTAGATTGCAGACATCGATAGATGTCGCTTAATAATTAGGATCGACGTCCGTTATTAATAGGGGTCGATGATATACTGTGGCGAAAGTTTCAAGCGGAGCGGAAAATTTTAGCTAAAAGCATTTAGCGCTCTGATAGATGAATAACTTCAAAAATTATCATCGTGCAAAATGGCTCCATAAAATTTATATAAAATGACTGTCGCATGACACAGACTGAATCCGCGGTCCAGTGGTTGAATCCCATTGGGAAGCATAATTTGTGAAAACTTGTTTTTAATCTGGTTAGGATATTGCAGGCTTGAATCACCTGATTATCCGAATAGATAGACATGCATCCAAGTGCGAACTTCGCCCGGTGACACTTAATTAGCCAAATTGCTAGAAATGCGTGGTCCCGCCTGGCCCCCGAGATCCTCCAAAATTGATGTCATTTTGGGATTAGCTCCATCGTTGTTTTCCATCATGTTGAACGTTTAAAAACATTTTATTGTAGTTATTTTTGTAGTATTTACACAATGGTACGAAACAAGCACGATAACAAGATCGAATGAATTAATGCAATCGGACGTCACACGCACGCTCGGATTTGTTCGTGGGGCTGTCGGCGTGTTTTCGGTACTTGATTCAGTAATTATTTTTAACTTGATATAAATTTTTAATTTTACCAATTTTTTTATAAAACATATATGATGTTTCTATTCATAGCAAAAAAAGTTGATTCAATAAAGCAATTGCTCAAATGTGAGATAATACACAGAATATTTTTTATTAGAATTAGCTTATGTACTTCAAAGTCCCCTTTCCCATGCAAAAGTTCATTTTCATAAAAATGACTAAGTATTTTGATTTTTGTACCGCTACAGCTTATGGCTTACGTCTCTTTGCTTTAGGCAGGGGTTGCTCAGAACAATCGAATATTATAATAAACGTTAATGGACAAATGTTCAGTTTAATTATTTTTAGAGGTTTTGAATATAAAATGAAATTAAATTTGGCAGGAAATTAACGCTTTTGCAGTTAAAATTTTAAATAATTATAATGGACAAAAAAGGTACGAATTTACAAATGTAATTAGTGTTTTGGCATGAATCTATGTTTATGATGTGCTGGATTTTGCTCGCAACTTAGTCCGCGTGTCAAGTTTCAAAATGTACCTACGTAGTTTTATGTTAACCCCGAGTATCTTCAAACTGCAATTTTTTAGATATAGAAATTTAAAGAAAAAAGACAAATACACTTTCTTATTTTAGTCATGAGTGAGAATTTAAGTTTTAAAATATAGCCTTATAGATTAATAAGTACTTGAGTAACTTAGTTTAGTATTTTTTTTGTAGGATAATCGAAAATTTATTTACAAACGTAAGATTTGCATAGCTGCAGAAAAAAAAACAAATAAAACCAGAGAATTCGATATAAAAAAGACGAATTAATTAACGCTCAACGATGGGAGATAATAAAGCGATACTCTGGGAAAATTCGGGAATTTCTGGGGGTGGCGCTGGTGCCGCCCCGCGGGGTGTCTTAACCTTTCCTTAACTTCCACAAGTGAGATTGAGTACGTAAGTATATAGAGCAACTTTAATTAAGACGCCTGCCTGTTTTGTTAGCGTGCATTGTTTATGAGGATATAATAATTCGGTGCAAATTAGTTAGCGAAATTACACGTGGTTTGAAGGCCTTTCGATAGTTTATCACAATATATTTTTAATCAAGATATTGTTCCGAGCAATGGAATGCTGTAAAATTCAATAATAAAAGCGAGCGAAGTTCTATGAGTCTACTGGAACAAACCGGCGATTGTATGTTTCTTTGTATGATGAAAACTTGAGTAATTTATTTTGTTTCGAGCTTCGTGAAATTTGGTAGGCGAATGTATATTACATTTGAAATTTTTAAGTTCGAATATGAGACAAATCGGTTGAGGGGCTGCTGAGTTAGAGGGTTCGCGAGTTTCCAGTTATAGTTGAAAACAATCCGCTTTCCAACAAGTCAAATCAGAAACTTTTTTCTTAATTTGAAAACAAACGTCGTCTATGATTTGTACGAAATAGCACGGCGTGACGTCATCTTGAAGTCAAATAGCGCTCCTATTTTCGGTTTTTCTGCAATAATAAATCAAAAATCACGTTTAAAATGGATTTAATTGTATTACAAGTGACATTATTTTATGACCTTTCATTCTCTTAACAGTGCAAAATAATTTATTTTTGACCCTATTACCCTATTACCTTTGCGGTCAGTAACTTGCGAAAAGTGGTCTTAGCTTTAATTGCAATGGTTTTTGTTCCTACATTCTTATACACCTCTTGGCTTTATGGACTCCATCACGAAAAAGAAAGTGATAGTGATGTTCACGTGTATATTAAGTACATCATCATATTTGCAAAAGTGTTTTGCGAATGGTGTTCTTATAAATGGAGCAAAGTTACTGGGTAAATGGAACTTTTCAATCCATTTAGTCGCTATCGGCTTCTTGTATACAACCCGATAGTTTCTAACAATTCAAATCAAATACTTTTTCTAAACTCCATCATAAACATTGTCTATGGGTTTGTTTATATGAAATAGGACGTCGTGACGTCATAGTTTCTTGGAGTAGATGGCGCTCCTATTATTGGTTTTACTGCATTAATAAATCATAGATCATCCATCAGACATAATATGATCAATGAAAAGTGACATTTTGCGAAGTTTTAGTTTACTGATAATAATTTATTTCAAAAAGACTATTCGACAAAGAAAGATAGGTATTCAGAAAAATATCCACAACATGCTTTGTTAAAGTGATATTACTTTTGTGACTTTTAATATAATTTATATTTGATAAAAAGTAACAAAATTTTAATATAAATTATATAATAATACAAAATATAGGATACGTCGCCTTTTAATTTACGTCAATAGACGTAGCTTAAAGCCATTTTACACGAAACGAAGACGAGTTTGTAGATTTTTGGAAAGTATTAAAACTTTATTCGTTGTCACACTCAAAACTACCATTGTCACACCGAATCAGCACCCGCTCGATCCTTTCAGATTCCGCCTTGATCTAAGTTTGACTGAGGAAAGGAAAGTTTCGACCGATGAGGCGCTGTAGACAAAGCGGCTACCTATAGCCCGGCCTTTATTAGAGCAAAACCTCCTGCTTGTGTGCGGTACTGATTTATTGACGTATTCGTACCTACATTGTTTATCTTGTATCTGATACTATACAACGTTATGTAATATACTTAAGCTTATTGGGCCAATATTTGATTAAAACAAATATTGTCATAATCAAGGACATCAAACCGAATGTTACTTACAAAGTCGAGTAGAAAAACGCACCTAGAAAAATTAACTAGTTATATAATAAAAAAAAAAAACATAATTATGAATATCCTAATAACCACGTTTACAAAACACAATTTAATAATCCCATCCACTTCACTAAAAATCTATTTATTTCAGAAACATTAAAACAATGGTAGAAGTTAGATAAATGCTCTGAGATTTCTTTCCCAGGAAGAGATAGAAAGAAACATGTTTCGCACACGAAGTGGGCGTTAAATGCCACTTAATGCCCAAGGGAATAGGAAGTTAACTTTGTATCAGAAATATATCTTGTTGATTTTATTAGTCTGTTGATGTGTCTCACTGCTGGACAAAGTCATCCCTTTGATAATAATGTTAACTATATCTCAAAGGAGAGTTATCTGAAACGATAGAAGTATGGACTAGTTTGAAAGATTCATTGATATTACTAACGAGAAAACTTGCGATCGATGTTTTTACATAGTGAGGAAAGTTGCGAGAACCCGATGAGGCAAATAAAGACTGATGGCGAGTATTCTGTAGAGGAAGTGAAGAAAAAATATCTGAAGGAAGATAATGCTCGTAATGTTGACTTAAGTATTTATTTATAAAACTTTTCTGATCCACAATTGTATACAAAGAGATGATGACTCAAAAAGTTTTAGTTCATTTGATAGATTATTAAAAAGTATAGTACAGGTATTTTTCATTTTCTTTGATAAGCAAATAATGACGAAGATACAGCGCATTGAAATCTCGCGAGATCTCACAATCAGCTACGATTTTTAACCTTAGGTGACGTAAATCACCCCCACTTCGAAACTTAGAAGCGCTATATCTTTGTGATTTTTTACTACTTTGCTAAACGAAATATTGGTCCTTAAGTTTTGGATAATCTAGTTGCCGGACTAAATAAAATAATATATTTTTTCCCAGTCCACATCCCTATTGACGGACTTAACGCTAAAAGCGTTCGCTCCCAGTCAACCATAGGGATAAACCAGGAAACAAAAATAAACCTACTTATGGTCCTATGTCCATATCTGGGCTGTTTTAAGCTGGTCATAGCTGTTTTGAGCTAAGCGGTCAGTCTTGCTCCTTGTATTGAGTCCGCGTTTGTTAAAAGAATAAGTTTACGTATGATCAATTAAGTTTGCTAAATAAGTAACAACATAACTTCTGAATATAAAAAAAGTTAATTAAGTGGCATTTCACATTTGGTTGGCTGTCTGGCTCGCACAGTCAAACGTTTTAAAAGATTATTAAAAAATATATCTCATTTGTAGAAAAGTGTTTCAATAACATTAAATATAATCAAGAATTAGGTCATCAAAAATGTTAAAGTTTTATTTAATCTAATTCTCGATGCTGTCAATGTCTACACAATATAAAAACATGTCTAAAATATCCACAATATAATTATATTAAATGTTAATGAAACACTTTTCTACAAATGAGACACATTTTTTAATAATCTCTAAACTGTTTGATTGTGCGAGCGAGACAGCCAACCAAATGTGAAATGCCTCTTAAGAATTAATTTTTAATCAACTGTCTAAAACGTGAAACGGAAAAAAGTTACGTATCTTTAGTACTCGTATCGTAGGTATGTGAAGATTTAAAACGCTAAATCATATTTCTCACAACCTTCAGCAAATTTAACCGCAAAAAAGAAACTTCACAGCAAATTATCCTGCTAACGCTATAATTTTCAGTAAAAACAAATTGAAGAAGCTCCGCTGGCTTGCTGTGAATAAATTATAATGATAAGACCCATGCCTTCGCAATATTGAAGGCGTTTTGATCATTAAGCGGTACCGTCACTCCCTTTTCCCGGAATTTTTCCGGAATATACTTCCCTCCAGGCCCGTAGACAAAGTCATGGGAAGGGGGGATCAATTTTGAAATGTTTATTTTGTTGTTATTGTCTTTATCGTAGATAAACAGATTACAATCATAGGAACTGTTACAAATCATATGATGTGTAAGTAAAAATGCGGACTTACGAGTAAATGAGATCTCTTGCATTTAACCAAGTATTAGCAAAAGGATACAATATGTGGGCATTACGGGTAAAAGTCAAGGTGTACAGATAAAAGGAAATCTTATATTTACTATATACATACATACATATAATACATAAACTTAAATATAACGAAGATATACTACATCTATAAATATTATAACTTCCTATTATAAGTAAAATACATAAACTACAATAGGTAGGTAGATATAAGCTCTTTAACCGTCATAATATCTTCTTAGTCTATTATCTTTTTAGTTGTTTTTGTGTATCATTTGTGCGTAAGTAGACAACTAACTGACTAATTAGCTTGATGAAGGTAATAAAATCACGTAATGTTGGATTTGAGAATTTTAAGAAATTTATGTTACCGTGAGATTGCTAAGTAATAGGGGTGTCGACAGGGTTAGAAAAGTATAATTGTTATTAGTCCGTCTTTAAGATTATCCAAAAATAATGGACTCATATTTTTTCAGTTTGCCAATAAAGTAAAAATTCACACAGATACGAAGCATTAAAGTTCTGGAGTGGGGACTTGCGACGTCACCTCTATGTAAAAATCGTACGTAGCCGTGACGCCAAGAGAAATTTCAATGCGCTATATCTTTGTAATTTTTTGTTTCTCAGAGAAAAGAAAAAATACGTGTACAATATTTTTCAATAATCTAACCTATGGACTAATAATAGTCTATTATGCAATTAGTGAATAAAAGACGGATTTACTTCGAGGGCCATAGATGAATCACGAGCAGGTGAAGGATTCTAACGACTGATTCATTATTACGCTCGTGATTCAAGTGTTAGAATCCTTAGCAATGCCTGTGATTCACGGCCCTCGATGTAAATCCGCTTTATTCAAGAATTGCATACTATACTTTATACCATGACTACGAGAATAATATTTCAAAACAAAAAACCGAGTTCACCACCAAACTACACAACCGGTTTTAATAAAAAACTTATGGGACCACCTGACAGGTATTCCCTTAACAAAAAAAGAATATTATAAATTGGTACAAACGTCTTCGAATAAATCGATCAACATATTTAAAACGTAAGATTCCGACGAATTGATAACCTCCTCTTTTCGAAGTCGGTTAAAAAGAAAAATTTTAGCTGAAGAAAAAAGAAAGTTTTGGACCAATTACTAAAATTAAGAGTAAATTGTTCTAAATTCAAACATCAAAATAGTGAGTAAAAGTTATTCTCTGTTTTCAATGAATAAAATAAACTTTTTAGAGGGGGAATGGTATAAATATTTTTATACCATTCCCCTCTCAAAAGTTTATTCTTTTTATAAATAAATAAATATATAGGGACAAATAACACTGATTGAGCTAGCCCCAAAGTAAGTTATAGACTTGTGTTATGGGATACTAACTCAACGATACTATATTTTATAACAAATACATATATAGATAAACATCCAAGACCCAGGAAAATTTGAAAAAGGCCATTTTCCAACATGCCCTGACCGGGGATCGAACCCGGGACCTCTGGGTGGCGGACTAGCATGGTGACCACTACGCCACGGAGGTCGTAATTTTTTATCACTGAAAACAGTGAATAAAATGCACTTTTTTAGTGAGTATTTTTTCACTTTGCTTAATTTTAGTAATTGTTCCAATTTTAATGTCCATTTTAATTAATTTAACCTTCTTTTTTCTTCATTAAATGTCTATTTTTGCTTAATTTTTTCTTTTTAACCGACTTTCAAAAGAGGAAGTTATCAATTCGTCGGAATCTTATGTTTTATATATGTTGATCGATTTATTCAAAGACGTTTATACCGATTTAGAATATTCTTTTTTTTAAAGGGAATACCTGTCAGGTGGTCCCATATTTTTTTAAATTAAAACCCTTTGTGTAGTTTGGTGGTGAAATCGGTTTTTAGTTTTGAAAAATTATTCTCGTAGTCATGGTATAAAGTATAGTATGCAACTCTTGAATAAAACGGATTTAATCGAGGGCAATGAATCACACGGGTCGCTCAGGATTCTAACATTTGAATCACTCGCTACGCTCGTGATTCAATCATCATGAAACACTCCCTACAGTCGTGATTCAATCGTTAGAATCCTTCACTTACTCGTGATTCATCTATGGCCCTCGAATTAAATCCGACTTTTATTCAATAATTACATAAATACTATTTTCTATTCGTGATGCCTATTATGTGTATTACAGAAATAGCTGAGATTTAATATGATTTCAAGAACTGTTTTCGGTAAAAATAACTATGTTGGGGCTGTTGTTAAACAAAGGTTACAAAACAAAGTAGTAGAATAATAAATCTATTGAAAAATTCCTCTATTTAGTTAGCTGATAAAGTCTAAATAATTGAACGGATTTTGACGTGGGGTTTGTAATAAATATAGCATATTTTTTATTTTTAACACTTTATTAAATATGGAAAGGCTTATGTGAAGTTGAGGAAATTTTCTTTTAAACAACACAGCAATCGAGAGGCCACAATTTTTTTGAACGATGATTTCAAAGAGGGCTTTTCAGTCCCCTGTTTCCCCTCTTCTATATACAGACAAGCTTCCCTCCCCCCGCGTGGCCCTTCTGAGAACACTTGGAGCCCTTTCATCTTTGGTTTGTCAAGTGCAAAACGAAATGGTGGACCCAAAGGAACGAGTGTGTCATACTTTAGAATTATGTTATGATATAAAAGACTTTGAACTTACAATCAAAGCGAGTGTCGTCGGTAATTTCTGTAAAGAAATGTTATAGAAATATCTATGTGTTATCATTTTTTTACCATAGTCTGCGTATTTATGCGGGTAACTAAATTTCTTAGGCGAGTCTGACTCGGATACTAACTGATTAAAGTACAGTTGGAAGAGATATTTTTTTTACAAGAATAGTACTTGACTAAGTGAAAAGGATGACTTTTTTATACTTGAGTACTACGCAACATTTTTGAAGGAATTTTATGTGTCAGTTCTGTTCAGTGTTAGTATATGTTTTTATGTATCGTATAAATATGAATTATTTATTATATAAGTACCTATATTGTTTCATGTTGTTTTGTAATTTTTGTGTGTCTATTATGGTGCAATAAAGTTGAATTGTATTGTATTGTGAATTCTGGCCAACCTCGTTTTAAAAATATGCATTGGTTTTTTTTACTAGTATTGTGGCGCAGTCACTATACTTGCTTGATGCAAACTCTTACAACTCATAAAAAAATTTTTCATTACAACATTTTTTCCAAAGAAACTTGTTCATTCATTGAATAATGACTAATCTTTTCATAAATCGTATTGGACTACAATCAAATTGAAATATATTAATATCTTCTCGGATCACCTTTAAGGGTGTTCATCTTCTGTTATTGTAATGTCACCTTGAGTTGACCACTTGCAGACTCGCGAACGACTAGAAGTCACGAACATTGGATTACGTTGAAAATGGATGTGGCAGTCATACAAAATTATTGGAAATATTCTGCGTAGTAATTTTTTTTATTAGGTAGGAAAAGTCTTTTCGCATATAGTATGTATGAACTTGTAATAAAACCACTTTGGCTATACTATTTGTACCTGGCTGGTTTTGGTATCATTTAAAAGTTTAAATTTTAAAGAAGATAATCACAAATTCTAATTAAGAAAATGCGTGAATTTAATTTGTTTTTCTTACCGTCAAGATGAGTGAATCTAATGAAGAAATTTGATACATTTTAAAATTTTACTACCAAGAAGGTAAAAATGTAAAGCTAGCCGCGAAAAAAATTTGCGATGTTTATGGACCTAGTGCAGTATCTGTGAGAGTAGCACAAATTTGGTTTAAGCGTTTTCAATCCGGAAATTTTGATGTCAAAGATGCACGTCGCTCTGGTCGCCCTGTTACGGATAAAATGGATGCTATTTTTGAAAAAGTGGAGCAAGATCGGCATATCAGTAGTTACAACGTAGCTGAAGAACTGGAAATTGACCACAAAACAGTTTTGGCGCATTTAAAAAAAAATTGGTACACAAAAAAGCTCGATATTTGGGTACCTCACGAGCTCTCTGAAAGAAACCTAATGAACCGTGTACTCATTTGTGATTCTTTATTACGACGTTATGAGACCGAACAATTTTTGAAGAAATTGATAACTGGTGATGAAAAATGGATCACGTACGACAAGAACGTGCGAAAAAGGTCTTGGTCAAAGGCCGGTCAGGCTTCACAGACTGTGGCGAAACCCGGGTTAACTGGCAACAAGGTGATGCTGTGTGTGTGGTGGGATTGGAAGGGCATTATTCATTATGAGCTGTTACCACCAGGCAGGACCATCGATTCAGAACTCTACTGCGAACAACTGATAAGATTAAAGCAAGAAGTTGAGAGAAAGCGGCCGGAATTAATCAACAGAAGGGGTGTGGTTTTCATCATGATAACGCTAGACCTCACACATCTTTAACCATTCAGCAAAAATTAAGAGAGTTTGGCTGGGAGGTGTTAATGCATCCGCCGTATAGTGCTGACCTGGCACCTTCAGATTTTCACCTGTTTCGGTCTCTTCAGAATTCTTTAGGCAGTGTCAGGTTAACATCACGAGAGGACTGCCAAAACTACTTGACGCAGTTTTTTGATCAGAAGCCCCAAAATTTCTATAGCAATGGGATCATGTCCCTACCTATAAGATGGCAAAAAGTTATCGAACAAAATGGTACCTACATACTTTAGTTAAATGTAAATAAACTATATTAAAAAATGTTTTGAATTTTCATATAAAATGCGAAAAGACTTATTCCGCAACCTATTATGTAACCCACATGTTAAGGGAGACCACGAAAAAGATGGCAGGACGACGATAGCTTCAAAGAATGGCAGTAGGTTCCTATGAATAGGGATCACTGGAAATAAAAAAGAGGCCTTTGCACAAAGAGTTTGCACTAGTAAAAGAGAGGAAGTTGTTTGCCAAGTATTGGTACACATTAATAGGTTTAATAAAAAAATACTATTCCATCCCACTGCTAGGTAAAGGTCTCTTACAGTTTCTTCCATCTATCCCTGTCTATAGCCATTGCTGACCATCCACTGACCATGATCCATGACAGTGGATTCACTTGAAATCGTCAAGATCGTCACGCCATCTCTTTGTCTGGCCTTCGACGACCACCCTCGGGTAACCAAGAAGTGACATTATTTGCCCATTTCTCAAGAGGTATTCTACTGACATGGCTCGCCCAATGTTCAGCTTTGCAGCTTTCTGCTCCAATGAGCGATTTATGTCAAGGATCAAAGTATAGAGTTTGGAACTCTGTCCAATCAATTAAACAGTTCAAACAATAGACGAGCTCCGTGGCGTAGTGGTCACCATGCTAGACCAACACTCAGAGGTCCCGGGTTCGAACCCCGGGCAAGGCAAGTTAGAAAATGACCTTTTTTAAATTGTCCTGGGTTTTGGATGTTTATCTACACATGTATTTGTTTAAAATATAGTATCGTTGAGTTAGTATCCCATAACACACGTCTCGCACTTACTTTGGGGCTAGCTCAATCAGTGTTATTTGTCCCTATATATCTATTTATCTAATAAGGATGTAGACTGGTTTAAAAATATATAATTTTATTAAGTCCGTCAACTAGATTATACAAAAATAAAAGACCTATATTTTTTTGTTTAGCAAAGCAATAAAAATTCACAAAGATACAGCGATTCAAATTATCGGAGTGGGGGTGATTAAAGACACCTTTGGTTAAAAATTATAGCTGATCGTGACGTCACGCGAGATTAAAATGCATTGTATCTGCGTTATTATTTGTTAATCATAGAAAAGAAAAATACATAAACCATACTTTTTAATAATCTATCTAATGAGACAATTTCTTTTTAAGTCAACATTTCTTTATTCAACAAAACCTATATACTATTAGCCTTTCAAAATATCTAAGTATTATGAAAGTTCCAAAATTTGTTTGCGATTCTATCAGAATCATGAACAAAACTTTCTAAAATTTCACATTTGAATAAAGAAAATTATTGGAATTTTCAAATGTAATATTAAATTATTTTTCAAATTTAAATGAAAATTTTGATATCAATTCCCAATACAGAATTGTTAACAATATATTGGAACGTTAGCTAACCGCATGAAACTAATTGAGAGCACGTCATGCGAAACAAAATATTTTCGATTTGGATACGTTTTGCCAATGAACGCGACCCGATTCCATTTAGTTTTTGTCAGTACAAAATTACGTTTATATGTATACCAGATATAAGATTTTTTTGCATGTTAGAATATTTCTTACACCCACCGAAAAGCACTCTGCTCATATGTTCTGTTCTAGAGACTTCAAATTCTGATAGTATGTATGGTCTAAAACAGTGGCTGTCTGAAGTGTTCTATCTCATTATTTATACTTTTCAAGGAATTCGTTAATGTAAATAATCAGTAATAAATACATGAAACTCAAGGCCAAATTGCACAGAAATAAAATTTCTGGTTTGTTTGAAAAAAAAAAGTGTTAAAGTCATCGAGGTATGGTTTTAAATAATGCTCAGCCTTATTTGTCATATTGTCTTTTAAATCTTTACCTTTTAAAAATTATGGTTTACGTATGAAACCACAATTTTCGGTGTTTTTATTAGAATATTACCAACTTTGTTTGTTTGTGTAACTAACAGTCGTAGCAAGATCGCTACGACGCATCAAGTTAACGTCTACGGCGTAGGTCTTCGTAGACGCTTCGTGTCGTAAACTTTTAAAATCAATATTGAGTTATATCTTTTCTTATAATTTTCTTTCGGATATTTTCTTACGAATGCCACATCTACTTGTTTCTTTGCTCGTGTCGTCTGGTGGGTGGCGGGTGCAGAGTACGTAGACCGAGTACGTCCCGAGACAGAACGGGACTTGCAACCGATATTGCTTGTATTAATGCAGAGATGTGTTTGAAATCCAAAACTAATGTTATTTTTCTATTTATTATACTATCTTTAAAATATTGTTAGCAGTATACGTGCTAATTGCAAATTTATTTCATATTAGATTAAACCCCTTTGATGAGTACATGTCGTTTTCTCAACATAACCTACGATACGAGAGCTTTGTTTAGACACGACCTTTTGAGTTCAGTTCAATAAACAGAAAGTGATTGGATGTCATTTCCCCGAAACATGGACGGAATAATGACGTCACGTATCCCCTGACGTCACTCGCCCACGGTCGGTTAGAAATAAACCTTTAACAAAAGCAGTGCTCTTAGCGATTGTAGAGAGGCAATATACTGAATAAAATTAAAATAAACAATTGTGTGTCCTCTGATTTATTTCTGTTCTCTAAGGTTCTTGTAGGCGTCTGGTAATTATTTAGAGAGCTTGTTATCTAAATCTGCAATTTCCAATCTTGTGACTGCTCTCTACGCCATAAAATATAAGGCCGTGATATATACGAGTATCTCCATTTACTACATCATTAAATTCTAAAATCTAATATTATTATATTACTTTTTCGAATACTAACGGATTCAAAAACGTCAACTCAAGCGACGTAGCCCATCAGCAGATCAATTAGTGATCAAATTGGCTGGGACAGATACTATTGACGATCTATCGACTACAGTCGCCGTACTATCGATACTCAAATGTGTGGTCGCAGGATTCGCAGGTGTTTGTGTTGCTCATGTGTGGGTCGAACTGCGCATATGGCGTTATAGCGAGGGTGTGAGGAGGGGGGGAATAGAAGCAGAGTAACTGCTCATGCTCGTAGCTAGCTTGGTACATTTTATTGTAGCTTGCCTCTCTAGATACTACTGACGCTGAGTGGCGTACTCGCACTTTATCGATGTCGATAAACCGAGTAATGGCACGTTATTTTTCTCAACATACGGCCTTTGTTGCGCATTGGATCTGGCGCTGTTATGGTTTATGTTTAAATGTTAAGTTTCGTCCTGGTTTAGCATTCATTTTAAGATTGTCTGATTTAAATTTGTGTGTAATGAAAAATATTACAGTAAGCAATATAATTTCTAGTGAAGATTTAATACTGCTATAGCTTAATTGTACATTTAAAATAACTTAGTTTATGAAAATTATACATGAGGTTAGTAACAGTACCTAAATAGATGTTGAATGTTAATAGAATTTTTCAGGGCTACTGCTTATACCTGAATTGTGTTAACTATTTAAAATAATAACGTTAATTTTACTTTTTATACTTTTTTATCATAGTAAATCCATTTTTTTATAAATTGAATTTACCATGCATGTACTAATGTCAAAAATCTAAATACAAAAGGCTTAGTTACTAAAATAGTAGCTTTATTGGCATCACTGGCTGCCTTGTGTGTAGTCAACATTTTCTATAAGTTCACTAACATAATCTTGACGGTACTCAACTAAAAATCATTTCTTGTAAAGTTTATTTTTTGTCTGCCTCAAAGTAAGCACTGACTATAATAGTTACTTTGTTGTGGATATATCGATAAGCTGTATAATGTCATCACTACTAGGTTAACTCTCCAGTGATGCGGTGCTGACTAGCCTGTGTGTGGTCAATAATTTTATTACTAGTGAAAGCGTTGTGCGCGAGGTGCCAAATGAACAACACAAACTTCAGCTTTAAAAAAATATAATTTACTAAAAAAAATCAGGGTGGATCTAGAGGGCCCTATAGCCGGATACTATGCCGGAAGTTCTGTGTCACTTGGGAAAGTAAGGAGGTACTGTCCTAGAGTCCAGTGCTGGGAAGTGGAGCTGCTGGTGGCCAGTTGTTGGGGGCTGTCCAGGACTCAAGTAGGTATATCTATGTGTTTAGGTCTTTCCGCGGGAAGATCGTATGTATCCTTACGGGTATTCGTAAGTCCGAAACTGGAACCCTGGAAGTGATCCATGTCCGTGGTCAGAGAAATGCCCAAGAAATGATGACCAGCCATTGCCACGAGCGGTGATGATGATATGAGGTGATGGTGATGGACGTACCTACTTTTACTTAAGTGCAATGACTGCGGCTGCTGGACATCATTAAGAACAGAGTTCACATTATGAAATTAGTAATTATAAAATGAAAATACAAGTCTAGACAACATAGTAATTAATGATATTATTTAAGTATTTCATAAGCTGTTCGTAATTATTGAAATTTTTGACAATAGGGATAGAAAAAGCTGGTCGATAAAAAATATCGATACCACATAATTTATTTTTAATTTTGAAATTAAACATGAGAGAGAAAAAACTTGAATGAAAGAATTGATGATCAACCGAACTTGTGAAGTTCGATCGAAATTATGGGAGCAGCATCATTTGAAATTGGCTGTGATAGACGGAAAAGTGATTCTATAAAGGTTCCGTTTTTTAAATTTTTTTACGGCACCTAAAATCATCACACATTGACATTTGTACGGAACACAAAAATTTCTCAAAGTATTTTGAATTGTCTTGTTATTTATATAGCTCTGACGGCCAATGTTGAGCACTCTTGAAGGGCCGTACTAGAAATGCAAAATGAAAAAAAAAATGTATTTTTTCCACAATGTTGAAAAAAAGACATGAAGAAAAAACTTAGTACCCTTGTTTTTTTTTTCTAACATTTGGCTTTATTTTCAGAAAAAAAATCTATTGAAAATTGAATAATTTATTGATGTATGTTTTCATTGCTTTCTTATTTCTTACATTTTACTAAAATTACATATCGAATTACTTAATTTATACTTTTTTGATTTATTTAGACTGAATTTTTGTTTAATTGGTTCTTTACTAATGAAAGTCCTTGTCAAATCCCCGTTCGGTTCATGTTTGTACCAAGTTGTACCGGGAATCCCGGTGCGCAACTTGAATGCAGTGCCGTAAATAGACCTTTCTACGCCCTGTGCGAGCTTCCATAACTGCGCTCTTGTTTTTTTTTCAGATATTATAGGTACCCTAGAGCAATGCTATGTATAGGCCTTTACTTCATTTCAGGGTGATAAAATAAAGCACAAGGAACTTGGTGTTGGTGAACCAGTTATTTAATATTTTGGAACAAAAATCTATTTTTAAAGAACTGATTTGGGCATACAAGCAGACGAGCCATCTAATGTTAAGTGGACCCTTCGCCTTTTATACAACCCACTGTGTCTCACTCACTAAAACTCAAACGCAAGTTCACTTGTGCAAATGCGTTGCCCACCTTTATTTTACGCTTAAGATGAAATTTTTGGGCCTCTCTTCATACATCTATTATAAAATAACACCCTGAAAAGTTTCAGTAAACTGCAAATTAATTTAATTTTAAGTACACGGTATGGTCACAGAATAAGTACTAGTATATGTAGTCACGTAGTATGGAAGAGTTTTGAATAAGGAAGGTAGGATGATATGAATTACGTATGAATTTGTGAAAAAACGTTTATTCGAAAATATTTGCTACATTATTCACAACTTCGACAAACACTAAACACAAACAGGGGGAACTTATCAGGAGCAAACCGGAAAAATAATAGTCCTGCCTGGTCTGGCCTTTCTTGCGCCTCCAAGAGACTACGCCCTGTGCCTGGGCACCGGTGGCACTGCCCAATTTACGGCACTGCTTGAATGTTGCCAATATATTTATGTAAACTTGGTACTATTCCACCAAAAAAGTATGGTAGGTTCATAAATAAATAAAAAACTCCAATTATAAACTGTTGAGTATTAATCTTTAACGGAAACTGCCTTATCAATTTTAAATTCTGTATTCTTGAAAAAAAAACCTGCTCCAGAAAAAAAACTTTTTTTATTTCAAGTATTTGATCATGTTAGAAAAAAACTGTTTTTTTGCAACGCTAAGCCGTACCAACATTGCTACTATCAACCAACCCTCCTTTTGGCTTCGCCGCAATTGAGTAAAAATCAAACGTTGATTTATAATTATTTAGATAGTGAAAAATAATTTGTTTATATTATTTTTCACTATCTATTATTATATTATTACTGACTAATTGCTAACCCTATTACCCGTGCACGAGGATTAGTATTTCTCAAAAGTATCGATGTAGATATTTTTCATGTCATACCTCCCTCGGGGTTCACGAAGTCTCATTCTTGCAACAGTAAATTTCCTTATTAGAGAAAGGGATACAAGATGAGTTTTATGCCAGATTATCTCTTTCTGAACCTTAAATTTTTTTTTGCTCTTTGTAAAAAACGCTGCATGTCGCAGTCACTATTGCGAATTCAGCCGTTCTTGAGTTGGCTAACTCGTGTCATAAGTAGTATTGAATGTTATTTTGTTTTCATGTGAATATATGTTTATTAATATTTTATTTACAAATAAGTTCAGTTTGGGTTACGTAAAATAATAAATTACATTTTTCTTATATTTTATTTTCGTTTAGGCTTAGTTTTAAGTCAATATGATTAAACTTGTAAATAAGTGATAATTTAACTGTATTAAATTACTTAAGAATTTGTAAAACGTTACACTAGTTCCCTAACAAATACACATTTGAGGTACTTTACTATAAATTTCTTGTCAACTTGTTACATTAGAATACGTACCCTTAACAAAGTAATCAATCACTTAATTAGTAATTTTGTTGAAATTAGTAACTTTGCTGTCGGTATATCGATGAGTTGTATAGGGACATCACTGCATAGGTTAAAACTCGTCGGCGGGACGGTGCCGGCTGCCCTGTGTGTGGCCAATAATTTTATTACTAGTTCACTAACACACCGTTTGCGGTACCCAAATATTTGTTCCTTATTGTGTTTTTTTTTGACTACGTTATCAATTAAACACATACAAAAAAAGCAACTTTGTTGTCGATATATCGATAAGCTGTATAGTGACATCACTGCATAGGTTTACTTGTCGGCGGGGCGTTGCCGGCTACCCTGTATGTGGATAATAAGTTTATTACTAGTTCACTAACACACCATTTGCAGTACTCAACTATTCGTTCCTTATTGTGTTTCTTTAGACTACCTTATCCAGTAAGCACATACTAAAATAGCAACTTTGTTGTCGATTTATCGATAAGCTGTTGATTTGGGTACCGCAAACGGTGTGTTCATTAACAGATTAACACACCCGTTGCGGCACTCACTAACAATTGTATAGTTTCTTTCATTTAATAAGTAACCTTCTTAAAGATGGGTGTGTAAAACCTATCTAGCAAAAAAGACGATGGGTTGGCAACCTGTCTACACCGTCGGGTCACTGCTCCTAACACTCGCTCTAATGATGATCGTCCAAATCGATCAAAATCTGGTCAGCCTTTCTGACTATATCACGTGAGTAAACCGCTTACAATATTTTGGGGAAACAATAACAATTATTTGACAATGGGTCACGGTCTTAACGGGGCGGGGGGTTGGTAAGCCTGAAAGGTTAAAGTATACACACGATGACTTTCTCTTAACCTATAATAGTGCGAGACAAGACGTAATTGTATAATTATAAACAAAACTGCTTGAAAACAAATGTAAATTGGTTAAATAAAAGTAGTATACATTTATTTGTAAAAATGAAAAAACAAACGTGTTTTATCAGTAATTCAAAATACCATATATCATTAAACAAGAATCGCTAATCTCCTTTCAAGTAATCAAAACTTCATTCATATGCCCGTGGAATTGCTAAATCAAATAAAATATTTGAATTTCAACTTTATATATTGTGTTTAAAGTTGAATTTGAAGTGCCACGTGTTAGTAGAGTGACAGATAGTGTGATCATATTTAGGGGAGACACATTTCCGATGTTTTAGCTGTAGGTTTCAGAAACGGGGAAAATGTATCGGCATACAGATATTTTTTGTATTCTGTGGATTTTCTAATAATATAAAAACAAAACATAGAATAAAGATTTTTCCGGAAAATACAAGCATAATGTCGCTCCATTTCCAACGATAAAATGGCAGCTAACGCTGAAACCTCCAGAGGGCAATTAAAATTCGTAATAACTCGAAAGTAAAGTCAACGTAAGTTAAACAAAGCGGGAAAAATAATTAATCGTTGACACGGCTGCTTTAAAACGTTACCGTGGCGGTTTCGGCCCGAAATAATTTAAACTCAGCAAAAAGCGCAATGAATTTATTGCCACCTGAATAAATGATAACATCGCGGTGAATTTGATGTCAATATGTGTTAACACTAAGCTATTTAGTTCACGACTCGAGCCCCTTTCCCACCCTCCTTTACACTCACACAGATATACCCCGCTCACCCACTGTTTTGTTTGTGTGCGTCACCACCACGCGCGAAAAAGCAATTTTTCACAGGTTTCCCAACGCACACACGGGCACAAAGACGAATGTAGTGAGTCCCTTGCCCCACGAAAAGTTTTGTAGTACAGAATTTGTTCACTAGTTGTGTCTAGACATGCCATGCTTTTAAGTTGGAGGTGAATCCTCGGAGACTTGTTTCATGAACTTGCCTCGAATAAGTACTGAATTTTTTATGTTAATGCGATGGATTATGTAATAAGATATTGTATGGTAATTTAATTTTCAAAGATTAGTGAAATAATATTGGGCACTTATTTTAAGTGTTTATCAATTGGATTAATATTTTTATAAATTATGAAACTAACGATAAAAATGAATTAATAAAAAAAATTCTTAGTACAAGATCTCTTTTTCAAGAACTTTTCGATGTCAAACAATGTTTTCCTGTCTGACCCGTTGGGGATAAAAACGTGATAGTGACTCTGTATTTTTTTATTTTCTTACTTTAATAGTTTTAAAGTAATAAAATAAAAAATACAGATTCATTACATCATGGTCAAATATTAAAGTGTTAAAATAAAATGGTTAAAATTAAACCTAATACCGGTTATTTTAATACGAGTATTATTATTCTTATATATGTAGGAGGTATTTATTTAAAACATATTGTAAACAACACATATTTAAATTTGGTATTTTATAAAAATCATACATAAAAATACACGTTACATAAAAATGCAGAAACGTTCCGAATCCAATAAAGTTCGATACTTCAAAAGCGGATGACGCAAAACGTAAAATCGCAGAATACCCAAGTGCCGCGGGAAAATCATGGCAAGGGAATGCATCCAAAATGATTATGGAATGTGCCCGAAGGAGACAGGAACATTGCAGTCACACTACGCGCAGTCGGTTAGACAGAGATCAAATATTGAATATCACTGCTTGCGAAAAAGTACAATGTTGCGAAAAGTCGCAGTGGGAAATTGCACCATTTTCACCCGTTTTAGGGTGGAAAATTTGATGAACGTCGGAGAACATAGGTTAGGCTAGGGTAGGGGTCGGCGGGTGGCGGGTGGGGACTCGCTGGCTCTCAACTGTGGCAGATAATCAATATCCGCTTGGCTTGTGGACACTATAATAATATATGTTATTTTATACCCACCCTTTTCGCTCAGGCACTCAACGCGCATCTCGCATCCCTTTCGCACCATTATCTAAAATGGACAGTGGCGTAGATTTGGTAAATGATAACTGTGAGAAAGTATTTATCACGACAATGAAGCGTGATATGTAATTATATAACCTATTTAGAGTATAGTGGTGATATGTCGGACTTGGGGGGTTCTGTGGTGGTTGTTAGTGATATATTTGTTTTTATTGACGGTATTGAGGTTGTGCCGGCACGCGATGCGGGCTTCTTCATTACTTGTAGGACTGACTCGTTCACATTGCGCGGGTTAATTGAATTACGTAATTAACTTATAACTTGCATATTGGATTCGTTCTTTGTTTGTTCTGAGTCATGTTCTACTTGTTAGAAATTATGGATTATAAGAAAGATTATTTTTAATTTATGTATATTTAGTGTTGGTACCTATGAGGCCTTACAATAGCGCGCAGTTAGGCTCTGCGCGTGGTAATGTTACAAGCAATAGTCTATCGATACTATCGTAGCCTTGAAAAACAGTCACAATATCGATAAGACTATCGATAGTATCGAATAACCGATAATATCGATTGTATCGATAGTATCGATTGTCAATACTATTGATGTAAGGTAAAACTATCGATAGTAACGATACTATTGAATTTAGATACTATCGATAAATTCAATAGTATCGATAGTATCGGTTATTAAATACTATCGATAGTCCTATCAAATATTGTCATTGTTTTTCGAGGTCAACTATCGATAGTTATGGAACGCGAGCGCGTGGTGCCCATCGCCTAACAACGGATTTTCCATGAAACTGCGGGCTATCGCGTGACAAGTATGACATTGCGCGGTGTTCCGCGTTCTACCAAGCGGAGGCCACGAGTACGCGCGTCCAGCGGCAGGAACATGCAGCGGCGACCAGCGGCAGCGACAAGCGGCGACGACGAGCTGTGACGAACACCACCGACCACACAAAAGTCACCTAAACGTATGGTTTTTGTATGGGAAAACCATTCGTTTAGGTGACTCCGCGTGACAGAAATCGCTCTTCAGCAGTGATGATAAGCGGCGGTAACCAGCGATTTTCATGTTCAGTGCTCGCTGGTCACTGACTCACTGTGCATCAAAACATGTTATAGTTTTAGAGAAGCAATGTGATATAAAACTATGACCGCGATCAGTTTTTTTCTATTTCAGATTTTGGGCTACTGAAGCACCTCTTGGATTCGTAAAGGCTCGGCGCAGGTGGTAATTTTATATTAGGGCCATGCCTTAGCTACTCGTTATGTTTTTCTACTGTTAAACTTTTTTTATTACAGTCCTCTTAGTTAAATGGAACGTTATATAAAAGGCAAAGAAAATATTAATGAATAAAACTTTGAAATTTTATTGTTTGAAAAATCATTGTTGCCGGTTTTTCTTTTTATTCCCTGCACATGTTGGCTTCATGCAAACTTACTTGGACAAACACCTTTAGCTATAGAAACTTGGCAAACAACTTGTAAAGTATGAAGTTCGTTGAAAAACCTTGTTGCTACGTTCGATACACCGCTTTTTTATTTGTTTTATAATAATACTTGAAGGATTTTAGATTTTTGACGGCAGGATAGACAGTACCTCGTTTCACGATACACAAAGGTTAGTATAAGCCATTCCTTAGGAATACAAAGGGGGGGGGGGGGAAATGGGAAGTGTGAACTTATAGAAACTACGTCAACTTAGCGGCATAGTTTTCCAGTTCATCAGATATATTATAATCACGTTTTTTTTTTTTCAAACCAACTGTTAAGCTTCTACGGAGGACGAGGGATGGGGCGCTATACTCAAACAAGAATCTTTTCAAAAACGGATCAATAAATTGAAAAGTTTTCTTTATAAGCCCTCAAAACTATAAGAGTTACATCTAGTGACTTCGGAACTCTAATAATGGATTTTTTTGATATCGAACGCGGTGATTTTCTAGAACGCTGGACAATATCCGAGAAAATGCCAGTCGCTCGCAGCTTTTCCGTTTAAATTACATTTTTCTATAAATTCGATTCAAAATTATTTTACAGATTGCTTCAATCGCCCCTGTTATGTGAAAACCATCCCCAAATAATAATGGAGACATAATTTGATTGAAACCCGTCTGGCGTCGAATCAGTTGAATGAGGAAATATAACTTTCTGGAAGGGCACAAGTTCATTTTAACCCCGGACAAAAAAGCCAACAGCTACGTCAAACTTATTTATACCCCTCTTTTTTGTCAGGGGTTAAAAATGAACTTTTAGATAGTTTTGTCTTTTGTTTTGTGTTTGTCTGGAATATGGTAGCGCCTAAACGAATGAGCCGATTATGATGCAGTTTTTTTGTTTGAAAGTTGACTTGACCGTGATGGTCTATGCTTGATAGAAATCGGTTCTGCAGTTCAAAAGTTATTGAGGAACGTTTGAAAGTCAGGGGTTTTATAATTGTCTGAAAATAAACTTGTTATGTGTTATTGTCTTACCTTTGTAACGATGTTACAATTAACCTTATTATACTAGCTAATATCAGTCCAATGCTGGATAAAAGTCATCTCCAAATAAATGAAGTATTTGTCCATAAATTACCACGTTGGGCAGATAGGTTGGTAATCGCAGTAAATACTATTAATTCTTGGGTTGAAGACGCTGGTGCCTTTTCCCTGTTACCTGTACGTTCCCCCATATCTTTGCCCAGCTGTGGGACATATCTGACGAATGATTAAAAATTAAAGTTGCTTTTACCAACTTACACTCATAAGTGGAAACTCCCATTGGACCTGTCAGAGAGATGTGTACTTTACTCATGCCAAAACCTTGCGTCTTGTATTTTGTGCATTTACAGACCAGCGACAGTATTCCCGCGACAGTTGGCTACCACCGGCGACTGTCTCCAACTCGTGACGTCGCCCGACAGTGGCCGACTGTCGCAAACGGTCACATGACATTTTGAATATATCACAAACTGTCAAAACCGTCGACAATCGCCGATCCTCGTCCTCGAAATCGCCGACAAACACGCAGCAGTTTTTGACAGTTTGTGATAGATTGATATGTGTCACGTGAATTTTTACGACAGTTGGCGACCGTTGGGCCTTGAGTCGGCAACTGTCGCCGACCGTCACCGACCTGTGTCGCGGAAATACTGTCGCTCGTCTGTAAGAGCCCTTACAGTACCTACTATTATTTCAAGTCACTTCCAGATGTATGTCTCTGCTTATTAATTCGCGCAGATTAGATACAGATACAACATATAAATATATTGTTGTCTACTATAAGGGCGGAAGTTTGATAAAACGTGAACGGTCATACCTATTTGTTATCGATTGATTGGATGGCCCCTCTAATCTCATGAATTAATAGATATTGCTTAATTGAAGGAAATGGTCATTGCGTTTGATTGGAGATTAGTTGGTTTGAAGATTTTGTGGGAAAAAATGTTTTTGAAAAATTATGCCGTTTTGAATAAGCGTGACGAGAAGTTATCATGTTGTCATCCTCAGAAAAAAATAATATATTTAAACGTTTAGTTTATTTTTCTAGTCGTTAAAATATTTAATACATGAAGTTGGAAAAAGGAATCAAAATAGTGATGAGTTGCTGCCGCATCATCTATATATATCTATATAAAATCACTCTAATATTAAAAATGTGAAAGTTGTGTGTGTGTGTGTGTGTGTGTGTGTGTGTGTGTGTGTTTTTGTGTGTGTGTGTATTAACACATAGGCTACTTTTTCTGCGGGTAACACCGGGGGCGCAGCTTGTTATTCAAATTTATAGACTAAATAGGTATACTCTTTGTGTATAAGAGCGAATTTCCTGACCTTTAAGTCACCCTGTAGTTAATATGGCCCATTGTCGTACTAAGTAATTACCCAAATGCCCACTCCATTGACACGAGCGTTCAATTTGCAAACATTAATTGCCTATATTAATATCTGTTCACATTCAATGAGCGGGTTAAATTGGGCACACAGGTATGGACATAATACGCAAACAATATTAGGAGAAATCTGCATTACTGGACGCACTTATATATAGGGCATAGATGAGATAAAGTGCAGAGCTTAAGCTTTGCAAACTAAGAATTTTCTGCCGAATAATTAAAATTTAAAAAAGATGGTTCTTACAATCTCGTAAGCCGACACTTATCTAACATGGTTTATTAAACAGTGACTATATTACAAACCATGTTACTAAAATTATATGATGACAGTGACTATATTATGACACACTGTTTCTTTAGCTTTAAGCGTATTTTGACATTAAAAACAAAAATAGTTATTTTTAATTATCAAATGTGATATCATTTTTTATAAGCCAATCTTATTTTATAGGATTATCTTATTCCAACCTTGAACTATGTTTTTTTAAGGCGTTACATGGGTTATTAGCGCTTGCGCATTTTATGCAACACCGGGTATAGTTCACTCAGGCTTGCTACATAATATATTAATCTGTGTTTTTCGCCTGGATTGATGTCTATAAATGGCGTAAGTATTTTGAACTCCTTTGTGCTTTGGAAAGCACGTTCATATTGGTGTTGCTATTTCGCAACATTGATCCTATTCAAGCCGAAATTTGAAATTTGGATCTATTAAAATTAAATGTGCCCATTTAATTGGCCAATGGATGTTGACTACTTTCTGTTAAAAAAGTATTGTAAATCGACATTAAATTTAAAGCTTCGCATACAAATCAGCGCTCAGCCAAACGGATTTTGTACGGGTGGACATAAATTTATTATCGATTTTCAATAACTATACAAATTAATACAGCATCATGGACTAGACTCGCTCCAAAAATTTTGCTGGTGGGTAAGAAGTCACCCTGCATATTTTAACTTACACTCTGCATTGTATTTCCTCCATGTCCTTTACTTGTCAACGACATAACACGCGATAGGTGATAGATAATACCATATATATGATAGTTTACGTAATGCAGATGCGTAGTGTTATGTTAATTAAGTGATTATGTCGAGACGTGCTTTATGAGAACTCGATGTGATGACTGAATATAATGTCGATCGATATGTCATACGTGTTTCAAGTGAACCCTGCACATATAATATGTAATAAAAACCCTGTCCGATCCTTATAGGAGCAACTCAGACCGTCCATATGAACCATTTTTCCTATAGGACCAATGCTTTTAACTCGAAGAAATAATCGAAATTTTTAAACCAATTGCCAGGCCGGCCGAACACTTTTGTATGAAAAGGTCGTTTTTTTTTCGAGTTTTAAGCATTGATTCCATAGGAAAAGTTGTTCATATTGACGGTCTGAGTTGCTTTTACAAGGATCGGACAGAGTTTTTGTTACATGTTGTATATGTGTTGCGATAATGGATTATCATGAAATACGATGTTCAGATGACCCTGCCTGCATCCTTCTTAAGGTCGTGTATGGGAGTAGGATTTTATATAGGGTTGTAATATACAGATACTTATTTAATTTTCGAATCTTCTCACAAAATTTCACGATGACCGGTGTTGTTCCCTTTCCTATCCCCAACCCACTTTCTTTTCTCTCGTCTTCTTTCTTCGTTCAATTTTATCCATTTCTAAGAACACGTTCCGAAACGGCGCAAACAAACGACTTCTATTTTAAAAAAATCTCTTTCTCTCTCTCTCTCTGAAATAGAAACAGAGAAAGCCAGCCTGTGAAAAAAGAAAAGTAAAGAGTTTTTAGTAGTAAAACAGATATAAATAAAAAAAGTAAAAAAAAACACAATAAACATGTTTAATAATGAAAAGGAATTAGAACGAGTCATAAAAGGGCCTCATAATCAAAGCGTATGAAGATCTCTATCTCTCAATCAGCTTCCATACAATCCATCTCTCAAGCTAACTATAATACACACATGAATCTTTTCAACTTAGTTTTTTCAATTTAGTTGGACACACGACAGCAATGCAAAGTAAGGATAGTACAGAACTAAGGCTTTGTAAGTCTGGACTTACACTGTATTAAATTCAAATGTTGGACAAAACAACATAAAAAAGGCAATACATAAATAATATGAGTTAAAAGTCACAAGTCTGAAATGTTATTTTCTCGTAAAAGTGCAATTATATAATATAGCCAGTCATATTATTATACATATTTTCGGTACTACGGGGTTTAAGTGGGTTCGAGCCCCACTCTACCACTCCCCATCCTCGTAGGATGGCCATTTCTTTAAGTGAAAAAAAAGTGGTGACGTATAATTTTTTTTGTCATTTTTCTAACACAAGAAGCTTAATGAGATCTACTTGGTATTTTTCAATAGCGTCATTGACTCTTGTATCTATATTTGCTTACCCGAAGGTAAATTCATTTTTACTGTAGCTTATGAAAAAATAAATATTAATCAATGGAGTGTAACTTTATTTCTTATTTCCGCATATTGATCCTTCCAAATGGTTATGTTCAGTTCTGGTACCAATTTTAATGTTGACTATGCTTTCTTGGACAACACCAGCTTCTTTGCTGTACTTTAATTATTTTGAACTGTATTTTTTCACCGGATTATGCCCCTTCGTCACGTGGGCACCCTCGCGACATATTGCCTGCTGCTTCACCCTCCGGAGTACTGACCTCTACAATTGCGAATCAATTTCCGAATCATCTTGGGCCGACTAGTGCTTTTATTTTAAGTTTATTTTGTTCTCCCTTTAAAATTTATGATCGTAGAAAAACTTCAATCGACAGGTGATCTACAGATGTCTGTTCGAACCCTGATCCAAGACAAAAATCCTGACAAGGGAGAGGCAATAATATTAGAGGTTAGCTCATCACTCATTAGTAAGGAACTGATAGAAAGATATTCGTATCAATTACATCGCTATCAAATGGTAAGTAGGGTAATAAATTTTACGATATAAGTAGTCAACATCTATTGTGGTTAAATTTTCTTTCAAGTTTCTTAAAGGTCGTGTACACATTATCACGCCTTTATTTTTTTTTTTATTTAATCTTTATTGTTCATCAAATACAAATTGTACAGAACAATAGGCGAACTTAACGCTAAAAGCGTTGTCTACCAGTCAATCTTTGGGTTATACAGATAGTCTAAACGTGGGTTGCAAGACTTGCAAGACAATTTAAGCATTTAAAAAAAACAATGTAAATAAAAGTATATACAGATAAATACAATAATATAATATTTTATATATAATAGACACATACACATATACTAATATACATTACACATACGATACACATATAACTATATATATATACACATATATACATATACATATATATATATATATGCAGCAATTTTTAAACTTCTCTTATAGATCGGCCAGGAAGTGCTTAAACACTCGCGTCTTGAAATTAGCGCGACTAGGAGCGGTTCGTATGGGCTCGGGAAGCGCGTTCCAAAGTCTTACTGCCGTAATGGCGAAAGAGTTGGAAAGAAAACCAGTACGGTGAGAAGGAATAGAAAGGGTCAAACTACTAGAAGAACGCAGGATTCTTTCGTGAGTGGAAGATAGAAGTTGAAAACTTGACTTGAGATATTCAGGGGCAAGGGGATTATTAAGCACATTATAAAGCTGACATAAAATATGAAGATTTCTGCGTTGGCGGATAGGGAGCCATTTAAGCTCAGAACGGTATTCGGAAACATGATCATATTTACGAAGACAAAAAATAAATCTTATACAATTGTTAAGAAGTCTGTCTAGTTTGTTCAGCTGGTCTTCAGATAAATCCAGATAGCACACATCACCGTAATCAATAAAGGGCAAGACAAGAGCTTGAGCCAGCATGATCTTAGTTTTAATGGGTAAGAAATTTTTCAAGCGCTGAAGATAGTGTAGTGTGGCATATATCTTTCGATACACTTCGACAATGTGTGCGTTCCATTTAAGATTATCGTCTACCAGGATACCCAAGTCCTTAACTACGGGGCTAAATGGAATCAAAGTATTATCATAAGTAACAGGTTGGACAGTATCTAAGTCTAGGATATTAAGCTGATAAGAGCTTCCTACTATAACAGCCTAACACTTTCTTGCATTTACTTGTACTCCAAATTTTTTTGACCACTCCAGTATATTATTTAAATTTTCATTTATTAAAGAAATCGCCTGATTTATATTGTCAATGGTGGTGTGTGTATAAAGCTGCAAGTCATCTGCATAAAAGTGATAATTACAAGTGAGATGATGTGAAAGAAAATTTATGAAAATTGAGAACAATATAGGAGACAATATACCGCCTTGCGGATCACCAGCCTCCAACTCGCACCAGTCAGACTCTGCCTGACCACTACGAATCTGCTGCCGGCGACCACGAAGATAACTTGAGAACCAATCAATCACCGTGGTTGAGACATTGCAATAGGAGAGGATATAGCTATTAGGATATCGATATCAACTGTATTGAAGGCATTGCTAAAGGCTGGTGTTTCATGCCAGCTCTTATATCTTCAGTGACTTTAAGCATCGAAGTAGTTGTGCTGCGACCAGGTCTAAATCCAGATTGATAAGAATTTAAGAGATTGTTGTCATGTAAATGTTTGGAGAACTGACTGAAGACCGAAGCTTCTAGTATCTTAGATAAAAAGGAAAGGATTGAAATTGGGCGAATATCGTTAAGACGAATGGGTTCAGGGATTTTAGGAAGAGGGTGAACATATGCATTAAGCCATAAGGCTGGGAAACAGTGTTCGGCAAGGCTAGAGTTAATAATGTGCGTGATAACAGGAAGTACAAAAGGGAGAATAGGGATTAGCATCACGCGACTAATTTGATCAGGCCCAGCGGCATTAGAAGTAATGGATTGGATGATTTTATGCACGTCTTCCTCAGTGACCGCGGTAAATTCGAACAAACTACCGCCAGGAGCAGGTAAGGCAAGAATAGAAGAAATAGTAGATTGTTTTATATTTTTATCCAAGAGTGGAACTGAAGTGAAGTGATGATTAAGTTCATTTAAAGAGAACGGTAATTTAGCTGACTGATTATGATTTTTACCTATGCCCTGAGAATTAAGATTTACTGTAAACCCTTACGGGGTTTACAGTAAATCTTAATTCCTGTAAACCCTTACGGGGTTTACAGGGCCAAGCCCTGATGAAAGACGTATAAAAAGATTGATATCTTGTTTTTGGACTACCGATTTGTAAAAATAAATAGAGTACTTATACAAGTACAATAATGTGCAGGCAGCATAAACTTCCTACATAACCATCTGAAGATTCATTTAGGTCAAACGACTCGATCGGTGGTGACGTCACTGCGGGACTCGATCTTTGTTGCAGAGCCAATTTAATTTCAAGGAGGAGTTATTAAACTTAGATATTCTTTCCTTTTTACTTACAGGAAGTTATAAAAAAATTACATTACTTGTAATTAATAACCTACCAAACAAAAAAATGTGGACAAATGTAAATATACCAATTTTATCACTTACCCATTAAGAGTCTATATTATATCCGCTTCAATGCTAGTATAACATGTACTGTATATTTAAGCAATAATGTTTTGGCAAATACCTAAACTAAATAAAGCATACTTTATAACACCAAAAACCAATGTAACAGTACAATAAAAAGTTAAAATTTACTTACACATCAAAGCAAAGTGACCCCAGAATTCGCTCTTTCAACGAACTATTTTTGTCATTCAAAAAAGAACCCAAATTAAAGCAGCAATACGAGTAGTATCTTTGTCATCCAATATCGGATGACACCCTTGCTGTGTGTGCAACAAAATGCAATATTGACACAGAAGGGCCACAGATTCACCGTTGATTTGCAGTAATTGATCGCTCCGGGCTATGCGACAAGGGTCACCGTTTCTATAAAATAATGATTGTGTAGAAGGATAGCTCTTGTATTTTAATTCTTTTCCCTAAGATAGTTATAATGTTACTATTGTATTATATTATATTTGTAAGTAGAAACGGACAGAAATATGATATTTTCGCCTACTCGTCTATGTGGCGACAGGCCTGTGTCACTCCCCGCTTAGGTATCAAAAATATACCTACGACCACTGCGCAATGGGAAATTCAGTGATATTTATCGTTTATCCAGAGTGATAAGAATGAAATTGGCTTGTAATGGATTTCTAGGTATCTAAACAAAAAGATGCTGAGTTCTGACGCCATCTAAATTATCTAAATTAAATTATATCGCTAGCCACATGGAGTAAATATTTCTTTGAAGCTCTTTGCTGAGTAAGATTTCTTTACGTGAGAAATAGTGTTTATTCTGTGCTAGTGAGTAGACGACTAATACAGTATTAATGAGATTCTTTCGGTGATTTTTTTCAACAGCGATCGTTCTCAAGTTGTAGAACTGGTAGTTTTACAACAATAAATTAATAATTTCAATATATTTATTAACATTCCACGACGTAGTGTATAGTAATATTATTACGTGTAGAAATGCCTACAATGGTTGAGATCCGCGACGGCTGATCGACGCGTCAACTCGTAAACGGACACCAGAAGGGACTGGTCAGCTCAACCTAATTTTTTAAAGACTACTCAGTATTACGTCATATTCTGATAATTTATGCTATGGTAAAGAAATGTACTAACAAAATGATTAAGGTTTTTTACTGACGAAAGCAAAATGTTAAATATTTGAGTAGTTTTTGTTGACAAGTTATTTAAAATTGCAATAAAGCCCAACACAGACCCCAACAACTCACCATTATCGATCACGATTGGAACATTTACTGTGAGTGTGCAGTGCATGTTTCAAGTATTTTTTTTTTTTAGATAGGCTTGTAATTATGAAATAAGATTAATTGGTAGTAAAGTAGGCAATGTTAAAATATGGGATTAGTTCTGAATTACAATCAGTGTAAGTCTACTCACAAAGTGTGAGTTTGTACGTAACTTCTGTCTTGCTTATATTTTGGGTCACCGTGTTTCACTTAACGATCATTGGAACACTGCTGTTTATTTAAGCTATGGTAATCGAATTTTGATGTAATTTGCCCATAGTTAATACAGCTATGTTAGTGTTCTTTGTTCGCTATGTTTAATGACAAGGACGATTATGACTTCATATACTTTGATGAATCGAAGTTTTGTAATATTATCGAATAGTATAAATAAGGATTACCTTATATATATTATTCGATATTGAATTTTGATACAATGATGATACAAACAAATATATGATGATATAAATATGATGATACAATGATACAAACAAATCCTAACCGTTAGGTTAAGATTTGTTTGTGTCAAAATTCAGTATTTTAAAATATTATAAAGTAAATTCTTTTTTAAAACTAAAATTGCAACAATTTCAATGTTATGTTAAATGTAACGTAATGCAAAAAATAATAGTACATATAGATGGCATTTATGTTTGCATTTTTTATATAGAAACATGTTTTAGATGAATATAGGTCCGTGTATAACATACATAACACATAAATGGAATTGTACATGCCATTAAATCGTAGAGAACGAAAGGTCGCAAAACCTAAAAACAAAATAGATTTACATAATTATTGAAATACAAACTTACCTTACATAAACCTTCTCCTAATCTATTTCCAAACAATTGTCACTTATAACAAACAGTAGATTTTTTGCCTTTGTTTCCAACGAAGCTCAATTAAAAGGCTGCTCGTACTCAAATTAATCTCCCGGTGCAGGGAGTGGTAAACGCCGGCTTAGCCCCGGCTCCAAAGGCTGGGGCGTGGAAATTTACATATTATTAATTTACATGGCAACACAGCCCGCTCCCAATCTGTGTAATTTGGGTGTTTAGTCGTACTCGTAGTGTGTTTCCTATACTGTAATTGCGAACTGTAATATCGCTTTAGTCTGGCGCCCATTTTCATTAAATATGTTTTTTTAGCCTTTGTTTTAATTTACCTATACTTACGTTTTACATGGTAACACAGCTTGCTCCCAATCTATGTTATTTGGGTGTCGTCGTACTCGTAGTGCGCTTCCTATACTGTAATTGTGAACTGTTATATCGCTTTAGTCTGGCGTCATCTCTGATAAAGCTTGTTTCTTTAGCCTTCGTTTTTATTTATCAAAAGTCAAAAGTGAAAAAATATACCTACTTACATTTTAGAGATTACAAACGGTGTTTTTTAGTCTGCGCTTTTGCTTAGGTTCTATACTTACGTATTAATAATTTAACTGCAACCCAGCCTGCTCTCAATCTGTGTAATTTGACTCGTAGTTTGCTTCCTATACTGAAATTGGGAACGGTGATATGGCTTTAGTCTGGCGCCTACTGTACCTTTTTTTTCTCTTATTCTCATTAAGGTTAATAAACATAAGTATACTTATTGACATGGCAACACAGCCTGCTCCTAATCTGTGTAATTTGGGTATTTAGTCATACTCGTATTTTGCTTCCTATAATGAAATTGAGAACGGTGATAAGGCTTTAGTCTGGCTCCTACTATTCCTTTTTTTCCTTTAATTCACATAAGTATACTTATTTACATGGCAACACAGCCTGCTCCCAATCTGTGTAATTTATGTGTTTATTCGTACTCGTAGATTGTCACCAATTATCTTGTGTTTGATTATTTTTGTTATATATTAGTCTCCAATATAATCTATAGATTTATTTATCATTAAATATAGTATCGTTGAGGTAGTATCTCATTACACTAGTTTTAGGTTACTTTGTAGCTAGTTCAATCAGTGTGATTTATCCCTATGTATACCTATATTTATTTATTTAAATATTTAATATTTGAAAATTATACACACCTTAAGAACTGCAAATGAAAAAGAACACGGACCCTGAATTCTGAAACGCCACAGATCAGTATGAAACCAGATACTTCCTTAGATGAGAAAGACTTAACAAGTACAAAAATAAAAAAGACAATCAATAATCTTGCAAATAACAAACAAAATAAGGATACATATATTTAAAAAAGGACTTTTGCTTTTTGACGGACAAAAATGTAATATTAAATTTCTCTTATCCTGAATTTATTAGCTACCTAATATAGAGCCAAGTCACTTGATTACATCTTAACAATATCAAGTTGTCTCGATCCGAAGATTTATCTGAGAATAGGATACCGATAGTAACGTGCCAAAATCCTATTTTCGAGATGGATTCTCGGAAATATATAGGTTTTCCCCGAAGCGTAGATGAAATACAAATAAATGTATTTTTAGTTGCCTATACGATATGTAATACATTTGAGAATGTTAATTAAGATTAAAGCAAGCATTCGTTCATACAAATTTTTTTTTCCATTCATTAATGTTATCTGATCTCAATTGTTGTTTATGTATGTTAGTTACCCAATAAAAGAATAGGTTTATATGTTTTATAATACAATAGAGAAGATGCATAATGAGTAGATTTTGATAAATGACTCTCATTTTGTAAGCTTTTATGGAAAAAAAGGCCTATAAGCACAATTAATTTTTTTTATCGATCCATATTTGATTTTTAGTTTATTGATAATGACAATGTTAGAAGTAATAAAAAGATTAAAATAATATCACCAAAAGATTTTCGTAAAGAATTTTAGCTACTTTTATTATGAGGCCAATCCTGTAAACGCAATATTTGACATAGCACCTGAACAAATGTTCTTACATCACGCCTACAAATGCGACATAAATGACGTCAATCCTGTCCGGTCTTTTGAAGGCGCACAGTATTCCAAAGACCCTTCGGACCGGACATTTTAAACTGACCCCGTAGGTTGACGTAGTTTGTTATACTGAGCAATTGTCTAGAAGTAACCCCTATTCAAATATGGATAGTTTTCGAGAAAAAAATTCTTAAAGTTCGCGGTTCCGGAGGGACCGAAAAATGAAAAATATTATTTATTTATACTTTGTTATTTTTTTTCAACTATTTACTTCTAGTATGATGTGCCATTCAATTATGAGCTCTTAAGGCTTTTTATAAAATAACAATTGTTAACAGTTTAGAAGATATTTAAAAAAAATCAATTTTTCGATTTTGATTTTTTTTTCATAAAGTTGTAGTTTCCGCACGAACTATTTTATGCTGGTAATACTTCAGCTTTATAACTACCTATGAAAAAAAAACCAGCCCAGTATCTTGCGTCTAACTTGAGATATTCGCCATTTTAATTTTGTATAAATTGCCTGCAGTATTGGTTATAGCAAAGTTGCATTGAAAATTTTGCTATACGTACAATTTCTGAGTACAAATTGCTTAAATATGTACTTTTTAGTCGTGAAGAAGAGGAAAAATTTCCTGGTTTGTTATTTTAATCAATATATTATGCTTACACATTAGACCAAGTTAAAAATTTGAAATTCAACGAACCAGGATATTTATGGATAATTATAGAAGAATACATTTATGGAAATACCTGAAATGTTCTTTAGAATTTGTGTTTTTTTTTTTAAATAAAATCCCTTACGATAGCTAAAAATATATATTAGGTTGGGGAAAAAGTCTTTTCGCATATAGTATGTATGAACTTGTAATAAAACCACTTTGGCTATATACTATTTGTACCTGGCTGGTTTTGGTATCATTTAAAAGTTTAAATTTTAAAGAAGATAATTCCAAATTCAAATTAGGAAAATGCGTGATTTTCATTTGTTTTTCTTACCGTCAAGATGAGTGAATCTAATGAAGAAATTAGATACATTTTAAAATTTTACTACCAAAAAGGTAAAAATGCAACGCAAGCCGCTAAAAAAATTTGCGATGTTTATGGACCTAGTGCAGTGTCTGTGAGAATAGCACAAATTTGGTTGAAGCGTTTTCGATCCGGAAATTTTGATGTCAAAAATGCACGTCGCTCTGGTCGCCCTGTTACGGATAAAATGGATGCTATTTTTGAAAAAGTGGAGCAAGATCGGCATATCAGTAGTTACGACGTAGCTGAAGAACTGGGAATTGACCACAAAACAGTTATGGCGCATTTGAAAAAAATGGGTACACAAAAAAGCTCGATATTTGGGTACCTCACGAGCTCTCTGAAAGAAACCTAATGAACCGTGTACTCATTTGTGATTCTTTATTACGACGTAATGAGACCGAACCATATTTGAAGAAATTGATAACTGGTGATGAAAAGTGGATCACGTACGACAAGAACGTGCGAAAAAGGTCATGGTCAAAGGCCGGTCAGGCTTCACAGACTGTGGCGAAACCCGGGTTAACTGGCAACAAGGTGATGCTGTGTGTATGGTGGGATTGGAAGGGCATTATTCATAATGAGCTGTTACCACCAGGCAGGACCATCGATTCAGAACTCTACTGCGAACAACTGATAAGATTAAAGCAAGAAGTTGAGAGAAAGCGGCCGGAATTAATCAACAGAAGGGGTGTGGTTTTTCATCATGATAACGCTAGACCTCACACATCTTTAACCACTCAGCAACAATTAAGAGAGTTTCGCTGGGAGGTGTTAATGCATCCGCCGTATAGTCCTGACCTGGCACCTTCAGATTTCCACCTGTTTCGGTCTCTTCAGAATTCTTTAGGCAGTGTCAGGTTAACATCACGAGAGGACTGCCAAAACTACTTGACACAGTTTTTTGATCAGAAGCCCCAAAATTTCGATAGCAATGAGATCATGTCCCTACCTATAAGATGGCAAAAAGTTATCGAACAAAATGGTGCCTACATACTTTAGTTAAATGTAAATAAACTATATTAAAAAATGTTTTGAATTTTCATATAAAATGCGAAAAGAATTTTTCCCCAACCTTATATACACGTATTGCAATTATTTTCGAGAAACGTGCAGCTATAGACGTTGAGTCAGTGTTGTTTTTGTTTGTTTGTTATCGAGCTGCCTTGAGGCAGCTAGATAACAATGATAACAATAACTTGAGTTTTATGACATAGTTTGACTACTGCTATGCAGTGTTGATAGCCGGGACCAATGGCCTAACGCGCCTTCTAAAGTATGGAGGAGCTCGAGAAATTTTGTTGCCATTTCAGGTCACCAAGTGCGGACCAAGCCTGGGGTTGGATAACTTGCAAAATTACTAGCAATGCGTACTCTCATCAGCAAACAAAGCTCCTAAATTAGTTTTTGTTGTATCAGCGAGTTTCTGGTTGCATTCTTAGCTTCGGAAATCGGGTACGCTTAATACAATATAAAGTATTATGTTTTATACTTACTTAACACTTAATAGGTTACATGCATAAGGCCCTCCTAATGATAAGTGGTCACCGTACTCTATGGGCGACTGGAATCTGAAACATAAAGAGTGCCGAACGTGAGTTGCCAATTCTGAAAAATCTTTTTTGAAGAATCTCATGTTGCAGCATTAAATAATTTTCGACATGAGAAGTAAAAGAAGTGACAGTTCGCGACACGTGTTACCGACCGTCGCTAACTAGGGTCAAGCCTGACTCAGGTTGAGTCCACGATAGGTGCAACCCGGACGAAAGGTCTGCAAAAACTAGTCATAACCGGCCAAGTGCTAGTCGGACTCATGCACTAAGGGTTCCGTACCATTATCTATAAAAACTCACGTTTGTTGTATGGGAGTCCCACTTAAATATTTATTTTATTCTGTTTTTAGTATTTGTTGTTATGGTGGCATCAGAAATACACCATATGGTAAATTTTAACTGACTAGCTATCAAGGTTCATGAGATACAGCCTGGTGACAGACAGACAGACGTACGGACAGACGGGCCGCGGAGTCTCAATAATAGGGTCCCGTTTTTACTCTTTAGGTACGAAACCCTAAAAAGGTATAATTGCTGTAAAACTTTAATTCACTTTACTAACTTACTACAAAATCAGATGCAAAATGTAAACATCAGAGCCCTAACGCCCTAGGCAATTTTGACACTGTCATCATCACTGCCACTGTTTCGAACCCCATCGTTGCGTCTCCATCGAACTAGAATAAAAGTAGTGGGTAATATCGCCATTTGCATATTTTAATTGTGATACGAGGGCTCCCCTGTTGTGCGAATGTGGCATAAGCGAGACATTTGCATACACAGTCGCGACACCCGACAACAAATTGCTTCTCTGTAAATAAAGCAAAGTAATTGAAAATAAAGTGTTTGGAAGATATTACTGGAATGATGAAAGATTTGGCAAAATGTGGATGTGGTGCATAAAATGTGAGTCTCATCCTTATGAACTGCAAAGAAGAAACACGTGGACTGTACAATTTGTTGGAAGTATCTGCGAACCTCGCTGAAAAGCTGTTTAAATAAGAGGTCGCAGATATTTCCGACGATTTATACGAGTTGTTTCTCTTCCCGTGCAGATCGTAAAAGTCGATCAAGGGAAAGGGAGAGATCTGAATCATGTCAGTCGACCATGCTGCTAGAACACCATTACTTTTATGCGTCTTCAATTGGCGTTAAGCCATGACTGCCAGGTAAGGGATTAAGACTCTTTTAATAATGTGGTAAGATCTATGAATCCTTATTGTCCAAGATGTGGAAATGAAATCTGTCTTGCGTACTTGTGGTTAATAGACGAGAGTATATATGTGTAAGTAACAGAGTACAAGTAGCAGCATCCTTCTTGCAGATTTATACTATCTTCTGCGCTCACCAACTCGTTTGCCCACGGTGGCGTAAAAGGAAAATAGACTGCCTCTGTGGTCAAGTGATCAAGGCGTTCGCCTTGTGACCCGTAGGTCATTGGTTCGAATCTTACTGGGAAGTATACTTTGTGAAAAGTTGTTTCTAGTCTGGTTAGGATATTGCAGGCTTGAATCACTTGATTATTCGAAAATAAAGAGATGATTCCGTGTTTTGGAAGGCACGTATAAACTATGTGTTCCGAATGCTATCTAGCGTTTGATCATCAAACTATCCGAGGATTGGTTCTGGTTTACCCTTTGAGTTGCGGAGGTCAGACGGCAGTCGCTTTGAGTAACCTCGTCAAATATCCTTGGTTAGGTAGCGGACCCGGGCTCTGAAGCTTTACTGCTAAGGATGCAACCGGGAAAATACGCTCGGATGATGAGACGAGTGTGTATATGTATCTACAAAAACAAACAAACGCATGATCTCTAAATGCAGTATTATTTAGTGCTCTTTGTGCAACTCTTAACTCCAAAATAATCTCTTAGTTCACCTGCGAGTACTTTGCCATTCGACGTTGGCTCCCACCCAAGTCTGTTATTCTAGCTAACGTACACACCTCAATACTTTAAACAACTCATGCGTTCACACATAAAATAGTGTCGAATCGTAAAATCCGAATGTCCAAGTTTATCGATTAACTACTCTGTAATAAACAAATCTACGAGTAGGCGAGGATTAGACTGGTTGTGTTGGTGGTGGTAGCATGCGAGTGGCGATAAAGTCGACTTATTGCGAACGGGAGATGTTGATGTCAAGTACTGAGATTACTTGCCATGCTTTGCCAACCACGCGTCTGACTTTTAATTTCATGCTATTTGATCTAGACTACTTATTGTGCTTCTGCCCAATAGTACATGTAACTTTCGCAAAGTAACACTGAATCTATTAGCTAGATATCTATTCCAATGCAAATAAAGTATTAATAAAATCCAAATTCACAAAATAAAGCATTTTTCTTCTATATTATTTTATGTAAAACACTAGTGAAAGAATAGAATAAGGCATAAAATATGCTAAACATAGATTTCTATAAATTTGATCAGTATAATGCCAAATAGCTAGAGTAGTTGTAGGACAAAATATGCTTTAAACTAAATGTATCAACATTACTTAACACGAAATAACAGTAATAACAGAACCTTGCAAGTATTTGACAGATCAAGAAATTTGAAAATTTTGTTGTTTTACGCCTACTTGCCAATCGTTTCACCAATTTATCTCGACCAATGTAAACCAATTCGAAGACCTCGTTCGATTTTCGAACATTTCCAGACATTGACTCGTTTATAAATAAAGAATCGAGTAACGGTATTTTCGATTATCGAGATGACGCGAGGGTGTGACGGTGGAGAGACGCCGAGCTCGCCGTGGTACGGTGACGTCATGCCATTTCTTAATAGCAAGGGTTGCCTTCCGCTAACCGGGTTATTCTGGTGCTAACTATCACGGAAACTATATACATGTATATAAGCACATTGTATACAGCTAGTAAGAACACATTTTTAGCACAGTTATTTACGAGTGCTTACATTTTATTTGGTTCTTTGCGATAAATTAAGAAATAACTTTCCAAATGGCGACCATGTACTTGCAAATGAACCCTTCCACCTTGGTGATAAAACAACTGGACCATCAACACTTCAGGCGAATGACGTCCACTACTGAACGACCTTTCCCAATGATTTCGATAATAAAATTTAAGTAGCCTGTATCACCCAGCGTTTTTGAGTGACCTTGGTCAGGACGACTGATCACCTTGTAGGTGGATGTCATATCCTGTGTATGTTGACCTGTACAAGTATACAACCTGACTAATTAAAATCAGCCCAAAAAAAACCAAACCATTAAAATCAGGCCACTTTCAGACAATTTGTGCACTCTTGGGGGAAAGCCCATGTTCGGAAGACGTCATGCGGCTAAAATAATGTAAAAGTAAATATAAATGTTGAAAAGCGACTCAAATAACTCTTGCAGCCCTCTTCACCTTACATGTGTTCGTAGAAGCTATTTTTGGCAGCCAATATGTAAGTTTTGACGTGTCAATATATTTATATACTTTGATTAAAGAAATGTTAATATAAAAAAAAAAATGTATTGTTAGATATTGTGTTTTATTGTTCGTTTCGTTAATTTGGAAATCTTTTTTAGAGACAACATTCTCATTAACTTTATCTAAGGCTACCTTAATAGGTCTACTAGACAAATTTCGATCGTTAAAGTTATCTTGTATGTTCTAGTTATCTGTTATCTAAACTGGAATATACCTATACTTATGTCAATAACAAAATATATTTGGACAGAGGGTTTTCCAATAAGCCTTTTTACTTTTAGAAAATCATGTTTATAATTGCATTCTGATGACTTCGAAAAATCTAAGTACTTGTTATTTGCTATGGCACAAGTTTTGTTTTTTCTCCATTAATGGACTGATGAGTATCAACAGAATAAACAATACAAAGTTAAACTGCAGAGTGCAGACACCATAGTCTTTAATTAAAAAAATAAAAATAAACTACTTATCAAAAGTTTGCTCAACATATTTAGTTAAAACATGTTTGTTTGTTTCCTTATCACTATTTTCACTTGACAAAAAGTATTTTAACTCAAATTGTGGAATTTGCAATACATTAATATTTTTAGAAAAAAGACGAATTACGCGTAAGTTTCAAGAATCAACACCGATTCAGTTGCATACTTCTCATTTTACTAACTCTGCCTCTACGACTAAGTTGCTTTTGCCTGGGCTAGGTACACGCGCGAATGGGAGTCAAGTTTACCTAACAGTATTTTATTACTTAAAGTATCACAATTATACAGACCAGATTTGATAATAAACCATTTAGATGTTTTAGAACGTGCCCCAAATTTTTTTATAATTCTTTAGAATTTATTATTCACCGCCATCTAGCGGCGGGTGGCGGATTCAACAGATGGTATCGCCCGAATAAATTACCAACAACGTGTTCTACAAATCCTGCCGCGTGCCACTTCCGGATACCCGTACATTAGTTACGAACGCCATAATTCTACCAGCGAGTAGTTTTGGACCCAATTTCAGCTGTCACATACCGATGTAGGTGTGCGTCGTGAAAATTTAATGCAAACAACGTATAGTTGGTAGTTTGGTGAACCGTAGGTCCGCCTGGGATTCACAGTTCTCAGAAATAATATAGAAGCAATTTGACAGTTTATTTTATATAAATTTAAAGGTAAATTGGTATTGCGATTATACTAATTTGTTGGCCCTGCTTAGGAGTGAAAGTCTCCGGGCTAGTGTTGGTAGATGCCAGGAAACCAAAGCAAGTGGGGTTTCTCAAACAACGACTTTTATGAATGTGGATCTGTTTAAAGCATGGCTCCTGTCATGCCCTAACTGCCCAACCTCTTATACATTAGAAGATTTGAATTAGGCTAATGACAGGGGCGTCAGTGTGGTATAAAAACCTTAGTACCTTATGAAAAAGCCATTCCGACTCGCTAAGAAGAAGAAAAAGGAGTTGGAATCTAATATTAGCTTAAAAAGCTTCGACTGGATTTTCACCCCTAAGTTTTTTTATAAATAAGTTAAGATAAATAGAAAGGACTAAAACTATATAATTAATATAATTCAATTGAAATAAAATATATGACGTGTAAATATTTAAAAAAAAATTCAAGGAAGACAAACTTTGAAAATATTTTAGAAGAGTCTGAAAATTTTCCGATTTAATATAAGAAGTGTAAACCTTATTCAAGATAGAAGGAAAAGAAGAAATAGAAAAACCCAGAAGCTTCTTTTTTTCGATCAATTAAAAAAAAATTCAAAGTGAAAACGTATAAGGAGGTTAAGAACTAAGCGCAAGGAAGATAAATATGAAATGCACTCCACCGACAAGAACGCAGCTTTAAAATATAAAAAGAAGGAGAAACTTTATTATCTATTTTGTTTCTTTGTTTCCATTTAACCCACATATAGTTAAATTAAAACCAGCTATCAACCCCGTTCTGGACACCACGATTAAAACTGCACGGAACTATGAATATTAGGGTCCCATAAATAGTTGAGGTCCCATCTTGGGTACCGTTCTTGGGCAGGGGACAGCGGGTCAGCAAGTTTGTCGGGAGGGTCCGAACCTCCGGGAGCAATTCTGTTTCGATATACCTCTAGTTACGTTATAACAATAACAGTTACGGAACGGCGTAACTTCGGACGTGATGTTTTAGTTGTAAGCCTCCACTCATTAGGGCTTTAGTCGCGGTCACTAGTAGTTACCATAAATACCGGGTGTGACGCATTTTCTACAAAAATCTGACGGTTCTTTTATCTATAAATATAAAAGAAGAAATTGACTGGCTGACATATCTGTATTTTGACTGACTGATTGATCAACGCACAGCTGAAACCACTGGGTCTAGAAGCATAAAACTTTGCACATATGTTCCTGTTATAATGCCAGTGTGCACTAAGGAGGGATTTTTGGAAATTCCTCCCCTAAGAAGTTGAAATAAGGGTGGAAAGTTCGTATGAAACTTTCAATTGTAAATTTTGAAGTTAGTAATGTAAAAATTGACATATGAGCTCAAAGCGGTCTTGGTTAAAAAGAAATTTTTACTGTACTACTATTTAAATAAAACATTCTCTAAGGGGGTCAAATAAGGGGGTGAAAATTTGTTTACTCAAACTGAAATAAAAACGGCTAAACAGTAGTCCAATGTGAGGATTGCCAAACATTTAACCACGCGGGCAAGGCCGTGGGCTTCAGCTAGTAATACATAGAGTTACATACAGACGTTACGCCGGTGGCTAGCTTTATTTAAGTTCAAGTTCAAGTAAAGAATAGCAGTAAGTTTTTGGTTAATTTAAAAATGACGTTAGTTTGAAACAGTCCTCAAAAATTTACTTTTACTTTAATATTTTGTGTAAAATGTAAACCGTTTTTCTATAAGAGAAATGTGTTTATTTTTTTTGCGAAAGTCTTCCCCAGATTTTACAATCTATTTTGATAACCTAAGTGGAATACCTGGGTGGGAAGGCTGCTGTTAGCAGCAGCTTACTCACTTATTTTATTTTGACTCCTCGTAACAAATAAGGTCGAATAAATTCACAGACAATTGCTTTATTAAGCACGTTAATATAGAACAATATGTATTATGAAAGCCTTAACCAGATTGTAATATCAATCTGCTCACTTATTTTGCGTTCGTTATAGGTCTCCAAGTAAACATTAACAAGGCCCCCATTTTCAGGTCAGGGGTCGTAGTCCTCCATCGCCTACGACCTTCTTTTATCACTCCAACACGACTTTTACATTAGACTTTTGCGCTTATTAACGCCTAAAGATAGAAGTACCTAATTGGAAACAAAAAGGGGAGGCTTTGCTCAACTATGAGACCTAAATGTCGTGTATATGTTTGCAACACCATAAAAATAAAAAGATTTAATAGTTTTCTTACATAATAATGGTGTGTTTTCTAATGTTGCCTTAGAGGTTGTATATATTCAATCAACAGGCGTTTGTACTACCAAACAAACAAAGGACATAATTATAAGTCTTTATAGTCGGTTACCCGTGCGATATCCAATTAAGTATATCGAAGAAAATAAACCAAACGCCTGTTTATTACGGCCACCTACACAATTTCCCTTAGCGTATTGTCATTAAGCCAAGTTAATAATCCTGGCTCTAGGGTTACGCTAACCTAGTAGTCTGGTACAATATCGAGACTACACCCGTAAGTAGGTCGAGCGAAGACCAGTTTAATCGGGACTGACGTTAATCTGGTGTTTACCTCTAGGTTAGGCCAGTTTCCTGGCGCCGGCGAGGCACGAGGGGTCAGCGTAAAGTGGACTCAGAGAACTTGTGCTCTTATTATTTATTCACACAATGCCTGAGGTGTGTTTTACAATTTTTCAATTCCCTATCGTGTGTATGGAGCGTCGCTGCCGCATTTCGGAGTGAAAACGAAAAATGTTACTTGAAATCGCATCCTGGATTTTCATGTGATTCTTTCACAGAGATATCACATCTATACGCTGTAAGACAGAGCTTTTAACCTGTGGAAAGTACGTTCTATCTCTCTCTATCTATTTGTTCTCATTCCAATATTTACTTCATTTGCATGATTAAATTCGGTTTCCATGTTCCCTCGTAAACAATCAGTGCAGGCCACACAAGTGTTAAACAATTATTCCCAGTCCGGCGGCAGTGATTCAGCATCTGGTCTATTTTATAACTTATAAATCACGGGGCAGTATTGGAAAATTCTAACGAACTGACGATCTAGGTCGACGTTGCGTACTCTACGTAAAGTAGAATTTGATGTCTACTCTTGGAAAATTCTTTCCAAGAAGTGAGTTTAATATTCATTTTAGAGGTAGGAAATAAGGTATCGATTACTTGTTACTAGGTATTTGATACGATTTTTTTCTTGCTTAACCAGTCTTTATCACGGCTGGACTGTTGAGCTTCTCCCAATAAAGGAAGAATATGCCTATGAAAACCAAGCTGGAGTATGGCAGGACATCTAGCAAGACGAGATGATGATAGACGAGATGACGGTAGTGTGTTGACAGAGTGGTGAAAACCACCTTCATTATGCGCAGGAGCTAGGACCGAGGTGGTTGGCATGCACTTTGAGAGGTCTTTTCCCAACGGTGAAATATAGACGGCTGCCAATAATGATAAATGATGATGATGAATACGTGAATGATGATGATGACAACGTAGATGAGATGACGATCGCAGTAAATTATATAGGTATTTATAATAGTAGTTGCACAGACAAACATAGGCGAAGAATCTCTGTTACCTGGAAGGCAGAAAGTCGTCAAATCATCATTTTATTTTGTAATTAGATTGTCATCAGAGGACAATCTAGTTTTATTAGTTAGAGAATATGCACGTATTTTTTTTATTTGCTTAATAAAATCTTTATTAACCACAATAAAAAAATTTGAAAGAATTTATAAAATATCTTAATCAGCGACGAAAATGTGATACTTTAAAGTTTCAATTAGAAAGAGAAGTCCGATATAGACTGGTGACGTCAAAGTCCATATCATCTATACATACATATAGAAAATAGCGTTTTTGCAAGTGAGATAGACATATTTTCGTAAAATCGTTATGTCTTGTTCGTTTATCAACCAATTTTTATTTTGTTTCTCCGTTAGTACCTTACATTTTTGAATATTTATGGATAAACTAGTTAGATAACACATATTGTTTTCATGCATATTCCCTTCACCAGACGAGATATATACGTAAAAGTCTAAGTAATAGTCTGGATGATGGGGAAAATATCCTTTAGAGTTTCGAGAGATAGGTGTCAGTTGAAAATCTTCAAAGTGCGAGATGGCATGCAGCGATCTTTATTAATTTAAGAAAATTCTTAGGAATTTTTAAACAAAGGCGTTAAAATACGTGTCTGAACCGTATCTATATCTGACCGACTGTAAATTAAAGTAGGTGCCTGCTTATTCGTAAATCAACGGAAGATTTACATCCAAGCCGGCATATGTAGGCGAGACATGACGTCCTAATTCCAGTGATAAACGATAAATTGATAAAACTCTATCTTGCACGTGAAGCGATAATAAAAAGGGTTCCAGATTTGCACCACAATTGACGTAAATGTTTCTGTTATGTGATCGATATCTAAGCGTGATGACAGAAAGGTAGGGCTGGCTGGCTGGAGTTTATTTGAGAATTATTTTCATCTAAGAACAAAGTACAAATTGTAGTCTTTTTCCCAGCAGCGACATGTGGATGTCTGTGGAGAAATATAGTGACATGCAAACTCAAAGAAAGATCCCAAGGCGCAACGACGACATGTGTGGCAAGAAGATCTTCCTTTTGTGGTAGTCAATCATACTACTAACCAGATACTGCATAAATACTTCCAATAGATACTTAGTGTGTCAACTCCAGCGCATTACTTCGCATTCCCGAAATCTTTGAAGCCTGGGGTACGACTTCTATAGCAACTAGACTTGCATGGTACGGGGAAGGGCCATCATCCTCTTCCTCGCCTTTTCATTAATTGCGGTCATTTATGTATGTCACCTCCCTTCATCGTTTTTGATCGTTGACTTGAACTAACCCCTTTCTGACATGTCCCGCTTCACACATTCTCCCACGTCTTGCTAGGTTGTATTCTATGACCTTCAAGTTAATCATTATTATTAGCCAGATATACCATGTTGGTTGGATAGAAAATTGACATAGGTAGTTGGGAAATTGACAAAGGTACTATCAGAAACATTTATAAGTAAGTACATATTTTATAACAACGTCGACTCGGACTTTTCCCAAGAAGAGTTAACAGACGGGCTGGTATTTAAATAACAGTCTAACTATTTAAATAGTGCCGGTAATTTCATCTCTACTTCGCACGATCTTTGGCATTTTTCTATGTCCAGTGACATGCATATCATCATCGGTCGGGAAGAAAAAACCGGTGCGCGCACTCCACAATCTGAAGCATCACACCTGAGGATGTAATCGGACATATTATCACGCCTGTTTCCCACAGGGGTAGGCAGAGACTAAGGACCTCCACTTGCTACGATCCTGACAGACCTCTTTCGCTTCATCTACACTCATCACTCTCTTCATGCATGCCCGCCGGTTACGGGTACTTCTAACCTCTCCTTTTTTAAGAACGTCTGCAATTTGATCGCGGTACGTTCGTCGAGGACGACCCTGACCCGCTCTTCCACTCAAGTTTGCTTTGTAGACTCTTTTAGTGAATCTCCTTTCATCCATCCTTTCTACATGTCCGAACCATGTCAACATTCCTTTCTCAATTTTTGTTACTACATCTTCTTTCAGTCCACACTGCTCCCTTATGACATCATTTCTAATCCGATCTTTCAAAGTAACACCACACATACTCCTCAGCGCTCTCATTTCAACTGCATTTATTCTACTTTCGTGCCTTTTCTGCCATACCCAACTCTCACTTCCATACACCAGCGTCGGTATCAGCACTCCATTATGAACAGCCAAACGTGCTGTGTTTGACACTTTCGTGCTGTTCATAAAGGAGTGTAATGCCCCATTCACTTGATTTCCCGCATTCACTCTTCTTTCTATATCACTCTCGTGCTTTCCATCTCTACTAAACTTACATCCCAAATAAACAAACTCTTCCACTTGCTCCACTGTACACCCATTTACCACAATATTGCATTCTGTTATACATTCATCCCTCTCGAATACCATTACTTTCGTTTTACTCACATTCATTTTCATTCCCTTTTTCTCCAAAGCTTCATTCAAAACGGTTACCATTTTCTGTAATTCCTCCTCTGAGTCTGCAAGTAATACTTGGTCATCAGCATAAAGGAGGCACTTTATAAGTAACTCATCCATTCTAATACCACATTCAACATCTTTCAGATTTGTCAAACAACTGTCCATGAATAGGTTAAACAGCCAAGGTGACGCTACACATCCCTGTCTAACACCCTTTTCAATATTAAACCAGTCTGTGTATTCGCCACCAAGTCTGACACAAGCACTGGAATCGCTATAAAGTGATTTCAGTGCTCGTACCAGCTGACCGTTCAGCCCATACTCAGACAGTGTCGACCACAACTCATTCCTCACCACTCTGTCATAGGCCTTTTCCAGATCTATGAAGACGCAATAGCCTTTTCGACCTTTAGCCAAAAGTTTTTCTAGAATGCATCTTAAGGAAAAGACCTGATCCGCGCAACCCATTCCCTTTCTGAATCCTGCTTGAACATCCCATATCTTTCCATCAGTATCTTTTATCACTCTTTCAATCAAAACCTTAGCATACAACTTACCGACAATGCTGAGAAGGCTAATGCCTCGGTAGTTCTTGCAGTCTTGCTGTGAGCCTTTGCCTTTATAGAGGGGCACAATGACCGCCTTACACCAATCCTTCGGTACCATGCCTTTTTCAAAGCACATATTAAAAAGGCGACACAGCTGACTTGCCACGATGCCCTGTCCGGCCTTCAGCATTTCAGTATTAATTCTATCATATCCCCCAGCCTTTCCCATTTTCATTCCATTTAATGCTTTCACGACTTCCTCCATTTTTATTTTATCATCACCACAAACTCGCAACTCAATCTCATGCATGTCTTCATTCGTCTTATTTACTTTTCTTTCGTCTTTTTCAAACAATCCTTCAAAATACTTCTTCCATACCTCTAAGACACACTTTTCCTCGATTAACAATCTTCCATTCTTGTCTCGGATCTTGGTTAACTCTGAGGTCGCTGACTTTCCTCTAGCAGTTTTGACAGCTTTCCAGAAGTATTTGATATTACTTTTAAAGTTTTGAGACAATCTTCTATCAAAATCATCTTTTTGTTCCTCTTTCTTCTTTTTAACTATTTCTTTAACGATTACATTCATCTTCTTGTATTCTTCTCTTGCAGCAGAAACAACTTCACTTGTTATACTATTTTTGTTCCCGTCAGCCCGTAAGGCTAACCAATCCTTCCATGCTTTCTTCTTTCTTACAACTGCAGCCTGAACCTCCGAATCCCACCATACTTTCGTCGTATCTTTACACTTTCTTTTTTTGGCTATCCCACATACTTTGGTAGCGGCACTGATAATTCCTTCCTTTAAAACCTTCCATAAATTTTCAATGTCGCATTCATTATCTATATCTTTTAACTCTTCTCCTAAACATTTTTTATACTTCTCTTTCGATGTAATCGGAACCGCGCTAAAATTGGGAGGATAACATTTAATCATCATCATCATCATCAGGTGTTTTAGTCTGCACTCCTGCAGGAACACGACCATCTCTTCACTAATAGAGCCATACTTGGCCAGAGCAGCCAGAGGATTTGGTCTAAGTACAATCACCACGCTGGCTAGACTGGTTGGAGTGGTCTTATTGATGTTTATAAGCTTTGTTTACCTTGCATTTCTTAAGTCGCCTTCTATGACAACTATGGAACCACACGGCGAATAATATTTAATGGCTCCCTCAAAATACTTATTCGTTGTTTACGTCTGGCGTCACTATTTGTAAACATTGTAATGCATGTTTTCGTTGATCAGTTATTTTCCTAAGGAATTACGAACATTTAATAATGTCCAAAGAAAATAGCATTCGCATTGGTATTAAATGAAATCAATTAGAACCGCAGACATGATATAAAATTACAGAAATAAAAGAAAATAAATTCGATACGAAATAAACACGCGTGGCTGCGGCGCCGACTGTTAGGTAAACAATTCCAGAAATAACGATTCGTCAAGGAATCTCAATGTACCTATTACCAATCTAAGCAGTCTTTTTATGTACCAATTGGCTTTTGCTCTCGGATTCACCATCCAAAGGGAATTTATAATAGTTGCTGACGTCAACTCATCAACTTATAACTAAGTATAGTACCGCTTTCAAAGCGCAAGTGCAGAAGAAGCGACAACAAACTGCACTGCAACCTGCAACTGAACAGTTCTTCAGTCAAAACAAATATGATCAGAAAATTTAATTACTATACCTCCTAAAAAAATTCCGGTAACCTGATCAATTCCTCATAACAATTTATTTATTTTAACAAGCTTTTATTTAGTTTCACTTGTTCCGTTGTCTGTCTGTCTGCCTGTCTGTTGGTCTGTAATAAGATCTTGTAATTTAAATTTGAACCACTTCCTGGTTTCCGATTAAGGTGCAATTTTCCTCGTATACGTTTATCGCGTGACAATGCAATATTAATACATAGAGCTGATCTGTTGATGGAGCTGGAAGATAGTCATAGTATCTCTGTGATAAAACAACGTAAGTCCACCTAATTTGGGCTCAATTGATTCGTCTTGAGCAGCACTTCAACCTTTTTGGTCATTGTTATAGATAAAAGCTTGTTTTTGAACAAAATATTTATTTCCATGATGACTTCTCGTTTATAAAGAAAGATGTATATCTGTATATACGATGTAGGTAGTTATTGAATTACGAACTAACTGTGAAAATTCGTATACTGGGAAAAAAAAACAAAGCACACAGCATGATTTTGTGTGCTCCCCCTTTTCAGTTCAATTATTGCAAATGGATTACCCTGACCGTGGGAATCATTAGGGTGAAATTAAAATTTATAACTTCGCTACTCGCCGAGAGATGGCGCTACTAGTACCTTCGCTCTCAATTTACTACTATGAAAATAGTTGCGAAGTTTTCACATTGCACTCGGTTGGCATACTGCCTAGGCGAATTTGCATATAGCTTAGATTTTCTCTAGTCTTGACTTTCGAATGTCAGATTAATTTTCTACAGCCACTTAAAGTTACTTATATACCGCTATTTATGTTATTGCGATATCAGAGGAAGGCATAAAACTAGGCATAGTACACCACAAATAGAGAGTCTAAGGTTCCTGTCGAATACTAGCTTTCCAAGCTATTTAGGCTAATAATTATAGAAGTAATATTGAAAGCTATAAACAAGGTTTAATTAAATTAACTGAAATAATCTTGATGATGATCTTTGAATCCTTTTTGGCACATAATATTATGCGCTAGTATTACGAGCAGTCCAGTCCTTTAAGAAAATAGCTTTTAGATAATATAAGTAAGTGTACTTACATAATAATAAATTAAAAAAAAATCTTAGTCCAATTTATTAGTAGAAAAATTACCGAAAAAAACCTCTCTTTTGGGTTTTACAATCAGATTAATTTTATAGTAATTGTACGTTTAGGTAAACCTAGACAATAAATACCCAGGTATGTTTTATTTTGATTTTAATATACTGGCAGGGTTTTAACACTGTAAAATTTTCTTTCCTTTCCGGCATTAATTCTGGTGTGTTCGATACATAAAAATATGACTTTTTATGCCAGCCTTCTTTTTGTAGTAGGTAAGTTTATTTCAGAACAATAAAAAAAAACCCTATTTACGCGCGAGCAGCTTATTGCTTATTTAATTGTATTGCATCAATTATAAATTGTTCAAAAATAAATGTAATTGAGGCGTCTTGAGTTTGAGTATCTGACGTGAAAATTGTCAGCATTGCCGCGTCATCTGACGACGCGACTCTCCACTCATCTTCAAAGAGCACGGTTTGCATTCTCAGTAAATCTATTCTCTGCCACTACACTCGAGTTGCCGCTATAAAAAGCCAATATAAACCTAAACGTCGCTGAGATCGGCCGCATTATCTCGTGATTATCGCGTGTCAAAACATCGCCACGCTCGCGATACTTCGCATGTAATCTGATAAACGATGTTACTCTGCACGCTTCGCGCTTTTTTTCCATCCTTTTCTCTCAAAACTAAAGTCCAGACTTCCTTCTCGCTCTCGCGGTCATCCGTTTCATTCATGCGCGGTACACCTCGACAGTGGCGCACTGTTTACAGACACAAACAAACAGTACAGCAAACCGCTTAGCTTTAAGTACGACCGTGAAAGTGATATTGTCAAGTATAACCGTCTCGCTCTAAAAGCCGAACGTTTGTTTCGCTGCTCGCCGCTAGATGTCGCTAGTGGTATCATTTTGTAAGAACCTTTGCAGTAAATGTCACAATAATTTGGGCGCGAGTCGCTCGCGTCGTTGCCGGACTTCGCCACCCGGTGCGGTGGCGGGCACGAGTCTATAGACCGGCAAGGACGAGTGTGCAGGCGCGGTGACTTTTATGGCATTGATCAGAGGGTGGAGATTATGATTAGCTTCTCTTAGGTTTATGTTTGTTGGTAGTGTGTGATCGTCACGTAGACGTAACGAGCGTGGTACGCACACGCTCGCGAGACTGTCAGTAGAGCTAATGGTACTTTTCTACTGCGGTGAACGAGGGGTTAAATTATCATTATATTAAATTTTCATCTTCTCTTTTTTTGCATCGATTAATTTGGGAACTATTTATACTTACGTCTTCTGTTCTTCTTATTTTTCGATGGAGACATTTAAGAATCGACAGCCTTTTTTGCCTGTGTCTGTTTATTTACTCTGCAACGAAAACACGAAATATCCTCATTCATGGTTTTCACGCTGAAGTCGCTAGTGAAAATTAAACTATACGATGCGCCGCCTCGACGCGCACTGATCGATCGCGTTTACTTTATAGTATAAAATCTTCAATGAGTCTCGCTTTGGCTTATTGCGTTGTCGCTAGAAATACAACACTATACGACGCTCCGCTGCGTATCGTCCATTTTTACTTTTATTTTAAGTATAAAATCTTCAATGACATTCTCAAGTCTGCCTCGCTGTTTGTCTTGCCTGCCTCGCCGGTAGAAATACAACATTATACGATGCGCCGCCGCGTACTGATCGTCCGCTTATTGTGGCGGGCGGTGCGCAACCGCGCGGTTTACAAGCGTTTAATTCAATTTAGTAATTGATACGTTTGTTGGTTGACTCCGTCGCATATGGAAACCTTTTAAAGGTTGGAAAAATAATACAAGTTATCTTTTAAGATGATGATTTGGCAACACATTTCCGTTGAACTTTGCTTGCTTGTGTTATTTTTTTTGTTTTCCTGAAAATATAGTCATAAATCAAGGCTGCTAGTTTTAGTAACTTTTTAACACGGATCCATATCAGTAACGCATAATAAAAATTTTTATTAGTAAAAGAGCGTTAAAATTAATTTTACTAATTCTATTTCATGATAATAATCATTTACTGCAATTAATCTCAAATGCATAAAAATGTTGCTCAAAGGCATTAATATTGATAGTAATTAATAGATGGACTAGCTACCAAAATACACCAGTTGATTATTATGAGAACGCTAATTTAATCAATTAAATTGTCCAGACAATATCAACGCCTCTAATCGTGATAATAACACGAGGAAGCCGAATAAGAGCAAATTGACAAACTGACGACTCCCTAAACATGGTAATTCACGCTCCACATTCTTCGATACTTCGGTTTGGTTCACTTGCTCACACAGTTACAAAATTCTCATTGCCCTAATACATCTTATTACAAAAGTTTGATTTTCTATTGTATATTGCAACTAATAAAGCTCAAATTGCAATGGAGGCGTTTACTCTGTTTTAATTTTGAAACAAAGCACACACACAAAACATTTATGAGCACGGTAGTAGACGTGTGTACAATATGACGCTCAGTATTGTACCTACTACGATATTATTTATGAAATGTGTTGCTTTCACGTAAGCACACAAGCGTAAAGAGATGTTTGATTTACAAACATTCGAATTTAAGTTTTAGGGCGATATTATACGGTTTTATTTCGCATGTTTAGGGTGAATTAGCTTGTGATCTTTTCATTGTAGAATAAATACGAGTATGTTGGTGTCAGTAAACGTGTGACCTGTTATTGTGTGTATTAGGTTGCTTTAATCACAATTTGGAGTGGGCCGCGATGTGGCTTTCCAAGTGTTGACCTAGCAACACCGCTAAATTGAATTTTTATGTTTGATCGTCACAGTTAATCTAAAGGATTTCGGGATAAGTAATTACATGAATGGATATTACTTAAAACATACAACCGATCACATCCTAACCGTTTAACGTAAACTTAGGTCGGTTAGATTGATCTTTTATGTTCAACGTGAAATTATGTTTTGTTGATAGTAGGTATTATTTTTATTGATTTACATTTGAATAAAAACTTACTTGAAAAAAATAGCAAACTTAAGTACCTTGGTATATACCGGTAACTTAATATTTCTAACCCAAAATATTTAAAAAAAAACTAAATGCTTAATTAAACATTTGAAAAAAATATGCTTCTGAATCAGTCTTTATATACGTCAATTTAGGTAGTGCAGTCATTTAAATGCAATTGACAAAAAAGAAAAATGTTTCTTTAATTAGTAGCGTTATACTAGATATTTGTTTTAAAATGTGCAGATTTTTTCTGACAAGGTTTGATATTTTACTGGATTCCATTTTAAATAACAAACTTTGACAGTAGATTTGGCGGGCAACGGTTTGTCGGACAACCGTGGTACAATTCATAATAATGTAGTTACTTACCACTAAAAACAGAGGAAAAAACATACTGTATACCGACGTGTATTACAATACTTACTAAAATATCGTATTTGTTTATAAGTACGAACTGAAGATATTTTACTATAATCCATACTTTTACTGAAATAATAGACAAAAAATAAGAAGCTAAATGCGACATTAACCGCTAAAGAGCGTGGCTTTGAGACTTTTAAACTGGTACTTGCTATAATGAACGGAGAAGACAAAGACGGTAGGCAGAGTGGGGTGGGGAGACGCATATGCACCATACGTACAACGATATGCATCACTGCAGTCGCTGAGCTGCATTCCTGCTCCCGACGAACGTTGGTTTAAAGTGGATATGCCAGCTTTATATAATTTTGGTCACTTTTTAAAAATATCACATAAAATTTCTGGATAGGTCTTTTCCATTCTTCTCCAAAATTGGCGGTCTCTGGCTTTTGCCATCCAATTTGGGCCCGCTTGTCTCCGGATATCCTCGACCCATCTCATCGGTGGCCGTCCTCTGGGACTGGGTCTAGTGTGAGTACATGGTCTCCATTCTAGTAGCCTTTTCGTCATATGTCCGCTCATCTCCACTTGCGTTCCGCCATTATTATTAGCATATTTCGCAACTGTGTTTTGGATCTATCCACTCGTTTCGGTCGGGCAGAGTTATTCGCATAGCTTTTTCCATGGCTATCTGCGCCACATGGAACATCTCTGCAGATATTTCGGTCAATGCGATGGTCTCCTCTCCATAAGTAAAGATGGGTAGAACACACTGCTCGAACATTTTTCTCTTGATCACCATCAATAGATAGAAAACTTTCCGCACAAATTCGGCTGTTTACACCAAATGCTGCCCATGCGCATACATTTGGTATTTTAAAACAAAGATGGTATGGGCAGAGTAGTGCGGGGAGACGCATTTGCACTATATGTTCAACGATATGTTTCACTTTAAAATCTCTTTCTATAAATGGCACTGCTGTCTATGCTCTGTTATCCTCTATCTGCTATGCCTCCTTTATTCGCCGTTTACTACACCTGTAGGAGAAAAAAACAATGACTGTTCAGCCATTTTTGCGTGATTGAGTAACAAACATTTCAACATCTGATAGCTATTTAAGCTTTCTCTTTATGTTTGCCCTCCATAAATGAAGGGATCCAGACATCAATAAAGGGACGAGTTTAAACGAGCCGTCGTTCAAGAAAGTTGAATCTTGAATCGGAGACTCTTGCTTTGCAGTGCTACAAATAGATTAAAAGTACAATATACATACATATATATCTAGATTGAAAGCATAATCTAAAGTTTGAGAGAGGCCTATGTCCATCAGTAGACGTCATGCAGCTGAAATGATGATGATAAAGAGACAACAGTCTATGTGTGTATGACTATTTATTTTACATCAACAAAAAATAGTCCACGTTAAGTAAGTGGACTAAATACACATGCTGCGCGGCAATGGAATAGCGCCTTTAAGTTAAGGAAAGTCCACTCTAAACTAACCATGGAGTCAGTTCAGCTCTTAGTTATAGTCCGGTCGTCTCTAATTTACTTGCCGCCGCCCGGTCCTCGATGCGCACAATAACATTGCTATTTCACTTAGCGATTATAGCCTTTTTGCAAGTCATTTAATTGGCTATATCAAGGTGTAATGTCACATACATGAGCATTTCATGCATAATTGCGTCTTGACATTATGCATATTTTAATGTTTATAAAAGTATGTAAAGTAGACTTACATTTTGTACAAATTTTTGGTATATTTCACATTTGTTATAAAATATTTAAAAAAAAATTCGTCGCTTTATAGTTACAGTTGAAAGGTCAAGAATATAAATAGAAAATAAGAGAAAATAAATATATATATTTATACAAGTTACTAAAATATTTTATACTTAACGTAAGTATATAAAGAAACTTATAATATTTAAATTATATAGAAAAATATAAATATATGATCCCCTACGAAAGACTTCAACGCGCTGAACATATTTGAGGTTGATCGATCTCACAACTGACTATTGAGAAGGAATAAACTACGTACTTAAATACATACATACAAAAACAATAAAGTCTTTATTCTTTTTTTTTTGACGAACTCTGTGGCGTAATGGTCAACAAGCTAGTCCGCTAATGCGGAGGGTTTGGGTTCGATCCCCAGCCAGGGCAAGTTGGAAAATGGCCTTTTTCAAATTGTCCTGGGTCTTGGGTGTTTATCTATATGTGTACTTATTATACAATATGGTATCGTTGAGTTAGTATCCCATTATACAAGTTTAAACGTACTTTGGGGCTAGCTCAATCAGTGTGATTTGTCCGTAAATAGTTATTTATTTATTTTTCCGACCAGAAAGAGCAATTTAGGTCTTGCGGTTTTGCATACAGGGCCTAGGACCACAACATCATTTTTAGCGTGATAGCAGGCAAGAAGGTGGAAACGGGAATCAAAATAGTGATGGGTTGCTAGTTGCATCGCCTATTAACATGATCGAAATTTTCACCCATTTCCTTGAGGAAAAGGTAAAAAATTACTTGTTTTTCTTGTAAATCTTTAAAGCTTATTGATAAACTTTTAAGATTTTCAAGAAAAACAAGTAATTTTTTACTCCTCACCCAGATCAGTTTTTAATTTGAAATTCCACAAATAGTATTTAAGTAACTATAACGCGCAATTTTATATTTTTTCATATCTACATTTTCTATTTTACTACAAATTAGCAGTAATTTTACGAGTAGTTTGAAGCGTAATGTTGCGAGCCGTCTTCTCCTAGAGTGCGATGGTGCACACAAGAAGGAGTTTCCTAAAACTTCCGTGAACCGCATGGCAGAACAGATGCAGGGCACTAGCAGGCGTCCAGAGCTTCTTACAGGATCTAGGTTGGAGAATTAGCAACTTTCCAACAACCTCACATACATACACACATAAAAACACACTCTCCCACTCACACAAACTAGTTTCATCATAGTTGTTTTATTTTATTTTCTAAACTGTTATTACTATAGGAATTTGAAACTAAATTTAATTTAAAATCTATTTTTTTTTTGTATTTGTGTCTAATAATTTAGTCTAGCTAGTGTTAAGATTAAATCCCCTGATTGGGAAGGAACTTTCTCCTTACATACAGGCTTTGCATAGTTTAGGAGACAGGGACTGTATTATTTTGATGTAAAACTGTTTTTGGTCAATAAAGTTATAAAAAAAACTTTCCAACAACTCAAATCAGATTTTCTAAAATTCAAAACAAACATTTTCTATGGGTATTTGAATGAAATATAGACTAATGACGTCATAGATTCTAGGAGTCAAATAGCGCTCTGAATAACGGTTTTTCTGCAATAATAAATCTAAAATGACGTTGAAAATGGATATGGTCATGACAAGTGACATTATTTTGTGACGTTTTTTTTTAACATTACCAAATCATTTATTTTTACCCAGGAAAGTACCCTATTGATTCCGGTGCCAACTTTCAACGCAAAATGGGTCAATTTTCAGTTAAAAATGTCCTGGAAAGAAGTAAAAATGTAAATAAATAGGTTTATTTACATTTTCAGATTATATTTTCATCTTTGATCCATAATCTGAAAAAATAATAAAAGAGAGAGAACCACTATGGTCTGCATTGAATAGCTGAAGCAATATCATGCAATTTTAACATGAAAATCTACATCAGTTAATGTAGTTTTCCAGTTTCAACTTTATAGTTATTGGTGTAGAGTTGAACATTGCAAGATTTCTAATGGCGTTTACTGTGTTTGCTGTGGGTTTGGTTTCGATGTGTGAGTAAAATTAAATGATGTTTTTCTCTTTGAAGGAAAATGTATCTGGTATAATACAGCATGGTTAGATGAGCATTCTAAGGGTATACGTAAAGCGTGTATCTCAATGATTTGCTTATGCATACCTTTTTTGTTAGAAAATGTACATGAACCATAAAGATGGTTCATGTACATTTTCTTTTTAGGGTTCCGTACTCAAAGGGTAAAAACGGAACCCTATTACTAAGACACCGCTGTCCGTCTGTCTATCACCAGGCTGTATCTCATGAACCGTGATAGCTAGACAGTGAAATTTTCACAGATGATGTATTTCTGTGACCGCTATATTTTCTTTATTATATTTCACATAGGCAAAGTATCATGAATAATAAATGAGCCTAAACTTAAATATAATAATGGAATCAAATGAAAACAAATAAAACAGAGGTTCAAAAAGTGTACACCAGGCCTTTTTTTTAAAGGACTATACAAAAATAGCTAATCAACACATAATGCCAAAAAATCATATCGAAGTTAAGAAAATAAATGAATAAAATAACATTTAAAAAAGTTTACATAACTTCACGTTTCAGGAAAGCTTGCGTATTTAAAACAAACCATAAGAAACAAAGGGCTCTTATTTAGTGACGTGTAATCAAGCTCTTTTGTGTAATGTTCTTCCTTTTAATATCGCCAAGAAACCACCGTTTGCATTTTGCACAATAGAGTAAATCCGTAACTTTTGTGTTTTTAATTACTGCCTAATATTTACGTCTTGTTTGCTTTGGAGCACTCCAACGTCTGGTCGGTTGTTGAAATAAGTTCATTCTTATATAATAAGTTCTTCATTTTAATTTTTAAGGATATAATAATTTCTGAAACTATTAGGCCGACAGTGAAAACTCCGGATAACTATTTCGCCGATTATGTGATGTACTTATTGAATATATAACAATATATTATAATTTATTTTAATTAATCTTTGTAGACGTAGATGCAAGATTCTGCACGTAGCTCTGGCACATACAATACCATTTTAAATCAAATTCGAAGGACGTTGACTAAATTTGGACTAGGTGTGGTTTTCATAGGATAATATTGCGGTAATCCTTCACAGAAAACTAAACAATTACAATTATTTATAGACTTGCATAGACAAATAACTCTGGATGTTATGTAAGAAAAAATAAAATAAATCAGGTCAATAGTTAAAAAAGAGAATTAAACAATACTCACAATAACAATTTACCGAGCTCCACCATCGTCCCCGACTGTTTGGCCTTTAAGATTTTGTATCTATATTTTCCCTGTGGCCTTTTCATCTTTCCCCTTCGAGTTATTTTTTGCGGAAGATTGAAACTGTGTCATATTCGGGATTTTGGGATACGGGTTTTATTTACTAGGAAATATTACCTTAAAAGTTGTTGGATGAATAATTCGTAAGTAGTAAGCCCATTTCTTTTTACCAACGAAGTTAAGTAACAATTTAATATGTTTTCTACTTTCTAAATACCGAAAATGTTTAAACTAAGAAGCTAGCAGTAACTAATCATACTTCAATATTTTACCCTTTAATTGATTAAGTAGGGCATTAAAAATACGGCCCATGCCATGGCAAGCAGTTACCGTAGCAGTATATGGACAATTGGAACAAGCCCTAAAAAAATTGAGTTGTTTAAATAGATACGTAATGTATGATTTGAAGTCACGCTAGTAAAATTGGTAGTGCACCCACGACGTTAACGTGAGGGACGCGGGTTCGAATCCCACCCGTTGCAAAATTTTTCATCATATCTTTTTTGGATACGTAATTATATTCTACACTAAAATAATCTGTTACCTAAAAAGATTGAAATGAATTTAGCTAAAAATATACAAAAGAAACATTTGTTATTTTTAGGAACCTACAAAAATATGTACGAAACGTAGGTTATACGTTATAGTAATGATAAGGGAGATCAAGACGTGGCGTAACAAGCAATGAAAAGCGCCGGCGACATTTTTTCAGCAAATTACACGCGCGCCAAATCATTACCCACCCAAACAGAGTCAAAGAGGCAAACCGAAACACTCCTGAAACTTCCGAACGCTTTCCGGCCGCTAGAGTGAGACACACGATCGAGGTACTACAAAAACTCGATTGTATTAAATCTGTCGAAGGATTTAATACAGTCATCAGCGTAAAAATTTGACTTATTTAAGATTTTATCGCAAATGGAAAATAGTAAAATACCACTACAAGAGAAAAATTGATAGAAGCATTACTTTTACAAATAATACCAAATAACACACCATGTTTATTTGATGTAAGTAGATACACTAAAGTATTTTAAGCATGAGAACCGCACACAGAAACATGATCGAATTTTTAAACAAGCTTTTATTTAACATGCCATATATCTTGTACGTATGTCAGTGGCGTGCACTCCATACAGGCAAATAGATATTTGTCTACCCTGAGCCACCCTAATAATGACGGCAAAGTGAGAAATGTACCTATTCTTCGATATGGAACCGTTCTTGTAATTTAGATAATCCTACCTAATTTACAAGAACGGCTCCATATTTTATAGAAAAGGCACTGATCACAGGGCCTTCCCTATAAATAAAAATAGCAGTGCACGTCACGGACGTATGTATGTTTGTTTAGGTCAAATCTTACACCGGCTATCCTCAACCAATGAAGATGAAATTTTCAGTAAGTCAGATGATAATACAATATTATGGAGTCAATGAGCTGTTCTGATAATGAAGCCGGCTAATATTCGACGGAACTCAATTATAAAACAACATAACCTCATTGAGTAGGACTCGTTCGATTTATCTTGACGAGCACTTTATGGTAGACGATGCCTAGGGTCTGATCACGGAGAAGGAAGGTGTTCGGTGGAACTCAGTAATAAAACGACGCAACTCCATCGAGTTTAGGCTTATTTTATTTGTCTTAACAAGTACTTTGGCCTAACAATAAAAGTTTGTACGATTGTTTCAAAATACTTATATCAATATCATCTGGCTAATATTCTATATTTAATATCTAACTTCGCCTACAGTAAGATATAAATTAAAAGATTTAATTGCGTAGACCTTTACCGCACAAAACTAAAAGGTGTGAAATCGATTGCATCGTAATAAGTTTATTGCAAAAATAGTCTTTATTTTATATAACTTATGAAAAAAATATATATGTAACTTATGAAAAAAAGGCAGAATTAGTATTTTATAGGGAAATCAAGTATTCGGCGGATGATTGGAAAATATGGAAGTAACTTCACCGACATGAACATAGTTCTTAAGTTTACTGATTGATGTTAAATTATTTGCATAGAGATTATAAATGGACAGACTTATTTCTAACTCAACAGTCGCGAGAAAGCTGTGAGAACCCGTACTAACGCCTACAGTGGTGAGAGGACGGGTAGCGAGGGAGCTCGGAGCAGGGGCGTGGGGGCTAGAAAGTTATTAATTCTGGAAGCGAGGCGCCACAGCCTACCGGCGACTGCAACCGAGTGGAGGCTTACCTTACACCCGCTTAATGTTCTTCTGATATTAATACTGCGATCTGCTTTCATTACGTTCTTTCTTCTCCAGCTGCCTCAAAAACTCAATACGCCTGGGTAAATTTTCCGGAAACGCATAACTTTTGCAGGAGTGCTATTTTTCATTTAAGGACTCACCGAAACACAAAACATGTAGTTTTCCAACTCACCGCTCGCGTATAAAGACATTTTTCCGTACGCCACAAATGTCAAAATTACGAGTGGTCGAGACCACTCGTTGCAAATCCTTCGCATACGATCATTTCGAAAATGCGCCCGTTTGGAAACGCTCGCGCATCGCGCAAACCATTCTTATTGTGACAAGTGATTTCAAAAATACGTCCCTAGTTACGTTTTCATTTCTAACCCCCACTAAAAAGTGGGGTGTTTTAAGTTTGACGTATTTGTGCGCCTAAATGAATGAGCCGACTTTGACTAGTTATTTTCTTTTCTTTGAAAGCTGATTTGATTGCTTGAAAGTCAGGGTTTTTAATTTGCCCTATGCATGTTTTATGCTTTTGCGTTTTTGTATGTGTATACTTAAAAGCATACCTTCTTTGCCATAAGTGCCGCATTTACACATTTTCATATAAATCTTTTGCGCGGGTTCCGTCATTAAATACAGTTTTCTTCTTTGCAATTTTGCAAATGTTCAATTTGTTACTAAAAGCATCTGACATAGATTAACGACTGTTACTTAGCCATAATAATCAGAACCGATGACTTTTCGAGCCTTCTGAAGCACGGAAGCGTTTCATCACATTCATCAAAAAAGACAACATCAAATTTTTAACAAAATTTTCATATATCTAGTCTGTCCATAAAACATTTTAATAATTGAGAGAGGATTCATCCAGAAAATAACTCATTGAAAAACAATATACGTTGCCAATCGGTGTTTTATGTTTAATCTGTTTTTTTATTGCTTTGTTTACATTGAATCCTAACAAATCGGTTTGGTGTGAGATATGGATACGGATTTGTGTTTTTTTTTGTTCGTGTTATTGCTTAGCTAATTAATAATGATGAGCTGCAGTATCCTTTTTATATTTTTATTTACAATTTGTGTCTATGAATGAAACAAACCTTCGAAGCTGGTATAAGAGAAAAGAAAAACTTAGTATGTACCAGCTGCTGTTCTTCCCGCGCGGATCGTAAAAGCCGGTCAACAGAATGGGCGAAATTTGATTCCATTTTCCAATAGTGGGCGCTAAGCGTTGCCTTTGGGTCTTACGACCCTGGGATCTCTCTACCTCGGGGATGAAGACGTGATGATAATTATTTAAACATATATATAAAAAAAGAAAAAGTCGTAACGTTACGCCGAACATAACCATCTTATTATAAAACTAGCGGCGCTACAAATAAAGAGCCTTTCCTAGCGGCGGCATTTCAATTAAATTTTTAAAATAAAATAACCCTTATTGTGACATAACTATAATAGTTAGACAAATGCTGTCCTAGCACTTTTTGTAGATAATAATGTGTTCTACTAAGTTTGGTACATTATTTTGTTCTATCATCAATAGTTTCCGTAGCGCATGCGATGTTTTTAATACTTTGGGTTACATTATTGGAGTTTAAGTAAGGATCTCTAATTTTTTAAGAAAAAAAATATAGCCTAGGTCATTTGGGGATATCCATAGCGTCATCTTTTGTTTGCCAGGAAAATTAAAAATCTCGATACGATTTTCAAGTGTCAGCCCCCAAAGGCTAAACCAATTAAATAAATAAATATATAGGGACAAATAACACTGATTGAGCTAGCCCCAAAGTAAGTTCGAGACTTGTGTTATGGGATACTAACTGAACGATATTATAGTTTATAACAAATACATATATATGTCGCAGACGGATGAATATAAGGGGGGCAGAGCGTGGCGTGATCGGCATCTGATATCTCAAGTGACGTAAACTACCCACTCAGTTACTTACGTACGAGAACAAACTGATGTCAGGATGAAAACTTACTTTCAGTCACGTCACCTTACCGATGCCGCCACATGAGAGACCTTACGTGAGCCTTATAAAAATGTGACGGAATTCCAGTGCCCCGCCTCCGCACTGAATCATGAATCGCAACCACCATGTCTGGATTCCCTGGCCCCACAGAATTGAATACTGTGTATACACCTGGGCTTTCCGTCTTGCTTAAACAAACTGTCATTGTAATAAATCGGTTCACCAATCCACATCTATTACAATAATCACAATTAAATGAGTCATGGCCAAGCTACAGTAAACTACACAAACGAGTTGTGCACGATACGGCCGCCTGAACAAGACTGTCCCTGTCGCTAGGTCGACCGGTCTTATAACTTGTTGCTAACGAATATTGCCATTTCAAATCCAACCGTTGCATTTTGTAGTAAACAACAAGTCACACGTCCCAGTGTGACGCATTTGAAAATAATTGAACCTAACTGCAATATCAAATCATCTCTACTCGGCCTATCCTGATCAAACGATTTAAGACAGGGCTTAAAACAAACTCTTTTAATAAACCAAAACCTTTTTCTCTAATAATTAAGCTTACATCATTACTAGGGATAATCACAAACTTTTTACCAACTATGAAATTACCACTGACCATTATTCACTCACTATTCAACCACACTTCAAAAAATTAACCATTCTTAAGACTCTACTTGCTCTGTTAAATTACTCTTGTCGACTCTATCGATCATGGTCATCTCTATCACCTAATTCGAGCGATAAGACTCATGCCACTTTTACAAAGAGACGACATCTCACAAAAACAGTCGTCACAATTGCCTAATTCGAGCAAAAGGACTCATGCCACCTTCGCAAAGTGACGTAATCTCAGAAGCGGTCGTTCTATCGCCTAATTCGAGCAAAAAGACTCATGCCACCTTCGCAAGGTGACGTAATCTCAGAAGCGGTCGTCCTATCGCCTAATTCGAGCAAAAGGACTCATGCCACCTTCGCAAGGTGACGTAATCTCAGAAGCGGTCGTCCTATCGCCTAATTCGAGCGATAAGACTCATGCCACTTTCGCAAAGTGACATAATCTTAGAAGCGGTCGTCCTATCGCCTAATTCGAGCGATAAGACTCATGCCACTTTCGCAAAGTGACGTAATCTCAGAAGCGGTCGTCCTATCGCCTAATTCGAGCGATACGACTCATGCCACTTTCGCAAAGTGACGTAACCTTGCCCCCCTCATCGGTTGACGATCACCACGTTGCCTCCCCAGAGCAAACAACTACAATTTAGTAACTCGACTAAATAGTGGTCAATGGGCTCATACTTACTCATTCGCTTTTAATTTAATGCCCGGAAAGTATACTGATCTCTAAAGTACTTGAACAGGTGCAAAATCGTCATAAATGGAAGGCACTCATCAAGTCGCTCACCAATCGGCAAATGGCTGAAGGGGAAATACGACAAAATACATCTTAACTGGGCAACTAGTAGTCAACAAAAATAAACCTGTACAGAGCCATTTACAGTGGTTTTGCACTAAGGCTATCGCAATAAGAATATTGTTAACGCATTTGCAATCTAACCTATTTGGTATAGACTTCCTAAAAATAAAAGTGGTATTGCTTATCGGATTATTGTAACGTGTTTGTGAAATCTTTTCGAAAAGTAAATTATCAGAATGATTACTCGTCTTGAACTGTCTAGATTAAAATTTATTCAAGTAACGGGATTTTACTTCAAACAACACAGCAATGAAAGGGTAGTTTTAAAATAATATTACGCACATAGTAAACAGTGAAAAGCCCTCTTTAAATCATGTCAACACCATGATCATGACCATTGTAGACTTGCCGACGTAGCCGTTACCACCTTAGCATCATCATTACCCGCTATCAATGATGATATCGTCATCATCATCACCGCGTTTTCATCATCAACAGCGTCAACATTTTCATCATCATCACCTTGTCGTTATTGAATAAAACCATCATCATCACCAACTCTTCATCATCGTCGTCATCATCATCATCATCAGCCACCGTAAGTCCAATATTAAGAAAATGCTGGGAGAGGTTATCTCTACTACTATACAAAGAATGAGTACCTAATATCATCTTTGACCAGTATTCACGCGCCACAGTACTGTGTTGCAAGTTCATAATTCTCAATACTCAAAAATGACTCAATTTGCTACGAATGGTAATCTGGCGCCACGGTCGGCTCCTTCCGATACCGACTTATGCCACCTCATTGACAATAACTTCGGGCGTCAACCGACAGCGACTCATGCCACCTCCAGTGACGATAACCTCATGTTGCTTCTACACAACAACCAATATTCCGGCTCCAACCGATCGTTAGCTTACTAAGTTTAGCAAATGTTACACACTCTTCGTAAAACTAGCGTACTCAAAACCAATTTACTGCTTGAATAGTGGTCAAAAGACTAGATTTCATAAAACTTTACACTTAAAAACTAAAGGATTTAAAATTAATTGCACTCTGCTTTAAAGTCGAATATAAAATGAAAACTCACCAAATTTTATTGGCGATCCAGCAGACAAGCCATGTGCCGCGAGCACAGACACACATACACGAGATCCGGTCACATTTTTTCTTTACTTTACCAGCCAGCACCTGCTGCGTACCGCTGCTAGCTCCCATCCGGCCGTAACATTGTAATCACTTATTAACACTTTAAAACCTTACCTCGAGAACTAACGCTCTGAACAACGGGCAAACCACAAGTAGCATTCAACAGGATCTTCTTCCGATGTGAGCTCCAGATACAAATCTTACCTCAAATGTGAGCTACAAGTCCAGATCTCACTTCTGATGTCGCAGACGGATGAATAAAAGGGGGGCAGAGCGTGGCGTGATCGGCATCTGATATCTCAAGTGACGTAAACTACCCACTTAGTTACTTACAGTACGAGAACAAACTGATGTCAGGATGAAAACTTACTTTCAGTCACGTCACCTTACCGATGCCGCCACATGAGAGACCTTACGTGAGCCTTATAAAAATGTGACGGAATTCCAGTGCCCCGCCTCCGCACTGAATCATGAATCGCAACCACCATGTCTGGATTCCCTGGCCCCACAGAATTGAATACTGTGTATACACCTGGGCTTTCCGTCTTGCTTAAACAAACTGTCATTGTAATAAATCGGTTCACCAATCCACATCTATTACAATAATCACAATTAAATGAGTCATGGCCAAGCTACAGTAAACTACACAAACGAGTTGTGCACGATACGGCCGCCTGAACAAGACTGTCCCTGTCGCTAGGTCGACCGGTCTTATAACTTGTTGCTAACGAATATTGCCATTTCAAATCCAACCGTTGCATTTTGTAGTAAACAACTTTCTCTCTGCGCGTGTAAAATCATAAAAACGGGAATTTTACATTGAACTCATACCGCGTCCTCTATTCATTCTTCGTCAACTGTCTAAAATGACATTGACACGGAATTACTGCCAAACGTCATCGAATTATTCAAAGTAAAGGAATCTAGTTTTATACAGCCATTGCATATTACGCTCCGACATATAGATAAACATCCAAGACCCAGGACAATTTGAAAACATTTTTCATCAAACATGGCTAAGAATCACCGCAAGAGCTCTTGTTTACACGTAAGAAAACCGCATCGATATAGGTCCATCTTTTCGAGAGCTACGATGCCACAAACAGGCAGACAGATAGATATTAATAGCAACACTCCTGTTTTTTATCGGGGGTTAAAAAGAAAGGTTACATGTTGCGGGAGATCTTGGTATAGGTGGATAATGGTTTAAACCAAGTATTAAATTAGTCCGTGTTTTATAATAAGGCGAAAAAACACTATGCATGGCGTATCAAACTAGAGAGATGACGATAGAAAACGCTTGGACTAGACGAAAGGGCAGCTTGTGTCGAGCTGTTGGTGAGTAATTACACCAGAGCTGGTCAAAGCCCTCATCCCCGACGTGTCTTCATCGGTCGGGGTGGAGACCCAAGAGGGCTCGCAGGGCTCTCAGCTCTGCATTGCCTTAATTGACTGTGCAGAGAGGAGTCGTTAGAGCTGTTGCTCTAGGGGTGGAAGTGTTAAAGAGCATAACGCCGCGAGTAACTTCGGAGAAAGCGCTTCAGCACACCTCTCGACACTCCTGAGTCACCTGCACCGGTGTTGCTCCTTTGCCGGCAACTATTGTCGGCGCATTTGACGGGCCCATCTAGTGGGCGGCAAGCCACTACCTGCCTACGATAGTCAGTAATCATGATTATGGCAGGTGACGTTTCTATTGCAATATCCCAGCATCATAAGAGTAAGAGTGTCATCATTTTGGAGGGAAAAATTTAATGTTTGAGCCAACGACACAATAAGAAGAAGCATCAGGCCATCCCAATCTCATTCCATAATCCATAAACCTGTCCCTTTTTCTTGCAATAGATCTTTCTCCTGCGGAAACCTATTCAGGGGTAGGGTACCTTTTATAGGTATATTCAGGAATGGGTTTTGGCGGGAGCGCCACATTACATTAACTTCTCCAAAGGACCTCCCTCTACGTGTTGGATCTGTATCCCCACGCAAGCCTCCTAAAGAACCGAAGTGAAAGACCCGTGAATCTAAAGGAGATACAAAGTAAATATTTTAATTAATATAAATATTTGATTAAGTAAAGAGGAGAGGATACTCTCAATCTATCGCAGGTTGACTGGAAGAGATCCCTACATGGGATAAGTCCGCCTTTGTATATTTGCTCTTTCTTATGTGATCTTGGTAATGTATTTATTTTGGTACAACTAAGTTATTACAAACAAACAAACAAGTACACAAGAAAGGTCAATAAATCTTTATTTTTTGCTCTTTGCTTGTAATTATAAATTCTCATTGTATTATAAACGTATGACTACAAGCTATTTTTGAGGTTACCGGCAACTGGGACCGCAATCAACTTGGACTGCGGTCCCAGTTGCCGGATCCAAAAATTTTAATATTTTTTTTCCGGCGACTGGGACCACTCATAAATTTAAAAAGAATACGTACAGTTAAACGAAAAAAAAGAACGTAATTAAAGAACAAAATTCTTTGATTCTAAAATATTTTTTTATTAAACAAAAAATAAATGATTTAAAACTTTAATTGCCTTGTTACTTATTTAAAATACATATAAATCATGCTAAGCACTTTTTTTTATTCCTTTCAGTCGCTGAATGCTTCCTCTTTGATATTTGGATACCGTTTTTTATGCTTTAGAATAATATTTCATAACTTGAAACATTTTTTCGTTTGACTGTACTGTTTCGGCTTGAACAATAGTTTTTTTTAATACCCAATAACTGGAATAAAAATACTATAGATTTAGAATCCGGCAACTGGGACTGCGGTCCGGGTTAATTGCGGTCCCAGTACTCCCAGTTGCCAGTTACCTTCTATTTTTAAGCAATGTGTTACATATTGTTTTTTTTCTACACCTAAATACAATGAAACATCCGCAACATGCTTCACAAAAAATGTAAACAGAAAATTATCCGCAAATTACACCGATTGAGCTAGCCCAGAAGAGTACCTAAGCTTAAAATAAAGCCATTCCAACTCGCTAAGAAGAAGAAGAAGCTTAAATTTGTATTATGGGATGCTAACTACGGTACTATGTTTTAAGATAAATACATACGTATATAGATAAACACCCAAGACCGAGAAAAATTTGAAACTGGCCATTTTCCATCTAGTTCTGGCTGGGGATCGAACCCAATACCTCCGAACGGCGGACTACCGTAGTTACCAGTGGACCACCGAAGTTGATTTGGTTATGTGTTATTAAAGGAAGTCTTATGCCGCATTATTGTGGTCAGCTACATTTTATTTTAGATACAAAAATATCACTCAGAAGCCAATTTACTGCAACAAATAACGATCATAACAAAGACATCACTTTCACAACAAGAGCACCCGTTCATGATGGACTCTGCAAAAAGAAGCTAACACTGAATAATTAATTCAACAGCAAAGTTCACTTTAGGGCAACACCGCGTGCACTCATACGTAAAACACAAAAGGTAAACAAATGTGTTGACGTTTATTTTTCGTGTCTGTTTCATATTTTTGAAGGTCTTAATTTTTTAATATTGAAAGTCATCTCTTAGTTGGTGAATTTTAGTGTTAATTTTAGTTAGTGGCCAATCCAAATTTAAAACTATTAGGTTGAGGAAAAAGTCTTTTCGCATATAGTATGTATGAACTTGTAATAAAACCACTTTGGCTATACTATTTGTACCTGGCTGGTTTTGGTATCATTTAAAAGTTTAAATTTTAAAGAAGATAATTCCAAATTCAAATTAGGAAAATGCGTGATTTTCATTTGTTTTTCTTACCGTCAAGATGAGTGAATCTAATGAAGAAATTAGATACATTTAAAAATTTTACTACCAAAAAGGTAAAAATGCAATGCAAGCCGCGAAAAAAATTTGCGGTGTTTATGGACCTAGTGCAGTGTCTGTGAGAGTAGCACAAATTTGGTTTAAGCGTTTTCAATCCGGAAATTTTGATGTCAAAGATGCACGTCGCTCTGGTCGCCCTGTTACGGATAAAATGGATGCTATTTTTGAAAAAGTGGAGCAAGATCGGCATATCAGTAGTTACGACGTAGCTGAAGAACTGGGAATTGACCAGAAAACAGTTTTGGCGCATTTGAAAAAAAATGGGTTCACAAAAAAGCTCGATATTTGGGTACCTCACGAGCTCTCTGAAAGAACCTAATGAACCGTGTACTCATTTGTGATTCTTTAGTACGACGTAATGAGACCGAACCATTTTTGAAGAAATTGATAACTGGTGATGAAAAGTGGATCACGTACGACAAGAACGTGCGAAAAAGGTCGTGGTCAAAGGCCGGTCAGGCTTCACAGACTGTGGCGAAACCCGGGTTAACTCGCAACAAGGTGATGCTGTGTGTGTGGTGGGATTGGAAGGGCATTATTCATTATGAGCTGTTACCACCAGGCAGGACCATCGATTCAGAACTCTACTGCGAACAACTGATAAGATTCTCACACATCTTTAACCACTCAGTAAAAATTAAGAGAGTTTGGCTGGGAGGTGTTAATGCATCCGCCGTATAGTCCTGACCTGGCACCTTCAGATTTCCACCTGTTTCGGTCTCTTCAGAATTCTTTAGGCAGTGTCAGGTTAACATCACGAGAGGACTGCCAAAACTACTTGACGCAGTTTTTTGATCAGAAGCCCCAAAATTTCTATAGCAATTGGATCATGTCCCTACCTATAAGATGGCAAAAAGTTATCGAACAAAATGGTACCTACATACTTTAGTTAAATGTAAATAAACTATATTAAAAAATGTTTTGAATTTTCATATAAAACGCGAAAAGTCTTTTCTCCATAGATTTCTTTTGTCCAAGATCTTTTATGTGCTCAGAACAATCTTTTCAATAATACTATATGCCAAAGACGGACAACAAAAATTTTTGAATTTATATTTGTGTCTTTTTTAGTGGTTGTTTAAACAAGGTGGATTCGAAACCAATGTTACCATTCATGATCAATAATTAAATTGTGTCTCTTTAGCTTAATGCATTCGTTTTCGATGAACGTTTTATATGTGTACGTACATTCGGCAGAAAAACAAGTACATTTTCTACATGAATACAAACTAATCACCATACACGTGGGTGAACTTCAGGCAAAGGTCGAGGATGAGCAATACACACAATAATGTTGAATCAAAATTAAAACATGTAAAACAATGTCACAAATGCACATCCGTGTTCACACGTGACGACAGAAGTGAATGTTCATATTGCGAGTTCATCAAACAATGTAATGAGATCACTGTTGAAGGATGCAGACATGTACCTCGGTCTACATTTAGAGCAGGTTTAGTCCATGACCTAATCACAAAATGACTCATTTTCGTAAAATGACTTATTAGAGTAACAATTCATTTTAAAAATTTCATACTCAGAAAATATCTAGGTAATGCTACTTCAGAACTTTAACGACAGAATTATGGTCAAACAAATTTATAAATCAAACTAAATTTGGGGTAACTAAATAACCCAAATATCATCCAAATATAAAGTAAGCTTTTTGCGTTTGTTTTACCTTTTTCATATTTGTTATGGTGTTGAATATTTCGTAAAAAACAACGATATCGATTGTGTAACTTTTTGGAAACGGTTGGAGTACTTTCAAGTAAAACAATAAGTATTTATAAAAGTACATATCTGTGGAAAATCCCCGTGAAAAAATTGTGATCAAAGTCAGAGAACGAGTCATTTCACAATGGCAGTATTTTACGAAAAAACATAATATAAACTAAGTCAAATATCAATTCATAAAGTTAACCTTTAACATTTGGAGTGCCGCAATACCGGACCGAATACAATATTAGCTCGGAATTACGTTTTGATTAGTGTAGGACGACCTCGAGCAAGTGAGCGCATACAACACTCATATCGATCTTAGTATGAATATTTTAAGGCGACTCGTCCTTGCAAGCACCCATAGACTTCGAAATGTTTAAGATTGTAAAGGTGAATTTGAATGAAAAGCTTGGTTATTAAGTAAATCATCATTATAACATCAGCAAAAGTCCACTGCATAGGTAAAAAGTATTTAAAATGGCTATTCGCTTATTTGAAAAGAAGAATTTGATTATTTTAAGGGATAGATGTCGTATCTTTTAAAATAATCACTCACGTTCAAAATAATTACTACGTATATCCCAACTCAATACACTACTGAGCCCATTTTCGTGGTTTGAGAAACTAGTGTAGTAAAAATCCCACCAAAAACATAAATGTGAAAATGGGAGCCAAGTTCAAAGATTCTACTGCGTCGCTAGTACCTTTCTTTGAACTTGCCTCTGACACGCTGCCGCGTGTCTAGATACTGATGGCAGACTATTTTGATTCTTTTCTATAATTTTTTTCACGCCTACTAATGCGCTAAACGTGGCTTTTGAGGTTTAAGGTCCTGGGTTCTGTTTATTTAAGGGATAAAGAAAAAAAGTGTTTTACTTTCTATTTAGTTGAGTGACCCAAAATGTGTCATGGCCTCCAGCACAGAAGCATTTCAGCGTTTTCTTCCCTCTAGAACTTTCTTCAGCTCTTACTAAATAACAGATCGCTCAGGTCCGTCTCCATAACGATGGTCCAGCCTATCCAGCCTGATAACGACCACATGTCCACTGTCTAGGAAAATCGATGTACTTTGGTTTATTTGTAAAATAAGGCTTGCATAGTAGATTTCTGACTGAATCTGAAATTTAATATGATATAAAAATGAGACAAAACCATTTATTTATCAGCAACTGCAATTTATATTATTGTTTTTGCTTTGTAAATCCAGATATAAATGACATTTTTTTTCATAAAAATATCTTTAAAGCCCACTTTATAAAAGCCCACAAATTATCGTTAAATTTATTTCAAATCTACGTAAATATATCACTTTATAATTTTATAAACACAGAGTGTGGCGCAGGATTGTTTGAACAAACAGTTGGTAAAATGAATTTTATTTCAAAGTCTAAATATTCAAGGACCAAAACTTTAAATTTCGACTCTCCCAATTCACCAACAAAACACATGATTTTTTTATGTACCGCTATGAAAATATTAAATATCAAAATGATATCCCCAATACCTTTGTTTAATAATGTTTTTAAATAAGAAAATTCCTGCGTCGCTGCCTGTACAATATGAGTTCTAAAGATTCTTAAGTCTATATTAGAAGTTCATAGATAGATGCATTAACAACCGAGCATTGGGATTTAGTGACTTAACCCTCGCGCAGTGAAATACATACTAAATGACGTCGATTGCCAATGCGGCCATGTCAAGGTTTAAGCTAAGTCATGACCGTGTTTCGATGATTGTATATATATTATACAGACACTAAATGCCCCCGGTACGCATGTGTCATGCTAAGATGTACCAAGTGACTGTTTGAAAACCACAAAAATTTTCGGAAAATGTTCAGTCTATTATAGTTTAGCATCATAGTTTAAACTTTCTCTAAAATTGCTCTTAAAACATTTTATTATTTTATATTGAACGAGTCACTGATAATATTTTTATTTTTATACCTAATGTAAGTTGGTGCCTAACTACATAAAAAAAGTTCGCACCTACAAGGCGGCTCGGTACTGAACGTGACCTTAAAAATAAGATACAATTTCCCAAGGGATCATACTCTATTACAAGTTCCACCTTCCAAACGACTGAAGAGCCGCAATAGCTTCCTCAGCCAGCCTTCCGTCGACACATGACAGAGACTGGAGCAATGGAGTCTTAAATTTCCCGCCTCTCCCTCTCAACTCCCGCCATCAGAGAAACTCCCACCAGGTGCCAATCTCCCCTGGGCAGTCTGGAAATCTTTGAATAGACTCCGGACTGGTGTCGGGAGATGTCAGGAAAACCGGGTTAGGTGGCGTTACTCAAAAAATGACAAGTTCGACTGCGGTGCTGTCCAGTCAATGACACATTTACTATCCTGTCCCATATGCCCTACATCCTGCACAATGCAGGACCTCAACGAGGCAAATGATCGGGCAGTTGCCGTAGCCAAGCACTTTTACAAATTTTTTATAAAAATATTTTGTATAGCCATTCGACTCGAAAGAAGAAGAAGAAGATACTCTCTTTTTCTTTATTTCACCATGTTCCCAGTGGCATCTTTTAAGCTGTGCTGCTTTGTGGTTTTTCTTCACCAACCATAACACGCATGTTAAAGATGCACTCAAGGATGCCAAAGATTATACGAAGTGGAGAAAACTGCTGGAATAGTGTACAGGATTTGGCTGTAGTTTTACTACCAGCCCCTGCCTTACGTCAACCATCCTTGGGAATGCATTGGTCCATTTTTTTTTACATCTAGCCGCCACCAAACGTTAACTTTCCTTGGGATTGCAGTTATATTATAAGATATTTGTGTTTAGTTCTGTACTTTTAGGATATCCATAGTAAAATATCTAGTGGTACTATTCTACGCCTGAAATGACACAGAAAATTATTAGTATGTAAATGTACTCGTAAGTTCTCGAATAGGTAGCTCAAATTTAATAACAGTGACGTCACAGGAAATTAGTTATCATTTATCAAATGAATAGAAAACTTTTGTGAAACTCTATAACAGTCTGGAGGTGAAATGGCCACAAACCGGGTGCTCTACTGACGGCGACCTAAATACACGCTGGCAATCCAATTATTACGAATATGGAGCCTACTGTAGTGCTGTACAAAATGAGGGGTTAAGGCTGCCCTTCCCGGCCGCTCTGTTTTCAACGCGAACATAGTTTGAAAAGCTTGTTATTTAATCCAAGGCAGTGCTAGAAAAAGAGGCAAACCTAAAAGAGAGAGATAGCGCCTAAGGGTATGGTTTGCATTCTATTAAATGAAGATAGTATTATTATTAACTATCCATTGAACGAATATTAACAATTCATAGGGTGCAGAAATTTCATAAAACTTGTTATAGGTGATACGTGTTTATCAGTAAGCCTTACAAGTATGTGAAATAAATGTTTTGTATTCAAAATTTTCATTACATTTTCGAGGTTTGTATTGAAATATTTTCTTTACTTTTACTATTTATGAGTACTTTATGAGCGGTTGAAGTTCAGCTAAAATTTGTGCAAAAGAGCAGATTTTTGGAGGCTTATACTGTCTTTGTTTTTCGAAATTTCAATTTATTATTTCGCTAGAAACCTAGAAATGGCACCCAAAATACCTGTGAGTTCAAAAGTTTTCAAAAAAGATCAGATACAGCGCCATAATCACGTACGAGCGTTTGTATGAAAATTAAGACGGGAAGGCCGCTATTAAACTATGAACACGATTTTAAAGAACACTTGTTTACAATCTGTACCATTATACTTCAAGTTATCAATGAGTATGCTCTTTCTTATCAGGTGTGTCAATAGCTAACACTGGTATCAGACTTTTGAGCTACCGAAAGGTACCTGAATGATCTGACTGATCATTGCAAGCTCCACCGTGCTTTCGGTGGCTCTCCAAGTCATTGGTCTCGACTGACATTTTAAGATGGCAGTCGTATAGCTATGTCAGATGCCCTTCAGCAGCTTCATAAATCTGTTATCAATTCATTTGAGCAAAACTTTATGTCTTCGCGCAATATAGCGTTAAGCTGGCCGGTTCCCGGCCACTCTGTCGTCAACGCAAGCATAGTTTGAAAAGCTAGTTATTTCATCCAGGACAATGCTAGAAAAAGAAGCAAACCAAAAAGGGAGAGATAGCGCCTAAGGGCTCGGTTTACATTCTATTGAATGAAATTATTAGTATTATTAACTATCCATTGAACGAATATTCACTTTTCATTGGGTGCGGAAATTTCATAAAACTTGTTCCAGGTGATACGTGTTTTTCAGTAAACCTTACAAGTATGTAAAATAAATGTTTTTTATTTGAAATTTTCATTACATTTGCAAGGTTTCTATCGAAATATTTTTTACACTTTTACAATTTATGAGTACTTTTTAAACGGTCGGACTTTTGAAGGCTTATACTGAATTCGTTTCTCGTATATAGTGCATAAGATACCTGTTAGTTCAATTTTTTTAAAGAAAGATCTGTCACAACGTCCTTATCAGGTACGAGCGTTTGTATGAAACGCAAAACGGGAAGGCCGCTCTTAAGGGGTAAAGGAAACGGAGATATCATTTAAAATTGAGTCTTGACTGATCCTAGATAACCCTTCAAACAATTTTGTGAAAAAAGGTGACTTTTGGCTAATATGCGTATGACATTAATATGTGTAGAAAAGCTTCACGTTCTCACTTTAAACTGTAAACAGTAGTTCATTAAATAGTTTGAAGGGTTTTTAAGGCTTAGTTAAGATTTTTTTTAAATGATATCTCCATTTTCTTTCAAATTATTTATTTCAAATTGGGGCAGCACTAGACCCCGAAGAATTTAAGTAGCCCCTTAAAACCAGACGCGCGGCTTTGCAGACGCCGCTGCCGCTGCGGTGCGTGTGTTATGCTATTTAACCTCAAATTATACTAAGAAAAAAATCTATATTAAATAATCTATGGTTTTCTTTATCGCTTCAAGACAGCTACTTGCAGCCGGGGGCGCCGCCACCATCAGCGAATCAAGACATTCACTTCACATTAATTCCTGCCACCGTTATGAAAATGCATGAAAATCAATTTGCACATGCATCAATACCATTATGCATAGTACGATATGTTTATAGTAATTGGATTGCATTGAATTGGTTCATCGCTCGGCTATGTAGGTCACAAGGGGTACCGCCGGCTGTTCGCAGTGATATTTAGCAGGAATAACCGAGAAGAGCTTTTGTATGAAAAACCTTTTTTATATCAGGAAAGTGGTTACATAACGAATATGTGTATTTTTAACCCCCGACAAAAAAGAGGGATGTTATAAGTTAGACGCTCTATGTGTCTGACTGTAGCAACGTAGGTCTCGAACGAATGAATCGATTTCGATGCGGTTTTTTTACGTTAAAGTTACCTTCCGTTGGTATTGTGTTTGATGTTTGATGAAAATCGGTTCAGCCATTAAAACGTTACTGGATGTTAAAGCTTGAAAGCTAATTTTTTTATTTACTTGGGAACTAATAGATGGCGCTACGGATATCAATTCCAATATACATAGGTTGAAATATGTAGTTCTGCCACAAATCACTAAATGGGGGATTATTGATTTGTCTGGCAAATAAACTTGTAATAAATAGCCTGTAGCTGTTACTTTCAGCGACTGGGTTACAAAAACCTTACTTTAATGAAATAATCGTATACTGAATCTTATTGAATTGGCTGCTTTACAATATCTATATCTCACGCGGCAGCGTGTGCGTCCAAGTTTAAAGAAAAAGAAAGCAGCAGCAGCCTTTTAATCTTGCTGCCCTTGGCTCTGTCTACTACGTGATAGTGTATCCTAGCAATAATGAAAAAGTAAAGAAAACCGATCTATCATTAAACATGTAATTACGGCCGTAATTATTAGATAGGGGGCAGTTCCCGCGATCCGCAATAATGCTGCGGAAATCGCATCAAAAGGAAACGTGCTCGGAACTCTTATGGCGAGGCTTTGTACCTACTCAGATCAGTCTGTCAGATCTGTAACTATTTTTACCCCCTTTAACCATTTCTGCCCTAGAGCCATAGAGTTGAGCGATCGTTCTAGGTGGCAAGTGGTTTGAGTTATCTTTTCAAAATGAAACAAAAATAATATTTTTTCGCGTTCATCAATGCACTAAAGGCAGCGTTCTTTAATGCACTAAAGGTTGCGTACATCAATGCACTTTAGACTGCTTTCATCGATGCACTTAAAAGCCGCCTTCCCGTCTTACTTTTCATAAAAACGCTCGTACGTGATTATGGCGTTGTAACTGATCTTTATTGAAAACTTTTGAACTCACAGGTTTCTTGTGCGCTATTTCTAGATTTCTATCGAAATAAAAAAATAAAATTTAGAAAAACAAATTCAGTATAAGCATCCAGCTTTTTTGCACAAACTTTAGCTGAACTTCGACCTGAATGGTCGAAGTTCTCATAAATTGTAGTATATCTCATAATTGAAGTAAAGTACTCATAAATTGTAAAGGTAAAGAAAATATTCCCATACAAACCTCGCAAAAAGTAATGAAAATTTTAAATAAAAAACATTTATTTGACATACTTGTAAGGCTTACTTATAAAGACGTATCACCTGAAACAAGTTTAATGAAATTTCCGCACCCTACGAATAGTTAATATTCGTTCAATGGATAGTTAATAATAATACTAATTTCATTCAATAAAATGCAAACCGTGCCTTTAGGCGCTATCTCTCTCATTTTGGTTTTCCTCTTTTTCTACCATTGCCCTGGATGAAACAACAAGCTTTTCAATCTATGCTCGCGTCGACGACAGAGCGGCCGGGAAGGGCCGCCTTAAGGCAGCGTTCTTTAATGCACCAAAGGCTGCGTTCATCAATGCACTAAAGGCTGCGTTCATAAATGCACTAAAGGATGCCTCATCAGTGCACTAAAGGCTTTATTCATTAATGCACTAAAGTTTGCGTTCATAAATGCAATAAAGGCAGCGCTTTAATGCACTAAAGGCTGCGTTCATCTATGCACTAAAGGCATCGCTTTAATGCACTATAAGCTGTGTTTATCTATACACTAAAGACAGCATTTTTTAATGTACTTAAGGCTGCATTCATTAATGCACCAAAGAAAGATCCAGACAAAACTTCACAACAAATATGATCAAAATATGAGAATTATAATTCATAATGGACAATTCCTTATAGCTTCACTATTAACCTTCTTTAATGTAAACAGTATTAGGTGCGGCCTGTACAATATTTAATTTATTTGAAAGCTTTTATTAGTACGCACAAACTGGACTAATCTGCGTACTTACAAGCATATACACCCTTATGGCCTATAAAATGACCCATTTTAATCAAACATAGAGCAAGCCAGTGATTTATCGGCTCTGGTATTATGTTAATTAAAAATTAATGAATGTGGCATAAATTACTGGGTGTATTTAGCAATTTTGGTTAGTGCTCGCATTTTCACAATGAATTATCTACTTTATGGTTCTGGAGTAAAATGTTTTTACTGTAAAATAACCATGTGGTGACTGTAAAATAGAACACAATTTGTCACCACGACTCTTCCACTGGTCGTAAGATGCGACTAAGAGAGGTATAGATAACAGGGAACGGACAGCAGCATCCTTTTGTACAATGACTTTATACTATCTACTGTGATCACCAACACGTCTGCCCAGCGCTAGCGCCGAGCGAGGTGAAATGGCAAATAATTCCCTTATTGGTGAGGACCCGTGGTGTTGCCCTTTATAGGCTGATAAAAAAACCGTTCTATACCCTTCTTGTAAGCAATTGTTCTATCTTCTTATTCGCCGCTTGACTGGATTCCATTATGGAATAAGTCCGGCGTTGTCAATTTACTTTTTATGTTGTTATTGTATGTAATTGTGTGTTTTAATAGTGCAATCAAGTAATTACAAACAAACAAATAAATAAAGTGTTTGATATCAGTCAAGTTTTGGGGCAAGCTATATTCATGAAATTGATCTTTAGAAGCATTGGGGGCAAAAAATTAAAAACCAAACGTTATTCTGTACAAATATTAGGTATGTTTTTATTGATGTTGGTACCTGGAAGATTATATGATTTGTATGTTGTATTTCACTAAATTATAATTTGCTTAAAGATAAAAATGGACTGAATGTACTAATAAATGCATATTAAAAGCTTACAGATAAATATCATAGAGCTAATTATCGATCAGACAGAAATAAACAGTTATAAGTTCATATGAATTCATTATGCATTTCACCTGCGTCAATATTAATCACAGCTATGGTAGCAATGACAAATTCCACAAAACAATCAACTCTCATAATTACATGTAAATGAGAGTGTACATAAATAACGCAGTTGTTTGCCCCGTACGACCTGCAGACGTTCTGCGGGTGTAATGTCAACCAGATTATCGAGTGGCTCCGACCCGCGCCGTGACGAGACTTCTGATCGATAATTAGCTCTGCAGCTTTCATTTTTACAATTTATGCTATTGTTCATTTAACACCTCAAGTCATAATAATTAAAGAACTAGTTTTGGATGGATTTGTATTAAGTCAATTTAGGATTTTTGTGCTGTTATTTTTTATGTTTTAAAAACCTTTCCGATCATATCCTAATACTATTGGTAAGTGGTTTTTCAGCGTTTGTAAAGCACAAACGCTCTATTGGTAAGTATGTACTATTGTTCGTAATTCCTTTCGTCTTTCGTGATTTTTAGGGTTCTATACCGAAAGGGTAAAACCCTATTACTAAAACTCCGCTGTTCGTCCGTCTGTCTGTATTTCACTACGCTGTGTCTCATGAACCGTGACAGCTAGGCAGTTGAAATTTAAACAAATGATGTATTTCTGTTGCCGCTATAACAACAAATATTGAAAACAGAATAAAATAAATATTTAAGTGGGCTCCCATACAACAAATGTGATTTTTTGTAGATAATGGTACGGAACCCTTCATGCGCGACTCCGCGTCGCACTTGGCCGGTTTTATTTAGCATTCGTGGAACTGTACTTTGACGTAAGTGGTAGTGGTCTAATAGTAAGCGCAATCTACAACAGTTCGATCCCCACTCGGCCAGCCTTTTGAGTCGGTGGTACAGTCTGACTCTTATACTTTATGTCTTTTTCGACCAACATTTGTTATTTTAATATCAATATAATTGTATGTTGACGTTTTTTGGAGAAAGTGCTGCAGAACAGTTGGTTACCGCTTCTTCTGTACTTGCGCTTAGGAAGCGGCAGTAAACTTAGCTGTAAGTAAACTACCTGACTTCAACAATTACCTACATAAAATTTAAAGATAAATTAATAGTTATCAAGTGATAGAAATATATAAAGATAAAATGTAAAAAGAAATATTTATTTTCCCTAAAAAGGAGAATGAAAATATCGTGAGGAAACCTGTGTCATGAGAGAACAGCCATTGAGCTACGGTAGATACATTAAGATATTTCGAAACGTCTGTCACCAACTATTACCACACTCGGTAAGAAATAAAGGTCACTTGCTGTTCGTGTGTGCAAGTGGCCAACACTAATGTCAGATATTCAAGATGCCTAAAGGCATCTTCATCGCTTGACGACTGCCATACAATGATGACAGCTAAGACCAACGGCTTATACGTGCCATCCGAAGCACGGTGGAGCTCGAGAATTTTTATGCCACTTGTGGTCTCATCTAAGTGCGGACCACGGCCGGTGTCGCTTTACTTGCGAGAGCGCTAGTAATGCGCACTCCCACCGGGCTACCGAGCTCCTCAAAAAGACCCTAAGACTTAAAGGTTCGAGAGCTTATAGTAGTGGCTGCGAGGGCGGGCGGGTTCACCCACCCCTCTACGTGATTGAATGAGAAATATAGACAGATTTTAATGCTTAGTTAATTGTGAGAGAATTCATTCGTATTCTTCTTGAGATCATGAATAATTTTATTACTAATCAATCGCAGCTGTGATTTTATGAGAAATTTATTTCGAAGACTTTACTATAAAATGATTCAAATAATTTTATTTAATATAAGCTTTTACCCGTGACTTCGTCTGCGTAAATTTATTAAATGTACCTGTGTCTCCTTTTGTATGGCCAAATAGGATTCATCATACAAGATTCATCATACAAAGTTCCACTTTCCTTTTCATTCTCTTAACTGATAATTTTTGGGATAAAAACTCTATCTATCCTATGTCCTCTTGCGGGTCTCATACTATATCCATACCCAATTTCATCTAAATCGGTTAAGTGGCTAAAGCGTGAAGAGGAACAGACAGACAGATAGAGTTACTTTCACATTTATAATGTAAGTATGGATAGAATGGATTTTTTTCAGTTCAAAATATCTGTTCAATATGTGTTTTAATGTAACAGCTTCTTCACTTCCTGCGCAGATCATAAAAGCCGATCGAAGGAATAGGTGGGAATCTGAATGTTATTAGGCGATGCGGCTAACAACCCAAAACTATTTTGATTTCCTTTTTTATCTTCAAACTCACCATCATTCTAAATGTGTTTTTTGGGTCTTTCTGCCCTAGGTCTGTCTACCCCTTTAGAGATAGGGACGTTATAATGTATGTAACTTTTACTTTTTAATATTTCTTTAATCAAAAATAATTTCATCAAACCAGTCTCATATAGCGTCCCAAAGATTTTTAAAAAGTTTGCTTGAAACTAAAAGGTAAAAGTTTTGAACTTTGAAGTCGTTAACATAGCGATAATCGTAAGAAATATCCTAAGAGCACCACTTGTATGTTTATTTTTTCCAAATCCTAATAAAAACATAAATAAATATAGTTTAACCGACTTGATAAAGAAGGTATAATAAGGCACTAAACGCGGAATGCATACAAATGAGGTCTGTCTGTGCGTAATACTGACTGATGGTACCGTGAAGGTTTTATATGATGCGAAAAATTTGCTGCAAACAAATTGTAAGAAAAAAGTGAATAGTTTATGAAAATAACAATAAAAATACATGAAACATTAAATATTAAATCGAGAGTACATATAATATGGGAGACGACATGGTTAGAAATGTATAATTTTATTAGTTTTGTCTTTTAGATTATCCAAAAATAAAGGACCCATATTTTTTAGTTTGCTATAAAAGTAAAAATTCACAAAGATACGAAGCATCAAAGATCCGGAGTAGGGACTTGTATCTTTGTCATTTATTGTTTCTCTGAGAAAAGAAAAAATACCTTAACAATATTTTTTAATTATCTAACCGATGGGCTAAAACTTTTTCCATTCGTCATGCGAATTGGTCGAGTGGTGACCGCAGAGTGGAATACGATTTGACACCACCCGTTTTCTCTCCCACAGGTGTCATAAGAGGCGACTAAGGGAACAGAAAATTAGCAGAAGCTATGCAAATAGTTTGTACACGCCTGTCCAGCGTGGCGATTGCGAGGAAATCTTCAATTTATTGCAAGAAGCCTTTTGTTCAGCAGTGGTCCGATAATTATAGACTATTAACAAGATACTTTTTTGTAATTCTTATTTTATCTAAGCTTGATATATTATTAAAGTAAAAAATAGTACATAGGTGCTATTTAATTTTAAAGGAATTTCTGCAGACCCTCGAGAGGAAATAGAAGGTAATTGGCAAAAAATATACCTAACATAAACGTACGTAAACATAAGTACATAAATAAATGATTACAAAAAGCATATATAAACATAACAATACAACGAAAAAAGATATATAATGAAGTCATAGAGATAATCCGATAGTGAAGGTAGAAAGTGATACTAGATAATTTATAAAAAAATATTTTACGCTTAAAGAATAGTATAAGTAAGAAATAAAAATTGTTTTAATTGAGGGGGAATCGCAGTTTGGATCTGGGCGTTAGCGGACAGTACTTTTGCTTAATTAAAAATAATGTCTGAGGCAGTGTTTCTCCGACAATAACCGAGCCGGGTCGAGATAGCTTGTTATATAAATTTCTGTAGCCTCCTGGGGGAAGTCGGGAGAGTAAGGAAGCGGCGGAGTGTGAGTATATTATACCCATTTTCTGGGTCGTCCTTCCTACAAATACGTTTTATGCGGAAGCCAGCAGTCTCTTCAATCACAAAGGGAATGCAACCTTATGTCTCAGTCTGAAGGTAAAAATTACAATGTGTCGAAAATCGTCCCGGTAAAAGGTACTTATTTGATTAGGGTGTCAGGCGTATCACCGCGAGTGTGAGCGGAGAGCCCGAGGTTTCGGATCAAATTTGCGTATTTCGATTTTTTGCTTACCTCGCCCTCTGTACACAAAATTGATGTGAAATTGTTTTCTGTATGATGTTTGTATTATCACCATATTTTTGTGATAGTTATCGCAAATCCGTATTAGAATTCATATCGAGTCCCGTGAAAGCCCTTCGTCTCTTTCATGGGAAAGGACCTCTATAAATCATTGCGAAAGACCTTAATATCTGAACCGCACAAAAAGAGCGCGGCCTTCGTAAAGGGTCGTACGTGCCATACGTACGGCGCTCGATATCGCATATTGTCACCGTCATGCGTCACTGGCAAACATCGTTGCAATGTAGTGTATGCAAACTAACTGAACGTCAAGAGGTCTATTTTGGAACGGGATAAGTCGCCGAATCAAATACGTATTACATTTCGCATAAAACAAGACTATTTCTCACAGATTGCAAGTGATGCTGTTGCTCATGTATAATATAAAGTACTTATAGTACATTTGATGAATTGGTATCCACGTCGTCGGTGCGCCACAAAGAAAAGCCGACAGGCCTTTATCTGCACGCTGCCAACTGCATTCCAGCCAATTGAACGAATAGACTATATCAGTAACGCTGATTTTGTCATAGCCTTTACTTATGTGATTTGGTTTTTAAACTTCAGCTCTTTGAACATACGCGTATGACTTATATTTATGACTTATGTTTATTAATGTATTTTGGTCTTGATATAATGATTTGAACTTGAAACGGGTCTGTATTTTTTATTAAAAAATATGAAACAAATCAGGAAGTCGGTCGATAGTGAGACGTACGTTTCAAAAATAAACCTCCTGGTCAATATGAAATGCAAAAAAGTGAAAAAGTCGTCGAAATGAACGGTCGATCGATCTCCGGTGACGGGTTCCCGGATTTTCCATTGGGAAAAGAATTAGCTGAGAGCTGAAGCGGCGAATTTACATTTTTATTGACAAGCAATCTATTTTCCAAGCAGATGGCAATTGAAGCAAGATTCTTTTATACAGGGGATATGGTGATTATGAAAACCCTTAAATAACTCTATGAGATTAAATTAAATTTTAGAGCTAGTCGGTTAAAAAAAACACAGTTTCACTGTGTTTTTTTTTATTTATTATTAAGCCTTAGATGTCCCACCGTTGGGCAAAAGCCGCGCTTCCAGATTTCCATTTATCTTTATCCGTAGCGGTAGTTTGCTATTGTTTATTAAATCCTGAGAAATCATCAGACCAATTAAAATAAATGTCGTGAGCAGGAACTTAATAACGGACGAAGCTGCGGTTATTGCATGGGAAATATCAATCAAAATCACTTCAGCCCCATAATGTCCACTGCTATACATAGGCCTCTCCCAAGGATTTCCAAAACGACCGATCAAGAGCGGCCTGTATCCAGCGCTTTCCAGCAACCTTGGTTAGGTCGTCTGACCACCTTATGGGTGGGTGTCCTACGCTTTGCTTGCTAGTACACGGTCGCCATTCGATAACCTTTTTGCCCCATTGGCCATCGGTTCTTCGCGCTATGTGTCCCGCCCACTGCCACTTCAACGAACTAATCCGCTGGGCTATGTCAGTGACTTTTGTTCTTCTACGAATTTCCTCATTTCTGATTCGATCACGTAGAGAAACGCCGAGCATTGCCCTATTCATAGCGCGCTGAGCGACCTTGAGCCTTCTTACGAGACCCATTGTAAAGAACCACGTTTACGATCCATAAGTCATCACTGGTAACACACATTGATTAAGCACTTTCGTTTTAAGGCACTGAGGTATTTTGGACGAGAAAACACTGTGTAACTTCCCGAACGCTGCCCAGCCGAGTCGGATCCGTCGAAAGACTTCTCGAAGCTGGAACTTCCTGCCTGGATTAACTGACCCCGGTAGAAGATGTACTGGTCTACAACTTCGAGGGTGGAGCTCCCAACACAAACAGGTAGTGGCGCGACATGGGCATTCAACATTATTTTCGTTTTGTCCATGTTCATTTTAAGGCCCTCTTGTTGGGAAACTCTATTTAGGTCTCTGAGCATAGTACTTAAGTCTTTCATCGATTCTGCCATGACAACGATATCGTCGGCAAATCGATGGTGAGTGATATACTCGCAATTGATGTTGATGCCAAATCCTTCCCAGTCCAGAAGCTTGAAGGCATCTTCCAGTGCAACGGTGAACAGTTTCGGAGATGTAACGTCTCCCTGTCTTACACCTCTTTGCAGTGGAATAGCCCTTGTGCACTGCTCCTGTACTTGGACTGACATAGTGGCGTTACCGTATAAGTACTTCAACACTTCGATATACCGATAGTCAATACGGCATCTCTGAAGACACTGAAGCACGGCCCACGTTTCGATCGAATCAAAGGCTTTTTTCATAGTCCACGAACCCTAAGCATAACGGCCGATTATACTCCCTCGCCTTCTCTATAGCCTGCCGCAGCATGTGAATGTGATCCATGGTACTAAAGCCCTTACGGAAACCGGCTTGTTAGGGGGGCTGGAAGGAATCAAACCTGTTTGCGAGGCGATTCGTGATGACCCTCGAAAACAACTTGTGTACATGACTTAGGAGCGTGATAGGCTAAAAGTTCTTCAATGGGGTGTTATCTCCCTTTTTAAAGAACAGGACCACCACGCCCCTGTTCCATGCTTCTGGCGTTACGCCCTCGAGCAGAACAGAATTAAAGAGCCTCTGAAGGACTTTCAGTACCCGCGTCCCGCCCGCTTCAGAAGCTCTGCTGTTATTCCATCCTCGCCCGACGCCTTGTTGCTAATGAGTTTGAGGGCCATCTTAATCTCGTACAGGCTGATGTCCGGGATATCTTCGGTACAGTGTCAAGTCAGCTTGGCTCTTGGGTCTTTAGCCATTAGTCCGCATAGTGGGTTGGGAAACGGAAGTATAAAGCTCTCCATAAAACCTCTCGATCTCTGCCAGAACCCCTTCCTTTGTCGACACCACGCCACCGTCCTTCATCTTCAACTTCATCAATCGGCTTTGCCCAACCGACATAGCTCTTGCGAACACTTTGGAGCCTTTGTTCTGCTTGATCGTCTCCTTAATACATTTAGTATTAAAAGAGCGGATGTCGTGTCGCAAGGACTTATGTATACGTTTGTTGAGCTGCCGATATGATTCAGCATCTTCGGAGGTCTGCAGCGGCCTTGATCGTCGTTCTGCCATTACGTCTAGGGTCTGAGCAGAGATTTTTTGAGGTTTTCGTTTGGGGCAGGACCTAAACACCTTCGATCCCACCGCTTGGACAGCTTCTACAAACACTTGGTTTATCTCGTCCTCTGTAACGCAATCCTAAAGGCCTTCGAAGCGATTTGACAGTTCAAGTTTTTAATTTGGACCTGCGACGGTCGGAGCTTTGACTTCATCAGCCGCGACCTTTCGACTTTGGGATCAATATTCATGATGCTACTTACTATTCGGTGATCGCTCCCGGTTTTGATCCGATTGATCACTGAGACATCGTTGAATATTCGTCTCTTCGTCGTTAGGGTGAAGTCGATTTCGTTTTTAACAAGGGGCTGGTTCTACTTTGCTGAACCTATCCAGGTCCACCTTAAGACCAACCCACATTATATTTTAATTATATTTATACCATACCATTATACCCAATTAATATTTTAATTATTTTATTTATTTAATATCAAAGCTTTCCTGAATTATTCGCAATTGCAGGTACCGAACTATATATCATTTTAATAACCATACATCATTTAGAGCAATCACAATGTTTATTGCTTAATTTATTATTTAATTACTAACCAATTATTATGTAATAATTTTGGACTAAACTCTGTATTTGAGATAAGTAGTTTTTATTGATAAATTTATTTATCAGAAATAATTGTATGTTATACCAGTTTGGTATAAGTATACAAAGAAAAATTATAAAATAGTTAAAATTAAAATGTCCTCTAATTAGTGTTATTGTTTTGGTACGGTAGTATCATTAATTTTAACGCAATAAAATGCTAAATATTGCATGTTCTGATGATATTGTGAAGCTACGACGTAAGGGTGCTCACAGACTGGGAATATTTTGTCACACCACGAAACCTCGGGCTAGCATTTGTTCGCTGAAAATGATAAAGTAGCGTTGATTGTTAAAACTGTAACATTCTTATTCTAGCGTTTGCTTTTCGTGTGTATATTAGTTCACTAATTAGTCAGAAATATGAATTTAAAGAAAAAATATATAAAGGGTTTATACCAGAAAGAAGAATAGAGGGCAGAGGTCCAGATGAGCAAGGTAGAGTGCGTAGACCAACTGACAGAAAAGTCAGATCGTATCAACTGAAGTAAATATTTGAAACTAGAATTTATTGCGAGAAGCAAGTTTAACGTGACTGAGATTATTTTATGTAAAAATTGATTTATTATAGTTGTGTTGTGATTTATTGAATCCCGATTAAGTACCTGAGTCTATTTACAAAAAAAAAATTGTTTATGCCGCCCAGCTATCAGGCATTTATTTGGGTGTAAACTCTTTTTTGCCCAAAACGCCCGTTTATGCCCATTTACGCCCAATTTGTTTTCGCCCTCGACCCATTTCTAATCGCAGCTACTATCGTTTTTGTCTCGCTCGCTGGCAACATTTCCAACGACTTGCTGAAAAGATCTCAATGTGTAAACGCTCTAGCACACACATATCATAAAACCGCATCGAAAAACGCACATAAATGTCGCCGCACCCGCACTCTCATCTACAAATTGAGCCGAAAACGCGCAGTAATTATTTAAACCGTCATATAAATTACTGCTCAAACTTTTCACGCCCGCGCTGAATGGGTGCGTGTGTAAATACAAGGATACAGCAATGTGTGCGTGGGTATCTCACCGTGAACTGAAAATGGTTCCATCATTTCATTCCTCCATCCTTTTTCAGCATTGTATAACTTCACAGTGTAGTATGTTGAATGGACAGATTGCGTATGATTGTTAGTTAGCTGATGAATATATTATAGTGGATGCAGCAGAAATTTACATCTCTTATTTGTTTGCTAAATATATCATAATATATTTAATGGATAACATAAAATATAAAAATAAATACATTGTATTTCTAGGATTTCTTATCGAGTTTCTACATAAAAGATTGTATTTTTTTTTACTTTTTGTATATAGAGACAGGAATGTACCTTTTTACCTTTTGTAAATATATATATATATATATATATATATATATATATATTAAATACCTGCTCTATTTTTTAATTGTACCTAAAATGTTTTTTAAAATAAATCTACCCCTCCTCGCCCTCTAAAAAGTAACTGCTGTACAGAAAATAAATACAAAAAACAGACGTGTTAGATCTTCACGCGCCGGAACAGACAAGAGGCCCTCCACTTGCATCCTTCACAAAAAATAAGGTAACAATCCTTAAGCCAATCACATCATAATAAATGCCAAACTCAATTAACTTATCACGTGACCTGAAAATGATCTGCAATATTTCCCTATACTGCACAGGGGTAAGTATCAGCTTGAAACATATTTAGCTTTGTTCCCTTCTACGGTTAATCTGTCCCGTTTCCTCCCGTGTCAAGTGCAGATAGACTTTTTGGGTAGGGCGCGGGTGGAGAGGGCGGCCGCGGGGTTGAGGGGGTCCAGGGGTGCTGCCACCCTTCCTGATGATGAAATATTGTACACGTGGTCTGATTTTGAATGACAACGTTTCCTTACGCGGGAGCACCATTTACAGTGCGACGTTTTATGGCGAATTGAGGATTTGTTCATGTAATGATCATCCTGTATAATGCATTATTTAGCATGCGCGGTCTAAGAATTTGCAGCATATGGGAATTGTAGTATACGATGTGAGAACTACGGAGAAAGCAGTATTATTTACTTAATTACGTATTAGATGTTATTATTGGACCTGCATTTTTTGTAAATGACAAGAAAAAAAAAATATTCTGTTTGATTTGTATAAAACAAAAATATAGGCATCTTTAATGTCCTTGTACAAAATACAAAGGGGATAGAAATTAAGCAATTAGTATATACGTCGTCGCAGATTCACAAGATTAGAAAAATTTTATTGTAGTGCGCAAATCGACTAAACTACGTGCATAAAGGTTGCGCATTGACAAAAGTAAAATCTTGTTTATCTATGCCGTAAGACAAAAGTAAAGGAGCAACTGAGATATGCTCTTTCCTTCTTTGCACTATGAAATAAACAGTGGAGTAGAGGCAACTAACCGTGCAGGTGCAACTAACTACGAGGTGGGCGGTTTGTAAATATCCAATCTACCCGTTTGGGTAAATACCCGATAAATACCCGTATCTACCCGTTTGGTGGGTAGATTGAATTATATAAGTAATTACTTCACAAATCGTGTCGGAAAGTGTGTGCAAACGCTGTAATATGCTTAAAAAGCAGGCAGACGTCGAATACGATACTAAAATATACGAAACCCCCATACTATTCATACATTGAAAGTAGGCCTTTTTGACTTATTATAATTTTTGCTGTGCAGTGCAACGGCATATTTATATGTTTAAAAAGAATAAAAGACATTAAATGCGATGTCAACATACTCTTGTAAGCCTTACCTTCATACATAATACGAAGAAGTATGTCGGCGCGGTTTATATTAGACGCTGATTTGACTACGCCGAGACACTTTACGCGAATTTGCCGCATCGGCGGTTGGCGCTAATGTCACAGTGACATGCTAACGAAACGTCAGGGGAAACGCTTTCACGGTGGGCAGTCTTGTTCGAGCGGCCGTACTGTGTGTGCCGTGCACAACTCGTTTGTGTGGTTTACTGTGGTTTGGCCATGACTCATTTAATTGTGATAATTGTAATAGATGTGGATTGATGAACCGTGAATCGATTTATTACAATGACAGTTTATTTCAGCAAGACGATAAGCCTAAGTGTATACACAGTATTCAATTCTGTGGGGCCAGAGGATTAAACATGTGTGGTTGTAATCCATGGATCAGCGCGAGGTGGGGCGCGGCCTTTCGTCACATTTTTATAAGGCCCATGTAAGGTCTCTCAAATGGCGGCATCGGTCAGGTAACGTGACTGTAAGTAAGTTTTCATCCTGACCTTAGTGTGTTCTCGTACTGTAAGTAATCAAGTGGGTAGTTCACGTCACTAGGGATGTCAGATGCCGATCTCGTCCTGCTCTGCCTCCATCTTTTCTCGGCCGTCCGCGACATCAGAAGTGGGATGTGGATCTACAGCTCACATTAGAGGTAAGATTTGGACCTAGAGCTCACATCACAAATGTGATTTGGATCTGGAGCTAACATCGGAAGAAGATCCCGTTGAATGCTACTTGTGGTATGGTTTGCTCTTTGTTCAGAGCGTTCGGATGCCGATACCGTCGTTTATCCTCGAGGTAAGGGACTAAAGTGTTAACAAGTGAATCACAATGTGCCAAGTAGCTGGAAACTACGTGTTGCGGCCAGATAAGAGCTAGCAGCAGTACGCAGCAGGTGCTGGAAATTTCTGGTGAAGTGAAGTGAAAACGCGAGCGGACCTCGTGTATGTGTGTCTGTGCTCACGGCACACGACTTGTCTACTGGATCGCTACAAGAATCTGGTGAGTTTATTTTGTTTACGATTTTAGAGCAAAGTTATGTTTTTTTTTCTTCTTTTGACCTTTATTCAAACAGTATATTTATGGTACAAAAGTACTATAAATAGCACTGTAAAATTTTTGTTGACAATATTAGTAACCCAGTTGAGATGTATTTTTACGTATACCTCCTTCAGTAATTTGTCAACTGCTGAGCGTCATGATGCTCTCCATAATTGTCAATTTTTCACCTGTCCTATTATTTTAGAGATCGGGTTACTTTCCGGGAAATAAACTCATAGCGAGCATATAGTTCCCATTATAGGCTTAAAAGGATGCGGGAGCCAAGAGAGATCATTAGGAAGACCTATAGCATAGATGAAGATTTTAATGCCAGAGGAAGAGTGATGAGTTGAGTTCAGAAATCGAAATACATAAAAAAAAAATGTACATAGGAACCAGAAAAATCAGTAAACAGTAACAGAAACTCGGCTGCGAAAAACAGAAAACCCAGAAGCCAGAAGTGAAGAGTGTCCAGTAAACTGAGAATGAGAATCCAGAGAGACCAGTAAACTGAAGTCAGAAGTCAAATTCCAGAAGACAAACCAGAAGGCTGCACTATTACGACAGTGTCAACAAATCTCTAATCTTACGAAGAAGACCTGCAAAGCAACGCGACGGATACAAAACAACAAAGCAGTCTATTATCCTTCCAAGTATATATCACACACCAAGTATTATATCTATCCTCCCCATACTGATTTGATGCTGGTATTCGGTCGGTTCTTTCAACTCCCTCTCTCTCCCCTACTCCCTGACTGCGAATATCTCCTACACTCCTTTATGCCTATCTACGAGTCTTACTGGTTTCTCGAGCCATGAGAGTGGTATAACGAGGTTTGGCGTCGCCATGTTCTAGGGACTGAGGACGATATACATGCATCGGCTTTGGTCTGCAAGCGTGATGACGTACTCTCCAAGGTAAACCTCATTCATAAGCTCTTGCAGCGTAACTGCTGGCTGGGAGGACTCAGAACAGAACAGAACAACAGAGGAAGAGTGATGAGTTGAGTTGACTGCCTCCGCGGTCCAGTGGTCAAGGCGTTCGCCTTGTGACCTGGAGGTCATGGGTTCGATTCCCACTAGGAAGCATACTTTGTGAAAAGTTGTTTCCAATCTGGATAGGATATTTCAGGCTTGAATCACCTGATTATCCGAAAAGAAAGATGATTCCGTGTTTCGGAAGGCACGTAAAACTGTGGGTCCCGAACGCCACCTAGCGTTTGATCATCAAACTATCCAAGGATTGGCTCCTGGTTTGCCCTTTGGATTGTAGAGGTCAGACGGCAGTCGCTGTGTGTAAAAACCAGCAACCTCGTCAAATCTTCTTGGTAAGATAGCGGACCCCGGGCTCTGAAGCGTTACTGCTGAGGAAGCAACCGGGAATACGCTCGGATGATGATGAAGAGTGATGAGTTGCGTTGTTTGTGTTGTTTTTGTGACCGCACTAGAATTAAGCCGTAGTCTGTGAGTAGAAGATACGCGGTTGCTTTTGCGGAAGTCAAGTTTCTTCCGGAAATCGTAAGGTCAAGTGGATCCGGTAGTCACAGGTGGTGATACGCTTATCGATCCATCCAGCGTGCCATCGATAGCCTCACACTAGGCTATCGATGGCAATTCTGATCATTGGTGATTTTGAGCTAGTGTGAGTAAAGTTTAAGTATTGTTATGTCTTAGTGATCTCTTATGAACTCATTTAATAATTACTGTATTTTTTTAAACATTGTAAAAATTTAGTAGTTTTATTAGTTTCGTTGATTAAATAAATGTAAAGTTTACTTATACGGTACTATACGAATCATTCATTAAGTTTCCAAGGAATTACAAGTTGGCGATAATTTTGATAATAGCTGTTAAAATTAATGTCATTTAATTGTCATATTGCTGCTGACGCCATGGGTGACCGATATACTGAGTTACCTGTATTTAAGGATTTCCGATGGACTGAGCTTCTGTGGTATCCAATAGACTGGATACAGCGTATTAGATGGACTAAAGACTAATGTAAAGAGCCGATAGACTGGCCTGAGTTATCGTGCAATTGAATGTAGACTTATGTCATCTAAGCTTTTATTTTACAACTTGATTCATTTGAGAGACTGAATGCAGGAACTTAAAAGACCGACTATTACGTTATTTTTGTGTCTGTCTATAAAATGATTTTCTTATGTCAGAGATTATTGATAATGTTAACTTAACTGTCGAGCAATAAATTATTTTGTGCCTTATTCACTGTTCTGGGGTAACCGCAAGACGGATGCGATAACTAAGTGTATCTGCCAGATATAGGCAAAGAGAACATTTTATTTATCGCAATATTATTGAGAAAAAAAAAGCATAGGATTCATTACTCAAAATAGCTCAGATGCCATATGAAAAGACGAACTAGGTGCCCTATACAATTGGCATTAAATAGTACAAAGTGTAGAGTCACTGGCTACTCGGCAATTGAGTAAATGTTCGGTATCAAATCGCAGCCGTTAGGTATCGCAAGGATAGCTTCCCCTGTACAGATTCCGGAAAGTAAAATTGACCTAAATGAAATCCGAGAGAATGTCTCTGATAATATCCAACATCTAGTGTTATCAAAGACGGTGCGTTTCAATAAAGGAAAGGCTAGTTAAACTATTCAGTAAGGGTTGATTTCGTGTTTTCTTAAATGTTGTGAGCACAACCAGACTAAGTTAGAAAGCTTAGAGGTCCCTTTAAAATCATTGGAGTAATAGAAAATGACCGCCACATCTAGTTGGCCCTAAGATAAAGTACAAATACCCCATTAAAGCTTGTACCTCTTTATATTTTGTCCTTATTATAAAAGTATTCCGAAATTGTTAATGTTTTTTGGTGCGATTAAGTTTTTTGTATTGTATTCTATTGTAAAGCTTACATAAGATGCCGGAAAGGTGCGAAAGATTGACGGAAATGGCAGAAGCTCTATGTGAATAAGCATTAGAGGCTGATGAATCAGTGTCGTAATGAGGCGGGTAATGAGGTTGATGGTAATGATACGGTGTTGGAGTGCACTGCGGTGCAGGCTCACCGAAAAGCAGAGAGAGGCGTGGTGGTTGTAGATCCAGCCGACGCAGAGGACGATGGTGATTGTGAAACTCAATGTACGTTATGTAGTCATCTCGCCACTGGCCGCAAGCTACTGGCCTGCCGGATGCTATATGCGTCCCGGTCCCCAGTGTGTGGCGCGGAGCTGTGGTGAGTGCTATACGCGATATATTGAGTTAAGTGGGCTCACAGAGAAGCAAAGAGTTGCGCGGTGGTCGTAGAACCAGCCGGCGCAGAAGACGTTGGTGATTGTGATACTCGATGTACGTTATGTAGTCATCTAACCGCTGGCCGCAAGCCATTGGCCTGCCGGATGCTATATGCGTCCCGGTCTCCAATGCGTGGTGCGGAGCTGTGGTGAGTGCTATACGCGATATATTGAGATAGGTAGGCTCACGGAGAAGCAAAGAGATGCGCGGTGGTCGTAGAACCAGCCGGCGTAGAAGATGATAGTGATTGTGATACTCGATGTACGTTATGTAGTCATCTCGCCTACGGCCGCAAGCCACTGGCCTGCCTGATGCTATATGCATCCTGGTCCCCAGTGCGTGGTGCGGAGCGGCGGTAAGTGCTACACGCGGTACATTGAGTTAGGCGTTTAGAATTTGTGAGCGAAATTGTGAATTGCGTCGAGAGCTATCTTTCGTTGTACAAGTAGACATTAATTTTGTTCATAATGGTGATGTCGATTTTTGTTTTTTTTTTTAGATGAAGAATCGCCCGAGGGCGTACGTAAGTCAGGAAGGCCGTGTCATCGCGGTTTATATTAGACGCTGATTTGACTACGCCGAGACACTTTAGTGACGTGCTAACGAAACCTCAGGGGAAACGCTTTCACGGTGGGCAGTCTTGTTCGAGCGGCCGTACTGTGCACAACTTGTTTGTGTGGTTTATTGTGGCTTGGCCATGACTCATTTAATTGTGATAATTGTAATAGATGTGGATTGGTGAACCGATTTATTACAATGACAGTTTATTTCAGCAAGACGATAAGCCCAGGTGTATACACAGTATTCAATTCTGTGGGGCCAGAGGATTAAACATGTGTGGTTGTAATCCATGAATCAGGGCAAGGTGGGGCGCGGTCTTACGTCACATTTTTATAAGGCCCACGTGAGGTCTCTCAAGTGGCGGCATCGGTAAGGTATTATATATAAGTATTTTTTGACTGCTCATTCAAGGGCCAAAACAACTGATTTCAGAGCTGGTCTTCAAACAAAAGTTATTTATATTGACGAGTTCTTTGATTCTCCATTAAGTTGTCATAACATTTTCGACAAAATAGCATGCCGGGTATTTATCCGAATCTACCCGTTGTATGGGAACATACGAATTGACAGGTCTATGTTTACATTTATTGCTGGAAAATATTTGTAGACCTAATTATATTTTAAAATAAGCAAACCGACATTAAATGCGATGCCAATATATGAGCACCCTCATAAATATAGGGAGAAAAGATATTATGGTTGGTCTTCCGATATCCAAAACTACTGATATCGGGGTTGGTCTCGGAACAAAAGATATTTGTTTTGATAAGTTCTTCGGTCCTACATCAACTTGTCCTAATATTTCCTATAAAATATTATGCCGGGTATTTACCCGAATCTACACGTTATATGAGAATACACGAATTGACAGATATAAGCTTACATTTTTTGCTGGTAAATGTTTGTTGAACTAATAATGTGTTAAATAAGTAAACAATCTTTAAAAATCGCCTTTATAAATATTACCTGACGATATAATCAGTTGTGTTCAGTGTTACTATATGTATTTATGTAAATATTTTTTATGTATCATATAAGTATGTATTATTTATGCTTATGTATATATATATTTATTATGTATTATATATGAGTGTATATGTATTTAGGTATATATTCATATGTAAGTAGGTAAAATAGAATTAGTACTGCGCCTACCTTGTTTTAAATAAATTTTCCTCCACCCGAAGGTTGGCTGGAAGTGATTGCATTTATAGCGATAAGTCCGCCTTTGTGCCTATATTGTTTCTTGTTGTTTTGTAATTTTTGTGTGTCTATTATGGTGCAATAAAGTTGATTTGATTTGATTTGTAAACGTCGAATACGATGCTCATATATAAACACCCTCATACATATATAGAGCGTAGGCATATTTGACTGCTCATTCAAGAGCCAAAACGATTGGTTTTGGGGTTGGTCCCTAAACAAGATATATTTGTATTGATTAGTTCTTTGATCCTTTTTTTTTTACGGAAGAAAGATCCTGTTACGGATACCCGTCAGCCTGCGGGGGAGGCTGTCGGGTTATGTGGGACTCCACGCCAGAGCGACGTGCCTAGTTCTTTGATCCTTTTTTTTTTTTTTTTTTTTTACGGAGGAAAATCCCTGTTACGGATATCCGTCAGCCTGCGGGGGAGGCTGTCGGGTTATGTGGGACTCCACGCCCGAGTGACGTGCCTACCCACTAAAAAACCTCCGGAGTTCCATCTCAACCGCTTTTGCCGGGGACACGGGAATGGAAATACAACCGCAAACCCCGGCGCGGCTGGCCGCCAAAGCGGCCCCTCCTTGGGGACTTCTAAGCGCCCCCCCCCCACTCACCAAGTCGGCGCGCCAGGAACTCACGGACGCGCCGTACCTCCTTGGGCCAATTGAAAGGCGGCAGACTCCCACGCAGTCCACCGCCTGTGGACCCATGGGAGCCAGATAAACCGGCTCCCAGCGGCAGAGAAGATGGTAGGCTCCGCCGCTTGCCTCTCGCCGCAAACGCGGTGCGGCACCGCTCGGTCGCGGAGGATAGGGAGAGCGGCAACGTAACACCGACACTCCTCCTCCTCCGCGACCGATCTCCAGCCACAGCCACGGCGGTGTGGCCCCGCCTGAAGCGCCGGGAGAGCAATGAAACATTCCTCTCCCGGCGGCCCCACCACGGGTGGGGGGAGAACTTCCCACTCCCCCGCCGCCCCATTGGGCGCATCCCTACAGGCTCAAGGCCGAAGCAGAGCCCGCGGGAGCGCCCCTCCTCGGGTGGGGGGAGAACTTCCCACTCCCCCGCCGCCCCAATGTGGGCGCTCACTGCTGGTAGAGGACAGCAGGAGCGCCCCCTCGCGGGTTCCTCTTAGCTTCCCCGTGGCTCGAGGCTACCACGGGTACTGAGCCCCCCCGGTACGACAAACCGGGAACCCATTGGGGGGGTAGTTCTTTGATCCTACATCAACATGTATGCCGAATATTTACCCGAATCTACCCAGCAAATGTTTTTAGACCTAATTATTAGTTAAAATAAGCAAACAGACTTCAAATGCGATGTCAATATATGAGCACCCTCATATATACATAGGGAGTAAGTGCCAAAAAAGAGTAAGGAGCCAAAACTACTGATTTCAGGATTGGTACCCGAACAAAAGATATTGGTATTGACGAGTTCTTTGATTTCCTATAAACTTGTTATACCATTTCCCTCTAAATAGCATGCCGGGTTTGCCTCAATCTACCCGTTGTATGAGAACAATACGAATTGACAGGTCCAAGTTTTTATTTTTTCCTGGCCAATGTTTTTATATATTTTTTTCTGTTGAAATAAGCAAATAGACATCAAATAAGCTGAAATCAATATGATTAATATGGATATCATTAGTGATTTTAATATTTGTTATTTATTCTTTGAGATTATATTCCTAATAACTCCCCACATTTCTATATATAATTAGAGGACTTAAACTAGTTTTTTAATAAATATCCCAATCTACCCACCCAAACGGGTAGATACAGGTATTTACCCGGTGCATATCGGGTAAATACCCGAGTGTGGATGCCAATCTCTACGTGTAACGCTGCTGCTCCAACTGGCAGAGTTACCATATATGGTAAAAACGATTGAAACGGTTGGATATTGAATGAAGTTTGTTCATTAGTTCAAAGTTCTTATAATATAATAAAAAATTGCATCGGAAAAATAATCAACTACCGCATACTATTTAAATATAATACCGTAATAACAGTAATACCGTATATCTACAATTAAAAATTATAAGGGGTCAATAAAAATGTGCTATATTTTCCGACTATATATGTGTTATATATTTTAAAATCGACTTCAAAAAGGATAGGGTTATCAATTCGTCACGATCTTTTTGTTTCAGTTATGTTCACCGATTATTCGAAAACGCCTAGACCGATTTGGAAAATATTTTTTTTGTTGAAAAGGTATACTTGTCAGAAGGTCCCGTAGAAATTTTATTAAAATAATTAAGAAGCTTCGAGGTGAAGCCGGTTTTAATTTTTTTTAAATTTTACTAGTCCAGATTTCCACTAAACGTAGCGTCATTTCTGTACTCTTATTGTTTATGCTTGTGTTTTTGGGCGGGCGGTATAAACATTTTAGAAGTATTAAAAGAGTAGAACAGATTTGCTTTAAACTCAATATATATTTGCTTTTGAGATTATTTTAATAGGTAAAATTAGATGGTAGATGAAGTCAAGGGTTCTTTATTTAGTCTCATAAAATTTTTATCCATAATAATCGTATGTCCAAATGATGACTAGCCCTAACATAATATCGCATAATATCACGCGCCCGAAAGTTGTAATCCCAAAATACAACGTACTATAACCTTTTTGCTATAATATTATAATTCATAATATTCAAAATGTCTATTCTTTTTTTCCCCGTAATTATCCTAATTTTGGACGTATCCTAATTTTGTACATATGATAATTATGAAAAAAAAGCAATAAATTTGTTTGCTATAATACACTTTTATAATAGTAATAATCATAATCATATCTTTATTTGTTAAAAACATGGTAATATAGGTCTTACAAAAAATATTAAAGAAAATACATGTTTTGCTAGTAATAGCATGCAAATATTAGTAGTCCAAGAATTGTAATAATTAAATTATAATAATAATAAATCCTTAATTGAAACAAGCGGGTATATAATGTATATATCATAACTTTTTTTAAACATATTTGTATCAAAAATATTTTGCTATAAAATTTTCATGCAAATTCAAAGCAAGCATACAACATGCAAGCAGGTATGCAGCATGCAGCATGCAAGCAGTCATGCAGCATGCAAACAAGCGTGCAGAATGCAAGCAAGCGTGCAGCATACAAGCAAGCATACATCATGCAAGAAAGCATGCAACATGCAAGCAATCATGCAGCATGCAAGCAAGCGGCAAGCATTCTTTCTGTCATGGCTCCGGCGCTGCGGGGCTCCGGTGCGGCGGCCCCAAGCGTGCTAATCGTCGCAGATGGCTTGGAACGAGCCGCCGCAGCTGAGGATGGCTGGCCAAGCTGGCCAGTAAGCCATAGCCTCGATGGCGAGTGAGCGAGGCTCCTCAGCCCGCTGGCCGCCGTGCCCCTTCGCGCCTACGCCGGTAGAAATTACACTCTAGGGGTAGGGCAGACAAGACTACATGGAGTCTGTTTTACAGCGATTCTTTCTGTGACTAAAACCTAATATTAACCTAGTGTTTTAAGATCTATTTATTACAAATTAACATTCAGACTAACATATATTATAGAATGCAACACCTAGGACATGTGACTTTATTATAGCATCCAAAATTAGAAAATTCAATTATTATAGCCATTTATATTATGGCACGAAAGTGTTATGATTCAAAATAATTAGGTAAATCAAAATTTCGGATATTTGAACATTATGGATACTAAAGATTATAACAAACTTGTTATGGATTATGACATTCGCACAGAAAATTCTAGGATAAGAAATGAAGTACCGTGGTCAAGATAGCTAAAAGGTGTCTTCAAGTTTTTGCCTAAAAACTAAAAACGGGATATCGATATTAACTTAATTGTTTGTGATGTTTTGTGGTTCAAAATGAACAGTTACAGGTAAAGGGAAAAGGCCTTTAAAGGTCGCAAGGCTTGGCCTTGGCCGGGTTGTTTATTAATTCGTGCCCGATGCCCTCCCAGCACCGCCCGCCCTAACCCTAATGGGCGGGAAACAAAGCTTTTAAATTTCGGCCGGTTACAGAAATTTAATCAAGTGTTTTTTTGGTTTATGGCTTGTGAAAAATTAGCTCGAGTTTAATATTTATTAAAAGTTTAGGCGTTAACGGCGGCGTGGAAACTAATTGGTTGTTAACGTACCCTTGTTTGTTTATACTTATGCCGCCTATATATGTACATAGGTATATAGAGTAAATGAAATGACTATTACAATTTTAAATTATTATTTTTTTACACGCAATTTTCTTTTTGTAACTTAAAAATTCGTTGGATTTTCATGAGTTTGAGATACTTATAATATTAAAGCATATTAAATTTGACTGATATTTCCGAAGAATCACTTTGATCACTGTCAGTACTTAATAACAACAAAAACATTGTGTTACCTCAAGATTTATTTCTAAGTGGAAATGTTTATTTCTAATCTGTAATTTCCTAATGTTCATCGTCAACATCCGAGCGCATTTTCCCGGTTGCATCCTCAGCAGTAAAGCTTCAGAGCCCGGGGTCCGATACCTAACCAAGATGATTTGACGAGGTTACTGGTTTTTCACGGGGCGACTGCCGTCTGACCTACGCAACCCAAAGGGTTTGATAATCAAATGCTAGATGGCGTTCGGGACCCACTATTTATACGTGCTTACCGAAACACGGAATCGTCTTCCTTTTCGAATAATCACGTGATTAAAGCCTGCAATATCCTAACCAGACTAGAAACAACTTTTCACAAAGTAAGCTTTCAAAGTAAGATTCGAACCCATGACCTCCAGGTCACAAGGCGAACGCCTTTACCACTGGACCACGGAGGCAGCAATGTTTATATCCATATATTTTTTTTTAAACCAAACGTGCAATTCCTTTACACTTTTAAACTGACTTCATCTACTAAACGTTCAAACAAAGCACGCAACTATCACGAGTTATTTTCTCAGGTGACACCCTGACAGGAACAAGTGAACATCACTTTATGAACTATCCAGTTTGTCAGGGTACCAGCCCGTGCCGCGCCCAATCACTTCATACAGCTTCTCTTCCAAATTCGCCCTTATTTTATAGACTACAGAATCGAAATTTATTTTAAAGAAATGCCATTGTTGTCGGTTAGTCTATACACTGGTGTTTCATGACAATAAACAATAGATTGTCTTTACAGCCTAGATTCTATTTCGATACCAGGTGATTAAAGGACAGTTTTTTTTAGTTTTTATTTATTTCGTTACATTTTGTGACTTCTAGGAGAAATACTTGTACTTCTTTATAAATAAATAAAAAATCCTCAACTTGACCTGACGCGTATACCTCTCGAAAAAAACATAAGGACATAGCCTTTTTTGTATGTAAATGCACAAAATAAGGGATGTTACAGTGCCTAGAGCTACTATCATTATGAAAATATACTTATGTTGTTGGTAATACAAATAATATGTTTATATTTTTTTATAAAAGTAAAAAAAAAATCTTCAGCATATTAAACCCGCCACTAAAATAAGAGCGTAGTCGGGAACTAGCGTCAATCAGTGTTTTTATGTTAAGATAATTATCAAAAAAAAATGTTGCACTCTGAACTTTGGCCTTAATATAAATCAGTGACCTATAAACTTAACACACGTGTGTAATTAATAACACATAAGCACAACAATCTAAAATGTAACACATTGAGCTCCACACCACTGAAGCTATACGTTTCAGGAAGTAATGGCCGATGTTATGTAATCAAAGATCATAGCAATTTCCTTAATTTATGTTACCAACGATCCCAAACACTTTAATCTGCTTCAAGTGTATCGGCGGAGAAAGCCCTACTATTTATTCCCACTTCTTATTTTCACCTTCAGAACCGTAAATATAAAACTATCACTCAACCCAATATCAACCTTTTCTCATAGAGAATAAAGTCCAAAATTGTTGCTATAAAATATTCGATGGACGATCGATTGGTAGACTAGTCGAGTGATTAATTCGGCCCTTTACCTCTAGAGGAGGATTTATTGGTTCCGCTGTACGCAAAACTGCGGGTTGGTAAAAAATCTCTATCGAAAATTGAATAGAAAAGCCATTTCGCAGGCCGATGCGAACGAATCTGTTGATGCGGTTCGCATATTCTTTCACGGCTATCTTCATCTTATTTACCTGAGGAGGAGCTTGAATATCTTACATAGGTTCTACGTAAAAATAAAATCTTTTTTCTGTATTTCATTTGCGTCATCAAGTTCAGATATCATTGTTGTGAAGAGTTTTGTCAGTATCTGTAAAGTTTTGTCTAACTAAGGTACCATCCACATATTACGTTACAGCGAAAAGGGGAGGGGGTAGGGAGGTTATGACAAACGCGATAGCACGTGTAAAAGAAAAAAAAGAAATCAGAAAAAAGCTTGACTTGGAGGGAAGGATGGCGGGGGGTTCAAAAGTTAAATTTGTTGTGTGACGTACTAATATGTGAACGGTAACCTGTTTAGGCAAAGGTCAAAAATTGCCTGAAAAACTGAAACTTTATGTCAATGTAATAAGGTTCAAGTTCGTCTGTGTCGATTTTCTCCATGGGTCCGGTCGGAAAATGAGAGTTTGCGCTCGAATTTTGTCAGAAATCTGTAGTTTTTCCTATTCTCATTACAGGGATGAGTCATCGTCATCTACTGCACTAGCATTCGTCTGCGTTGAAGCATCACGTTAAAACGTAACAGATCAGCCTAAAGCTCGTTATATGGAGTGAATAAGTACTTTGGTCTTGAGGAAATATAAGTTAGTGAACACCCGTTAGATTCTGATTGCAAGTTCCCGTAGATATCACTGTCGGCAGTCGTTAAGCTATATTAGAGACCATAGCACAGTAGAATTTGGGACCAAGATATTCATTGCCTTTATGAGACATCTATCCAGATAAAGCCAAAAGTATTGTTTTCCAAGTTCAGGTACTACTAGGCTGTCAAGCACACCTCCAATGGTAAACTGAATGTTCACGTTAGATCGATGTGTAAATAATAAAACAGCAATACAGCGCAGTTGATTATCGCAAAAAAATCGGGGTGTCCAGAACGTCGACCCAACATTCCCGTAATATGTTTGGGGATGGCGCCGGCCGGGGGGTTTTTATTTTCGATCTTCCCACACCCCCACGCGGACATACGTGTAGGTGCGTCAGGATGTGTCATAGATCAAGTGGCGGATCAGAGGGGGGACTTACTTAGATTCTTTTGTAACCAGTTTAGACTTAGCTATAGGTTAATTTGTTGCTTCTGTAACCTGCCGGATAATTAATTGAGTTTTATTAATCCAACAACCATAAAGATAAAAATTATTTATTTGCCAAACATGTGTTACAATATATTACAATGCGACTCAAATAAGTTGCGACACAAATAAGTTGAACAAAAATGGCGGACTTCAAAGCATTTTTGTACAAATTCCCGACACGTAAATTGAACCAAATTAGCGGTCGTCGGCGCGTCCCGGAAATTTGTACAAAAATGCTTTGAAGTCCGCCATTTTTGTTCAACTTATTTGTGTCACATTGTACATTCAGTTTCGTCCAATCGTGTTTACCATCACCGGTGTGCAAATTTTGTCAGAAAGGCTATCATCTATCATAATACTATAAAAATATACTTGAATCTAGAAACCTTTTACAATTTACAATAAAACAAAGTCAATTTACAATTTATGGGATAAGAAATAATCACTGTAATAACATTAATCTACCAAAAATAACTTAATTTGCCTTTGTTTAATAACAAAGGCAAATTTAATTCTTTACATTGTTTGGAGATTTCCATTACCATACATGTGTAATACAAAGTTAGTTGTTTTGATTGAAGTATCGATCGTCACGTCTTCATTATCTACTAAAAACGGTTGTAGTCTTAAATTATTTTATACAGGATAAGCTTAACCTGCGTGTTCCCCTCTGCCAAAGAATAAGTTCAAAAATCTAATACTTATTATCTTATCCTGCATAAGTATTGATTACGAAAAAAAATAATAGAATCAATTTTGCAACTGATTTACTTCCATCCCCTAAAATGATTTAAGATCCCATAGGATTACTTCCTTCTTAACTGCCAAACCACAGCAAAAAGATCTATAATCGCATAACACAAACTTGACATATTTCATTTTTATATGTTAAATTTTTTTCACTATCGCATGACACGAGACTAGTTCATTAACCCCCGGTTTAAATGTATCAATTACATTCTTAAGGTTCGGTAACTAGGTTCAAATTTGAAAAACGATTAGTTGATGACGTGGGCGCACTCCCCACGAGACTAGCGCACTCCCCACGAGACTATTGTATTTTTGATTTACAACCTTCGTCTTTATTCCTTGTGCATTAGACTTGAATATTGTATCTCTTTCTTGCCACGAGTGTACTATTATGAGTATTTACACATTTTTTCCAGTGTGACCTTTATTGGTGTGTAGAAAATAAGCTAGTGTTTGAATTTTTTGTAAGTGTGCATTTATAGCGACACAAATTCATTTTGTGAATGTGTGATTTTTTTTAGATGTAGTAGTAGCTTACCCCCGCATCAAAAGCGGCAGAAAGTTTTGTAAGAAGATTTGTCTGCGTAATTTATCCTGTATTAAATGATTTGAGGTTGTAGTAAACCATCTACATTCTCTTTGTACTGTAAATGAGGAAGTAGGATATATCCCTTTCAAAGTATATCTACAATTGGTAAATCGCCGCAAAAATCCATCCTTAAATTGACCCATTACTTTTTAGACCAATGAAACGACTACCTATATTAAAAAGGCCTTCTGCAACATTATATTCTTTATGCCGTGAATGAGGAAGTAGGATATCCCTTTGTTCCGAGTCGCGAAGTAACGCTCACAGTACGAGTACGAGCCGTGGCAAAATGCCGTCTATTTCCGTACCGATTTCTATCACATATTTGCATTTTAAAGGAATGTATTAATACGATGTATATTATTAGATTTCTATATTTAAAGTTTCTTTGAGAGAAAATAGTTACAATATAAAATTATACTTAAGTGACCCTTTTCACAGATAGTGATATAGTACCAGCTTGATCTGATTTTAAGTATTTGGGCTCGTTACTCCTGCAGGATGAATACAGTGATAAGCAAGTAAAGCGCAGAATCAATGCAAGTTGGCAGAAATGAAGAGAAGTAACCGGCACGACTTGTGATTCAAAATGTCATTGAAGCTGAAGGGTAAAATCTACAAATCAGTATAAGATCGGTGATGTTATACGGCTCCAAATGTTGGGCAACAAAAGTACAGGACGAGAAGAGGCTACATTCAGCCGAAATGAGGATGTTGCGATGGATGTGTGGGGTAAAACGAAAAGATAGAATTAGAAATGTATATGTGAGGGGAAGCTTAAAGGTAGCAACAATAAACGAGAAAGTAGAGTTAATCGGTTGTTATGGTTTGGATATGTGATGAGAAGAGAAGATTATAACACGCAGCAAAAAGAACTTTAAATATGAAATTAAATGAAAATAGGGAAAGGGAAAGATCAAAGAAGTGGTGGATGGAATGTGTAAGGCAAGATAAGGGGTAAAAGGGGTCGATGTTAGCATGTCGAGAAATAGCTTCGAGGACTGTGAAATGAGAAGACATACTGCGCCGATCTCAGATAATGGGTTAAGCTGAGGCAGATGATGATGATAAGAGTATATCTATTATCTACTGTTCACCTTGACTGCCATCATTGCAGACACTACAGATTTTTAATTATTTTTCTGTCACCGATAACGTATATGGCGATCATAGTGTTAAAAATTACAGTAAGATGTTATGCAGTGGGCAGTGGTCCACTTCCTTGGTCCAGTGGTCAAGGCGTTCGCCTTGTGACTCAGGGACATGGTTCGAATCCCAATGGGAAGCATACTTTATTAAAATTTATTTCCAGTCTGGTTAGGATATTGCAGGCTTGAATTACCTGATATCCGAAAAGAAATATGATTTCGAAATCTCCTTGGTTTGGTAGTGGACTTCGGGCTCTGAAGCGTTACTGCTGAGGATGCAACCGGAAAAATATAATCGAATGGTGATTATGAGGATTATGTTTTACAGTGAATGTTATTGTTACAGCAAGTCCAGTCCATTAATATTGTTAGTAAAAATATTCTCTGAACTGCAAGGAAATGCCTTAATATATTTATGTGATTGCGATGCATTTTTACCCTATTATTCGAAAGGACAGAACTATCCTTTAAAATATTGAAAGACCATATTACAATGAAACAACGGAGGCCATCAAAAACATTGACCTGACTATCAATATTGGGAAAATTATTTAAAGGGGTAAAGACGCGTTAGACTTAGACGTATAGGCAGGTATCGCTTTTACCGCTATACCTCTAAAATATTTTTTTTAGTCGAAACGACCCGAATCAAGTGCCGGATGAAAAGTTTTCTTTCTGACGTCACCGCAGTCATGCGATACGGTACTTAAAGTTTTGTTGTAGACTTGTCGGTGACATGACCTTTCGGGCTATGAGTTCCCTTCCTTGCTAAAATAGTTTTATGGACATATTAACATAATATTGGGAAGTTTTGTTAATTTTACCTTCGCCTTTTATAACCACCACTTCTTAGTCGTCGGTAGCAGACAATATAAAATAATAATAGACGGATTTCTGTAACAGAAAGTAGCCTAAATGTCTTTTTTTATTGAATGTGGTTTGTACTCCACAAACCACATTCAACGTCTTTCTATAGCATATATGATTGGGCTTCTTCATACTTTTATGTATCAGAGATATCTATTTTAGGCTATTCTTGGTCGCTTCTACTTTTCTGCACCTCTCGATCCATGTTTTTGTATCATAAGCCCAAAATTTTGGACTCAAACCGTTGTCGTTGTTTTTAACGGCCGTCGGCTCTGTCTTCCCATAAAAGATAACGACGCGATAGAGTATCTGCATATAAGCCCAAAAAACCAAAGAAATAACCACTTAAGATTTTTAGGTCACATTTTGTTGCATTTGATTGTGGCCACTGATAAAATTCAAGTTAACAATCACAAAGCTAATTTACCCACTTTCTTTTAGTTCCAAAACATTCGTCAAAATGATTACCACTTCGAATCGAGCGGAACCCGGAACAATCTAGAAAAGTCAATTAAGAACATTCGCGTAACAATCTACGGTCAAGTACAGTGGGAATAAAATATTTACGCAGATCGATCACTAGTACAGATGACGGCAAAATATGGCATTGTTAGGCGTCCGTTTTCTCACATATCCAGCCTTTCACTCACCTATTACCAAACATCGTTTTAAACAATGTCAAATACTTCAAAAACCATTCAAATCTCAACTTTATTCTTAAGAATTAAAGACGAGAAGTTTAGATTGAAGTGAATGTAGAATTTTGTAAGGCATTCGAGTTATTGTAGTTGTCCATGCGTGGAAGTCATTTGTATGTATGTAGATTAGAGGTCATCATACCGTGCTATGTAGAATTAGAGAGTTGGGAGGTTGACACGACTGGTATTGAACAGGAAGGTTGCTCAACTGATGTATTTCAAAATGACGAAATGTCATTAATGAAAATTAATGGTATTTGTCTGATGTTTTGTTTTATTACTTCGATAAATCTGGGGATTCTTCAAATATTAAGGTACACACACTTTCATATATTACTTCTAGATTAAATCACGAGAAAGTTGAGTTACTTAAAACGTATCAATACCTCTAAAGTTCAAAATGGGTGCCAATCTACTAACTAGGTAAACGGTGGTGGCCGTCAGTCGGCTTAACAAATGATCTTTTTTATTCTGCGCCCGCGCACCGGATACTCGACGGTTCCGATGGGAATGTCGATCCCGATTTTTTATACAAAAACCGGATGTCCTTCGATCGACCGGTTTATGAAAGGTGTTGAACATATGTCTGCATTATTTTAAGGCGATTATGTTGATTGTATTTTATTAAATTCGATTCGGGGTCGGGGTATCAATGTACGAGTAGTTCTTTGATAAGGAAAGTTATTAACTGTTTACGGGAGATATATATGTATGTTTGTCAATTTTTTAACTATTGTTTTTCATTTACCGACAAATAAATGCTTAATTCATTAACTACTAAATAACATAACATCCACACCACCATGCAAGTCCGCCACCCAGAGGTCCTGGGTTCAAATTCTCGGTCAGGGCATGTTGGAAAATGCCCTTTTTCAAATTGTTCTGGGTTTTGGATGTTTATCTATATACGCGTTTGTTATAAAATATATTATCGTTGAGTTAGTATCCCATAAAACAAGTCTTGAACTTACTTTGGGGCTAGCTCATTCAGTGTTATTTGTCCCTATTTATTTATTTATTTACATATTCAATAAATTCAAGGAATAACTGACACAGATGACTAATATACTCTAAAAGATTGTATACTATTTAATACTAGTGATCACTCAATGAAATTTTTTAAGAATTTGCTTTAATAACAAGTTAGTTACGTAGGACGACTTTTAATGTCACTGTTAATGGTAACTATTGCTAAGTAGCAGGTGCACTAATACCAACTTTACTAACTTAGTTAAATGTCATCATGCTTACATACATCAACACATTTGAAGGAACAAAGTAAAAAGGCCTTTGCTGAATGACGAAATATTGTTAGACAAATCTAGCAGATTTAGTTTGAAGTGTATAGCAAACGACAGACTGAGATGAAGAAGCGATGTGGACGTTTTCTGTCTACTTATCTACGTCTTTATTCATAATGGGGTAGACAGAGCATTTTGGGTCTTTCGGTTCTAAACAGACATAGCCCAGGGCTGCAAAATCCAAAGGCCACTTTTTGGCGTAATGTTGAGCTACGAAGTGGAAAAAGGAATCAAAAATTATTTTTTAGCCGCATTGCCTATAAAAGAATTTCGCATTATGCTCATTCCTTCGATCGGTTTTTACGATGTGCGTGAAAGGATAAGCAACTACATTTGTTTTCTCCCAGACTAGCATGGAAGAAACGAATAAAGCATTTATTTAATTAAATTATCAAACTCTATCTTCACACTCCATTCGATTAATGCCCGTTAATGAGACAGAAGTTCGCAATCTACCAGCTTAAAGCTGCACGAAGAGTTAGTCGTAATTTTAGGACACCTGTCCGCAATCACCTGCCAACGAATCGCTAAGACGAGGCGTTTGCCTACCTGAGACCTGAGTACGACCTGCTTGCGTTTTGTTTCATAGAACCGTTTCCATTGTACCAAGGTTTTTGGAGTTGTCATTTGTCATCATTGTTGCGTTCAACTGAATATAGGATGTTAAGATGGTTATTGTTGTTTAGTCGGATCAAGAAATAAACTTTGTAGTTTTTGAAGTTAAAACTTCTTTAGCGGCGTTGTACACTTTTTTGTAATGGGTAAAAAATGTCAAACTCCCGTCAGGACGTCAGGACACGTGACCCTGATCGAAAATTCGTAAGACGGATGGAGAGTAGACAGCCAGCGCGGCGTAGGAGAGGAAGTATCCCCCTCTCTTTCTACAGCGCAGCGAAAATGTATGCAGGCGCCTGCTGTTTCGTTTAGGCGGCGCAGGGCGTTTGCGCGAATATTTGTGTGTGTTTAAATGTTTATGTTACAGCGTGCCACGCGTATCCATGGATGGTGACAGTGACAGCTGATGGCTCGACTGTCTGTGTAGTGGCCACATTGCTGTGTATTCGTAAAATTCGTGTATATAAAGTGTTTAATTAATGTAATATAAATTTTCATGTTTGTGTACGATAGCGCAATAAATAAATATTGTATTCTACCACATAAATAATAGTACTTTTTTACTGATAAATTAAAGCAATTCGTGCAAAATTATTCCCTAACCATTCCAAAATATCAAAAATGCACAACGTTAATATTCCTTTTTTTTACAAAGGAAAAGTAGGTACCTACAATTCGAAAAAAGTAAGTGGGGTTGCATGATAATTACTATACCTATCATTTATAGCTTCTGAATTAAAGAAATATTTTTTCAGTTTCTCATCTCCACCATTTTCTCAGGTCAGGGTGCTCTTTTGTAGCCAAAGATTGTATGCATTTCAATGATAACACAGGTTGCCAAAGAGCATGCGAAGAAAAAGCCATGTTCGCTAAAATTATTTGTTGTCTTTTTGGGCTTGTATACTTCAATTACTTATCAAGTAATAATAAATAATTGTGAGCAATGAAAGAGATAAGACTGTGAAATAAGTAGAAGGAAATGATCATCTTTATACTTGAAAGTCATGTTTTGTACATTTATATAGGAACTAGAATACTTTAAATATCTACCACATTACTCTTACTAGTGTACTAGTGTACATACAATATCTATTTTGCAAACAGCAGGTTACCATCTACAGGCCAAGGGGTCAGATCGCAGTGGAAGTCGACGAAGGTCAATGGAATTTGGCACTACCGTTGCGCAAAGGTCTCTACACACTCGGAAATCGAACCGGTTTACTTTATCGTTCACATCACTGAGCTACCGACCCATCAAAGTCTGTGGCAGCACCTATAAACTAACTGATTTATGATTGAAAGTTGACTTTGTTTGGGTAAATATTCACACGTAACTTCATCCGTTTCTTTTTAGGTTTTCTTCCGATAGGTACCAAGAGAAATGGATGGATATTATGAAGCCCCGGATTTCTTTCTATCTATATACGGGGCTGTTTCTTATGTTATGAAGTGTAAACGATAAAAAAATATTACAATTTTAATTTTAAATGAATCATTATTTTATAATCCTTCCAGAACAATGGACATGCGTATCGCGACATTGAAGGGGACGAGTCTCAATTTATTATTATAACAATTTTCTCTTTGTGCAAACGCATTTAAATAGCGTCGATGCGCTGCGTCGCTTAAAGTTCAAGGCTCATTTGTTGGTTTGTTCTTGTTAAATAACTTGATGCTTATTTAAATGCACTGGATCATTTCTCATGCAAAAGAATAAAAGAAAATGTTATGTGGTCATCTAAACTTACTAACACATTTTTTTTTAAAGTAAAGTTTATAGGAATGTGTCAAAAAAATTGGGAGGAGTTTGGCTTTAAAATAAATAAAATGATCGCATTCTATTGATTTAACTCAACTTTTATTAGATAAATAATGCTTATTAATTTTATTACATAGGTATATATCTGATTTTGCTTTTATATAGTTTATTAAATATTTGCTTTTTGTTCAAATTTTGCTATGTGATTTCTCGTTTTTCGTTACGACATCTATATTTATTTTTATTTTTATATTACTTATACTTTTACAGTTTAACCTAAAGTTAGTCTAATTTCTACCTAAAATAATGATAATTTATTAAAACAATCAGTTCAGGTATATTCAAAGTTAGTAAATAATCAACACTATTATTTTTTCAATTTTACACTATAAATATTTTTAGCTGAAAACAATAAAATTTTGAGAAAGGGCGATGTCAAAGTACTATTGAATATTTTTGATGAAAAATAATAAATTTAATCCTTTGTTGACATTTACTTCAGTTTTCAGTGTTTACGTTCACCCCTTTGACTCTATTAATAGGCTGTATCTGTCAACTTCAAGAAGCTATTTTTAAGAAAGACCGACTATTATTACACAAATTTACATAAATGATAAACATGTTTATTATGCTTAAGTTTTACTACCTCAATTTAAGTCCTAAAAGGGACACGATCATTCATAATTACACATATACTTGAATAATTTCCATACTTGAACATCGTGTTAACTCGTTTCATGAGCTATTAATTAATAAAAATGTAAAGTTATTGATATTTCCATATTGTATGACATGCGATAATCAATATTCAATTTTGGATGGGATAAAATACGGCTAGCACACGTTATTATGATAACAAGTTATCGTTTAGGGTGACTACAAACTGACGGCACGCGATATGAATAACGCGAGTGGAATTGAAAGTGAAACCTTCTCTGATAATAATATTAATTTGAACAAATTATTAAATAAGCATATGTATTTATGTCTGGTTATTGCCTTAAGTTTCGTTGGTTGTTTATAATGAATAGGCGAATGATTGTGAGTGGATAACGCAGGCAACATCTGAAGAAATTTTTTACGCTCTTTTTAAAGAACCCCATGTTGTCGTCTCTGGGAAAAACCGATGCAGAGTGCATTACACAAATCAATGGAGCAAATTCAGTCCATGATACTGAACTACTATTTTTTTTTCGTTTTTAGATAAAAACAATTAAAAAAAAAACGTAAAAGAAAATCGGTTTTCCATACAAATCAGGACTCGGCCAAATGGGAGGTCGAAATTTTTTTAACGATTTTTAATCACTTTTTTTATAGTATCCGTAAGTATGCATGTATGGATGTTTGTTATTATTTCACGCAAAAACGGCTGTACGGATTGAAATGAAATTTGGTTTAAAGATTTTATTAAGGGGATGAACACATAAGTTACTTTTTATCCCGGGAAAATGTGGGGTTCCCGTGGGATTACCAAAAATGTTGCACGCAGGCAACGTCACACGCAGCTGGTTTAACATATGTACCAAAGTTTAATTTCTTAAAGTTTATGTAATCAATGCACTTATTATTTAGTTTATTTAATGTTTAAAAAAATAGGTACAAGTTTATGTATAAAAATTAGAGAAAGCAAGTGTAAACACATATTGGAGTACAGTCTAGAACAGCTATCAGAGAAAACAAATATTTCGGTCCTGTACATGATGATTATAGTCTGTGTTTTTTAATGAAATAAAATAAATTGATACTATTATTCGTCCCACAACTGCTTACCTTCTTCTGTCCAGACTTATTCAAATGCATGCAAAGATGTACAGACCGTAGAAGGATCTTTTGTAATGAAATGGATCGATGAAAGGTGTTAAATACACATTTTAAACTCATTCAATATTTTGTTCAAATAACAAGTTTTTTTATAAACAAACTATAGTTAAGGCAACACGTAACGTCAATTGGTCATAGGCAAGTAGTCTTGGATAAATACTCATTAGAATCATATTATGTACTTACGCGTCCAACTGGCTTCTGCATTGGGTTTAAGTCTTTACTAAGGTTTGAGGAGGTGTGTCAAAGAATCGTGTTCTGTTGTCAGATTTCTAAAGGTCCCGGAAGGTTTTCTGTGTTAGTAGCATGTAGCCATTAGATAAAAATGATACAGATTAACTAATACAGATCAAACAAAATCAAGAAATTAACAACATTTACCTCATTGATTTTTAGAAAAAATACAAATCAGCAACAGTTTACTATTCGTTATATTATATGTATTTTATTGCAAATAAATACAGCAAACAAATCGTACATAATGATAGAACAAACTGCACCATGCATATTTTTTCCTATATCATAAAAATAAACGTTGCGCATTCACCATTTACGTCCTCGTCCGAGCCCACCTTGCTCGGGGAATAAGGACAAATTTAATTTTAGAACAGTGTGCCGGTGTATAAATAGGTTTATTGGTAAAAAGGTGGCAGAGTAGACAAAAGGTGTTTCACCACGTGCGACGCGGCAGATGCGGCAGTCGGCTGTGCGGTGGCCGGCGATGTAAAATAACGACGATACAGATATTGGTTTATAAACTATCGCGCTTCAAGCAGATGATCAATATATATGTGACAACTCACAGTCGGACTTTCTTAAAGGCCGGCATCCAATTGGATGCCTAATCCGATAGTTAATTGGTCTAGAATCATCAACATTTAACAACTTGGCGTATTGAAAGTCAGCCCTTTAAGATGACTGACCAAATTCAAATTTAATTCAGATTTTTTCCACTGCAGCGTATGAGCGCACCAAATTAAATATGGCGTCAAAATAGCGCAAACAGATATGACTGTGTATGTTATTATTCGTTCACATCTCATTAAAACTCATTTTTCTAATATTTCGCCTTTTACTAGTTACTTAGGGGAAGATATTAGTAAAAAGTAGTCCTCAGTAATTTGTGAATCCTCTGTACGTTTTTTGATATTTCTTTTCTTCAGAGATGCCACAATGTCAGTGGTTATGGTCACCAAAAATGTCGAAGACCGTGCAAAGTCGAGAAGAAAAATCCGTGACCATAAACTATATCCGTGGTCTTACGACTAAAGTAAGTTGAAATCAATCAAAATTGAGACTGAATGCGTTATTGTATCAAGAATTTCACAACCCACCACCGACCAGTCAGCCTTCGAAGGGAATGTACTTGCACAAAATGTGTGTTTATCTTTGTAGTCCCTCTTACAACTTCTACAGGAAAGGATGGTGTCTACCTATTCTAGGTCCTATCTCAGCATTAATAAGTCCTTATCTGTACGAACCTTATTTTGTAATCTCATCGTTATTAGCGCGGGCCACGCATCGTGTCGTATGTTGGTCGATGTGATACCCTTTACAAACGAGTTTTAAAGATGAATGTAGTATGTTGAGAGTATGGCATACTTATCTCAAGAGTGGAACTACTGTAGACAAAAGGCCAAATCAAAGAACAAATAGAGACAACACCGGGGCTTAAATATTTAGCGATATTGTTTCCACTGGGTCAGAAGTGCCATTTTTGAAACTCGGAGTCACCTAAACGAATGGTTTTTCCGCCGAAATGGAATAGAAAAAAACGAATGGACTTCGCGTTTGAAAAATGGCACCGCAGTAATATAGGCGGTTATTACTTGGCCGTTAAGGAAAAATTAAGAACAAAAATATTTGAGGAACGTTACGCGAAAAATTATCTGGAACTAGCTGAAATGATAATGATGACTAACATATACTTATGTTAACTTATGTTAATCATCATTATCATTTCAGCTTAATGACGTTCACTGCTGACTGCTGGACGTATGCCTCTTCTAAGGATTCCAAAATGACCGATGTCAAGCGGAGTGCTTCTTCTAGCGGAGTGCCGATTTACAAATTGTGACAGACCACGACGTAACGATATCGTTGATAAATTTTGACGACTAGCTTTTGCCCGCGGCTTCGCTCACGTAGGGGTGTAATTGATCAAAATCCTTTCTTAGGGGATGCCTACGTCATAGAAGCTTTATGCATGCAAAGTCTCAGCTCGATTGGTTTAAAATTGACAAAGTTTCATACAAACTTTCATCCCCTATTTTATCCCCTTGGGGGTAGAATTGATCAAAATTCTTTCTTAGCGGATGCCTACATCATAACATCTACCTGCATGCCAAATTTCAGCCCGATCCGTCCAGTGGCTTGGGCTGTGCGTTGATAAATCACTATGTCAGTCAGTCAGTCACCTTTGAGTTATATATGTTTAGATTGCAAACTGGCTAAATTCATGTGAAAGAAACACATAAAATCATTTTAGTAACCCGAATGCTTGGTTCCGTACCCAAAGGGTAAAAAATGGGACCCTATTACTAAGACTCCGCTGTCTGTCTCTCCGTCTGTCTGTTCGTCTATCCGTCCGTCTGTCCGTCTGTCTGTCACTAGGCTGTATCTCACAAACCGTGATAGCTAGACAGTTGAAATTTTCACAGATGATGATGTATTTCTGTTGCCGCTATAACACAAAATACTAAAAACAATAAAACAAATATTTAAGTGGGGCAGTACAACAAACGTGATGTTTTATAAATAATGGTATATATGGAATTATACCATTATCTATAAAACATCCCTTCGTGCTCGAGTCAGACTCGCACTGGCCGGTTATTTTAATATTCAAGAAAAAAGAATCGCGCCTGTTCTTTTAATTTCCTTGTATAACTCACAATGGTTTCCTATAGCGCTTTCTTTCATGCTGGCGAGAGAGCAATGAATAAAAATTGTCATAAACTTGTTACTTGAGTATCCTTTTCTGTAAGAAATCATTTAAGGGAAGGGTTTTAAGACATCTATACCTGTGGTTGTAAGTATATTATACATGTAAATCTATTCTAATGGTGTTTTGCTTGGCCATCCTGGCAACTAGATGATCGGTTTCAATTTTAATGAACGTGGCCTTTAATTTGCAAACTTTAGCTTTATCTATTCCGAAATGGCTGCAGCCGTTTTGTTTAGTATAGTAAGAGCTTGCGACCCTTGGCTTTGTCTATCCTACAGGCTATGCTATGGCAACAGGCTTAAATGTGTTTAGTATATTAAGAACTTACAGGCAACATAGTTGCTGTTACTTTTTCTTTAACCTAGACGTTATTAATATAATAATCCACTATATTGCATGTAAACAAAAGCAAACTTAAAAAAATACATTAAATACTATTCTAATCTACCACGGAAAAGGGGAAAATTAAAAAAGAAAAGCCCTAGTTTTCATTTTAATTCACCGCTTTACACTAATCGTAATTAGACACGAGTGTATAATAATTATCCGTTGAAATTACCTGTTGACAAGGTTGTGTGGACAACCGCGGGTCACGAAGATTCGCGCCAAAATATTCACTAGAAAAGCGTTTGAAAATGAACCGTATTGTTACGGAATTAAGGATACGTGCGTAAAACGTGTCAGACATAAACAAACAGTGGAGTGGCAACGCAGCAACACGGCAGCGTTGTGGCGCCGCATGGCCGCATTGTTTCGTCTCTTTCGCACATATAAATATTGACCAAGAAGGGGATATTGTGGCGCGACATGACCACATAGCGTTGTCTCACTCGCACATACGCTATATCGGTAAAGAGAAGCAACGCTGTGGCGCATCAGTGTGCGACGGTTTCTGTGGAGGGAAGGTCACAGTGTTTTATAGCGCAAACGTTATTTTTACAATTTGGAAATAACACGTGAGTTTATTCACTTGTTTTTTAATTTAACTAAATGTTTTTCAGTAATTATCTGATAGAAAATAATTTTATACATGGGCACTAAGTCTGGAATGGGATTGCCGGGTGATTTCTATGTTACAAACACAAAGATTAGTTTTCAGAAGCCCACAAGTGGGACTTCAAAGCCTTGCATGTCTTAGTAGTCCCCTTTTTGAGGGATCGCATTGTTTTTAGGGTTCCGGACCCAAAGGGTAAAAACAGAACCCTGTTACTAAGACTGCTGTCCATCCGCCCGTCTGTCTGGCTGTCACCTGACTGTAACTCATGATTCTCATGAACCATGATAGCTATACAGTTAAACTTTTAAGAGATGATGTATTTCTGTAGCTGCTATAACAAAAATACAAAAAATATAACAGAATAAATATTTAAGTATTTTAAAAATCTCTGTTGTATGGGAGCCCCCCATACAAAAAAACGAGATTTTTTTAAAAAGTGATTTTTCTACTTTTACACAAAATAAAAAATTGACGGAAATAAAAAAAAAATCAAGGTATGTAGGTTATTCTCGCGGCTGAAGGAGTGGGTCCAATGACAAGGTTTTAGCGGATAAATCTTTTGATAGCCTTCTTTGTTTATCTTCTGATTAGTGCTGATTCGTTTAATAAACAATTTTAAAAATTGAAAACCGACTGTGGTAAAATTTCTTTTTTATTTTATTCTATTAACAAAAAAAAAGTATTTTCTAAATTGGTTCAGGCGTCTTCGAATAATCGGTGTACATACAAATAAAAGAAAAGATTGCGACAAATTGATAACCTCCTTCTTTTTGAAACTCACAAATGTATTATAACGAATGTTACATACAAAAAAGTGAGAGTCAACAATCATTAGCTTTGTTTCTATATCGAGTGGGGGTATTAAATAAAAGGTCTTGATTAGCACATTTCAAAAATATATACATTGTCAGCCATATATGGCTCATGTAGTCGGGTATAAATTTTTTAAACGTAAATCCTATTAATACATCTATTTTTCTCGTCAGTTACTAGGCCCGCTACTCCGTTCCGGAGGTTCTGTATTCGATACAGCCAAGTCAGGTGGGCTTTTTAAATTGTCCCGTGTCTTTGTTGTTTGCCTATACAGTGTGTTCGGTCATGAACTAGCAATAATTTAAGGACATCCTGTCGTTATCTATACGAACAACTTTTACTAAGGGAAAAATTAAGAAATCGCGAAAAAAAAATGTTGCTCCATACATTTTTATGCGATAGGTATGTAATTACTATGGAGCAGTGATTTTTTTTTCGCGATTTTCTAATTTTTCCCTTAGTAAAAGTTGTTCGTATAGATGACGACAGCATGTCCTTAAATTATTGCTAGTTCATGTCCGAACACACTGCATACGTATTTATTATAAAATAGTATCGTAGATTATCGAAAGAACATAGATCAATAGAGCTAGCGATTAGATTGACGTGTGACCAACTTTTGAATGAGTAATTGATTTTTTTTATTGTAAACTGTGTTAATTCATAAGCTTTCTAGAAACTATGACTATTTTGATTACTTTTCTACATCTTCATTCCTACCGGCACGCTAAGAGTAGCGTTTGGAAATGTATTCGATTGAAAAATTTTACAAGCGTTCTAAGTCCGAGGTCAATTCTTTGGAATTTAAATTTTTGTTTGAGATATTAAGTCTGTCCTTTAGCCGACTCTTGTGCCATTCACAGAAAGAGGTGAAGTGGTCCTATTTTAAATAGGATACAAAACTGCTTACTATATTTTATATTAAATATTAATGAGACCAGCTTCCTGAAAAATATCGCTTACAGGTGAAGGCGCTGGCGCGGGCGCTCGTAGAAGCTGCTTTATAATACCAAAGCTATGAATCTTCTCTCCTTCGACGTTATGTGTCTTAAGTATTTAAGCTAAATTTTCTTATCCACTAGATTCCAAAAAGTTATACTTTTTGTTAACGTTAAATATTTTATATGGGACTAGCTGTAGTTCACAGCTTTGCCCACGTAGTAAAAACTTTGACAATCCAATGAGAATAATATTTTTTTCCGCTGTTAAGCCGTTTTGAGTGGAGTTTCATACAAACTTTCATCCCCTATTTTAAGAGCTTTTTTTCATATCTTTAGTGATTCAGGGAAAACTTGTGTTTTGAACCGTGAGCTCATATCACACACGTATGTTCATTTTTGGAAATTCATCCCCTAAGGGATTAAAATGACGATTTCAATTCCTTAGGGGATGAGTTTCCAAAAATACCTTCTTAGTTTACACTTACTAGGAACGTTTGTGCGAAATTTCATGTTTCTAAACCCAGCTGTTCCAGCTGTTCGTTGATCGATCAGTCAATAAATATAGGTACCTATTATTATTTGCATGTACAACCAAAGTTTGTATGGACAAACAGGATTAGTTTGACCATTTTATTTGAAACTTTGCAAGAGTACTCCCGGCGGTAAATAAGTAAACAAGTGTTTTAGGATTTTTCAAAATTCATCCCCTAACGGGGTGTAACGGGGGTCCAAAGGTTTTATGTAGAAACAAGATTAGTTTGATCATTTAATTCGAAACTTCGCAAAAGTATTCCCGGCTCTAAATAATACACATTTGAGGAATTTTCAAAATTCTTCCCCTAAGGAATGAAACGGGGGTCCAAAGTTTGTATGGAGAAAAAAGTTTTGTTTGACCATTTTATTCGAAACTTCGCAAGTGTACTCCCGGCGGTAAATAAGTGAATTCGTATTGTAGGATTTTTCAAAATTTATCCCCTAAGGGGGTGAAACGGTCCAAAGTTTGTATAGACAAACAAGATTAGTTTGACTATTTTGAAGCGTTCCGTCACTCTCGTTCGGTCTAGCAAATGACAGGAATGGGAATGGGAACGGGGGGAACAGGGAACGGGGAACGGGGAACGGGGAACGGGGAACGGGGAACGGGGAACTGGGAACGGGAACGAGGAACGGGGAACGGGGAACAGGGAACAGGGAGAAGGAGAGCCATATAAGAACCATTTTCGACATAGACGTAAGACATGGCCATAGATAGATAGAGACTGATCGATCAACGCGCAGCTGAAACCGCAGGGTCTAGAGACTTCAAATTTGGCACATAGGTTTTTTATGAGGTCTTGGAGTACATTAAGAAAGGATTTTACAAAACTCACTCCCATAGGGGGTCAAACGGCGGTCCAAAGTTTGTGTGGAGTGACAAGATTAGTTAGACTATTTTATTCGAAACCTCGCAGGAGTACTCCTGACGGTGAATGAGTGACCATGGGGGTCCGAAGTTTGTATGGAGAAACAAGATACGTTTAACCATGTTGAAGCGTTCCGTCGCTCTCTCTCGGTCTAGCAAATGACGGGAACGGGAACGGGAAGGAAACGAGAGATGGGAGCGGGAGAGGGAGGTTCGCCGGGTCTGCTAGGCCTTTAAATCCCTACGTTATAATAAAAAATGTTATATTTTATAAGTATTCAAACATTTTAACATAATAATTTATATGTTATCATAACATTAATAACGTAAAAAACAATTAAAAATCCTATTAGAACCATTTTGGACTTCTACGCGGACGAAGTCGCGGGTTAAAGCTAGTTTTTATATATATGTATTTGTATATATGTAAACTTATGGATTTGTATGAAACGCCAAACCGTAATGTCATACATAGTTTTTTGGAGTCAAATAGCGCTCTTATATCAGTTTTTCTGTTTTATTCAATTTAAAATCATGCTGGAAATGGATGTGATCAATGATAACAAGTTACATACATTTCTGACGTTTTATTCTCTTAATACCAAATACATTATTTTTGATATTATCAGAACCAGGATAATACCCTATTGCCATTAGTACATAAACAACCTGCTTCTCCTTCTACGCAGATCGTAAAAGCCTATTGAGGGATTGGACTATTGAACATGTGAATAATATCGATACACTATAAATTTGGTTCCGTTTATATTATTAAAATTTTCTAGCGACGCCTTCAGCAAAACCCTGTACGTGACCTTTGAGTCCTTAGACGCAAGGGATAAAGACGGATTAAAATGAATGTAACAATAATTTTATCGATATCATGACGTGCGTTTCGTACAGTACAACCCTATTCTAACTCACACATGAACAATTCATTTCTGGTCACATTGTACATTACGATAGTAATATCTTGATAGAAATTAATATTTATTTGTTTGTTTCAATAGCATGAAGGACGACAGAGGAATCGTGACAGCATTCTGCAAGATTATCCAGAGATTCCCGGACTTATACGACCATAATTCTGATACATACAAGAGATGGTGCGCAGAAAGCGCCTGGGAGAAAGTAGCTGAATGCGTGAGGAATGAGCTTCATGAAGAATGTACAGGTAAAAATTGTTAATAATTAATATTGTCTTAGATGATTGTTGTCACTTTTGATGTACTTCTGCATGATCCATATTATTTTAGGCCTAAAATGAAGGATTTTGCATGGTAAAGATATGAAAGAGCCGCCAAGTTTTTTTTTAAATTCCCATTCTTAAAATATTATGCAATTTTTTCTCTTTACTTGTCTATTATACGATCTTTCTAAGTTGCTAGTAATTTACATTAAAAAAATGTATTATTAGTAACTACAACTTTTTTATATATTTTTTTTAATTGACGTTTTAAGAATTTAAATCTATATGTTTGGTACGCCTCAAAAATTGAGTCTCAATACAGTTTGTATTAAAAATTGGGATTCCATTTTTGAGACGTAACGTACCTATTGAATTAGTTGTCTGTCTGTCTGCTTATAGAGCCCCAAGACACAAAATGCTCTGTTTGTTACTACTAGGCATAAAAAAGTGACAGTGTATGAATGTATGTTTTTATTTTTAAAGTGTTTGTTTTTCAATTTCAGTTGAAGAATTGAAGATAAAATGGAACAGGGACTTCGGTCGTCGTACAACCGATACAAGAATAGGGTTTTTAAAAGTAAATTCGACTCTAGACCGTTCAAGGACTACTATCTCCATAAAACTTTGAAATTTTTGGATCCTTTCATCAAGCCTAAAGGGTAAGTTCTATGATAACTTGATTGAACTTGAAATTTTTTATTAGGGAAGGTGGGTCAGATTCCAGCATTGTATGTTGTATGTTTCTAGTGCTGTTTATTCTAGTGGCTGGAATAATTATGATAAATTAAATATATATTTCTTTATTCAAAATTTATTGATTGATTAATAAAATTTAGGTACTCCAACGTCAATAATTGTTCAAGTAATATTTTGGCAGTAAAAGTTTTTAAAGCCTTTAAGTGAGATAAAAATAAACTTATTTGTAATTTTTATTTTAAATAAATAAATAAAGGAAATGAAAGAAAATCTGTACCTTCCTGCTCTTGATCCTTAAATCTTTTTTTTTCTAGTAATCACGTTCGTGTTTTCAGAATAATTCCCAACGTAAAAGACACACAAATAATATTCGAAGGTTGTTATGATCAATCCATCCTAGATGACAACAACATTTCAACAGAGTATGCTACTAGTTCGACATGGGCTGAAGTAGATGTTGACATCAAACCAATTCTAGAACAGAGTAATGCTGATAAAGATGATGCCACATCAGATGATCCTTACAACACTAAATCAAAGAAGAGAAAAAGAGATGAAAAGGAGATAGACGAGGAAAATGAAGATTTGCAGTTCTTCAAAAGTATACTACCTGATATCAAAGACTTTACAGCTAAGGAAAAAAGGAGACTAAAAATGACTATTTTGAAAGCTATAGATGAAATTGACAGTGAGCGGAAAAATGCCCAAGAAAATTAAAATTAAGAAATAAGTAACATAAGTGGCAAAATGCAACTATTTACTTGAGTGTTATCAGTTGTACGTATCATTTTAATTACACGAGTGTGTGAGCATTGTTAGGTTGATTATGGAGATTGGCGAGCATTTTTTTTTTCGGTAATAAATGCTCAATTTGATATTACGAGACTATTTACTTTTTATTTAATACGAATGCCTAATTTTACTGATTAATGCTTACGAGTATCATCGTCATAAAATCTTCAGTGTCTTCAAAAGCCATTTGTACACTATCGGGTTAAATGTATTGTTGTTTTGAAATTTGCTATTGAAGACTGACCAGTTTTTTTTTTACTTGTTAGGCCTATTTTATTGACACACTAATAATATACGTGTAAGTACGTCTATAGACTCCGGACTTCGAAGCAAATCAGCTAAGTAATCGGGAGTAGTGATGTGGCTAATATGGTCTTACTAAAAATAATTTCGGACAATCTGCGTCAGGGTTTTCATGGCAAAAGCTGCCAGGCTAATTTCAGGATTCGAAACCGGACTCGAATCCTGGAGCCGAATCCCCGACTCAAATCTCGTACTTGCCAAATCCATGAGTCGTAATCTGGACTTGAATCCTAACTAGACTCGAGTCTTGGACTCGAATCCTGGACTCCAGTAAGGATACGAATACCATAAATGACTCGAATCGTCTTGATTCCAAAAATTAATCCTAGCGCCTCGGCTCATCACTCATCGGGAGACCATAACTAATGTGTATGTTAGGAAAATATTATACACATTGAATTTTTAAACATCTCTTCTCTATACTCTGAAATTATGGTGTTTATAAGGAATTTGTGTACAGTAAGCCTCAAAAGTGGAGTCTCAATTTCTCATACAATCAGTATGAGAAATTGGGACTCCACTTCTGAGGCCTACCGTACATAACATACTATCACCTCTGAGGACAGACCTTATAGTTAAAAATACCATAAATGTAATATTTGCCTATTTTTAAATCCAATGACTGTCTAAAAGAATAATTTATAAGAAGAAGAGCTTCAGAAATGAATTGTTATTTCTTCAGACGTCCTTATTGTTTTCACAGTAATCACTCTTTTTAACAGAGTTTATTGTATGCAACTTGATGTTATGTCCTCGACGTAATTAAGCAAAGAAGGCGTCAGAAGACTGAGGGCTGTGCCGCCGAGAATGTTCTCAGATCTCATTTCCATGTAAATGAGGGTGGGAGATATTATACGTTTGCTGTCGGTAGGCGTTTTCGATTACGTCACCGCTACTTTTCAGCATTTCACTGAAATAGGAACACATGGTGACTAATATCTAGACCCCGTCCCGTTAGCTTGTCGCATTAACATTACTTTCTTGTACGGATTGATAGTTTTAATTTATCGACTATTGAAATATCGATGGTATTTAATTATAGTTGAGTTATATTATATGTCGCTGACAATGAACACAACTAATCACTACGAACTGGTAAAAATATAATAAAAATACGGGCGTTTGTTAGTTAGGACTTATCATAATTTTCCGACAATAGTTACAAAAAAACTGTATACAATTCTACATCGTCCGTGTAACTATTATTATAAGATTTATAAGAGATTCGGTGAGTATAAGAAGTCGATATCAGTAAGTCGATAAATTAAATGTTTCAATCCCTATAAAAGTGTGACGTGCGACAAGTTAACGGGGTCTACTAATATTTTAACCATTAGATTTTTTGGATTGAGTTCTGTTCATGACACTAAATTTCATGATAAAAGAAATGCGACGTCAATTGATTTTCAATGACATAAAGAAAATTTTATTTCGATCTTCGGATACATTTTGATGGAAAATTAATAATTATTATGTACTAAATTTGCTCCAAAAATTGACTGGTAGTTAAAAAGTTACACTGTAACGGTAACATTAAATGGACAATAAATACTAGGTATCATTTTCAAAATTTCTGTTTATGCTATAAAATTTAAAAAGTCTAGTAGAAGACAAGGAAGTAGGTCAAAGTAAAGGTGATGATGAAAACAATACTAGGGCAGGTGGGAAAGCTGCAAAAAGAACAGCAAAAGCTTACGTGGCACAAAGACATGCAGAATTCCGTCCGAATGCATTAAAAATCCATTTCACTGATAAGTCAGTCATAGTCGTGTTAATGTCGACCTAATTACAGGGTAAAGCCGTCATGGACTCGTTCATACGTACCAGTACTATAGTGCTGGCCACTCGTAAATATTGATGGGGAAGCGAATGTTAATTAACACGTGTAGCGCTATATTTGATTGTGTTTGAAACTGAACTACCTTTCTGCACGCAGTTATACACAACACAAAAAATATAAACACAAATACTGTTTTCTGAAGATTAATTTAAATATAAAGGATTATGCAATTAACATTCATGGCATCGAGAGTACTGCATACCATATTTTATCAAAATTTGTCAAGCCGTTTGCGCATGAAGAAGTAACAAACATACACACACACACTCACAAACTTTCACCTTTATAATATCAGTGTGATTTAGTTAACCTTTATTCTGTGCTTCATTCATACACATTTGTCATTATTTGTCCGTTCTGTATATAGAATTATGATGACTTTATGAACGAAGTTCCTTTTCGGATGGTACGGAATTGGCGGATGCGAAAAAGAGTGTAAGATTTTTCCATCACTTTAAAAGGTAATTTCACAAGTCTATCTTGTTGATAGCTCAGTGGGGAGAGCGTGTGCCTGAGATGGTTGATGTTTTTTCGGTTCGTTATTTAATTTTATTGTTTAATTTATTATTAAAAAAAAGGTGTAAGATTTTTCGTCACGAATTAATAATTTATAACGAAAGTAAAATCGTTCCAACTCAGTGTTCTACGACACTCACTTCTTTATTCGCCTTTGTTTGAATCTGTCACAAATCAACGACATGATATATACTGACTGCACATGTTTTTAGTGCATCGTCCACTCTACTTGTTACCTGATGCAATAAATTAAAGCTCCACGTATGACAATTTCAGGACTGCGTAATTAACCTATAGCCCGCTTAGGCTCTAACGTGGCATCCTGAATACTAAAGCACAATGAACACCAGCTAAAGTTACCATTCCTACACCTTTGTGTAGTGGTATTAGTGGTAAAATCACATTGAATTTGGGACGCTAAATGTGTTGTTGATTGTACATTTAACAACGTATTTTCGCTGAAAGCTACTACAAACATTTGCTATCCCATTTCCACTTAACTGAAGTTTATCGTGCTGAAACGGGATGGAAAACGGGCTTTCCCGTTCTACAATTACGTATGGGCAACACACATTCGCATCAGTGTTTCAGAACACGTGAACGTCCCCCCTTGACCCTTCACCCCCCTCCCTTTGGAGCTAATACCATTATAGTAATTAGGATATGCTTTGGCATAATTGATGCAGTCATAAACAAGATTCCTTGGCCGTTGTGTACTTTATTGTGATTGAGAGATTATGTTTACATAATAGTACCTTCAAGTATTTGTGTACGAGTAATGCAAAATAGAACTCGAGTTTTCTTTAGGCGTATGTAATAGTACTAGCTTTAACCCGCGACTTCGTCCGCGTGTAAGTCGAAAATGTTTCAAATAAGATTTTTAATTAGTTTTCTACGTTATTAATTTTGTTATAACATATGAATTACTATGTTTAAAAATTTAAATGTCTTAATACTTATTCAATATAAAAATCTTTATAATAGTGTAGAGATTTAAGGGCCTAGTGGACCCGATGAACTTGGTTCCGCTTCCCGTACCCGCTCCCGCTCCGGCTCCCCCTTTCCCGTTTACGGGATTAGGATCGGGAACTATTTATCTCGACGATTATCTATTTATCTAGACGGATTTATTTATCTCGGAACGAATTTTTTTGTCTCTCACTCAAAAAATTACAAAGTTTCATAATAATATAAATTTGCAACCCCTAATGCAACCTCGGGGATGCAATTTTTTAAAATACAATAAATGGATTATTATTTTTTACTAACCAGTAATTCAAAAATGACATGTGCCTCGTTCTCTCGTCTGTTCTAAAATGACGAAGATTCATACAAAAATGGAACCCCTATTACACCCCTAGAGGGATGTTATTTTCAAAATATAATAAATGCATTATTATTTTCTATAAACTACTAAAATAAATTTAAAATCACGTATCTCCTTTTAAAAACTACGAAGTTTCATACAAACTGGCAACCCCTATTTTACCCCTTTAGGGATGGAATTCTTAGCGGTCGTTTCCTTATCACAATATACCTTTTTGCCAAATTTCATCTTCATTGGCTAAGTAGTTTTCGAGATTTCGTGATGAGTGAGTGAGTTATTTTCGCTTTTATATCATCATCATCCGAGCGTATTTCCGGTTGAATCCTCAGCAGTAACGCTTCAGAGCCCGGGTCCGCTACCTAACCAAGGAGATTTGACGAGGTTACTGGTTTTTACATAGAGCGACTGCCGTCTGACCTCCACAATCCAAAGGGCAAACCAGGAACCTATCCTTGGATAGTTACTTGTTGTTTTTCGCTTTTATATATATAGATTTAACGGTTACCTAATGCCCGTTTGAGCTACAACACGTCATTGTCTTTAGTAGTAGCTAAGTGTTTACATTATATAACATCGTATTCGTGAAAACAATAATTTTTCAAAACTATAACTCGACTTCACTACACAACCGATTTTGATAAAATGTTTATGGGACAACCTGGAAAGTAAACCCTTTCTTAAAATATATTTTTTCAAATCGGTCTAGGCGTCTACATAATCGGTGAACATACATAAAAAAATATCGCGACTAGTTGATAACCTCCTCCTTTTTGGAAATCGGTTAAAAATAAAAGACCTAATCCTTAGGACCGTTCTTTTTTTTTCATATCAACATTACTAAGCAAACTTGTGAAAAAAAAATTGGAAAAATCACTCCATAATTTCAAGCACATTTATGTTAAGGGGATACCTGAATTTTCGTGGGCTCCAGTGCTGCCCCCATTTAAAATAAATCATTTCGCACAGTTGCTAAAAACGGCCACTTTTGGCGTATGTGCAGAGTAGAAAAGCTTTACGTTCTCACTTTAAACTGTAAACACTAGTTCATAAAATAGTTTGAAGGGTTATTCTAGTGCCTGGTCAAGACAAAATTTTAAATGATGTCTCAGCTTCCTATCAAATGATTTATTTCAAATGAGGGCAGCACTGGACCCCGGAAAATTCAGGTTAGAATTTGTGTATGGTAATCTGATTAGAAAACTACGAGTAGAGAGGATTGGCGACGAAACAGCGGGTGGCTAAAATAGAATTCATGTAAGTGACATAGGTACTATTAGTACACGCATCACCGTGAACTAGCCGTTATATAATACTAGCGTCATGCCCTGATGTTTATTATTAGATTTTTTTGTTTTCTGGGAAATAAAAATTAAATTGATAGATACTAGTTAAGTATGACTATGACTACCTCAGTGGCGTATTGGTTAACACGCTAGTCTGTCACTCGAAGGAGCTGGGTTCGATTCACAGCCAGGGCAAACTTGAAAATGGCCTTTTTAGGGTTCCGTAGTAAACAAGGAACCCTTATAGTTTCGCCATGTCTGTCTGTCTGTCCGTCCGCGGTTTTACTCAGCGACTATAAGTACTAGAAAGCTGTTATTTGGTATAGGTATGTATATTAATTATGCGGAAAAAGTGGTAAAATAAAATATTGAAAAAAAAATTTTTTTTAGTGTAGCTCCGATACAAGTAAAGTCAAAAGTCAATTTTATTTTGTCGACTAACCAATCATGTGGGGTATAGTTGATTAGGTTTTTCAAAAATTTTATGAGCTTGTGAACCCCGTTTTTCGATTTATTGATCCGTTTCTGAATTATTTGGTTTTAAACTGAAAATTTTGTTAGAGTCAAGTGTCCCCCCCCCTCTATCTGCTAAACGGTTATATATGAACACGTGAAAAAATTCACAGCTATAGTTAATATGACGAAATTTAAAGGAAAACTATCAAAGCTAAGTAGGGTTTACAAATCAAAAGTTATAGGCGATCAACTTATAAAATGTACTCGCCAAAGGAAAATTTCATATAAATTTAATAAAAATATTAGTTTTTAGACGTTTTTAGTGGCATGAACTCAAAGTTGGCGTTCTTAACTACGGAACCCTACACTGCGCGTGGCCTGACACGCACTTGGCCAATTATTAAAATTGTCCTTGGTATTGGATTTTATCTACATACGTACATACTTATTATAACATAAAATATCGTTGAGTTAGTATCTTATGTTTAAGGAATCAAAATCACAATTTTTCGAATTGAATTCTTGAGACGTTCCAATATCATATTGAGTATTGCCCACTTACTACAGTAACGTTTAGATGTAGTCAAAGGCGATAAGACTACTCGCAAAAGGCCTCTTTAGAAATGAGAATCAATAAAGCGATAAGTCAGCACACTCCCTTGATCGGCTTTTTCTGGTATGTGCGGGAAGAAAAGCAGCTATTATGTACGTATTTTCGTTTCTTCATTTACTCTAGACCTGCATGGAAGATCATTACAACTGTTTAACTGTTTTTGTAGACGATCATTGTTATAATTATTGACTTTATCCCAAGACATACAGTTATCTCACGAGTTTGAGTTTCAAGGGATTTGGGACATAACCTTTAGTAGTTAAAGCTCGTTACGAAGGGTTTATGACTGGTAGCATAACGCTAAAGTGAACACATAACCATTCATTTTGCAACAGGGTTAGGGACAGGGATATGAATAACAAATTACATTATTATGTGAATATGTGAACGGTTCTGGTTCGGCTGAAATTTGTACCTGAATTTTGGAGATAATTAACATTGGCGTAGGATTCGGCTGAGTTCATAATGGGTCTCTACTATGGAACTCAGATGACTACTCTCTCTCTCAGTTGTAATACTGTTCATACTGAGGTCTGCTTTCCGACCTTTTTTCTTCTCCACTTCGCACGGTCTTGAGCATCCTTGGTTGTAAGACCATTGGACTTGGATGACTGCGTCCTACTCGTACTTAATACTTACTGCTTGTCTTGCTGATTTTGTCTGCTTTCCTGTTGTGTCTAATTTTGTTGATTATTACCTTCTTCAGCAAGACCTCCGCTTTAGCTGTCTTCATGGTATTCTTTTCTCATGTTTCTTTTTTTTTTCAGTGCCCCTAATTGCTTTTTTATTTCATCTCATACTTCTGTAGTTCAATCAATACGAGACATAAACTCGTTCGTCCAAGTTGTTATAATTTAATGAAACGTCAGGTCATCTGTATGAGATATACTCACATACTATCATGCTTTTTTTACATAGAGGTGGGCACAGTCCTTCGAAATAACTGACTACAGTATTGATAACAACGTTTGAAAAAAATGTTGATGCTGGCCTTGCAAAAAGCCTTTTGCTTTGGCGAGAGTAAAAACTTAAGTGACTTAAAAAAAATTGCCCCTGGCATCAAACTTACAACAATTTCGAAAGAACATCAAAGGCCTTGAATAGCTAGTTTTATCTGCTAAAGAATGCCGTGGAATCATTCGTAGCTTGATTCCTGTAGTAGGTCCTCTGCTAATTCGATTAATGGCTACTGCATACGTTCCGTATATAATTTACCTTCCTGAATACATTGCTTCAAGTACAGGATCAATACGTATGGCTCTATTAGTGTATGTTAACTAGGATAATGCTTTTCGCCGAATCATACATAATGTATGGAGATAATCTGCTGCGTTATAACATGTGTTAAATAGTAACTACTTTTATATACGTGCGCTGTGTAGTTTCTGGCCTTGACCACTTCACCTATTTTGGTAGATGTCGTAAAAGCCGACTACAGGACTGAGTACTTACAGACAATGACTGCATTTCAAAGAAGGGTTGATACCAGCTCTATGTTTACTTCACAAGGTCTTCGGCATCTTTGGTGACTATTGATATGCACATCATCTTTGGAGGAGAAAAATTTGAAAAATGAGTGCTCCAAGGCAGCAGAAGCACAGCAAAGGATTGCCAAGAATGCGTTTAGAAAAGAGCGGTTAATTAAGGTCACAGTAGACTTATCAACAAAGAAACGGATCGACACCGCATTGCCTTTCGCCGCGCCATCCACCAGGCGTCAACCTGACCGGCATGTAACCAAACCGAATCAGCTTTGGTACGTTGACTCGACCGCTCTGACATGTTAAAAAATGAAATCTGTCAGAATTCTACGGAATAAAAAATCAGACATGGGTGCGAGGTGCAAGAGTGGACGAAGAGACGTAAGCTCGAGTACAGAGAGACGTAGGCGCAAGTTGACCGACCCTTAAAGTGGTTCGTGAGCTGGTCTCGAGGTGAGGCGATTACGTTACGAATCCGAATAGTGTGCTTTGCAATAGGGAGTTTCATACAAAGAATCCCGAACTGCTCGAGTTGATACGTTTACGTTCCGTTTACGAGTTGATAAGTCTGCTGTGACCTTAATATGTTAACTCGGCGTCAGACGTTGCCTGCTGTGAGGTGCAGCAGGTACGGGGCAAGTGCAGAGTGTACTCTTTAGCATCTACGGGATATTGCAACCAGGTGTTTCAAGCTGTTTACCTTTAACAACTGCCCAAGAGAAACCACTTACAAATTTGTTTCTTTCCCCACGTTATGAAAATGAAATATTGATACATATAAAATCTCTTTCGTGGGCTTTTTACCCAAAACGATATCTTTAGGTAGATATCTACCCAACGTTTTAGTCTTTACTCAAAAATTATTGTTGTATGTTGCCGCGTCGTGAGAGAAATTTCTTATTTGGGATATACGTTTGAAGTTGTATATAGTTTACAATGGTCGAGTTCAGTGGACGAGTGAAGTTTTGTCGTTCTTTTGGCATTTATTTTATATACTAATTAATAATGTAAAAGCTTTTCCTGCGTGTTCAAAGGATTTTTAAAAGATATTCTATGTGTACGTACGAGTACTTAAATCCTATATCTGCCATGTTATATGCTATCTACACATCAATTTTCATTCCAATCAGTTAAGCCATTTTGGCGTGATGGATATATTACATACAAACATATATCCATAAAAAGTTTCACGTGTATAATATTAAGAAGGAAACACAAAGTTTCTTCATTTTAACAGGGTTCCTGTCCTGTGTATTACGTATGAACAATGTTCTATATTTGTGGACATGGAATGGGTTTAGATGACAAATCATTAAAGAATTTGGTCTCTTTTACTTATGCATAACAAATATTTTCTGATCATGGTATCCTTGAAAAAAATTGAAAACTAGCAAGCTATGAAGTATTTTTGTCAAACTTTATTATAACTTTATTTATTAAACACAAAAATACAATTTAAGAGAAAAATCACAGTATAAAGGCGGCTTAGTTCAGATAGGGATCACTTCCAGTCAACCTTGGATTGAAAGGAATAGGTTTTTACGAAACCGAGTAAAGAGTGGGTACAATAATATTACATATAACTACTTCCTACACTGCTTAAATACTATTTAAATTTATTAATTATGTTATAAAAAAGATGAAATCATACCCCAGATCAATAATGTTTTCGCTCTGACTATTAATTAACCATAGGGACATTTCCTGATATAAAGGGAATTTATAGGTTATTTAATTGTGTAAATTTTTATATTCCCCAAGGTTTTACGTAAATGAAACCACTTTTTAGCGCTTAGTGTAATAATCAACAATATCTTCGCGGCAATTAGCCAACGCTTCGAGGTCGCTACTGTTATAATATCAACTTTACTTCCCGGTACTCAGCCAATGTAAGCCTGGACGTATCATAAAGTGCGCGGAACCGGTCGGAGGCCGATGTCCCGACATTCCTGGATGCACACACGGTCGCCGCAATTGGACTCGAGTAGCCGTTTAGACGATTTTGAATACAATAATATTAATCTGAAGGAGTAAGACCTAGGTACCATCCAATTCGTTTTTATTCTTCCATATTTTTCTTCCATACTTCGCATGGTCCTTCGTATGTTTGGGTCTCTCTCGAGCTGCCTAACGGTATCTGATGTAGCTCAATGACTGACACCTCATTATTAAACACTAGTGAACTAGTTTCCTCACGATATTTTCCTTCACCGCAAGTTGAATATAACCTTACAGGACAAACTCAGAGGTACGGATCGTATTCGCGTCTCATAGACTAACAGCTAGTGCCTAAACCGCTTGGTTGTCAACACTTTTTGATTTCTTGGGTGATCACGGACAAGCATATAATTTTTGTAAAAGAAAATACCGGAAAACGCACGTTTGGCTCCGAGGCGGCACAGTTAAGTAAGCAATTGGGAATGTGGTAAGATGAGAAGGAACATATATAATTCGGGGTTTGTCTTTCAAACGCGGAGTCACTAACCGAACGGTTTTTTGCATTGAAAAACCATTCGTTTAGGTGATTCCGCGTTTTAAAAATGGCACCTTAGATCATTTTTACCGTGAGCTTCGTCCTCTTTATTTTAACGAACTCTTAGTTGCTATAAGCCCAAGAATCCCGTGGCGCTAACGTGGAGCGCCCTTCATGATTTAGCGCAGTACTAACTACCCAAAATAATGCTAGAAATAAGGGATATATGTAAAGCCAAGTGATTTCAGGCCATAACCATTAATATCATCATCATCATCATATCAGCCACAGGAAGTCCACTGCTGGATATAGGCCTCCCCCAAGGATTTCCAAAACGACCGATCGGAAGCGGCCTGCATCCAGCGCCTCCCTGCAACCTTGCTCAGGTCATCTGACCATCTAGCAGGTGGGTGTCCTACGCTGCGCTTGCCGGTACGTGGCCGCCATTCGAGAACCTTTCTGCCCCATCGGCCATCGGTTCTTCGCGCTATATGCCCCGCCCACTGCCACTTCAATGAGCTAATCCGCTTGGCTATGTCGGTGACCTTCGTTCTCCTACGAATTTCCTCATTTCTGATTCGATCGCGTAGAGAAACACCAAGCATAGTCCTCTCCATGGCCCGTTGAGCGACCTTGAGCCTTCTTATGAGACCCATAGTAAGGGACCACGTTTCAGAGCCATAAGTCATCACTGGTAACACACATTGATTAAACACTTTCGTCTTGAGGCACTGGGGTATTTTAGACGATAACCATTAATATACCTATTAATATCTCCCAATACTTATTTGAATAGGATATGGGGGTTCTCAACCACACTGCCAAACATGCAAGTTGATGGAGAGGAAAACCAAAAGAAAGTCATATTTCGTGATCCTGATGAGTAAGTATTACCCGCGCCTGGAATCGTTTTAACTTGGATCAGTAAAGTCCAAACAACAAATAATGACATAAACATTGAATCTTCATTATTTAAACTGATACCATCAAATTTCCAACATCTTGTTAAGCCCCTCCAAATTTGGCAATCTAAATGGCAAAATTAATAAGTTTGCACATTTTCATAAAGTTGCTTCTGAAGTAATCGCTTTACTTGGTCCAGATGATTTTAGATACCCGCACAACGGCCAGCCAACAGGGACGGAGGATTTTAAATGCAACTGGTTCGAAAAAGACAACATTTTCCTCTCGTATGCTTAAACTGGCTTAAATTTTTAACACGAATAAACTCAAAATGAATTCTAATCTTTTTGTAGTAGAGCTTATTTTCAAATGAACAGCGAAAATGGATATTGCAATTTCTATTTGAACATTGAGGTGGCTACACATTTTTATTTGTGGGAAAAGTGGGATAGAAAGTGTCTGCGTGGTAAGGAGAGATAGGGAGGGCAATATCTGGCATTTATATTCTGGGTACGTGTAAGTTTCAGGCAACGGTCGCCGTGAAACTCGTAAATGGGAAAAAAGCAACAACGGAGAACTCAACCGCCTAGTGAGGGGAAATCGGGTTCGGAAATCTCGTACAGCAAAATATTTCCAACCCTAATATAATTTGAACGTAGGTAGATCTTTTAAAAACGACTATTGGACGGTTTTTAGACAAACCTAGCTTACTAGTCTTACTACATTATATATAAATATGTTTATAAATACCTATACTGAGATCTTTCTCATTAGTTTATTAGCATGGTAAATTATTCAATTCAACCCTAGACAAACTGATTCGTATTTGTACCTTCTTAATCTTGTTAGTGTTTTTAATACGAAATCATACGGCATCATTTCCATTCACATTCATCAAAATATCCTATCACAGTAAGCAAGTACCTACTGCCTGGTCAATAAAAATTACTGTTTGTTGTTCTACAAACAAGTTTAGTCATTTAAGTGTGCAATGAAGAAGGCAGATGCGAATCCTTCTAATCCAATACGCATAAATAAAAGGTAACTTATTGTTCTAAACGGTAAGCACTTACAATGACACCAAATGCACAACTAACAAAAAAAAATGCTAGACGTACAGAAGACGACATCAACGGACACTGACTCTCATAGAAACGATATAAACCTGAGACTAAACAATTAGCCTCTTATTCATAAAAAAATTACAAACATTTGCTAAACCTATTTTAGTTAAAATATGTTTTGTCCCTTTCACTCCTTTCAATATTTGACTTTGCATGAGCGAGACAAAACATATTTTTACTAAAACAGGTTTAGCAACTGTTTGTACTTTTTATGACTAAGGGGGTTAATCTTTGATTGGGAGCACTGCAGTGCCTGCGCCAAGTCGAGCATAAATAAACAAACAAATAATGGCATTGCAGTGCTGTAGACACACAGTAATGTTTTAGAATGGATCTTTTTTATCACAACAAAATGTATATAAAGTAGTTCCGTTGAGGCAGAATTTTAATTCAGTCTCTATCAGATTTGTGTGATGTGTGTATTCTCATCCGGGTGACTTCACTTCCTATGTGTGACCTAATTTTATATTCTCGAAACAAATCAAAGAACTGACAACAAGGTTGACAATGAAGATAAAATCAAGGGTCAATGTGGTCACAATGTTAGATGACATCAACTATGGCCGTTATTGTAATTGCCATAACAGGTGGAAAACACATTTATAATAAGATCAATTATTCTTAAAGTAGACGACAATACAGAGGAAATGTAATTTTACGGTCTTAAGAGAATTCCCTTACCCTAGACTTTTCCATGCAAACGTAGTCCATATTTTATTTTGAAATGACATGTGAGATTTTGGCACTATTTTGTAAAATTAAAGAAATTGCATATTTCTGGGCACAATAACTAGTTTTCGACAGTCATATATGAACTTGAAAGAAAATATGAGAGTTTAGGTTTTTCATACTTATGGTCAAATATGATATGATACACTATATTCTCTATTAATTTTATATTTTGACTGTGAAAACGTGTTACTACATGCCTTAATATATGCAATTTCTTTGAAATTACATATTTTCGCCAAAATCTGACATGTCGTTTCAAAATAAAAGCTAGACTAAGTTTGTATGGAAAAGTCTGATTCTGTTTAGGGTAAGGGTATTCATAAGGCTCAAGAGATCTCTTAAAATTTACACATTTTTAAATATAAATCACTTCATTGAGAGTGAAATGAGATACTCAGATTTCAGAATAAGGGCATATTTTGTTCCATTTGTTTTTCAATCCATGTATTTAGTGTTACAGCTTCCTGGTTCTTGCTTCTATTTATTTTTAAATTACAACAATTTATTATTATTATTAGAATATTATTATAAGAATTTATTACAAATTCAAGATTTTTTTTATTACACGTCTATTATGGTTTATTGTAGCTTTGTCGGCGTACAAACCAATAGTTTTCCTTTAATTCTTACTTCTTTTATCTTTACATAGATGATGATTTCATGGTACACCCGATATATCTTCAGAAGCTGTTTTCGTTAGAACAAACATTTTACACAAGCTTGGCAGAAATTTGATGAATGCAAAAAAGTATGGACTCAAAGAAACAACCATAAGACACAATCGAAGCCTATTAATTACATTAATAAAAACATTGATTGATAGACTGCATCAAATTAATATTGTAATAACACTATCTAATAGATAAAACACAATTAATAATGTTCAATGACCGAAAATAACAAAGCCTGTCATAACTACAAGGTTTAGTGAAGGTTGAATCACACTGATTAAATAATCGGATCACGTGTCATCACGATGAGGTAAGACAAGATATATCCGACAATGACAAAGAGGGAACAAGTGCAGAACAATTGGTAATGGTATTTTGCTAACTTAATTATTTTACAGACAAGGGGTTGGGCTACATCTGGCAGCACGTAACAGCACTTTTCTATGCTGCGTCATTAGCTAGAGCGAGAGAGAGCGACGGTGCGCTTCAGCACCGGTCATGCTAAAGCGTTCTGTCACTCTTTCTTGCTCTAAAGGAAGGATTTGCCCATAATTACCTCCCTGGGCAAGCGGGTTGGTGATTCCAGTAGAATCAAGTCCATCCATCCAATCAAGTACCATCCATACTATACCATCGCATATCTTTGCACAAAGGATGCTGCTGCCAGTTCTCTGTTACCTATATTTCCCTTAGTCGTCTCTTACGACAGCTGTAAGGAGGAAAGGGGTGGCGACAGATAGTACGTATTCTTCCTCCCATCACCACACAGCTGACTTTATTACTTATCCTACTTACTTGTTGCTGAAGAACCTGGTAAGAAATTATATTATGATATGAAATTAAATAGCGTAGAAAACTGGATTACGTCTATTCATGGTGATGTAATACAAGATTTATAATATAATAACATATCAAGCGCACATGAAGTGTAGAACCTAGTTGGTAACGATATATTGTCGAAATTTTTTACACTATAATATTATTAAAAGTAACGTGAGATGACATAACTAAATATATAAAACGGTTTTACTCATGTAACTAGTCGGTTTTCTGACTACACTGCGTGAGTAAAAACGTTTTTTATATATTTAATTATTCTTTACACTGTTTAATTATTATCATCATCGAATTAACGTCTATCTACATTCGGTTTACGTTTTACGAAGCCAATATCATATTGTCGGGAATTGGCGCCTTTTAACTCAGTTTAGTGTTATGTTTACGAAGTCAATATTAATTATTTGTGTTGTGACTTGTGATACATACTTAAAGGGATAGGTCAGGGATGTGTCGAGTGTACGTAAGTACTTACATAAACGTCTGGTACGTAAGTACATGTATAAGTATAAGTATACACACACCTTGGTATAAGTCAATATTAATTATGTTATTTGTATTGTGATACATACTTGAAGGGATACGTAAGGGATATGTCTGCTGTACGTACATAAACGTCTTTTAGGTACATGTATGGTCGGTACATCGACCTTGTCACAATATTTTATCGACCTGTTTACGTCCCTAACTCTCGTCATCACGGTACGAGCCGCGTTGATATTTCCACGTAGATTTCTCCCCGTAAAACCTTACCGTTTATTTTTGTATACATTTTGGTCGTCATGAATCTTTTTTAGCGATTGCGAAGCCAGTTAATTACCGTTTCCGTTAACAAAAAATTAATCTCATATGTATTGTTTGGGTCAGTTTTAAAAGTATAGTGATAGTGCAAAAAAATATTGTTATAATTAAAGATGTCACATAAACTTAACAGAATAAATAAATAAATAAATATTTACGGAAAAATGACACAGATTGAGCTAGCCCCAAAGTGAGTTCGAGATTTGTGTTATGGGATACTAACTCAACGGTTTAGTAATATTTTGTAACAAATACATATATAGATAAACATCCAATAAAAACTTTGTAAGTATAAGTTTATTGTAAAATTGTTTACGCGTCTTTATAAATGCAGGTATAGTTTACGGGAATTGGTATGCAATAATCACCTCTACATGCCATGAAACCTACCTTTCTCATCGAAATAATAGAAAAAAGATTTTTGGCAATTTGCTGATGCTATTTGACCAGAACTAATAAAAGTGTTAAACTAAGAAAATTAGACCTTTAATAGCATTTGTAGAAGTTTTATTGAGTTCTTACTCTTATTGTTCAACCAAAGGTTGAACATGTCATAAAGTACTTGCAATAGTCACACAAGACTACGTAAATTAAATGTCGAATGTAACAACGATGTCCTTAGGGTTTCCGGGTCATCTTTATCAGATTTTCAACCTTAAGTACTCGTTATAAGGTATCAATTATTTAACTTTATCGTAGTTTGTACTTATGTACTTTCCATGCATTACCCAATACTATTGCTATAAAATAGGTAAAGTAGAAAAGTTACATATGCACACAAGTATCTTGTGGTAAATAAAGATAGCTGTTATAGATTTTGTATTCACCACGTGCTTGTAAAATGAGTTAATTTATGATCTTCAGTGAAAGAGTAATGAAGATCATGCCAGGAATCACCACGAAAAAGAAACAAAACATTAGAATATCTTGCAGAGTCATGGTCAAGATTACGTTTAAAACAACTTAATGTAAATTTATGGATTTCACTGCATATGTAATTAAGCTTAATAAACATACGACGGCTAAATCGATTTCTTCTTCTTATATTCAAAAGCTCTTTTCGGTGGAGTGCTTTTCATGTCTCTCTTTCTTCCGCTAAATTCTTATCCTCCTTATATGTTTTCACGTTTAATTTTTCTTTTATTTGACAGAAAAATTTCAATTCTTTTTAGGGTTTCTAAATATTGTTTTCTCTACTTCACACAATCTTCGGCATCCATTGACAAATATATCACCTTTGGAAAAACAAGTATGTAATATACACCTACTTAAGTGGCCTTGATACATACTTACGCCTTGGCACTTGAGAAAGACAAATCATTAAGAATTTTGTGGTTTAAACAGAGATCTGAGGATTCTAAGCAGATAGAGCCAGAGCCGAAAGATCCAAGGCTACTTCAAAGGTGATAGTGGGAGAGAAGGTTTAAATTAACCCTGTCTATCTCTTCTCACCGTACTAGACTTCTCTCTAATTCTTTTGCTGTCACAGCCGTACATCTTTTAAATGCCCTGCCCGATAACATTATGAGAGCACAAACAAGGGATCACTTCAAGATGCTTGTAATTCGACAAAGCAATGCTGCAATATTAGTATCAGTATGTTTATTATACGTATTTATATATTTACATGTAAGTTTATAATTTAAATGTATTACTTAATTTTAGTATTTTGGGTAAGGTTTATGTAATTAAATACATCATAATTCACCCCTTTCGGTATACTTATCTAATTAATTTTGTACCCCATCTAATATTTTTTCTGCTATGTCCCAAAAGTGAACTGCTAGAAAATGCTTAGCATTACGTTGTACCTTTTGTATCTTTTTTGTAGATCTTAAGATTTTAAGTGCAATAAATTTAATAAATAAATAAGTTTCTAACAGCAGTAAATTCTATAGTATCAAAAACATGAAAAGACGTAACGAGGCTCCACTTCTTTACACATGCTGTTTTGCTGTATTGCATAACAGAGATGACTGCTGAACTGATTTCGTCAACGAAGCGAGTGGTATACATTATGTAAAGAGAAAGCTTTTTGAATTTACTTGTAGGGTATGTACTACAAACTAACTACAAGATGAGGCGTAACGGTGTAACAATAGATAATGGTTATAAATGTGATTATATAAACCGTAGGTTTTTATTTCATTACAATGTACATGTACCTATTTGGTAAAAAATTGTATACGGATATAGATAGACTATTAAGTATTTATCCCAAACGGGGAGGACCAAGCCAGAATTATAAGAATTCAAGCCATCATACCTCCCACTACTAGGAAAAGGCCTCTTTCCATTTCGTTCATTCAGTCCTGCTCTAAGTTATTTCCCTCCATTCGGTTTTAAATTTATAAAATTCACCTCGCCATCGCAATCATAGTCTGCCGGGTTTTCTGGCATTAGCATTTATCCAGAAAGAGGTGACCTTTGTCAAGAAATCATTTGGCCTGCGGTGGCTACATGGCTAGCCCAGATATTTGATTTTTTCGAGGCCCAGTGCCGAAAGTGGTAGTTTTTCGCAAAAATGCTTAGAAATCTTTACTTTTTCTTTTCAAAGAATAAATAGTAGTTCATAAAATAGTTTAAAGAATTATCTAGGGTCTGATCAAGATAAAATTTTAAATGATTACTCCTTTTCCTTTCAAATAAATTATTTTCAATGTCCCCCATTCAAAATAATTTATTTGAAAGGAAACGGCACTGGGACCCCAAAAAATTCATGTATACATGGCTACCACCGTGGCGCTTCAAACTGTAAACTTGTGACCTTTTTACAACCCTATATCTCGGCAGTAGTTAGACAATTTGGCTCATGATCTAACTATAAATTATAATCCGTAGTTCTTAACAATGATACTAAACCATTTTTAAAGAAAGATAGAACAAAGACCGTAGTAAACATTTGAAGATTTCATAGCAGATTAAAACAGGTATAGGATAGGTAAAAGCACATGCATGTACACGCATACGTGCTGAAGGCGCGGACAGCAGGCCCTTTATCGACGCAGTCGCGGTGCCTTGGTATGTGCACCGATTAACACAGATCTATATAGAGTTGATAATTTAATTACTATATTTTTCTACTTTTAAAAGGAATGATACAACCTTTAATCTGAAAACCAAACAGAAACAAAGCCAGTGATAAATTCCTGATTGTTGGTGAGTGATTTGATTATTTCTGAGTAGAATAAATAGGTACACCGTTTTTGACGTAGTCGCGGTGCCATGGTATTTATGCTTATCGTTGTACGAATCATACGATATTATATTTATTTTTATGTAGTTCTAAGCTGGTTTCGATGGCGTTTTCTGTAACTAGGTAGCGCTTTTGCGAGTGTATCAAGGCTTTTTTACATGTAGTAGGCAGCATCTTGGCTGAATATATTGTATTGAGCGTGTTAATAGCTAACACTGGTGTCAGATTTTTCGATCCAGCTAATAGCGTCTGATGTAGCTGACTGTCATGTAATGACACCAATCATATTTGCACACTAGTGAACTAGTAAAATGTAAAATGAAGACATTATCTAAAGTCAAGTCGCTCATGGATGCGATATGCTCAATGATTGATACTTAGTCACGGTATATGTCACAGTAATGTGATACCCTGTCACACTCGTGCACCTCTGTGCATTACATAGTTGCGGACAGATCTTGGTCCGATAGCGGGCGAGATGTCGACTGCTCTGTCGCAGCCTCTAACCCCTCTCTAGAGTCATTGAACGTCTTAGGATAGGTTAGTTTTAGAAATAAGTAAATATAATCTCTGTACTAAAGATAATTCAAAAAATACAAAGATCATTATTTTTTAATATTATTTTACGGCTCTGGATACTAGTCCTTTAGAGCTTATCTTTTTTTTTTCATTTCTTTATTCCTAACCCTAACCCTTACTATACAATTAAAGATTGTTGTAGGTCCTTTGATTGCTTTAAGTGAATTTTTGGCAAAATATCTTTAACCTCTCAACGAAAGAAAATTCACCTCAGTCAATTGTTTATTGTTTTTAATTATCGACAGGTGAAGGTTTATATTTTGCGCTTAATAAAATATTTCTTAGGAAGGTCAACATAAGCAATAACTTCTTAGCTTCTTGTACGATTATTAATGACAAGTCATTCATAATATTTGTGTAGATAAATAACAAAACTTTAAGCTTTCCAAATTCATTGCATTTTCACCACAATTACCTCTACATAAAGTGCGTTAACGTGCATATTGTTGTTGTATCACATTAAATCGCTGTTAATAAATTTGTACCAGCAGAGGTCACAACTGACCCTGAGTTATCTTTTACTAAATAGTCTCTTCGGGAATCTCCAGCACAAGGAAACGTGACTCATGGTTATTTGCCACTTCGTACAGGAATACCACCGCAGTTTACATTAGGACCGGGATACCCGATATGACTAAGTATGTTTAGTTAGATAGATATGTAATATTATAAATAATTAAAAATTATATTCTTATATGTATAAGCATAATCAAGTAGTAATTTGTCTACCAACTCTTTTCTTTTTTTTTTTTTTTTGATGAATCCTTATGATTTGAGACTTTCTATACCAATTAGTATATAATGTTGTTTTTCTTCGAGCTTTCCCTAATGCACCGGAATTACAAAATAAAGATTGGAATATATTTCAAATTAAACACAGATAATATTTCTTATTAGGATATTAAATTATCTATTATAGTTGCACTTAGAAGAAACGAGTCAGAGTTAGAAATTAATTAGAAGAATTTAATTGAGTTTACAATACCTACTATTAATACATTGCTTGCAACTACGCGCATGGCTAATGTTTTGAGATTCAACGTTTACACTTTTTTTCGTATCCAAAAACGTCCCCTAGCCTCTTTTTTGAAATATTTCTTGGTAATCAACCAAGAACATACAAAAAGCTACACTACTTGGTCACGTATATAAAACAATAGTTTGTTAGAACAGAAACAATAAGCTGCTCCCAAGCAGTCGGCATTATAACGCCCACGCGCGGAGATAAATTTCCTTACCCTACGTCTCCTTTTTACACCGAAGCACTTTATACGCAGTAGGCTCTCGCTTAGATGCTGCGAGGCGCAAATTAAAAGCGCAGCGATTATGCATTTTTAATTACCCGACAATGCCTACATATTCGTCAAATAGAGACAATGAAGTATCGTCCACTAAGATTTGAAAAATTGTCAGTTTGTGTAATGTCTAAAAACTAGTGGCAAATCCAACCCGTAGAGTTTATCAGATAAAAAAGTAGTTAAGCCAAAAAAGTTGCGTCTATATACGGGTAACAAAAAAGTCTTATAACATATTTGTTTTTTTTTGTTTTTTCGAAATTGCTCCTATATGATATTTTTTTTTAGTTTTCGACCCCTTTATTAACACCATTTTGAAAATTTTGGAAAAACCGAATAGAAAAAACGGTTTTGAAATGCAACCTGTAGGCGAGAATACGAGTAGCCGACAGCTGTACAAAAGCATTTTTGGCCAATCTCGAAACTGAGACGCTTCGCTCGCTCAATCAATAACATGAGTGCAAATTGCTCTAGCAATGGTAACGAATCTCGCCAGACTTGCATGCCCCAATCAATACCAAGCAAAAACAATTATTGTTACAGTCGTAAGTTATAGCCTGATCACTGATAGTCTGAGTTAGTATCGAATAGTTCTGTTGCAGTCTTGTGAAAAAGGATCATCTTTTGTTTTGTTTATGTACCTAAAGTTATGGATACAAACTGCAATTGCAATACAAGAGGTCTTACGCGAGCATCCATTTTCTATTTACTCTCTATTCAAATCACCTTTGACAGTGGTCTTTAAACTAAACCATTTCAGGTTGTTTGTTCCAAAACAATTGTTCAAAGTGTAAGTGAATCTTTTTCCAAAACCATACAGTACGCGAAACTTAACTACCAAGTTTATTTTTAAATTTTCGTGTTAATATTAGATTATATTTTTTACGCTCGTAACTTGGACCAGCGGTCGTGCTAGACATGCGTATGTCTATGCACGCCGCAGTCAATGAACCGGCAGAGGTCAGGTGAAATTGTCTCGCGACATCTGACTCACAATGCCCGGATGCGCTATCTGGCTTCTGATGCCGAGCTATTTGGGGACTTTGAATTAAAAATAAAGTTTTGTTTAAAACAATTTTGAGTATATTTGTTATAATATTAGATATTTAAATAGACTTGAGACGTCTGACTCACAATGCCCGAATGCATTTTCTACCTACTTTCTGACGATTTGCAGACCACTTTAAATAAAAAATTACAGATTTTTTGTTTTGAGAACTAGCGAGATAGTCAAAAGGAACATGCTAGATACTAATTAAAAATAAAGGTTTGCAAGAACTACTGGAGAGCATGATGTATCATTCACTCTCGAATATCAGTTGTCAATATTTTCGTAATTTAAATTTGTATATAGTCATCAAAAATCCTGTTTGATCCTTTCCTTTTCTTGCATTTTTGCACCTTTGTCTCATTATAAAACGTTTTTTTGGTCTGGTCAGTATTTTATTCTAAGCAATTCAATTGTTCAAGAGCTCATTCAATAAAAATGGAACGCCGTGCCTTTTGTATTTATTTGAGCATTTTGCTATATTTAAATATACTGTACTCCTTACAGTTCACTGCTGGACTACATACCTCCTCCAATAATGGGGATTTCCCGTATGGTCACCACGTTGGGCAGACGGGTAGATGGTACAACGTCATTGCGTAGAAAATGTTGCTGCCTGTTTCGTGACCTGTACATCCCTCAGTCGCTTCTTACGACACCCAGGGGCCAGGAAAAAGATGGTGACAAATTGGATTTTACTCTGCTATTGCTATACGGCAAAATGTATAGGAACTGTACATTAAATATAATTGTTTAGTGACAATGGTTGCCTAAGCCGAGCAGTTTACAGATTATGTATTATGACATAATACATTGTGCAAACAATGAACGACTTTCTCGGCTATTGAATTCTAATTAACTTGCAACTGGTTTCATTATGATCTAAGGATGTAAACGGTATTTATAACCATCTAAAAAAAAAATTTCTCTATGAGACAAAGCCTTTGGGGTTTCGGCTCTAAGCAGACAGAGTCTAGGGCCGCAAGACCAATACCTTTAAGCCTGATACCTATAATGGGCAATAAAGTGGATTAATATCAAAATAGTGATGGATTGCACGTCGAAAGGCCTATTAAAATGATTCGAATTTTTGTCCAATTCCTCAATTGGCTTTGATTCAATTCCTCAATTTCGATTCATTCGCTCAATTCCTCAATCTACGCGGGAAAAAAGCAGCAGGTATAAAACTATTTTTTGTTCATATTTTCTACAGATACACTTCCTTTTTTATATAAATACTCGCTTATACGGAGACTACCTAGACAAGTAGGTCAAACATATTGCTCATATTGTAAAAACAGGTCAGAGGATTTGAGTTCGTTTTATCTTGTAAGATCAAATATTTGCTGATCATGTTTGGAGAACCTGTGTCCAAGGCTTGGTTTATTAGGTAATCAGTATATACGTATGTATTATTCATAATAAAAATATGAATGATATATTCAATTTAGGTAGCTACTTAATTTATTTAAATAACAAGCGTTAATTATTCGGAAAGATATGAAAACAGAAAAAAGTCCTGAACAATATCTAATAACAAGTATAGTTAACAACTAACTGGCTATATTTAGACCCAGGACGAAGAACTTTCATATACGTATACCTAGAAATTTAGCTCTACAAACCGGCCGAAGCCTACCACGAGGTGACCAAGCCTCATTGTAGAGTCCCATAGAGCTATGCGAGACTAAAACGTAAAGAGCTCGCAAGTAAAATAATTGGAAGGAACAACTTACCATTTCTAAGGTACATGAGCTGAATTTCATCAAAATTGATGAAATAGAAAGAACTTTGCAATTGAGTTTGACTGGACTGGTACAGGAAAAAGCGCCTTAATCCGCTGAAATGTTAAGTTTTGCTTTAAAAATTTAGTAGATTTTGAAAGGATCCATTTATGAAGAACACAACATTGGCACTAGAACACACTATACAAATTTAATACAACTATTTTAAAATAAAGAAAATTTTTAACTGTTATTGCCAATCCGAAAAGTAACGTAGGTTATATTTTAGCCTGCACCAGGTTTTCTAAAAGGAAAAAATGCAGACAGAATCTATTCTGTTGATAAAAAAGCACTTAATGCGTATTTGATATGGAAGAAAAAACAGAGTTCTATTGCTGAACTCATACAGTAAAAGAAATAGTGGTGTATATTAGCACTTTTCGGTTACGGAATTGAAAAACAAGAAAATCCATAACCCTACTTTTGAATCTAAGCCAAAACTGCAACGTTTTACCGAATTAAAATTGTTTTCATGCCATTTCTGCTAGATTCCTAAGTTACCAATGTTTATGTCCCCGCGGAGTTTACGAGTGTGCTATCGCCAGGCGAAGATTCTGGATTCAAACACTGGGTATTTCCTACTAGCACTGCCAGCAATATCTACAATTACCTTTACCTGCATTAGGGTTTGAAATGGCATACATATTGATTATAACGATAATTAAAAAAAATAAGATTTCATACAGAAAATTGCTTATACAGGGGACACTTGAATTTTTCGGGGTCCAGTGCTGCCCCCATTTGAAATTTTGAAAGGAAACAGAGATATAATTTAAAATTTTATCTTGACTAAGCGTTGACAACCCTTCAAACTATTTTATGATTCACAGTTTACAGGTTAAAGTGAGAACGTGAAGCTTTTCTACGCACCTTAGCCAAATTTGGCCGTTTATCGTAAATGTGCGTAGAGAAGCTTCACGTAAATAAATTAATAATTAATAGTTTTTTGCTAATTGAATCGATTTCAAATTTTATTGTTTGTGTAATGTATATCTAATAATATTAATATTTTTCATTCCACAATTCTTCAGTCATATCATGTGTGTGACTGACATTATGGACTAGGAAAATTAAAGAAAAAGTTAGTATGTTCCTATTATATTCAAAGAAGTCTACTATTTAGCCTGGTGTAGCGACTAGCGACACTTGCTAATCGTTATAAATTAATATAGTTTACTTAAAACTTACTCGTACAATTCAGTGTCGGCCATGGAAGAGTGTTTGAAAGCTATTTTTAAATATAATAAACATCGGCAAACTACCAGTCAATAAAAATTTTAGGAGTAGTTAGTAGTCTGGTAGTCTTCCTGCGTCAGGAAGTTCATCAACAATATATGTAGATATTTTTCAGTGAAGAAGTTACTTTCCACCGCGGTCACTAGATGGCGCTAGTGGTATTAAAATGAAACCTTGGGTGGTTATTTTGGGGAAACTTGTTCGTGTTTGTAAACAGACTCAGTTATGAAGATTACTGTGAGTAAACAAATGTGTGTATAGAAACATAATTATTAAGAGATTGTTTGTCCAAATACGAGTACATAGGTATCACATTATGTTACAGTTTTCTATTGTATCTTCAGTAGATTTGTCCTCATCTTTGCCCGTTTATGTTTGTGTAACAGGTTAATTTGTGCAAATGGCAGATTGAATACGATTTGTCATCACCCTATCCTCTACCACGGGTGTCATAAGAGGCGACTAAGAGAGATATTGAAATCTGATGCTGGAGGACAATGAAAAAATGTTGTACAAAAAAAGTTACAAACGAAAAGGTATTAGAGAATCTTTAAGAGAAAAGACAAATACTTACTAAAAATTATATGAAAAAAAGGGGGAAGATGTTCCCTCATCTATACTACGTCACGATGATTTCTTTAAAATAATAATGGAAGAAAAAATGGAAGGACAAAGAGGAGTAAGAAAACCCAGAAGAAAATTTTTCGATCAAAGAATAAACATGAAAACATATAAAAAGACATCATATAAAGAGATTAAGAATTTGCAGAAAAAAGAGAGAGATGAAAAGCACTTTATAGACAAGAACCCAGCTCTTAAATATAAGAAGAAGAAGAAGGTAGGTATAGGTAGTAAGAACGGAAAGCAGCATCCTCATTGCACCATCTTCGTGATTTACATCGTTTGCTCAGCGTTTTGATTATGGGCAAATCCTCCAATAATTGGAAGAGGCCTTAAGTTGGGCAGTGAATTGAGACTTTTTCTTCTACTTTGCATGTCGATAGTTTTTATGGTTCCGTACCCAAGAGTAAGAACAGGACCTTATTACTAAGACTCTACTATTCGTCCGTCTGTCTGTCTATTTATCTCATGAACTGTGATAGCTAGACAGATGAAATTTTCACAGACGATGTATTTCTGTTTCAGCTATAACAATAAATACAAATATAATAAAATAAATATTGAAGTGGGGCTCCCATACAACCCACGTGATTTTTTATAGAATAATTATATTGAACCCTTCGCGAGTACGGCTCGCACTTCGCCGTTTTTGGTTTTTTTGTATCAGCCCAATATGGCGCTACGCTGATGAAATCATCAGGAGCCGCACATAAGTCCTTCAAGTCGGGTTTCACGAATTTTCAACTCCCGGTATCTCGCAACCCCTTTAGGTACAAACGAAAAAAAAGTTGATAGGTACAATCAAGTACGTATCGGGTACAAACGTATGCGTTAAAAAAGACGGGTTGCACTCCAGGAATGCCGGCAGAAGTGAAAACTTGAATATTAACGTTGTACATTTTCGATATTTTGGAATGGTTAGGGAATAATTTTGCACGAATTGCTTTAATTATCAGTATAACAGAACTATCATTTATGTGGTAGAATACAGTATTTATTTATTGCGCTATCGTACACAAACATGACAATTTATATTACATTAATTAAACACTTTATATACACGAATTTTACGAATACACAGCAGTGTGGCCACTACACAGACGGTCGAGCCATCAGTTGTCACTGTCACCATCCATGGATGCGCGTGGCACGCTGTGACATAAACACACACGAATATTCGCGCAAGCGCCCTGCGCCGCCTTAACGAAACAGCAGGCGCCTGTAACATTTTCGCCGTGCCGTAGAAAGAAAGGGGGATACTTCCTCTCCTAAGCCGCGCCGGCTGTCTACACTCCATACGTCTTACGAATTTTCGATCAGGGTCACGTGTCCTGACGCCCTGACGCGAGTTTAACATTTTTTACCCATTACAAAAAAAGTGTATAACTCCGCTAAAGAAGTTTTCACTTCAAAAAAATCAATATCTTCAAGTCGGGTTCCAGGTTCACACAGGTCAGGTACCAGGGCACCCGGGACAAGAAAGCAATTTGCCATAGTTTAACTGTGGCTGAAAACAGGTGTCTTTGGTTAGCTAGTAGAAAGTTTTGACTGTGGTAGAACCACGCTACCGGCAAAATTCTGTTTTGCTAGTAGCATGAATGGGCCGGCTCGTCCGGGCTAGTACCACACTCTCACAGAAAATCGACGTCTGAGTACTACTATTCAGACGTCGATTTTAGCACATTCGGTGAGTGAGAGAGCCGGAGCCCTCCCCCCCGCCCTCCCGCCCCTCCCCCTCCCTCCCCCCCCCTCCCCCCGCCCTCCCTCCCCTCCCCCTCCCCTACATCTTCCCTTCCCGAAAGGCCGGCAACGCTTCTGTTACACCCCTGGTGTTGCAGTTGTCCATAGGCAGCGGTGATCACTTACCATCAGGTGACCCGCTTGTTCGTATGCCGCTTCATGATATAAAAAAAAAACTTTTTTCAAAAACGTCAAAAGTAATCCTTTGATATTTTTTTTTTTATTGATAATTGTCCGTTTTTTTTTACATAGGTAATCAGAACAATTTAATTTATTACAAGCCAAATGTCAAATACAAGTTATTTATTTGTAAAGTTAATTATGCGTATAATCCATCAAAATTCTCGTTTCAATTACAAGCAGATTTGTATCTGATGCTCTATAATCACTTTGTTTATTAAATAAATGTCACAAGTGTCCGACATTAATATTAATATATTGAAATGAATGAATTGCTTGTATTATTTATGTTTCCCATAATTTAGTGTCAACACTCAAATATACCATTGGTATCATATTATTACGCTACTAAATCAATATAAGTTCTGAATATCTAAAATATATTTAGATATTGAATTAATTCGCGGTTCTTCTGTTATGTTCATTCTATAGAAAACATTAGGCCGGCAGTCGTATATTGATCACAAATCACCTGTGTATAAAAAGTATTTTTTTATGAGCTTTTAGTTGTTATGTTTTATAACTGGGCAAAAGCCTCTCCCTTAAAAAACTTCAGATACAAATACTCAAGTCATTATCCCTAAAATCGTAAACTAGGGTAATAAGACCCACAGGCCACGTTCAGGCTGACTGCATAGGCATATAAGTAGAACGGAGAATGATAAAAGAGTCAGCATTACTTGTAGTATGAAATAAAAAGGCAAGACCTCCACTGGTCATTTTTTTATTTATTTAACTTTATTACATGAAATTGTAGTCGGCGGACTTAAGGCGGTAGGCCTTTTCTACCAGTCAACCTACAGGTGGTGCTGACATACGTACTACATTTCGGAAATATGGAACAAAAACTTAAAAATTAAAAAATGATAGCATTTATATTATAACAAAATACTAACCTAAGTCTGACAGTTTGTGCAAATAATGGTCGCGCACGTCTTTTTTGAACACGAGGCGACTACAAGATTTGCGAATATCTACTGAGAGGGCATTTCAAAGCTGTACGGCTGTAGCAGTGAAAGAATGTCGGAAAAATCCACTCCAATAATTTGACGTTTGGACGTCTCTCAATAGACTCCGGGCTGGTGTGTGGGGAGGTGTTGAGAAAACCGAGTACGGTGGCGTCACGCTGATAACGACCTTTACGACTGCAGTGCCATTTAATCAATGTACCACCTTCTGTCGTGTTCGAGCTAATCATGTACCGTAGAGTTTCTTAATGAGGCTAATGACAGCGCCGTGGCTTAAGATGATTTGAAAATGAATACATTGAAACCATTACGACTTGATAAGAAGAAAAAGAAGAGGCAAGATCCGTCCCTTAGATTTACGAGTTGATTATACGAAATAAAATTTATTACGACACCACATTCAAATAAACACGACGCGACCATCAGATTATTGTTAACACCAATATAAAATTGATGGTAAATATTTGCACCAATTTGAATAATTTATTTATTGGTTTTGATACAGTGGTCATAAATAAATTACTGGCGTTCTTAATCGTTTATAACGTAATAATTGTTTTGATTAATTGTTTCTTGTTTCTTTGAGTTGGCAATTTGATAAATAGTTATGCTTTAGTTGAGCTTTTAACTTTATTACTACCTAAATGTTTCTCATTAAATTATCTGCTTATTTATTTCATTAGAAGTAAGAAAGTTTACAAAAACTTGTGGTACAGTGGGCCAACGAGGTACCTGGGCTATACCTTAAATTTTCTCTCAAATACAAAATAATTTTAACCTGAAAATGTATATTTAAAAAGATTTCATTTAAATCTTTATGAATAAACACTTTTATGTTGATATTATTTTGAATATAAGGGAAAATTTAAGATATAGGTAGAGGTATAGATAAGGCCCACGTATCTCGTTGGCCCACCGTACAAATGGAAGGAGAACGTAAAGAACTTAGGTCGGGCGGCGGGCACATTTCGTCGTGACCAGACGACTGAAGCAGAAGGAAGTAAGTAGGTACCTACTCTAAAAAGAAATTAAATTTTTACCTACTTAACGCTACATAGAGTTACATGAAGGGTAAGGTTGAAGAAAAAATAATAGTCGTTACATTTTATCGCAGTTAAGTCGATTAGGTACAGTTCTTTAATATTTAAAGTCTTTTTTAAAACAACTGCATTTGCGAGGCAAATTAAAAAAAATCCCAGCGTCTAAGCATTGACTTTTGAACCGCTGAACCAATTTCCATTGAACAAATCTAAGAACCATTGCAAGGAAACTTTCTTAATCGCAAAAAAATCGTATCGAAGTCGGTGTTTCCGTTTAAGAGCTACGATGCCACAGACAGACATACAGACATTGATGTCAAACTTATAACATCTTCGTTTTGTCAGGGTTTTAAAACAGAGTTGAAATGAGAAGAACATGAACGCTTTTAGCGTTAAAACTCTACCAATTGTAAACAATTGCTAATTGTAGATCAAAAAACATTTAATAAATAAATAAGAACATATCTTTACAAATCGAAGTAAGTTAAAAAAATATTAACATAAAATTGCGAGTTTATGCATAAAGTTTAACAAAAAGACATAAAATCAATGGATTTTCGCAGCAGTGCATTTTTTACCGCCATTTGTTATAGTGATGCCTTCATCTGCCACCAATAACAATTCGGTGGGCGTCCGCATAGCCAATAAGCATAATTTTATGATTCTATTAGCCGATAGTGCTGTCATCTCTATCGACATCATAAACTAACGATGCAAATAAGGAACGCACAGAAATTATACTTAGTTCAAAATACTACATGTGTGCATGTACGAAGAATTTTTCAAGATCTACAATAATAAATAGATACATCAAAGGACACTTTTCCAACACTCAGAAGGTGGAAATAGGAATCAAAATAGTGATGGGTCAGTCCTTCCATCGGCCTCTACAATCCGTATGAGAATCTTCCATGCTGGTCTGGAAGAAAAGAAAAAACATTGGATGTACCAGCTGTCTCTTAAAATGATATTATTAAATAAAAGTACCTATTATAATTATAAGCGTTTACACTTTCGCGTTTGTGTATCGAGTTTTAAACAATAATTGTATTGTACGTAGGTACTTCCAAGTTTATTCAAGTGTTTCTTCCTCTGTTTAAATCATAATATTGACACGACTTTAAAAGTGGCAAACCAGTATTTATATGTAAACTAACGTTGATTTATTAGCTATTATTTTTATTTGTCCTTAAATTCTTAAAATACGAGTCTATTGAGGCAGAGTGTAGATGAAAGGCCTGCATTGCATTATTTGCATTTACTAAATTTTTTTAAATATCATCTCTCTAACCTAATCTTTAACTTTTTCTGCAACTTTCAACTTGTTTCTTCAGCATTTATCAGCGGCATGGACTCATTAAATATGAGTACGTTTGTCTTTTGAGTCAAATTGGTAAAATAAATGTGTAAGTTAAAACTGGTCCATATTGGCTTACATTAAATTCTAAATCCTATTCTTTATCTTACGACTGATTTGTGTTCATAGTAATCACTCTTCATAATTTTAAATTCACACTTTTTTTATTCATACATTTTTATTACTACCAATGGAGCTAACGCATTATCCTTCTGTACTCTCGTTAGTTCGTGCTACCTATAAGTTGCATTTCCAGTTTTTTTCCGACGTGACAACTTATACATAATGCAAAACAATAATTTACAAAAGACACTTAGGTGTTTGATACAAATTGATTTTATGACATTTAAATGTGGTTCTGTAACTATAAATTACTTGAATCATAATATTTAAAACCTTATCCGATTGTATCCGATTTCATGACATAATGAGAAGAATTATGGTGAGGTAATAAAATAATATTGAATATTTAAAAAAATATGTTTTTATTTAATTTTAATATCAGTATATAATTATAAGTATATATAATTACAAGTTACATACTAAAAACTAAATTAAAAACTAAACTAAAAACTAAATAAATAAACATTAAAACTTAAAAATGTCGTGCAGATCGTTGCCTTGCGGCTAAGTGCCCAAAAGGCTGGCAGCATTGCCACGCTGGATGGCAAGGCTTACTTATTCGTTGGGCGAAGTAATTGCCAGCCCTTTGATCACCTGAGACATTGACCAACATTTGATTAAAAAAAAAATTAAAAAGTTTATGCTTTGATGGCCCCCACGGACCTGAGGTCTCAACCCCAAACGGTTCAAATATAAAGACGTTCCCTAGGCATTCATACTTGCGCCGTTTTAGGGTGTCGGCAGTGGCTATTAAAAATTTCACTAACTGTTTTAGGACTTATTAATCAAGAACAATTAAAATAAATGCTTTTTGGCTGTAGGATATGTTCAGGTTTTACAAGCTTTTATTTAACTTGCAATATATTTTGTATGTATGTATGTTTGTTTAGGTTAAATCTTGAAATTCAATTTTCAACCAGTTATACATAGTCTCTGCCTACCCCTGTGGGAAATAGGCCTGATATTATGTATGTTTGTATCCTCAACCGATTCAGCTGAAATATTGTATACTTGTGTAAGCCAAATGACAATACAATATTATGGAGACATTGAGCTGTTCTGATAATGGAGCCGAGAGATATTCGACGAAACTCAGTTTTAAAACAACATAACCTCATTAAATAGGACTCGTTTGATTTGTCTTGATGAGCACTTTATGGCAAACGATGTCTAATCACGGAGATGGGTAGGATAACTTTTATACGTAATTTTTGAAAATAAATTGTAAAAAGAGTGAGAACAAATAAGTATACTAAAGATAAAGTGATATCGATGGCCTACAATCATATTGTTAAATCAAAGCAGGCTCTAATTACAATCTCAACAGCAATCACAGTTTAAATCGAATAACTAATTAACAGGCGCATATAACGTTTTGTTTTAAACGGCGGCGTTGTTAACAGAATAATAATTCATAACTTGACAGCACGTGAATAATTCGCGAGTCGAGTTATCAGCACTTGCGCACTACGATCGTCGTTCGCGCGTGCCGACTTCAAGTCGCCCCTACCAAGGTAGCATTTGAGTTGCACGTAGTAGTGCCATCGAAAGAATCGATTTACATTGACGTTTTTCATTTTCATATGCTGATTTTTCGTGGACAGATGCCGTTCGAAATTTGAATTTTATTTTATAGTTTTCTTTCTAACTCTGTTTTTGACCAGTAACTTATCGGGACAATTTAAGTTATATTTTTACAACAAACTTTCACCGTCAAAATTAAATTCAAAGATATGGCAAGTTCGTTTATGCAAGATTGCTGGTAAATATGAAGAAAAGTTGAAAAATTTTCAGCAGTCAATGTATATGAAACAGACGACTCTCACACTGTAAGATTTGACGTCAGCCACGACTAATTGCCCGATAAGTCGTCGATTCGCGTCTCGTTTTAATAAGGTACGCTGTGCAAATGTATGTGTGGATACCGATGGAATGCCACGGTCATTTTGGTCTGTGAGTGTTAGCTTCTATGTGTGCGAGTGACGTCTGCCGCGCGCTTCTGTACCCACTATAATTTGACCTCCACCTCCGCTCTACGAAGTACAACGTTGCGAAGGAAATGTAGAAAACAAATCCCATTTCGAAGGTCGTTACAAGCTGGTTGGTTTGCAATAGCCGTGTGTAAGTTGTTGCCACGTGAAGGCATACTGTGGTTTAACGCTTATGTGTGTAACCTCGATTCGGACACACTACGACGCGAGCATTATGGTTATAAACACAGAGTAATTCGCAGAATATCATTATCCAAATGAATATCTACCTCAAGAGCGGTCAATATACGTTGTGATTTGATTGGCTGCTCCATTATGATTAAGCTTAAGTATAAGGATTCCTTAAGCTATTAAGTTTATTTAAGCAGGTACTTTCCTACTGTATCCTCCATGTTAATTTGAGAGCAAAGAAAAATTTAAGATAAATACGTTCACACATCATCATTCACTGTACAGGGGTAATGCTAGTGGAAATTTGCATTGAAAATTAATGGGTTAAGGTGCTGTGACTGAACAAGCTGCTTCTCCTCCTGCATTTCTAATGAATTGCTAAAGCGTATGAGCTTCTTCTAAATATGTATCCGTGATCTTCGTTGCCTTTTTTAACCCCCACAAAAAATGGTGCTATAAGTTTGTCGCCAATTGTTGTCGGTCTGTCTGTCTATATGCCTGTCTGTGGATCATAGCGCTCGAATGGATGGACCGATTTCGATACATTTTTTTAACTTGAATGAAAGTTCCCTTGTCGTATGTTTCTTACCTATGTTTGATAAAAATAGGTTCAGCTGTTTTTAAGTTATTTATTTATCAATTTATGTACATGAAAACGTATACAGAGAATATATCAATTAAAAGTTGTACGAAGCACTACTTACCTCAAAAGAGATCTCTTTCAGTAGGCCTGTGAGAGTAGATGTTTATGTAAGAGAGGCATACAGGCGTGTTATTGCATAGATAAAGGAAGAAGAAAATGGAAATTACATAAAACTATACTAACTACAAATAATCATATTTATACATACATATATAACACATATTATCCTTAAATTAATACATATGTCTATTTGGAAAGAAATATAATATTTATCTAATGATCTTTTACTCGTCTTTTAAATACAGAAATTGTTTTAGATTCACGTAAAGGAGGTGGTAATGAGTTCTATAGTCTGACTGCATTTACCGAGAAGGAGTAGAAAAAAGGTAGCGGTGTTGTGAAGAGGGATTTAAGGACAGTTGTTAGGTGGGATCTGCAAAGGGAATTTGGTGGTTATAAAAAGAAGAAACGCTCTCGCAGATAAGAGGGGAAAGATGGATAGTGTAGCACGTTGATAAGAAGATAAACAATGTGACTGTCAAAATTGGTTGAATAAGGGATTGTCCATGTAAAATCTTAAAGAGCAAGAAGTATTGGAGAGATGTAAGAGTGAGGAAGGAAAAGTGGATCTTACTACTGACTTCATTAATGTGGGTTGACCATAGTTATTTTAAGTTAACGTTTGGAAGTCGGGGCTTTCTTAAGCGAATATTATACAGCGCTGCGGATATCAAGTCGTATCGCTAGTTCCACTGCTAGATGGCGTTCTTGACAGTCGGGGTTTTTTTATTTGTCTTGCAAATTAACTTGTTATAAGGTGAACCGTTGCACTGTCTGCTCCTTTGCAGCCTTAAAACTCCCACGACCATGTTCTTTAGCTACTTGCATCTCTCTCATCCGTAAACGATTCTATATTATTTAAGAGCTATGCTCTTGTCGGTGAAGTATGAACTATCTTCCATTTGTCTCTCTCGTCAGCCGTTTTACCTCGCTGCATGCCACCTTCTCCTTTTTTTTGCTAAATGTAGCTATGTCTGGGTCTTCGCTGTCCTCTTTTGCCTTCTATTTTCCTTTCAATAGTTTTTTTTAATTGTTGTGTCATAACCGATGACCTAACATCTTTTCTCGTCGATTCTCTGTTTATTAAGTCCGTAAACGATAATGATTAGATATTATTATGTATGAACTGGCAGACCACCAACTTTAGTCGCTTTCCAAAGCATGGATACTACTTACTTGCGGTCACAAATCTGCGAGCTTGCTTTACATGCGCAAGCGCTTTCTGAACCTACTCTTGAACTATAACTTCGAGATCAAAATAAAAAATATTTTGTTGTAAATACTAAATTAACATGTGCCATAATTTGTGTCATTGGGTGATCCCCTGCCTGCGCCACAAGGCCTAAAGACGTGATAATATGATATAAGGATGGTCAAAACTAACACGGGAAAGAGATAAGTGGAAGAAGATGGGAGAGACCTTTGCACAACAATGGGACTAAATAAAATAAAAAGTAAACCATCTGTGAACTATGGCAAAGGTAGCTTAACACGCATAAACGCTATGCGTAGACTCGCCAAGCTATCAAGCTCTGATAAATGATTGAGCTTTACGATGCACTCGTCGAGTAAGTGCGAAGGAATTCGCATCAAAATAACAAATACTTTATTTCGCAGTTCACACCGTATACGCAGGCTTTTCCCACGGTTGGCTGTGTGCGCAACCCCCCACGACCCCTCCCCCCTCGCGCCCCCGTGTTTGTAGTTCAGTACGGGTTTAGCATTCAAAGCGGTATCATGCGCCCCTACATTATACTTTCATATTTATTGCTAAAACGCCTCGTCCCACATTATATCTAGATGCATATGATTTTAACATTCGCCGTAGTATATTGTTCAATATATTGCTACTTTTTATCTTGCATAGAACATAGAAGTCGATTAAGGGAATGGCGTTAATATGGAAATTTATAACTAGGGAATGGGTTAATCAGCTATCGCTTTTTCTGATGCACATATTCCAATATGGCACCCTCTTGATTGACGACCTCCATGGCGTCGTGGTCACCATACTAGTCCGCCACCCAGGGGTCCCGGGTTCGATCCCCTGCCAGGGCTAGTGGGAAAATGGCCTTTTTAAAATTTTCCTAGGTTATAAAATATAGTATCGTTGAGTTAGTATCCCATAACACAAGTCTCGAACTTACTTTGGGGCTAACTCAATCAGTGTTATTTATTTATTCATTGTGAGAGAAGAGAAAAATCTTTGAATGTACCAGCTGCTTTTCTTCCGATAGATCGAATGGGCGAAATTGAGAATCATGAGAATCATCGGGCGATGCGGTTGGCTAGTCATCCTTATTTAGATTTTTTTTCCACCTCCTTGCCCACCATTACACTAAAAGTGACCTTTGAATCTTGCGGCCCTGAGCTTTGCCTGCTTAGAGCCGTAAGTCCCGAAATACTTTGTCTACCCCATTAAACAAGAAAAAAAAACACTCAATTACTTATAAATGTATATTTGGGCACCTTGAATATATATTCATCCTAATCTTCATGTCGGCTCTCGTTTCGCCCACCTTGATCAGTAGGCTTCTCGTCATTGACGTCATCTATCTCGGCTGCTTTCAGTCCTGACTTAAGTTTTGAATATGCTGTCAACCTATCTCATTGCTGGACGATTGACGCATTATTCACCCGTTCTAAACCACCATCCGGTCTATATACTCCGTACTTGGATGGATCCTCCGTGCTTCAAAAGGCATGGTCCCAGCTATTCGGCGATGGTATGGCAGCCTTAGAGTTATGTCAGATGACTTTAGGCAAATTGAAAAATCTGACAACAGTGATGGCCACTCACACACACGTAACATAAATCACTTCGAGTCAGCTGACCTGTTTTGATTACATTATGTGTTAATTGATGTCGTCTACCTACTTCACACGTTTTATGAGACATTGTACGTCAATCCTTCTAAAATCACTGGATCCATTTTTTAAAACGCAACATCACTGAACGAACGGTTTTTTGTATAAAAAAAGTTTGTTTCGTGTCTCAGCGTGTCAAAACGCCACTCCAGATTCTCGCGCTCTCCGATCTACAAATAAGTAAGCCAATTCATCGATATATAAATAAAAATTAGGTAGGTATTTGTTTCGGCGTAGCGTAGGGGAACGACTCGGGTCGTCTCGTACGTTATTTTCGTCGCCACCTTACGCGTATGCGTCTTTGATGAAAAATCTATAGATTCATCGGTAGTTCAGTAAAACCACTCATATTCGAATGTACTCTTTCGTGTAAAGCGCGTATTTAGCTTATAGTGTATTTCAAAGTGCCCACTGCAGTTGTACTTCTTAAGCCAATAACAACAGGAGGCATTGGATCGCGACTTGTAGGATATATTAATTTAGTGTATGTACTAGATGGCCTCCAAAATGAATAAATAATTTACTTATAACTTGTACCACAGAATAATTATTAGTGTAAAAAGTTTGCGAAGCTCAACTTTTAGCTTAGAAATTCCAGTCAGTTTTGTGCCTTTGTGTTTGTAGATCAAGCTAAAACACGTGTAAAACAGTTATTTAAAATGATTGAAAGCTGCATTGAAAAGACTGCATTATTTGATTATTCACTAGAATATAATGAAATTGTCAAGTTGTTTTTGTTGTTTCGAGTGCCGGAGCACACCGGTGCGTTTAAACTTTAATCAATTACAAATGTGTTATTATAAAAAATAGACTCTAAAAGCGTTAGAAATACGGGTTTAATGCTTTTGCTGTCTAGTAGGTACTTCGCCCCGAACTCGGCAATCTCTTGATTGTTTTGGCAAATGTTTGAAATAAAAAAAATTATCGACCATATCTACACGCCTACCAAATATCATTAAGCTTCGATCAAATATACTTAAGTCATCATCAAACAAATATACATACAAACGCCAAATGCTCAAGTAGACTCGGACAACGTCGCTTGCTTCGCTTGCTCGCGTTCAATGAGGTATCTTCAAAATTTAACATCACTGTTACGCGTCGACAATTATTCGGGAATTTCGAAAGATCACCCTGGTGCGCCGGTCGTTGCCTTCTCTGACTCACTCTTTTGTTTTCACTCGCTCGGTATAAGGATAAAATGCAAACTAATGTTCCTACCAGCATCTACCCGGTATCCGTCTAATCATAGTCACGACTCTTTCCAGAAAATCTCAGTTCTCAGGATTCATTTAATGAATTTTCCAAAACTATTGTCGACTTTGTCCGTATCTAACATCCTGGGCTTAGATAAGAGATTCAGAATTAGTTTTGTATCACTTACGGGGTAGATAGAGCCTCATCAAAATCCTTAAGCCATCGATAATTCCTTATGACCTTCATCCTTGATTTAGAGAAGTCCTTTCTTATCCCTTATTTAGCAGACATCTTCCCTTTCTACAAAAGTCGATGTCGTAATTGAGTGTAATACGGATTTAAATGGAAATTCAGTGCTATCAAGTTTACTTTTTAATACCTACTTAGACTCTTTTTAAAATTATGCTTAAAAAATTGTCTACTCCATCGGTAAGGCGCGGGATACAGACAAATAGATAACTTCATCAATATTCTAAACTTTCGCTCACATTTTAGTATGCTCTTAGCTACACAATGAAGCTGCTTTGGAGTTCGGGGTTCGCTTTCCGACTTAGTTTTTCCATTGATGCTTGATGTATAAGAAATATACTCTGACAACATGCCAACACGACAAATACATTGAAAATTAATATGACGTAAGTAAGTCTGGAAATGAAATCGATCCGGCAGACAATCGGATCGCGCTGATTGCTATCTGTATTGTTTATCAGATTGCAGACGCAAAAAGGATAATGGTATGTTGTGAACCGTTGTATGCGGTATCGACGGAACAATCCATTGAGTAGCCTCTCGGTAGCTAAACGTACAAATCATCTTTATTTAAAATTATCTGTAGTAAATTACTTTAAGTGTTTCTACCAGTACTACTTTTTTGGATTCGTATTTAGTACCACGATTGCAATAGGCATGACGATAGTCCATCAGTTAGATTATTAAAAAATATTGTACACGAGTTTTTTCTTTTTTCTGGAAACAAAAAATGACGAACATACAGCGCATTTAAATTTTGGATGACGGCACGGCGTTTACCACCACTCTGGAACTTAAATGCTCTATATCATTAATTTTACTTTTTTGATAAACTAAAAAATATGGGTTTCTTGGATTATCTAAAACACGGACTAATTGGAATAATACTTTTCTGACCCTCACATCACCCCTATTTAGGTTAGTTAATTTTTTATTGAATTTTATTTAGAGGCCAGCCAAAAGTTGTTAAAGTACGAGCCTGGGCTATGAACTAAACTACTAAAGACGTAATTAGTATGAATGTAAAAACGTGGTGCAAATAACCAAATAAAAAAAATTATATTCTTTGTCACGAACCCATAACCTAAACCACGTGTGCGGCTCGTAAAAAAATTGATACAGCCGCTATCGGCTTCGGCCAATAAAAGGCGCGTTCACTTCAATCGGTACTTCATCGATACTTCTGCGCATTTATAACCCGATATTCACCGCGAACATCGATTGAAACTGTTCCAGTACTTTACGACTTTATTTCTGGACGGCATGTTTTCTTTGACTGCGTCAGTTAGCTTGGAAATTGTAAACTAAAAGTGGAACAGATGCGACATGACAACAATATGTAACAAAAGATCGTCTAGATTGGGACAAAAACCTTCTGGTAGTTCTGCTAATATATATATTATGTATATATGGACTTATGTTTGCTTAGCCATAAAGTAACCGACATGCAGGCCAAACTGAACGATCTACAGTTGGAGGCTGCCAAAGTTGGTCGTAAGATCAATTCGAGGAAGACTCAGGAGATGCGCACAGGAAAGAACACGCGACCACTAATGCTGAGTACAGAGCCGATACAGCGAGTGCAACAATTCGCGTATCTAGGAAGCATCGTTTCACAAACTGGAGGAGCGGAAGAGGACACGGCTTCTAGAATAGCCAAAGCGCGGGCAGCCTTTGCACAACTTCGACCCATATGGCGATCCAAAAAGTTGACCCGCAGAGTCAAACTCAAAATCTTCAGATCTAACGTCAAATCTGTCTTGATATATGGGTGCGAAACGTGGAAGGTTACCAAAGAGATCACGCAGCCGATCCAGGTTTTTATCAACCGCTGCCTGCGGCAAATACTTGGCATTTTCTGGCCTGAGCAGATCTCCAACGAAAGCCTGTGGGAGGCGTGCCAGGAAATGCCAATAGACAAACAGATCATGCGCCGCAAATGGAAATGGATAGGCCATACTCATTCCGAGGCCACACACATTCCGAGGCAAGCCCTAGAGTGGACCCCTCAGGGCAAGCGAAAAGTTGGCCGTCCCAAGCAGACCTGGCGGCGCACAGTTGCGGCGGAGATGAAGACAATCGGGCTAACCTGGCCCGAAGCAAAGCGCGTAGCCGAAGACCGTTCGCGATGGAGAAAGACTGTTGAAGCCCTCTGCCCCACCTAGGGGCCTTAGGACCTTAAGTCAAGTAAGTCATATATGTACCAGTATTTATTTCAAAGGTATGTTTTATTTTATTATAAGCAATCAATATATGTATTATATTAGGTGTTATACAATAGTATTGAAAATATTACAAGTTGGCTTGCCACACTTGCACCCTTATTGCAATCTCTCACCATGTCCCAAAGGCAAACTAGTAGATAGTGCATTAGCAATAAGTTTGACCCATTGTAATCAATCCGTCATAAGATTGTGTGCAATAAACTTAAATAAATAAATATATCACAGCTAACTGGTAAGTTAATTGGGACGAAAATTCAGGTTAAACTTTCTGGGAGGTCTACTGGGTTACTAATTTTGTAATCGTACATATACATATTAAGTATATTTACGAGTACTTTACAAGACTTTTCTCTGTGTCGAAAGATGAACGACAAAGCATCAAGAACGCATGGAATAGAATGTTGCACGCGATTTTCGTTCAGACTATGTCTTAGTCAGCATATACGAAAGTTTTTTATACTGTATATTAGTAATAGTAATTTAGTCTACTAGATGCTTGTACTTACCAGGGTGATTTCTTGACATTCCTTGTAAAAAACCAGACGCAAAATATCACTTCATTTTCTCATGACCAGATACAGTCTTAATATACGTTTAATGTGGTTTTTGTAGAAAAAAATCCTTAATAGGATATATAGAGCCTAAGGGCTGAAAGGCCCAAAGGCCACGTATAGCATGAAGGTGGAAAAATAGAATCAAAATATTGAAGAATTAGATGGATGAAGAGTATGTTATTTCAGTATAGACATTATTCAGATTGCCGCCTATTTGTTCGATGGGCTTATACGAACGATCTGCGCGGGGAAAGAAACTGTTGGTATATGCTTGGTTATTTCTTTTATCTCAGACCAGCAATCCAGCATACGTCAGCCATAACACATAGTTAATTAGTTATCCTTCTGTAAACGCTGCGTATTTGGCGTTGGAGCATTCGGCGTGTATCGGATAAATATTAATAAAGCGCGGCCTCGTTTCGTGGAAGTCGGGAGGATCTTATTATAACCGCAATAGCACCTATAATTAGCAGGTCCAAATTACTCGTGCCGTGTACGTACGCTGTTACGTGCGCTAGTACAGTCAACAACGGGGCGAGGTATTCTTAAGATCTGTCCATTTGGTAAGAGGTGAGGTCGACAGTCAAACTGAACTCCGACTTTTAAAATATCGATGTACGAAACTTCGAAAGTTTCTGTATGGAATTTCGAAATTTTCTATTAAGAAACTTTCGAAGTTCCGTACATCGATATTTTAAAAGTCGTAGTTCAGTAAGACAGCCGGTGAGGACCTCAGTGAAGAAGTCCATATTTATGAAAACTTTGTCACACTTATTCTTCTGCCTATAGTGTCCCACCAGGCACTAAGCGTGATCTATGTAATGCTTCAGACAACGCTGTGAAAATGACAATTTCCTGGCGGGAAATAAATTGATTTATTTAAGTTTTCGACACGAGAAAAAGAAGATTAATATGACATCATTCTTAATTTAGTTTAATTTATGACGTGTAGACTTAGAATTCATTGTTACCAAAGATATTAAAATAGGCATGACGAATGAAAAAATATTTTTAGCCCATCGGTTAGATAATAAAAAAAATATTTTACACGTACTTTTTCTTTTCTTTGAGTAACAAAAAATGACAAAGAGACAGCGCATTGAAATTTCGAATGTCGTTACGGCTACGTACGATTTTTACATAGAGGTGACGTCGCACTCGCAAGCCCCCATTCCGGAACTTTGATGCTTCGTATCTTTGGGAATTTTTACTTTTTGGCTAACTGTAAAATATGGGTCCCTTATTTTGGGATAATGTACTCGTACAATACGGACTAATTACAATTATACTTTTCTAACCCTGATGTCGTCACCCGTATTAGAGTGTGTCTAATTTTTATATCAGTTCAATTGTGTTGAACGTTATTGGAGAAAATGCTGCAGAACAGTCTGTGGCCCCGCAGTATAAAACTTTTCGCACAAATGCATACCCAAAACTATAACTACTGTAAAACTATAGCCAAATCGTTATACTGTTCCGGCTGTTTCTTCTCCATTCCGCATGATCTTTGGCATTCTCTGGTGACCATTACAGAAAGAAGCATAGCAGAAAAAAGAGCAGATAGCGCACCATAGGCTGCTAAGTAGCATATTATAGCTGAGGATGCATTCGAAATGCGCTAAAATAAAGATACTTCACACATTAAGAGTATACTCGTATCTGTAGGTAGTATAAGTTTTCCGAGACAAGCAAAATCTCTACCCTCACATAACTTAAAGCGGCATTTAGAGAACATTGCCTGTCTGCTGGGAAACTATAAATACCTAGTTTAATATTAAGTGCTCTGTTCAATGTATTGTTAAGAAAATAAATAAAGTTATTATTTTTATCGCTCAACTCCTACAACAAGACAATTAAATTACTAGATAGATATTTTTATTAAAAATAGATTTATTATTTTTTATTTTGTTTTGCTGATGGTTCTTTACGCAATCAAGATACATTTTTAAAATATTATAATTTTATTGTGCATAGACATTGTTGATCCAAAATCCATTTTCCATCCAAAGATTGATTCAAATATTTTATAATTTTACTGTGCATCCATTATGAAATTCAAAGTTTTTAGTGTGACCTTTTATTTTTATGTAAAATATAAATAATTTCTTAATTTAAATATGGTTCCCACATAAAATTGCCAGAGTATTCTTGAAATTTGAATTAGTTTAATATAATTGTAAATTGTTACCGTTTTGCCTTTGGCTTCCAAAGAAGCTGAACAATGCACGCACACGCATATCTCACCAAAGGCATGCGCATGCGTCAAATTTTGTTTTGAATGACAGACGTGCCTGTGGAGAGAAAGATTCCTTGCAAATTACGGTAAAGTTTACATGTGCAAATAATGTTGTTAAAATGAATTCGTTTGCATATGGGTTTACTATTAAAATAATAAGTATAAAGTTTATGAGTTTGTTTGAATATTCCAATGGAAAACGATTTATTTCTATGTATTACGTAGGCAATATTACAAAGGAATATGTAAATATTGATTTATGTGCACAACGGAAATGTAAATAAAAAACAACCTGTATGATGCTGTCTTAAGAGGCTTTCTGAATTTTTCGGGGTCCAGTCCATTTGAAAGAAATCATTTGAAAAGAAAGGAAGATATTATTTAAAATGCTGCCTTGATATACCCCTTCAATTTATTTTATGAACGACTATGTACATTTTAAAGTGAGAACGTAAAGCGTTTTATAGCATTTTTGCTTTAAAAGTGGACGTTTTTCGCAAAAAAAAAAGACTACAAAAACCTTCACGTTCTCACTTTAAAATATAAACAGTAGTTCATAAAATAAATTAAAGGGTTATCTAGGGTAATATCAAGGCAAAATTTTAAATAATATCTCCGTTTCTTTTCAAATGATTTCTTTCAAATGGGGGCAGCACTGGATCATAGATTATATGATTTCAGAGAAGTCTATAGTCTATTCCTAATATAATAGCACATTTGTCGTTATTTCGCCAAAACGATACTCCTAGCCATAGACCTATAACTTTTTTCTTTAGATCTACCATACTGCCAACATAATAAAATCGTTATATTAACATATGGTGCCATTTTTCAAACGTGGAGTCACTGAACAAACGGATTTTTTGTATGAAAAACATTCGTTTAAGTGACTCCATGTTTCAAAAATGGCACTTTTAGTCACTAGGAAGGCGTCAATAAAAAAAATTAGGTCTTCCATAGATACCTAGTATCTACCAAACATATGGTAGTATTTCGTACTTTTTTTTGTTTATTTTTGTATTTATTTTAGTAAATGTAGTCGTAGCAAAAGTATTGTATGCAACGTTGTATAAGTATGTCAAAAAATGCTCGATGGCGTCTCCTTACGATGCTCGCCAAGGCTCGCATCGTAACTTGCGCCACTCGCATTTTATGAACCTTCTTATACAACTGTTGCATAAAATACTATTATTATTCATTTATTTAAAAAAAGAACAGCTTTTGTGGTCAAGGATACCTATAGTTTTCAGATTGTTGACGAAAAATTTAATTATGGTAAAGGGTAACCTACATTAGTAAGGTTTCTTAAATTTTTCATCAATGATTTGACCTTCTAAGGAGATCAAGTTAAATGAATCTAATGACAAACAATATGCATAACCATCAATGAATAAACCTCTGGCTCACAATTAAGAAGAAATTAATAATTATTCAATTTATTTTTTAATTGATTAAGAACACTAATTGGACATTTTTAAAAGCTTTTATTTAGTTTTACCTGTCCCGTTGTCTGTCGGTATATCTGTCTGTCTGTAATTAAATCTTGCAAGTTAAATTTGACCCATTTCCCGGTTTCCGATTGAGCTGAAATATTGTACGAATACGTAAATCACGGGACAATGCAATATTATGATAGCATGGAGCTGATCTGATTATATGGCCGGATGGTGGCCATAGGAACAGTAATGAAACGACGCAACCCCATAGAGTATGGGCTCGTGATTCACCTTGAGAAGCACTTAACATTTTTAAGATTATCGTTTGACATAAAAGCTTGTTTAGAAAATAATTATTTTAATAATTTCTTGTTTATTTCTTATTCTTTCTGACAAATTCCTTATCGTTTACGAAGCTTACATTTTTGAAATTTGTTTCCCACACTTAATCTAATAACAAAATTGTTCTTATTACTATTTGCATTTAATTGCAGTTTACAGTAGATAGCCTTTGGCTTCCTAAGAAGCTCAACAGCGCAGCACGCAGCATGCATATCGCACGGCACGCGTGTTTATAATTTTATAAATTTTTGTTATTGTGAATGACAAACACGCCTTTAGGGCAAATGAGATTCTTTGAAATCATTGCAAAATTAAGCTTTACAAGAATTTATAAAAAGATCTCACTTTTTGATTAATTGAGTGTTAGGACGCTCAATTTGTGGATGGGTAACGTGCATTTATGGGTGCGTCCTCTAGTGACTAGAGGACAGGCTGCAGAGCGTGCCAAACAATTATACATACATACATACTTTCGAAAAACATAACCCTCCTTCTGGCGCAGTCGGGTAAAAAGTAAGTGCACCCATTATAAGCATGAATTAGATAGGTCATCATCAGGGCGAATGTGCCTGTCACATTCGCCCTGATGATGACCTATCTCATCCTATAAAGACCTCCGGATGATGTCGAAACATGTCTGCCAGTAGCTCATTGTCTACCTGAGTAACCTATTTAAATCATGTTTATAATGGGTGCACTTACTTTTTACCCGACTGCGCCAGAAGGAGGGTAATGTTTTTCGAAAGTATGTATGTATGTATAATTGTTTGGCTCGTTCTGCAGCCTGAACGGCTCGATGGATTTTAGCTTGAGAGGGGTTGTTAAATTTGTATTTTCTGTAAGTGTGACACTGGGTATATCAAAATTAAAAGAAAAAGGTGGATTATTGGCGTCAAATTCTAATGTTTAGCACGCTCTGCAGCCTGAACGGCTCGATGGTTTTAAGCTTGAGAGTCATTAGATTTGTCTTAATTTTGAGAGTGACACTGGGTATATAAAAAGGCAGTCCTTTTTTTTTTTTGTATAATGAATTGTTGCACTTTATTGTTACTCGAGCTTCTACATGTTCCCAGAGGGGCGCAAACAAAGTTAGGCAATATCACAATATCTACGTAAAAGACATAATGTCTCGGTTTATTACAGTGACTTTAATATGCATCTGGTGAAGAAAAACGTCTTAAGCATAGCTCAGCCAGAGTACTTACTAGTTGAGGTTACTAACGATTGCAGTGTATTTACTAATGAATGAAATAAAAGAGAAATGGAAAAATAATCTTGTGTTTTTCTTTTCATGTAACAACCACAGATTCAGAAAAATAACAGATCCTAAAAATACTAGCTTGTCGTCTTCAATGATAATATGTTCAAAATGTTTAAAAATGGCGAAAGATGCGGGATCGCCCAAATGGAGAAAAAAAAACCGAAATATGGATTCCGCCTGGACAGCTAAGAATGTAACTGGAATCAGGCTTAGAAAAAGCCATATCACGATTATAAGGTAGAAGATCATTTGAAACTACAAATATTAGAACCATTTCTTTTCGACAAGAAGAAAAAGTAATCAAAAAATACGACTAAAATAAAGAAAAACTAAATTGCATCATTCAAGAATGTCGCAATTTGTAGGAGAGCTACTGATCTGATCGTTAGCGATATAAGTATTGTTCACAAATAAATCTGTGCTTTTGGTCCAACATGTGGTATTTTGTGCACAAACACATATCAACCACGGATATCCTATGTACGGTATCATTGCTGCATCATTAAATATTAAAAGTACAGAAAGGCAACGCCATACGTGTAGATGTGATTTGTAGAATTGGTTGTTGCGAAGTTCGATATTTGCCATTGTATACAGGGCTATGGATTTTCCAATAGTAGATTGTGCTACAAGGGGATAAGGTAATATTTTGAAGGCGAGGGCGCTACTTTGAATCCAGAGCGAAACGAAGGATTCCACAGTTGATTCACGAGCGTAGCGTGTGATTCTACGGTGAAATCCTGAGTGAAGCGAGGGCCGAGATCACTCTACTTTTCATCTTCATCTATGAGAAAAACTAGCAAATACAAGACAGAATAAAAAGAAAAGTAGGACACCTACAATACCTAATCAGACTTTAATCGACAATTTAATACTAACCTTTGTTTGGTGTCGTTTTCATATAACAAATACTAAGAAATAACTTTCTGAAGACCACCAACTTACGATAAAATGTTCACTCATAACTGTGTTTGCGGTGTCCTTCATAGGTATCTTTTTATTTTTATAAGTAAACTTGATACCTGTTCACTATCGACTTGGAGCTTACGAAAAAGTATTCTCATTTACACAAATAATTACATGTCAATACAAATAACCTAAAACTTCAATTAACTGAATCAATTAGAACAATTGCGCTTTTTTAATTATACTTATTTCTTTTTCCGAAGTGAAGAACATAAAAGTGTTTACCTACATTCATCCATGTTGACGACGATATATATTCCGAATTAAACATATCACGACGCCTGTGCTCAAAATTTATTATTTAAAAAAAAATCTTATTTTTTGTCTGGACTGCCAACATTATTTTTGATTCCACATAGATTTCACTCGTGTTCAGTTTGGTTTTAATCCCTAGAGATTTGCTTTTTCACGTTTTAGTCTCGAGAGAATAAGCAGTAACTTTAGCTTCAAATGTTTTGAGATAAAAACATCGTTTTTCGAGTAGATGAGATGAAAAATATTTTTTCTTGTATTTCTTTATCTTAACAAATATTTTTCCGCTGAGGAAAGGTCTATCCCATTTCATTACAGGACGATAAAGACCGATAGATGAGAAGTGTGATAATATATTTTTTTATGTCCACTGTTGTAAATGTGAAAATTAATATTTTTAATTTGCTCATATTGCGTGGACCCTGTGTACTTGTAGGTACAAAGGGTTATTATACATACATTTTGTTAATGATATTAATTTATTACCTAAATAACCTAGTGATAATAACCTTTACATGAATTTTTCAAACTAAAAACCGACTTCAACACCAAACTACACTACCGATTTTAATAAAATTTATATGAGACTACTTCACTAGTGTGCTTTTACTAACAAAAAAGATTTTTTCAAATCCGTAAACATACATAAAAAAAAGATTCCGACGAATTGATAACCTCCTCATTTGTTTTTCGGTTAATTAAGAATATGTGAACCATGTTTAAAACCTCCTTAGCTGTTTCAAACCGACCTGAATATGTTAGCTATCTTCTGTGTTCGTTTTAATTTGCAGCTGCGTGGTAAAAGCAATTTCAGCGGAGGCTGTTGGAGTCCGGCCAGCAGAAATAAGCTCGTGCACACGGGTGCAGTACACCGACAGAGTTCTGTTATTTTGATACTCACATAACAATTTTTTACACGTTTGTAATGCATGTATTTATTAGTAAGCGCAAGGAACTTTACTTTAGCTATGATGAAAACCAGCAGTATATCATTTCCCTTTTGTCTTCTTTTACTCCTTTTAGCGCGATCTCTAGTGGACTGTTAGGTTTTCTTTCCGGTCTTTGATATGCCTCCTCTTAAATCTTAAACAATACTATTACGTCTTTTTTCTATTGGGACAGACAGCATTTTGGGTCTTGGTGTTCGAAGCAGGGCCGCAAGACTCAATGGCCACTTTTAGCATGATGTTAGACGAGAAGAGGGAAAGAAGACTTATTAAATAGTGATGGGTGATTATTAAATAGCTAGCCGCAATACCTGTTAACATGACTCGCATTTCCGCCCATTTCTCGATTGGCTTTCACGATATGCGGGTGGAAAAGCAGGAGCTTGACATTCAAAGTTTTTTTTTTCTCCCGAATGCTAATGTAACCATAAACATTTGAATAATCTGACCTGTACATTCATCAGATCCATGAATCTGCGAGTATGTATAAAATTCTTACTTACTAACAAGTAATGTAAAAAAAAACTAAGCAACAATAAATAATACTTAACAAGAGTAAGACAACCGGATATTAAAGTTCCAAATAAATTGTGAACTTATTAGATGTCTCAAGTTATGGTTGGAGTTGTTATCGGCGACACCGCCATCGTAACCTAAGACCCGCTGGAATACCGCCAGGTTAGTTTGGACTCTTTGGACAAATTGCTGTTACACTCAAATAATCGCGAAAATTTACCAAAATGTTTAGGTAGGAAAAATCGTTGTTTCACTGGCGATGTTTTTCGGTTTAAATAAAGTTCTACTTTTGAATGGGGCGAGCACGAATTTGTTTAAAAAATATTATAAGTTTCTTTTTATATTACAAGATTTGAATTTTAACAAAAATCTTTGGGATTGCTTTTAGGACAGGATCAGGACAGGAGTGGGAATGGTACACAACCGCATTTAATTGTAATCAAGAACATTTTATAAAAATAGTTTACAAATAAATAAATAGGGAAAAATCAAAAAGAAAAAGAATATTCGGGTAAGGGCATCATAGCAATATAGGTACTTAAATAATAAAAATAGAAATAGAATCTCGTAATGGAGTAGGGCGTCAATTCAGTCTAGATAAACACAGCCACTGTGAATTACTTGTAAAAGTTTTAACAATTTTTACCCACATCATGACTCATACCCACCGTACACTATTTCCAACATAATTCCACGTAGCTTTAGCTGTGCACCGGAAAATTAATTAACAATACTAATGCATGCATCGGGAGTATTCGGAAGAGTTCTGTACTGTTCGGCAAAATCAATTTGAGGCCAGCACATTGGCGAATGGCCAAACTATGGATATGTACGTACATTGCCATATCCACGTCCATCATTGAGTAAAATATTAATTAATTTATTGATTGTTGGGCTGTTTCCGTTTTCAATCCATTTCTGAGGGTTTCTGTCCTTTGGGGATTGTAATAGCATACTCGTTCTTATATTAAAGGTATCCATACAGTAGACAGGCTAAACTCATAAACACTGACCCTCTAGGAGTACTTCAATAGTAATTATCAATTTGGTTGGAAAGAAACTAGTGTCTAATTTTGATAAAAATATGAGTAGATTAAAATGTACGTGCTTTGATTGAAAATGGAGTAAAATATCTGTAAAGTTGTTAGAAAAATGAAAATGGGCAGGATATATAGCAAAATGAACTTAAGTCGGTGGACTAGAAGGGTAATTCAGTGGCAACCATGGGTCAACAAGTGAGGTAGAGGACACACAGCACTGCGTTGGGTGGACGATATTAAGTGTCACGCAGGCCGCAACTGGATGTAGCTGGCAAGGGAGAGAAGAAAAGGCAAGATATGGAGGAGGCCTATGTTCTGAAAGGATAATATAAAGGCTGCTATGAATGGATGGCTGATGTAGAGTAAGTATAAAAACCTTACGCTTAACAGGAATCTTCTAAAAGACTGTCGCATGATAACTTACGTACGTATGAACTCTTACTTCTGAAATTAGGGCTTGTAATCTTGAGCTACACCCTTTTTAACGCATGTTCGTTGTACATATATTTCATGAGCTTTACGCCTGCAAGGTTGAACGCGGACGCGGTGACTTTCATTTGAACTGCATTTATAATTGTCCAAGAAATACTATTTAGTTTACGAATCGCTTTATTACCGATTTTATATGCATGCCATGTGTGTCTGTCAAAATGTAATCGAATTTATAAAATAACATATATAATGATTGTACGTATCTTCGATGATAAAGGCACATTTACTAAAGCAAGTTTCTTGCCTGTTGCGTTCAATTTCATCATCACTATGTCGTATGGCATGTTACTGCACGAATCCTTAACATTAAATGGTAGGTTTTTTAGCCAGTCCTCAGCTAGCGGAGTTAAATTATGGAGTTCGCTAAGTCCTCCAGAGAATTGGTATAGTGGACATTCTTCGGCGATATGTTGTAATGTTTGGTAAACAGCATTCTTTTAAGTTTAGATTGAGGAAGCTTGTGGAAACATCTGAAGACTTGAGTTGAGTTATATATGTATATTTTATGTGTTTTCATACATGTTTTTATATTTACTGTGTTATAGTTTAATATTTATTTACAAGTATTAATTTTAAATAGCTTGTAGTGTAGTAAGTAGTTAAGTGTAATTGAATTCTGTTTTCTGTCGTGTGTCTTCTGTATATTGTATCCGCTCTCTACCCTGTCTTCTAAATTGTCCTCATATTTCAAGGTTGACTGGAAGAGATTCCTATCTGGGATAAGTCCGCCTTTGTACTGTTCTCTAGTTCTAACCTGTATTTTTGTCCTGTGTTTATGTACAATAAAGATTTTACAAAAACAAAACAAACAGCTCCACAGTTCGAAGATATTCTGAAGTTCCACATGTTGAGATGGTGGTTAGGTCGTGCGTGCGATTTCATTGAAGCATAAAAGGTAAATTGTATGGTTGACGTTTTGTCTAGCAAGAAACTTGTAGTGTGTAAAGGGTATTAATTAAAGTGTCTTTGATCGGAGTATCATGTAATTTAGACCAGTGAGTAGATGAGACAAATAGAACATTTATGTTTGATAATGAGCTTAATCGGTAATTCAAATAATTAGGTTTTTAAAGGGTCGCGAGTTCATAATTAAGGGGAAACTCTACTAACTCAAGGACAAGACATAGTAAGGAGACTTTTGTAAATGTAGAATAAACTTGTACATACCTGTTTTATTTATGTACTAAGATACGTAGATTTTAAAAATTTTAATATAAACGAGAATGTAAAAAAGAACCAAATCCCAAACATTCACATATCAAAAGAAAGGGTCAAGCATAAGACAATGAAGAAGATTAATTAAGTAAAAAAAATGAACAACTTTTTATTCCGTCTAGACCCTCAAAATTACAAGTCGAAACGAAGAATAAAAATTTAAAATTCCACAAACAGTATCGGTTAACGTATTGAAATATTATAATACGGCTCAACCTATAATTTGATTAAATTCGAGGTGAAAAAGAAATAAGTGGATCCAAATGGGTCATTAGGATTCGGGTTGTAATGATTGGGAGCGTATCGCGTAGTTTTGTTTGTGTTAGCATTGCTGGGTATTCGGGTAGATTAAATGGTGTTCGTCGTCATGACTCAAGAGTCAAAAGAAGAGGTTTTATATTCTTGGTGATCTTACTGAAAATATCCAGTAAAGCAATGCTAAAAATATTTTTATGGCTGTCATTAGTAGAAGGCAGTAGTTTGGGGTAGAGCTATGACAGATGCCTTTAAGCAGTTAAAAAAAATCTGACATAAGTCTTGGCCACGTACACACACTAAAAACAACAAACAAGCTTTATTGTAAAGCTCTGACACCATGTAATGATAAATCTTGAATTAGTTATGATTCTAAAAAAATATATAAATCTGAATACTCATGTTAGCGAGTTCTTGAGATGAAAATTAATCGTTTAGATTAAATACGTTTTATTGATAAATACTAGTTACAATAAAGTCTTTACGTCTTAATTCAAGACAGCAATCAGTACTGTTGCTAGAAAATAACTTTGAAAGTCGAGCGATTCGAGTAACGATCGTCTGGACTCCTGAAGGTGAGCAAAAATTCAGTTAGATTCATACGAAAATTCGACTGCTAAGACCTCTACGGGCAAACAAAGTAAATGGTAGCAATACGTACACTCCACTGTGACTTAATGTTACATCGCACCCTCTCAACCGCCCCCGATACGTTAAACAAGGACGGAGTTTTCATGGCATTTTCATCTCTCAGCACAGACGTGATGGAACAAATACATGAATATAATACTAAAAATCTAGAATTTATCAACATTCATTCTAAATACGACTCAATTCCAAAGTGCATTAGGTTCAGTTTGTGATATCTGTGTAAATCTTTTTTGAATTCCTAAGGTAAAAAATTGAGGGCACAATACAATTTGTGCTCAATACATTCCTGTGGAGAGAACAGGTTATAGACGGCTACTGAAGCGATAGGCTCTTTCGGAATGAGATGTGGTATTATCCGTCCCTGTCAGTTTCAGTGTGTTCTGAAAGAGAGGTAGTAAGGGGTGCTCCTCATCCCTAGTCGTTGCGGGAGGTAAAAGATTAACCCAGTTTTGTTATTTGTCCACTGTCAGTGGAGTACCTATTCACAATGCGACTAGAGTCTGCCCGGAGGATCCTCCGGCCGTTTAACGTAATTGTAAATGATTAATGTGTCTGTACCTCGGTGTAATAGCGACAAGAGATTGGGAACCGATGCCTTGCGATGATTTATGACCTCATATTGCGTAATCAAAGTATTATGTCTTTCATAGTTTAAAACGCAAGCGTTTTTCTTAAGAATAAAAAGCTTTATGAGCTTTCGGAGGTTTTATGTTTTTTTTTTTACTTTATCAAACACTAGGTACACATTTTGGAGTTGTTGACTTTCGAAGAAACACGAAGATAAACTTGTAACCACTTGTGTGCACTAATATCATGCACAATATTTTAATAATGCATTTTCGCGTAGATCTACGCATCGGCCTTTGATTATATAGGCATCGGCATACGAGACGTAACAACTTGACGAGTCCTTCGACTTTCAAGCGTTTACCCCCAATAACTTTTAAACTGCTGAACCATCATAGCTAAGAACCATCTTCATCGAGATGGTAGCTATGTTTAAAAGCAGTCAGCTTTCAAAAAAAAAACCGCATCGAAATCGGCCAATTTGTTAAGATGCTATCATGCCACAGACCCACACACAGATATATCAAGCTTAAAACACCCATCTTTTTGTAGAGGTTAAAAAATGTTACGTTGCACTAGTTCAAAGTACTTCAAAGAACCTTGAGGCCGGCGTAGAGTCACACATATCCTAATTATCTGCAACTAGAGATGGGTTTACGCCCGGGCATAGTGGCGCATTGCATAAATGCCAAATAAATGCCCGTATTTGCCGAATAAATGTCCATTGCCATTGACAATGAAAAACAATAAATTGATATTATGTTTAACAACTTAGTCAGAGTCTACTACGCCACGACGACCACCGTGGCGGAGTGGTCACCATATTAGTCTGCCACTCAGAGGTCCCGGGTCAGGGCGAGTTGGAAAATGGGCTTTTTCAAATGGTTCTGGGTCTTGGATGTTTATCTATATATGTAATTGTTATTAAATTTAGTATCGTTAACTTAGTATCCCATAACAAAAGTCTCGAACTTACTTTAGGGCTGACTCAATCAGTGTTATTTATCCCTGTAAATATATTTGTTTATTTACAGACTAGGCAAAATATTACACTTTCGGCTCTCCATCGAGTCGACGCAGCGCGAGCGCGTGAATTCTAGAATTTATTGAAAAAATTTAGCTTAACTTTGATTATTTTATCCCTTATGACTTATGATTTACAAAACACCGAAAAGATTCTGCTTATTTAAAAAAAAAAAACTAAAAATTGTTTCTGCCCAATATGCCCGTTTATGCCCAATTTGTTTTTGCCGTCGACTCATCCCATGACTATCTGTAACTGATAAATGTAAATATCAAACGAGACCATCTTCAAACTTGTCATGTTCATGTCATCCTTAACCCGTGGGACTTCACAGTCTTTTGATTAACAATCCACTCTGACACGTGACCTACTGCCCTGACATTTCAATTAAGTAACGAGCAAAAGCCATGTGTGTCACCATGAATGACCATTAAGTATTAAATTGTGTCATAAACGAAAAAGTACTCATGACTCACCTTCTTAAATCAATAAGGTTGAGAGCTCATAAACTATGAATGGCACAAAACTTCGATTTTCAGGGTTAAGTTTAGTACCTTACTACCTATGAAGGTTAAGTAGGTTAGTAAGTTTTGTTATTATAGACTAATATACATATACTTCATAGTTAGCATTAACTAATGCTAACTGTGAAGAATATGTATATTAGTCTAGTACTTGTATATGTATATTCTATACCCTTCGATATGTGGAACCATTAAACTTTTTTTTGTTGCCATAAAGTTATTTATCATTATAACAGTAATTTCACGAATCTTTTGAATAATCAGATGATATATTTATTATAAATACATAGGGACAAATAACACCGATTGAGCTAGCCCCAAAGTCAGTTTGAGACTTCTGTTATGGAATACTTCTAACGAAGCCGGGACCTCTTGGTGGCGAACTAGCATGGTGACCACTACGCCACGGAGGTCAACTATATAAAGACTAAATATATGATCATCGATTGACATGCGTGTATACCTATTTGGAGAAGACAAAGCTGAAAACTGAAGTTTGCACTTCAAAAAAGCACAGCTAAGAATGCAACTGTAAACACGGCAACATGAGAATGAATTGGATTTTATGAGCTTATACATCAATCGCAACACTTTTGATGTGAAATTAACTTAATCTGCGAAATAAGTTACATAACTGTCACGCTCAATTAGATGTCGACTTTAACTAAGTATCTACATAGGTTAATATCTACATCTATTTTTATCATAATATATTTAAGAAACATTTTTTATAACTCTATAAAGCTTCGAGGAAACTGTATCAGTATCTTGTCAAGACGCGGTGGTTTCCAAGAAAGCCTTAACAACAGAGTATTTTTCTAATAATATATAGCTTTTTAAATGATTGTAGTTATATCTACAGGTATAGGTAGGTACAGTTTACAACTGAGGCTTGATGCGCTAATGTTTATTTATGTAAAAAGTTTTATAGACATGTTGAAACATAACTTTTAACCTCGAATCTTGGAGGATGTTAGTTATTAACAGCTGTTCAACCATAGAGTTACATTTTTTTAAAATTCTATGAGTTCAACATTGCAATAGACTTATACAAGATTGTATTAGGAGCATATCCAAGGAAGTTTGACGTCAACGAGCGACGACTTCTTATAGCACAAATCATAGCCATTTTGGGGCTCTTTTTTTTCATTTTTACTGTCTTCGGTATTATTAGTTGACCATTGGCATGAAAAGCGATCGCAGGAAAGTTTGAAGAATTTGAAGCGCTAAGGTAACAAACAGGGTTACCTAGCTGTTTTTGCTTTTAAACTTTGCTTGTAGTTATTTCATAGTGGGTGGTATGTTGAGGAAAGAAGTTGATATTCATACTTTTTGGTTATAAGTTGTCAATTTAGTAAAAAAAAGCTGATAAATATTAAGCAAATTCTATAAGAAATCCTTATGTATACAGTTGTTATAAGAGGGATCCAAAAGTCAATACCTGCCAAAGTGGGTGGCACAAACCCACATAGATTTCCATCATATCACTCATACAAGTACAGTTTACTGCAAGCTCTCAGGTTTTCCTCTACCCTCGCAATGCCTCCTTTGTTTTCCGCCCCCGTAAAACACGTGCAAATAAATATTCCTATCGGTATCAGTAAATTTACTGATTTTTACTTACTGAACAAGAAGAGTAGACTTTCCTTTCAAAAAGAATATTTTATTTTTACAACAAAGGAAATAAATGTAATGCCGGTATTTTGTAAGAAAAATAATAATGATAAAATTGACACCTAATTAGTATCTGTATTAATCAGCGGATTGAACTATTATTATTATTATACGGTACATTATAATAATACAGTAAACAACTCGAATATTGTTCCATCTCATAAATATTATACAGTGTCTTGATTTTTTACGTGAGTGATTCAATGTTTTGTTTAGTTTGTGTAGATGTATGTACTAAACATAGAAGGTACAGAAAGCTAGCTTATAAGCTAAAATCTTGCATATTTCCCTTATTGCTTAGGATTCGGGATGTGCTGTCTGGCTTTTTCATATGCAAAAATTAAAATCCATGTCATTGGTCAGCCAGGGATGCCAAACATGCAATGTATCATAATGACCGTGCGAAGTTGCGCCCTTATTAAGCGTAATGTGACCGAGACGACCTCTGTGGACTAGTGGTCATCATGCCAGGCTGTCACCTGGAGGTCCCGGGTTCGATCCCCGGTCAGGTCAAGATGGAAAGTGATCTTTTTCAGATTACCCTGGGTCTTGGATATTTATCTATATATGTATTTGGTATAAAATATAGTTTAGTTGAGTTAGTATCCCATAACACAAGTCTCGAACTTAATTTAAGACTAGCTCAATCTGTGTTATTTGTTCGTATAAATTTATTTATTTATTTATAAAAATGTTAGTTTTTCGAGTGTATAAGTGACCAATACTGGTGTCAGTTATTAAAGCTGCCTAAAAGGATCTGACATAGCTTGACGACTGCCATACAACGACGACAGCCGGGACTAATAGTTTGACATGCGTTTCAAAGCACGGAGGACCTCGAGATTTTTTATGCCACTTGTGGTCACCTATCCAAATGCTGACCGACCCGGTGTCACTTAACTTGCGAAAGCGCTAGTAATGCGCACTTCCACTGGGCCACCGAGCTCCTCATCGTATGTATCGTAATGTCACTTCTGTATTTTTCTTTATGCTTTGTTCGTCTACAAATCAGTTATTTTCAGATTGGTAAATCGAGAGTTTACATGATGTACCTACGGGATCGCGTCTTATTTATAATATATTGTGTAATTAATACCTATCAGAATTCACTAGTTATCCTGTTTATTTTTACAATGTAATATGATTATTTTTAGAAAACATTTATCATATGCGTAATAGTGTTGCCGCTCGTTAGTCCATTAAAGAGCGTATTGCTTTTTATAATAAATAAACTATCGATACTATCGACAGATCATTTTATACTATATTGATAATATCGATAATTTATGTAAAACAATAATATATATGGTTTCGATAATTTGTTCATCGTTAAAATCGACACTATCGATAGTATTGTTGATTAGCGATACTATCGATAGTATCAATAGTATCAAATCTGACGACATAAGCGATAGTATTGCACAAAAGAGCTATCGATAGGCCTATCGATAGTTTAGCATTTTTCCATTAAAACTATCGATTGTAAAGCTATCAATTGTTCGGCAACACTAATGCGTAACGTAGAGCTACTTTGGTCCAAACTCTGAAAATCAACTTCGATTAACTAACATACTGTTTGGATTGGTGCTTCTCTTTTGAACTCCATTGGTAAAACCATTTGGTTATTGTTGTTATCCTATAACGTCGCTAAGCTACACTAGCGGCCTTTGATCAGCTTGAAAAATCATACACTAGTGTTAGCCAATAAAAGATTTTAATGAATAATTTAACAAATGCACATGTTGCAAATTGAGGTAGATAATTACCTCAGTTTGCACCATGCGCATTTATTCAAGTGCCTAATTCGTAACGACAGAATCGCAATCAAGGAACAAAGCAAAACATCCAAAAGCGATACCAATCTCCATCAAGACCAATTTTCTATTTGTACCCGACGCAAAATTACACAGATAAAAACATAAAGATTGTATAAAATAGGGAGGGCCTTACACCCGCGACTTTAACCCGTCTGCGATTTAAAAATCAGAAGGAGGGCGAGTGCCGACCCTCGGCTGCCCCCGAAGGGTTGAGAGAGGGGACAGAACTGAAGAAAACTGTTATTAAAACACGAGAGATTATATTAAAGGCTGCTTGGCGAGAATTACTTCTGAATACATTGTTGGCTTTCTTTGATAAGTTTGCACGTCTTTTATTCATTCGAATATTCATTTTAGCTTTTTGATAGTAAGTTATTATTCATTGTAAAATTATGTTTAAATTACATAAATACACTCTTCGAGAAATTTCAGACAGTGTGAATTTGTACCTACTAGCCAGTTTTTCGGAGCAAGTTCTGGCCATGATAATGATAATATCGAATAAAATCGATAAAAAATGTTCGTGCTTCCATAAAAAATTCCGGCCATTCGGCTGAGCGTTTATTTCTAAGGGAAGCCAAATTTTATTTTTTCTTTTTTTAAAAAGGAATTTAAGCATCATGGACAGAACTTGCTGCAAAAATTGCCTGGTAGTTAAAAAGTCACCCTTAATAATAAAGAGAAAAATTTGTAACTAACAAATGTATCAACCCTAGCATAATTTACTTTAAACCACCAAGAGGCTAAAATTCAGCATAGGGTTGTTGAAATCTGTTCCTGAAAAGACTGAAAAACTATTCCTGGCTAATTAAATTGATTGTAAAATATTTTGAATTAAGAAATATTGAATAACTAGCTGATGCCCGCGACTTCGTTCGCGTGGACTTTATGACTCTGGCGTATTAATATAAATACAAAAGTATTTGTAGCAGTGTTATAAGTTAAAAATCAATGTTATTTTAATTTATTTTTTTATAAATATAGTTTAAAAATGTACTTTACAAATTATTTTGTTCGGCCCTATGTGTTGCTAGTAATGCAAATAACATTGCAGACATGCTTTAGCTGAACTTCAGCCGCTGAACTTCGGCATAGTGTGCTGAGACACTAAGTCGGGTTCCGTTACATAGTTTCGGCGGAATCAAATTTCGCATTAACATTATAAGCATTCCGACATTCGGTCTTATTTTGTGAGCCGAGAATTCATTTGCTGCAAGTGAATTAAGAAACTCGACTGGATAATTCGTAGCTTCATCCTGATTAATAACACTATCCAAGAAAGTATAAACCACTTCATCACCAAAAATTTGCGTCATAAGTTCTTCATTAATTGCTGCGCATTGTTCGTTTTTTGGTGTCTATACGGCGCGTTCACATAACCAAGAATTTTCCTGGTGTGTTATGCTCTGAAGGTCCGCAAATACTCAATCTATAACTACTTCTTCAGACGAAACAACTTCGCCTAGTATTATGGAAAGACTCACCTGACCATTCTCTTCAAGAAAGAGACCTTCCCCAACTCGTGAACTAATACCGCCAAGTTGGGCTCTCATATTAATTGTCAATCTGAACTTTTGTATTTGAGACCACAGATAAGACTGTTTTAATGAGGAGTTAATCTCAACTGCAAACCTATCAAACCCTTCCAGTTTCTATGCAAACCTATCAAATCCTTCCGGGGCTCTAGGGCCCCGATATAAAACTGGAAGGGTTTGACGAAAATCTCCCAACAACAAAAACGTGACATTGCCTATTGGCCTGTTATCTCGACGAATGTCTTGCAATGTTCTATCTACATTTTCCACTGCCTTTTTGTTGGCCATTGTGCATTCATCCCAAACGATTAGACAGCATATGAGAGGTTTAGCTAGTTAAGGCAAGTCAATATCAAAAATTAGGCTCAAACTGATACCGTGGAGTATTCACCACGTGGAGTTGCTCCCAGCTTTTTTATTAATAGGTCTTTACATATGAATATGCCGTTCTGCAGTACTGGCCATTTCAAATCAAAATAATTTTTGTTTGGCTAAGAATTCTAATTTCAAAAATAATTTTATTTTATAAACATGGAATTCTTTTTCCAAAAGTAGTCATTTGTTTATTGATTAGTGTTACATTTTCATTGCATTTCAATCTTTTTCGTCATCATGGATACGTTAAAAATTCGAGTAATTATGGAATATGAGTACCGTCGTGGCAGAAACGCGACACAAGCGGCACGCAACATCAACGACGTTTACGGAGCTAAACACTACAAACCAACGCACCACCTGTTATTGGTTCGCTCGCTTCCGTTCTGGAAATTTCGACCTGAAAAATGAACCCCGCGGTCGTCCGAAGACTTTGGTCGACAATGACGAATTAAAGGCGATTGTGGAAGCTGATGATACACAGAGTTCAAGTCATTTGGTCTGCGCATGCGTGCATATTTGTGAGTGCAGTGTATGGTGTAATTATAGATACTTATTCAGAAGCTAATAGTGAATACGACCACGCAGATTCAGCTATAAACCCTGCTGAGTTAATTGGTGAGATCAATCCTTTTTATATTTATTTATATATGTATTATATATAGGCATACAGTTTACCCTTACTGTCACTGCATGCCAATCTAGAAACTATCCTTCTCATGTTCTCCCCTCTGTTCAGGAAAATCAGTAATTACAAGACGTAGGTAATAGTCTTACACAAGAAAGTCGTGAGACGTTTAATAGCTTCGTAACAGAATGCGATTTGATTTATTTTGTACCAGCATACCTCGTATAAAGCAAGTATTTGCTAATAAGTTCTATGACATTGACTTGACAATAACTTGTAATTAACTTGACCGCTAAATTGTTTAATAGGCACTTACACTTTATTAGTATTTGTTCCATAAATGTATTACTTGTCTAATTGTAAAATTGATAAGATCGAGTGCTTTGTATAAAACCAAACCTCTTCAACAGTACCTAATTTTCCGTTTATCTGACATCCACTTTTTGATATTGTGAGTATTTCTTTTTTCTATCCATTTAATAGCAGAATTTATGTAGTATTTGTTATTTTAAAGTTCAGAATATTACCTTATAAATAAAGACTTGTAATTGGCACTTAGTAAATTCAATAAGCTGTATATCTTCAAAAAAAAAAAAAAGATGAGAATTTAAAATCTTTACTTAAATATATTAATTATACTACTGCGTTCATAGTAAGCAACGACCTAAAACAGCACGCGTGGTACTGAAAAAGGCCCTTAATATACTACACCAGAATCTGATAACAAAAATAATCTAGCTAAGGACAAATCTACTATTTTTACAAAGCAGGCCACTGCACTTTCAACTAACCAGAAATTTACGTAAAACATTTCGTTTAAGAAAAAGTTATTGCCTCTTCGTAAATTACCAACATAGGCACGTCGATAGCACGGTAAAGCGCAGTGACACTGTATTTACCACTATTGATAATTCTATTCACGAGATCCTGAACAAACTGATACTCGGTTGAATGTCTCACTCGCGGTTTTGAATTCAATTATCCGGCTGATCTAGCCAAGCTGCAAAATAAATCAACTACATCACTAGTTTAAAAAGACATCAACTCAATTCAGTTCAAGTATATCTTTGTTGTCGTGGGATATTTATAGTATCTTTATAGTATCTCTTGGTTTTGTCACTTTGTTGTGTTGCATAATTGTTGGCGTCAAAAGCTAGGTCCCCTGCCGCCTCCAGGGTGTTCGTGCGGAGGAGGTGGTGACGGGCTGCAATTAAGCATCTCCTCTAGACAGATACCTAATAAATAAATTCTGAATCGGTGAGGCTAATAAAATTAAACTATATATCACACGAAATAGCTTTCAGCTAACACTACTAACCTCATAATAAAAAATAAATAAATAAAAAGAACAGAAAATCGACATTCATATTATAAGCTAACTCCATAACTTCTTTATTTTCTTCACGACAAACATAATCTGAACACTAACCAGCAAACCAGCCTATCGTTACCTGAAAACTAGTAATACACTTCTACAATACTGGTATTAAAACTAATCAACCTTTATAAAATCCATATATACCCCAAATGACTTGGAGCCTAAGTCTAAATTGAAAGGAAAACTAAACACTCTACCTCATATTCTGATCCCGTTAACAACTAAAAGAGACTGCAGACTCAACGTTATAAGCATTAATACGTAGCATCCGCACATTAGTATAACAGTATTGCACATATATAAATTATACTCCAAATCTCAACATTCAGATTTAAAACAAAAACAATTAGAAAGTACCTATACATTAAGCTAACACTCCGTAAATTAAAAGTTGCGTAACCCTGAAAGATATCTGAAACAATACCCACAGGAAAAAAATTGAAACAATACTAGAAAATCTCCTACAAAATTCCCAAACCCTGAAAGGCATTGTGAACCAAAGGCATCAAAAAAAAAAAAAAAACAAATAAACCGAGCTTTCACGCGGCAAAAATAAGAGCCTGCAACATATTGTGTCGTAAAACATCTGCGGACCACTACGAGCTTAGAACCATTACTTACCTAAATTTAAATAAAGGAAATTTTGTCGTAAAAAGTGCGCCCTAAAAACATTAAGAACGAATATTGCCCAAAATACAATAGCGCTCGCAATAAATCCCTCGCCAACCGATAATTCTGAACAGCCTCAAATAAGACAATACATATAGTAATAAAACAGCTGCACACAATGAATACAAGCCGAAACAAAACAGTTAGAAAAAATGGCGGGAGATGGTAATTGTTTGTATAGAGCCTTAGCGGACCAAATTAACAATATTTTCGGAGTAACTTTTGACCATCACATGATACGCCGTGACTTAGCCTCTTACGTTAAAAACAACAAACATGTGCCTAATATTAACCTAGCACTACAGAATAACATCTTAGACTGCACCGACCTGTCTTGTCCAAAAAGTAGTATGACATCAGATGAACTCATCATCAGATATATAGAAAATCAATTTGAGGATGGCTTCTGGGGGGGAGAGGACATCCTCATAGCAGCAGCAGAATATTATGTTATAAACGTTCACGTATATGGGCAAAACAGGAATCCAATTGTATATCATCCATCAGATAATGCTGTGGCAAACGTCTATTTATACTTCGAGAATAGTCACTATGATAGTATAGCTAACTTCGAAACACCACACAAACAGCTATTACCTAATACAGAAAATAACACGGAAGGCCATAAAACGAATCAAGTACTTAACGAGATCTTAGATATTTCGCAAGACGTCACCAAAGTACGTAATACACTCTCTTCCGAATCCGAAAGTTCTCAAAACAACTATATTTGCACAAAAGGGAGACGTTCGCCCACTGTAATACGCGTACTACCTAAACTTCCACCCATGCCATGCGAAGCTTTATCAATTGCCACCTGGAATGTACTAGGATGCGCAACACTACGCGATAAGAACAATATAGATAAACTTCTTTCAGACCGCAATATAACCATTGCAGGCCTACAAGAAACTCATATGGCTACCGGAGGCTATAAATCAAAGCACTACAACTGGATACTAGGTGGAGGCAAAAGTGCTAAGGAATACCGAGGAATTGCCATCCTAATTAACAAAAAAATTGATTACAACATAATACGCATATATCGCGAAAGCCGTGACGTAATAGCAATAAACTTAAAGATAAAAATTGCCGACGTCAATGACCCAATAAATATTTTCGTCATTAACACGCATATCCCGTCAGAATCAACATCCCGGTTCTCACAAGTAGGAAATCTTATCAGGAAAACCCCAAGCAATGCCTTCTTAATCATTATCGGCGATTTCAATGCCCATATAGGTATAGAAGATGTACGTGAATTAGGACTCCAAATCGAGACATTCAAAACATTAATCGGAAAAAAATCTCTACCATAATACCTCAAATGCTAACGGAAACCTTTTGCTTAATTTAATACAGCAACACAAACTAAAAGTAAACAGTACGTGGGGCAGACCCACATGTAGGACCACATGGTCACGGGGAACAAAACAATCGCAAGTCGACCATATTATCACCGGTACGAAAAGGGGCATATTTTTCCACAGTATTATTGGTGAAAAAGGTCTGAAAGTTAAATCCGATCATAAACTGATATGGGGAAAAGTACAAATGACATCTTTTACATATAAAACGGGTTACCCAAAAAACAATCAAAAATGCCAATTCAAAAAAATCCAATATAACCATAAAAATTACGACTACGAGCTTTTACAAAATAAAAAGAACTTGACAATCTACCAGAACGCGGTAAAAGAAAAAATCCAATTAGTTAAAAAAGAAGAAAACTCAAATAAGAATTTGACGGACAAAAACGATAACACACTTGAATGGGACACCCTAAATAATATTTTAAAAGATGCTGCACATAATGCACTACAAAAACCTGCTGCTAAATCAAAAGAAAGCAGAGTCGCTTTAGCAAATTTTCAAAAGGCGTTATTCCAAAAATCACAATATCCCCAAGACAAAAAAGTACACCAAAATGTAACTATAGCGCGAAAAAAACTTAAAACCATCTTAGAAAAAGAGGAAACTTACAAAACAAAAAAATTTTTTCAGGGCCTAAGCAAGACACACAAATCCCTACGTATGAAAATAACTTACAAATTTCTTAGAAATCATAAAAGGAATTATGCACGAAATCAATCCAAACACTACATTCCAATGTCTAACTGGATTGCAGACGTAAGACAAAGCGAAGGGCGACACGTTAATACCGCGAATGAAACAGGCCTTGCCTATACGAAGATGGAGCCCCCTAACGTTGAGAACATTAGGAATATTATACAGCGCATGAAAAATGCCACTGTCCCAGGAACCGATCACGTTGTACCCGAATTATACAAAGCAGCCCCAATTGAATTCTTAGAAGAACTCACCAAAACTATGGCTTTGATATGGCACAACAATGAAGTTCCTAAGGAGTGGCGCCTCACTAAGCAAGTCCCCATCCCGAAACAACCTCACCCAAAAAACATAAATGATTTCAGGAAGATATCTATTTGTAACGTAGGATATCGAATTTACGCGAATTACTTATTAGAAAGGCTAGACTCGGCTATCACTAATTTAGGAAATTATCAAGCGGCTTTCTTGAATAACCGATCAACTGAGGATCATATTTTTACACTTAGACGTGTTTTAGATATTAAGTGGAGAGAAGGAGCGGTAGTTTACGTCGTGGCCCTTGACCTAGAAAGAGCATTCGATAATGTCAACTTAGAAGTACTTAAAGATGTACTGCTAACCAGAGTAGGTGCACCTCTTACTAACAGAATAATCAAAGCATGTATGAACGACGAAACTTTCATATCATGGTGCGGACAAAATTCGGAAACTATCAACAAGGGCAAAGGCGTTAAACAAGGCTGCCCCCTATCTCCAAGACTGTTCACAATAATTATCGATGAGGTACTTAGAACGCTGGAGGAAGAAGAAAGCGCAGTGAGACTCGACCAAGATCTGGAAATAACCCTGCCCATGATATTATCTTTCGCGGATGACTTGATACTGATCGGGGAAGAAATAGAAGTAATCGATCGAATCATTACAAAAATGAAAGAACTTCTCCGTTCAGTTGATCTCACCATAAACGAGACTAAAACTAAATTAGTTATTCGAGACCCTCATGGACCACCTGTCGAAGAACAACGAAGCAGAATACTTGGAGGAGCCATAATTACACCCATGTCAGAAATCAAGTACTTAGGCACATACATTTCAGCTACACACAACCGGAAATCAACTATCAAAAACCGTTGCGTCAAAGCAATAAAAAATTCAAAAATATTATTACCATTTATACAAAAGAATCAAATAGAGTGGAGCATTGCAGTGTTAATGTACAAAATGGTAATTAGGCCGTGCATGACATATGCTTTGAACGTTTCTGCATTGACAAAACAAAATCGGTCAAGACTTAGGAAATACGAACGCCAAATACTTCGAGGATTACTTGACGTCGCCAAAGACACACCAAAACAAAAAATAAAAGAAATCCTGAAAGGAAAGACTGTATCCAAAATAATAAAGGTACGAAGGATATCATACTACGGTCATATACTGAGACGCCCAATCCCACACCTACTTCGTGCAATTTACAAACGCAAAGAAGCCAAGCGGAAAGTTGGACGACCTATTTATACTTGGGAAGACTCCCTCAATCACGATATCTGCCACTACACACACAAAACAAAAGCAGAATGGATGGAAATAGCAGGAAATCGAACCCTCATTAAAAAAGAAGCGGAAAGAATCTATGAAATATCAGAAACTGATACAGAAACTGAATTAGAATCGGAAGAAGAAACACCAAACCAACCAATCGCCCGAGATGGCCTACAAGCAACACCCCGAAGAAATAGATGTCGCAAAAGACCCAGACCACCGACACCAATATCGCTTAGACAGTGATCAGTACACCAATCTCTGTAACACCACAACACCAAAATCAGTAAATCAATTTTGTTTTCGTCTTTGTATGGCCAGTGCCCCACTGGCCATACAGGGACGAAAATAAAATAAATGAAACCATGTAGATATCACTTACAAAATAGTAAACTAAACTTGGTATGAGGTAATAATACGATGCGGGAAAAAAAAGAAGGGAAATAAAAAAAACGGGAGTGACGAAAGTGAAGGGGAGAAAAAAAAAATTATTTACTTTTATTTCTCCAGCTTCGAGGCGCTGTATTTTTGCGAACTTTTATTACTTTGCTGAACTAAAAAATGTGGGGTCCTTGATTTTTGATAAGCCTCAGACAGAAATCAGGAGCCAGAACCCATTAGCCTAGAACAAAGAAGCAGGATTCAGAAATCGAACTACATAAAAAAAAAAAAATAATAATGTACATAGGAACCAGAAAAATCAGTAAACAGAAACAGAAACTCGGCTGCGAAAAACAGAAAACCCAGAAGCCAGAAGTGAAGAGTGTCAAGACCAGTAAACTGAAGTCAGAAGTCAAATTCCAGAAGACAAACCAGAAGGCTGCACTATTACGACAGTGCCAACAAATCTCTAATCTTACGAAGAAGACCTGCAGAGCAACGCGACGGATACAAAACAACAAAGCAGTCTATTATCCTTCCAAGTATATATCACACACCAAGTATTATATCTATCCTCCCCATACTGATTTGATGCTGGTATTCGGTCGGTTCTTTCAACTCCCTCTCTCTCCCCTACTCCCTGACTGCGAATATCTCCTACACTCCTTTATCCCTATCTACGAGTCTAACTGGTTTCTCGAGCCATGAGAGTGGTATAACGAGGTTTGGCGTCGCCATGTTCTAGGGACTGAGGACGATATACATGCATCGGCTTTGGTCTGCAAGCGTGATGACGTACTCTCCAAGGTAAACCTCATTCATAAGCTCTTGCAGCGTAACTGCTGGCTGGGAGGACTCAGAACAGAACAGAACAGAACAGATTGTGGAAGCTGATGATACACAATCTACGGCTGAATTAGCAACAGCTTTCGACGTTAGCGTCAAAACAATATTGGTCCATTTGCGTCAAATTGGCAAGGTAAAAAAAGCTTGACAAATGGGTGCCCCACGAACTCAATGATCGCCAGCGCGAAGTACGCGTCGAGACGTGCCTTGCACTGCTCAACAGACACACAAATGATGGAATTTTTAACCCCGCATTGTTACCCGCAATGAAAAATGGATTCTGTTTGATAACCGCGCAAGCGCTCAACAAGTTGGTTGGATCCTGGTTCAGCACCTAAACAATGGCCGAAACGAAAACTTACTCCTAGAAAAGTGATGGTCACTGTTTGGTGGCCTAGCGCCGGTGTGATTCATCATATCTTACCATATGGGGTGAGCATTACTGCAGATGTGTACTGTGAAGAACTGAACATAATGTTGGAGAAGTTGGCACATCTCCAACCACCAACCTAACCTAACCAACCAGCATTGGTCAATCGCTCCTCTCCGCTGCTCCTGCACGACAACGCGCGACCTCATACTGCACAGCAGACGGTCTCCAAGTTGCAAGAACTGGGGTTGGAAGCTCTCCGTCATCCGCCGTAGTCACCAGACCTTGCGCCTACAGACTACTACTTTTTCCAGAATTTGGAAAACTTCTTGGCGGGAAAAAAAATCAATACCCGAGAGGCAGTACAAAATGCCTTTGAAGAATTTGTTGCCTCCCGTCCAGCTGATTTCTTTAAGAAGGGCATCAATAAACTGCCATTGCGTTGGCAAAGATGCGTTGATTGCATGGGTGAATACTTCGATTAATACAAATAAAAAATACATGAAAAAATCGTTTAAATTTTTTCATACAAAAAGGCAATTTTTTTTACAAAAGGCAATTTCATAGTTAAAGACGTAATAATTTATTATGCAACTGTATCTTAGATTTCCACATCAGATGATCATCGATTTTTGGTAAACAAATATTTATGCAAATAAGTTTAACTTGGTTCTGCATCAGGTGTCCAAATCTTCGACTCCGCATTCCGTCTGTCTGTCTGTCACCAGGTCTCATGAACCATTATAGCTAGACAGTTAAAATTTTTATAGATGATGTTTTCTTATTGCCGCTGAACAAAAACATACTAAATACAGAATAAAATAAATATTTATGGGGGGCTCCCATACTAAAAACGTGATTTTTCATAGATTATAGTACGGAACCCTTTGCACGCGTCTGACTCGCGCTTGGCCAGTTTTATTATACCTCAACAAAAAGTTCTCATCAGACTTAACAACTTTTGCTAATACGGCATTTTGATATTTCTTATAGTTTAGTTGGACCATTATAGTACTGCATCATGTGTTCCATTTTCCAAAATCAATTATAGCATATATGTTGCCCAGGCTTAACAGCTATATATAAAAAAAAGTTCATTCAAATCCGTCCAGTATTTTCGGAGATTAGCGTGTATAAACAGACAAACAGAAAGACATTTTTTTTTTGTTACTCTATTACTATGTCTTCATCGCCCAAAATATATTTTTTGGAAGAATTTTCAATCTACAGACACATTTTTTTTACTTTTTTATTATAGTATAGATTTTAGATTTGTTTCGATTGTTATAATTATTTATTAGTGCCAAAAATGAAACTGTTTTCATCATTATCAATTCAGCTGTTTTAAAGCTCCTGCTTAACAAATGATTGAAAGCCGCCTACATTTCTTGTCAAGAATTTTGAACCTCGGTCAGTTAGTCTGACTATGTCGTAAGTGGACGCTCTACGCTTCTTTTTCGGGTAGGTATACATGTTTATTTATTTTTAGTATGTCAACTTGATTTCAAATGTTTCAGCGAAGTATCTCCAAAATGTAGGATAACAATGATACATTAACTTTTTATACAATTTCATTTGTACAACCCTGCTATTTTACTAATAACCACTAAAATACTAAAACTTAGGGCTGACCATCGAAATCTAGAAGCGCAGCGAAACAAATGGAAGTGCTAATACTGGGGGCAATACGCTAGTATAATTTAATCCCGGCGCGGCAGGGCATCCAGGGAAAATCTATAAATCTGCCGCCATTAGAGCGCTCCCCGGGACTCTTATTTACTCCGGGCACAAATTCAGATGACAATGTTTTAGGGGAAGAAGCTGTGTAACTGCCCGACGTAGGGTTGCCAAGATTGCCAAGACAAACAACTTTTGACAGTATTGTTTGCGACAGTTTAGATAAATAGTCAATGTCTTTTTTTCGTTCTTTATTAATCGCTTGCATGCATTCCTACAGAAGATGGTTAGTAGGAAAGTACATGAACCCTGGCAGGTAATAGGTAAGTATTATGGAGTAAATCTTCTGCTTTAAGCCATATCTCGTAATTACAATGGGCTGTCGTTCAATTAAAACGACCAATACTGAAAACAGTTTAAAACGACTGCCTCCATGGTCTAGTGGTCAAGGCGTTTGCTTGTGATCTGGAGGTCGGGGGTTCGAATCTCACTGGGAAGCATACTTTGTAAAAAAGTTCTTTCCCGTCTGGATAGGATATTGCAGGCTTGAATCATCTGATTATCCGAAAAGAAAGATGATTCCGTGTTTTGGAAGGAACGTACAAATTGGGGGTCCCGAACGCGATCTAGCGTTTGCTCATCAAACTTATCAAAGAATTAGTTCTGGTCCACACTTTGTGTAGCGGAGGTCAGACGTCAGTCGTTTTGTGTAAAAACCAGTAAACTCGTCAAATCGCCAGTGTTGAGTAACCAACCCTGGGCTCTGGAGCGTCACCGCTGAGGATGCGACCGGGTACACGCTCAGATGATGATGACTGAAAACAGTTCTATTTAAAGACGATTTACGTTTGGCCTGGCCATTATTTACCTGTAAGTACATCGAAGTTAATATTGTAAAAAATTATGACATGTTTAAACGTTAAAGAAGAAATAATACAGCATGATGTACATTAGATTAATTCAATAATATAATCAATTATTTTAAAGCCTTTGTTGTCTTATTTAAATGCCTAAAGCCACACATTAATCTCAACAAAAACATCCTAAGTACTTAAAGTTTTCTTTTATATTTTAACAGATTATGGAGTTTGTCTTTGTAATTATTATTTTTTGCGGAAAATGAACAAAAGTTTTATAAGACAATATTTGGAAACACTAGCGACGAAAACTAGAGGTAACCCTATGAGGTTTGCCCTCCTCCCTTGATTACCGATCGTGTTGGGCGAGACGAGACGTATCGACTGCTCACTTTAATAGGTACCATCTTATTCTCTAATAACATATAATACAATTGTCTCATCTGTATAAATAAACGGTTTCGATTGTATCAACCAAAACGTTTAAATAAATGGTTTGATTGATATTTAATTTTTTTGATAATTCAAACACAATTAATTAGACGAAAATAGACTTATAAAGTACCGGCCTTTACTTGGACCTGTAAGAACCAAAATACCCTATCTGCACCGTTAGGGATAAAAACATGACATTGTAATTTGAAAATGTACAGTCAAGGGCAAAAGTCCATTCATACTCGTGCCTTAAAGGTTTAATCGCTTCATCTTGGCATCCAGATAATTCACTCATACAAATTAAATGAGTGAATTGTGTGGCTTCCACATAGCTCTTGACAGTACATTTATAAGTTTTTAACATCCAACGCAAACAGTGTTATAAGTTTGACGTATCTGTGTCTGTGGCTTCGTAGCACCTAATTGGATGGACCGATTATGATGAGTTTTCTTTTGTTTAAAAGCTGACGTGATCGAGATATTTTTTATCTACAGCTGTTTCGGTGGTTACTTTAAATTTTTATTTTATTTCTTATTATAGTAGTGAGCCAGATATATGAATTGATACAGAGACAGCTCTACCTTCATTTCAAGCCACCCCAGTAATTACCAACTCTGGCCGGCGACTTATTGACGGACTGCGCGGCTCTATTTCTTTATACCATGCCATTTCAAATGGTATTCTTCTCCATGCACTTCAGTGATAAAAAAACGTGAAAGTGTTAATGTATATGTATGAAAATACGCGTATTGTACCTATTATTTCATAAATAATAATGTTAGTGAACCATTGATACAAATTACTACGGAGACAGCCCTACCTCTATTCCATGCCACCCCCGTCAGTTACGAACTATGGCCGGCGACTTATTGACGGACTGCGCGGCTCTGTCTTTTTGTGCCATCCATACCATTTCAAATAGTATTATTCTACCTTCATCGGTAAATTACCAACAATGTGATGCACTCAGCGCAAGTTAAGATGGGTAATTCGACGTTTTTAAGTAGCGGTTTTACTAAAATTTCAAAGATTTAATTTTGAAAACCACTAAAATATTTTGTTTTGTGGTTAAAGTTTGAGTTAATAATACATACATACATACTTTTAAGTATTTATCCATAATGGGTCCGATAGAGCAAGAACAAATAGGCCGCAAGACTTAAAGGCCACTTTTAGCGTAACGGTGGGCGAGAAGGTGGAAGATAATAAAATAGTGATGGGTTGCTAGCCGCATCGCCAAATAACATGATTCGCATTTTCGCCCATTCCCTCGATCAGCTTTTACGATTTGCGCGGGAAGAGACCCACATGGAAGTAAGTTAACAATATTTTTTTTTTAAGTTAAAGACTTTCCGAACCGTACATATCTTTAATAGATATAAGAACATCTAATAATTAATATATTTTCGGGCTTCTTACAACTTATGATGAAATGTGTACCTTTTTAATTATTTTCGATATTTTTTCTATTTACAATACAATATAATAAAATACCATTAATTGCACAAAATAAATAAATAAATACAGGACATAATTATCTTAATAATTAAATTTTTAACAAAAAAGAAACAACCTACTTCATTTTCAGGAGTTTCTTCCATATCTCCAAAGTCCTTCATCATATCTTCATCAAATGAATATGGAATCAAGTTGGTAGTAAAGACTTTCAAATAAAAAAAGAATCATCAAAATCGGACTACAGTTGACGAAGATATAGCTTAATATACATAAAAAAACCTACAGTCGAATTGATAACCTCCTCCCTTTTTGAAGTCAGTTAAAACTCACAATGGATATGCGCAAAAGGCGCATTTAATGATAATATTTTATATCATAAGGACGCTGATTTATTTGAATTCAACTTGCAAACTTTATCGATACAGCAAGTGTAAACACCGCAAATATGACCGTCACCCTCTGCAAGGGTCGGGAGCGGGGAGCCATTCCGCGAATGATACTCCGAAAGCTCAATCGGAACGATATATCGGTCTGATATGCCGTGCTGGACGCTAATCCAGTTATACGGGACAAAGACTGCAACCGCAGAAGGTAAAATTAATTAAAAAAACAAAACTTTGATTCAATGTTAAAAGTTTTAGTTTTAATCATATTTCTCCCTCTCCTACCAGAGACACTTCTACGAAATAAAATCTAATCTTTGGTAGCATTGCATATATATACTTTGTCGAGCATACCGCTATTGGCGTTTGAAACCTACGGCCTCGCTTTTCGTGCAAATACTATTGATGCATCATCGTTTGATCCTCTCGCGCTTCTATTTATTTATTTATAAAACTTTTTGGATCGATAGTGGCGGCCTTAACGCTGAAAGGTTCTACTATAATCTTTGGCTGCGCATTTTTATTTGCTTCTTTATATACTGCAGATCGGTATTGGCATTTAAAACCTGCTTGCACGAACATATCCTATGCAACAAATACGTCACCATAAATAAATCAACCATTAAAGTCACTTCTTTGAAACTCTTAAGTTTTTCCGGCGTTTCTTCTATATTTCACACAGCAGATCGGTATTGGCGTTTGGAACCTACTTCCTCGCCGTTCGAACAATCATATCCCATGCAACAAATACACTTCCACTATGTCACTTCTATGGAACTCCCAATCTTTGCCTGCATTGCTTCTATACTTCATATAGCAGATCGGTATTGGTTAATGCTCTCTCTTTCTCTCTCTCTCTTTTTCTATCTCTCTCTCTCCCTCCCTCTCATCTCAACGCATTCCCAGTGCGCAGTGCACAGACTAAATTAATGCATCAGACACATCATCATGGCTGATCATCTCGCGCTTCTACTAAATATCGAATCTTTGGCTGCACATTTTGATTTGCTTCTATTTCATATTACAGATCGGTTTTTGGGATATCCCATGCAACCAATGCACCGCCATAAATAAAACCACCACTATAAAAAATTACACTTCTATGAAACTTATAATCTTTGCCTGCATTGCTTCTATATTTCAAACAGCAGAACGGCATTGGCGTTTGGAACCTGCCGCCCCGCTCTTCGCGCGAACCCTGCCGATGCAGCAAATACATTATCATGCTTGCTAATATAATACACGCGGAGCATATATTTTATTGAATCATGCTTTATATTTTATTTATCATTGAATTTATTTAATGTTACATGAAGTTATGGGCTGGTTATCCTGACATATGAACGTAAATTAGTTTAAACTCGAATAAGCTAATTAGGTACCGGTGAGCCTACGAGCTTAGTATATTGTTAAGCGTGGTTTACAATATCGCGAAATTTAAATGTGTAGCAGTGATGGTTTAGTATAAATTAAGATGTTCACATTTTGAGTGTATAGATGATAGTCTTGCTCTTCATAGTATGTTTTGCAAACAAATATTATCTCACATTAATTAATCAGTAAAAAAACTTAGGGCAATGTTACCCTTGAATTCCTGGTTACATTAATTAAAGGCAACGTCTAGCAAGACGGTGGACTAACGCAAAGAAATAACAAATCAAAAGACTACACACTGATTAGATTCTCGCATAAAGAGGGAGAAATTTCTCTTTTTCTATCTCTTGATAAGCAAATGCAATAACATAAAACAAGCTAAAAATATGCAATTAAAACTTTGGTTCAGAGATATCGGACAGACATCAGTAATGCGATTTTAGTTTTTTATTTTTATTTTTAACTGACTTCAAAAGGGTTATCAATTCGAATGTAAACATGTTTTTTTTTTATGAATGTCCCAGATTATTCGAAGACGCTTGTACCAAAATGGGTTTTTTTTTGTTTGAAAAGTTTGTTCTTGTCAATTAAAGGTCCCATAGAATTTTTTTCAGTATCGATATTTTATCAAATAAAAATTTGACATAAAAATATCGTTCACCATTGTATCGCACACTGTACCTTTCCATAAAAGCGGTCTCTTCCACAATTTATACCGGGGGCGGCCCGAGCCCCCATAAAGTTCACATGTGCAATAACGACTGGCTAGTTTAAACCGATATTGCCCGTCTGTATGAAATATCGATACACACAGCGTGATCATGCTACTATTTGGTATTTGTGACTAGTAATTTAAATATATATATATATATATATATATATATATATATTTACTCGTGTTTGTTTAAAATACATACTTTATACTCAGTTTTGTGTATGTCATCATCATCATCCGAGCGTATTTTCCCGGTTGTATCCTCAGCAGTAGTGCTTCAGAGCCCGGAGTCTGCTACCTACCCAAGGAGATGTGACGATGTTACTAGTTTTTACACAGAGCGACTGCCGTCTGACCTCCGCAACCCAGATGGGTTAACCAGAACCAGTCCTTGGAAAATAAGAAAATCATTATTTTGCAGTGATGGTCATCAAAACCATGATTTAAGGGTCAATTTATCTGCGCCGTCCTGATATGTATCTGGAAAATGTGATTTAGACTTTTATAAATTTTATGACATCGTCATGATTTACTTTATTCTTATTCAATGCATATCAAAATACATCATTTCTCACACATATATCTTATGAAAAACTTAAAACGCCAAAAATTTTATGTAAATAGCAATGGTTCACCTCATATAAGGGTACATTTTCAAGGCATACGGTTAGGGCTCGTCACAATTATCTCGTCTACAATAGAGCCCCTTTCAATCTTCTGTGTAATAAATAAAGGGGCAATAAAAAATACGAGGCACATCGACGGTGGCGCCCTCGCAACTCATATTCCTAGTTATGGGTATGCGTGTTTACTGGACACCCCTTTGGGTAGTATTATGGTTAGTAACTTGAGAATGAGTATGGTGTCCTACGATTTATGGATGCACAGTTTATGATGATAAATTTCTGTAGAAATTTTGTATGTCTCATCTTGGCGGGGCTCTACTGTGACTCCAGATTAGAAGAAGACTGCTTCTGTTCTTGTTGCTTATGACCTGACTTTGACCATTGGTCACTTTAGTCAGTCTTGCCACAGAATAAGTACTAGTACTAACGTACTTACATAAGTTTTACTTAGAAAGTTCAAAGAAATATCTACTCAATGTGGTTGGCGCAATGGTTTAATTGAGCTCGCGTCAGAAGTCCTCACCTTTTCGTTTCGATACCTAGACATCCATTGCAAGTCAATTTTATTCTTATTACTTAACTCTGGACAAATGATTCGTGTAACTGAATTTTCCCCTTCAAAGTGGTCGCCGCGCGCATAGTAATAATGTAGGTATAATTTCGATACCTAAACGGGGAGTGACACAGGCCTGGTTTTGCCTTTTCTTTTATTTTTTGCCTATGACGCTACTAACTTACTACAAACATTTTTATCAAAAATCTTACTACATTAGGTTTACCTACCTTACTTTAAACATAGCTTGAGCTTAAGCTAAGTGGCTAGTATAGCTACATGTATCTTCGCGTAGTCTCTTACTGTAAATATGGATATCAGATTAATACAGGATTGAAATAATGGTGATAGAGTTCATTGAGTGTTCGAAGTGGTAAGGCGTTTTTTTGGTTGCTTTTCGCGTGTGTAAGTGGCTAATACTCATGTTAGATTTTTCAGGCTGCCTTAAGGCATTTGACATAGTTTGACGACTGTCATACTATGATGACAGCAGAGACCAACGGCTTCTACGTGCCTCCTGAAGCACAGAGGAGCTCGAGAGATTTTCATGCTACTTGAGGTCACCCGTCGAAGTGCGGACCACGCCCGGTATCGCTTTACTTGCAAAAGCGCTAGTAATGCGTTCTCTCACCGTGCCTCGCTCTTCACCAAGTGGTAAGTAAAGTTAGTGACGTAGACCAAAAATGAAAAATGAGTACTATCCTAACTCTACATGAAAAGGGTTTAAAGGGGTAAAGAAGGATAATAATACCTATTATTTTACTAATCTACAGGATTGAATAATATCTTGAAATGTTCATTTGAAAATAGAATGAAAACAAAATGGCAAATGCGTCTCAAAATTCGGGCTTTACAAAAATAAATCGGTAAATAAATATTTGAATCGTATTGTGAATTTTTCGCCGATAACTTAACATAATTCCGGTGTTTATTTTGATCGATTGCCAAAAAGATGCGAGTTCAAAATACCCATAAAGGGACACGACGTCACAAGCATGTACGAGTATGTACACCCACCCCAGATGAAAGACAGATATTATGTAAAACCTAACGGGAGTCACTTCAATCAATACACGTTACTAGATGTAAAAGCTTTCTTCTTAACCTACCAAATAAAACTAAACTCTATGTCAAGTGATCTTAGGTTGATTTTCGCGTTTGGAAAAATAGAGATTTTTTCCAGACAATATTCACAACAAACACCCTGTCAAGGGATAATCGCCCGTAAGTCGATGTGAAACAATACAGTTTAGGTGCTCAGGACAGGATGGAAGAGTTAGTTTTTTTGTGAATATCAAAATATGAGCCCCCTTTTACAATCCCATTGTATCCGATATTGATCCTCATAATAGTTTGCTGGTCCGCGGTGTCTTAATAAAAGGGAAGGATGATGTATGTTTTGTTGGTAAAATGATTGGATATACGTGTGTTCGCGGGAAGTATTGGTTTAATATATTACAGTTTTATGAAAATTAGGCGATGCGGCTAATAAACCATCACTATTTTGATTTCTTTTCCCATGTTCACGTCCACGAATGCACTAAACGTTTCCTTTGAGGTTAACCTTTTGAACGCCAGCGCTCTTTTACGTTGCTCTACCCCCGACGCCAAGCCTAATAAAAATAGTATAATTTAGAGGGTTGTTAGGCGTTTTAGATTGCGAGTGTTTCGTGCCGCGGTCCGAATCGCCCAAGTGCTGTTTCTGAAGGAGTTCATTCGGACCGCGATCCGAATCGCCCAAGAACGATTTTGTAATGGGTCGATTTGGACCATGGTGGGAAATAATAAGTGATGTTGATTTCCTAAGTAAAATATTGTGCATAATAAATAGGTGCACGCAAAAAGGTGCTGATATAGGTGGACCAATACCAAATCGGACCTAAGCAAAGACCATTGGGTACTGGTCCAAATCGACCTACTCCCAAAGATACATTGGGCCATGCGGACCGCTTCAACCCCTGCGGTCCGAATGACCCTCTTCAGAAACAGTACTTTGTGCACGCCTTACCTAATTTAGACCACTTTAGTCGTCAAATGGTGTCTCAATCACGCGACTGTTTTGCAACTATAGTGGTCAATGGCGCTCAAAGGATTAAAGGCCCTGGGATCTGTCTACCCCGTTAGGGATAAACACAGAAATAAATAAGTAAAGACGTGATAGTATTATATTATATAAACCTACATTACCACTGACTGACTTACTGATTGACATAGTTGTTTGGTTTGTTCCCGGGTGATAGGGGCAATAAATGGTGTACTATCGTATGAGCGTGGCGAGGCCGTAGGCCGAGCCACTCCAATCAAGAGCTGCATGTTTTTTTTTTAATTTTTGGAAATCCAAGATGGCCGCCGAAAGTCAACTGTATCCGATTTGGCTGAAAATCGATATCTATATGTATTTTGAGCCAAAAAACCAAATTTTTTTTTTTTGGAATTCAAGATGGCGTCTGGATTTTAGAATTTTAACCTATATTTCTTCGTAGGTGTTTGAAATTTTGTGTGCTGGGGTAAACAACCCCGCGGAACTCGAAACTGCAATCAGATTTTGGATCCAAGATGGCCACCCACTCATTTTTTCATGTTTTCTTAACTAACTGCAGTTTTTACGCATTTTCTCAACTGGACATGTGATTTAGCTTACCTCAACAGCTGCACGAAAAACCGCGGGCTGCTTGCAGCCCGCGCAACGCCTGAAAAGCTAGTTTTTTTATTATCTTTAGAGGACCAACCAAAATTTTCCCTTTTAATCTACATAAGTATCTACTACCGTTCCTTTGTGGTACTACAGAGTTGATGAATGTTTATTTTTACCTATATGTAATTGGGATAATAAAACATTATTAAAAAAAATATATTTTGAAACAAGATTTTTATCTAAAGTGATCCTTAAGACGAAGCGAGCCCAAACCCGATGGGGTTACGTCGTTTGGCCACCATCCAGCTCCATCATCAGATCAGCTCCATGTAATCACAATATTGCGTTCTCACGCGATACAGTTATGCATGCGAAATTTCAGCTCAATCGGAAACCTGGAAGTGGGTCAAATTTAACTTGCAAGATTTGATAACAGACAGACAACGGGACAGATGAAAATAAATAAAATCTTGTTAAAATATGATATCGTTGATTATCCCATAATACAAGTCTCGAACCTACTTTATGGCTAGCTCAATATGTATTATGATTTATCATTTTTTATTCATTTACAGTTAATAGTCTACATACTTTTAATCGTTGTTACAATGCGGAGATCTATTTGGTAAATAAGCATGACGAATGGAAAAATATGTTTAGCCCATCGGTTAGATTACAAAAAAATATTGCTCACGTATTTTTCTTTTCTCTGAAAAACAAAAAATTTCAAAGATACAGCGCATTGAAATTTCGCATTACGCCACGGCTACATTCGATTTTTACATAGAGATGACGTCACAAGCCCCCACTCCGGAACTTTGATGCTTCGTATCTTTGCAAATTTTTACTTTTTGGTCAACTGAAAAATATGGTCCCTTTTTTTTGTTATAGGGTGACAAACGAACATTTAATTTTCCATTATTTTTGAATAATTAAAATTATACTTTTCTAACCCTGTCGTCACCCCTGCCCTTGTGACGATAGCCAAGAAAACGCATTAAAGTTAATTAATAACTTTCAGTGCCTAATAAATCAGCCTGGAGTCAAACTCAACACATATCAGGGCTTCAAAAAGAAGAAAAGCGCCAGACCAGAGTCTGGCGGAGTGGCTTGCCAGATGACAGCCTGCAGTGTATTGCACTTACCATATTTGGAGTTACCAACTAGTTGTCAGCCTGATATGTTTTCCAAATAGATTTATATCATGCCTCATTGAACGGCTTCAACGTACTCGTATCTTGACAAATATCAATTTACTATAAACCAATTTTTCAAGATGAGCCATGTCACAAAATAAGTACTAGTACTTATTTTGTGACATGTAGTCACAAAATAAGTACTTATTTTGTGACATGTAGTCAAGCTTTGGGTTATACTATGGTATAACCCAAAGCTTGACTGGTAGACAAAGCTTTTAGCATTAAGTTCGCCTATTGTTCTGTACAATTTGTATTTGATGAACAATAAAGATTAAATAAATACAGTAACGGTGTTGTAAGTACATTAAATCAGGATCGTACACTTGCTGTTTCCAGCATGCAAAAATATCAATATGTTTTTACAACAGACAAAATAGTACCTAGTCAAATAAATGCCAAGATAATACAGTACAATGCCAGTTATATGTTTATAGGAAGTGCGATTACCCCTTTAGAATAAACCGCAGGAGACAAAAGGAATTTAACGTCGTAAAAGGCAATTTTATAGTTTCTACTCACAATTAATTATATTCAACACTCAACAGTTTCGAATGATCCGATTAAAAGTTGAACACTGATTAATTTATACGATAACCAGCCGTTAAAACGTGTTTGTTTTATGATTAACTAAATACGCGTTTAGCGAGTATTAACATAATAAAAACGAGATTAGATGTTATCGTTTAGCAGCAGTTAAACGTAATTAAGTAGATTTAACTGTAACAAAGATGTTATAACTTTAATAATTAACACAAAACATCTTTTGTGCAAGCAAATGCGATGTGAAATAGAATTGTTTAATATAATAAATTGCCTGTGAAATACATGCAACTAAAGTTGGTTATACAATGTACAACCTACTTCCGTTGAAAATTTAAACCGCGGATGGATTAATAAATTGTGATCAATTATTGATGTCATTAAATATTTTGAGTGGTGACGTGATTTTATTATTTTATTACATATTCAAGTTATGCAATAATGATGATTCTGTTGATTTGTTTATTCCGTAAAATTACATAAACTATAAATAATTGTTATACTTCTTGTTTAAGAAATTATTTGTATATATAGGGTCAATGCAAAAAAGGCGTTTTTGCGCTGTACAATGATTTTGAAGAAGAGTTTTATTTTTTTAACAAACTTGTATTCTTAACATCCTCAATATATTAGTAAAATATGCTTTTAAATTCATAATTTCTGTAGGTTTTTTGTTGTTATATTTCCTTGTGGAATGCTGCTCAGTAGCTAAGAGGCTCAGGGCTGAATAGGGAAGGAATGAAAATTTTGTAAACGCTTGAATATTTTCTGCTGTTAGGAATACTCAATAGCACAATGGCAGTTAAGTTGTCAAGTGTCATATGACATTATTTTTTAAAACATCAGACGGTCCAGGCGAACGAAAAGGCGACGACACGCCATGTGGAATCAATTTTAAGTGATTTAAAATGAATATTTTTTAATTAAATTGAACAGATAGATCTATATTTTTATAGTAAAGAGGAATGTTATGCCTAGCAGCTATTAGTTATTATTTGTAGCTAGCAGCAGAAAAATATTCAAGCGTTTTAAAAAAATTTAGTTTGTCCCCATTCTCCTTATAAATAATTTTAGTTTGTTGCCTACCAGTTGTTCTTGTGTACAAATTTCACGCATAGTCAATAAAAAAAGGGAAACTAAAATGTTATTACCGGGCAATTTAATTTAGACCTTAGGGTAAACAAAGACACCGCAAAATTTACAGTTATTCACCATCATATAGGGTAAAACCTGTCGTAGATAGATAGATATTCACTTGTTTTTATTATGTCTTGTTTTGGGCTTTTGGAATAGCCTCTACAAATCAAACTTTGCCAAGTAATCTATGTAATTCACGATCGCGTAATTTTATTTTTAGAATATTTCTGCGATTGCTTCGTACGTTAATCTAACACCATTACTAAACTACAACCTCAAATCTTTTTCCTTCCTGATCATATCTTCACCTGAGCATCTCTACTAAGCTACATGGCCTTATGGTCATTTCGTTGCTTTTGATGACAAGGATATAGAAGTGCGAAGTAGAAGAGGAAAGCCTGATAGCGGAACCCTTGCTCCGAAACAACATAGCTGAAGATGCATCTTAAAATACGCTGAAACGTGAGAGATTTCAAAACCAAAGAAACAAAAAAAGTTTTAAGTAAATAAAAATATCCAAAACATTGCATCGCTCTTGAAGCACGAGGTCGCGCTACGGGGTTGCATACGCGAATGGCGAAGGCTACGCCGTAAGCTACGTTTGTTACGTAACCGCGTAACGGGCCGGTCGATGACCCGCTGGCGACCTGCGCGCGCGTCGTCGCCATACTAGACCGACTAGCGGAGAACAAATACGGCAGAAGGGAATTTAGGCATTTATGCTATGAAAATAGTAACATTTGGGTACAAGTCTATGACTTATCGCATTATCGTGTATATTTAATATTTTTTGTAACAGTAAGGACTACTGTGATAAAAAAATGTTGAGTATACTTAATTTTCGTCGCTTGTGTACGTGTAAGATTTACTTTGTTCTGGTGAAAATAATTTACAAATATTGGGCCGTTTTTTCAATAAATGGTCTGTATATTTAACTTTTATTTCAAAACTAATATATTTAAATAGCAACAATTTGCTGTAATTATAGCTGATTGTACATCAAGCACATTTGCCTTCATTTCTTACATTTTGTAACATGACATGTCATATTCCAATATTTGTCCTTTTTTAAAAATGGTAAAATGCCATCGCCTCCCCATGCATTTTGTTCTGCTGCGACGACAGCAAAGTTATTGTATATCTGTCTTGGACCTACAAAAACAATTTTTGTGTCCGTTTATATCAACATCGGCTGGTTGTTAGTGATAACTATTTTACCTACATTCAGCACATTTTTAGATTGACCCTTCTGAACAGCTTTTCTTTGGCGGTAGCACTAGGCGTTTTATTCTCGTTAACAGATCTGCCCTGCGCCATGGGATGCCACGTGACGTTTATGGCTTTTATTATGGCCATTGTTAGGACTCAGCGGTACCAATAATTGGCCTTTAATTTATTCTGGACCTAGCTGTTAAGTTCGTGAATTATTGTGTCGTAACGGTTTCTACGGGAACGTGATAGTTTACACGTCGTGATATATGAGTAACTACATATCTTTGTTATAAATTGAGGGACAACGTTTGAATATCGTGTATTTTTATATCGTTTGTTTACTTTTGGTTGTCCTATTGGTCCCCAATGGCCCCCGTGGAGTAACTATGGAAGAAATGTTTAGTAGTTCGCATACTTGTTGCTTTTGGAAGTTTAATACTGTACATTTTTCATTATATCTTAGGAAATCACTGTGAGTAATTTTGATCGTATATAAATATACCAATGACATTAATAGTTTTCCATACGAAACACGCGTATATTGTACACAGCCACTTTTAGTTTAAATTAAAAGATTCAATTTAAAAAAAATCATCATAAATATTTTATGATGATTTTTATTTTTTACGTTTATTCCAAAACTACTAAAAAATATGTTGAAAATAAGCACAAAAATTAAATAAGGTTAGTTTCACCTCAAACCTCAAAAACTTAGGAATTCGTCGCCAAGCAAAACATTATAACTGATGCACAATGGTATCAAATTGGGAAAGCGTGACACCTCCTCTTCCTTTTATATGTGGAGTACAAAAAGAGCTATAGCAAATCACTGCTACTTGGACTTTCAGCGGGAGATTATTTGATTACTTTATTTGCTGACTTTCCAACTTTTTTACTGATACGTTCAACTATCAGGTAGTACAGTGTTCCCATTATGAAGCACAGTTAGTTTACGTGTTATGATCGTGAGTTTGTTGGAGTTAGATTTTTTAAGGTAAATTAGAAAGGCTTTTATTATCAAATATCTCCTTACTTATTATCAAATAGGCTCCTACAGAAGAACTTGCGCGTGACCGTCTCGGCGACCGAGCTGTCACTCGTCTGTGTGAACCCGAAGTGAGTAACTGACATAAGGCCCACCTAATGCCAATTGAAGTGATTACGTCTAGCCTATGGACGCCAAATGTGAGTGGAAGTGTGGCTCAAGTACCTTCTTAACGAAGATACTACTACCAGATTGTAGAAAATTTTAAAAAAGAAGAAGAGGTCCGATATTCCCGTAACCTGTGGACATGTATCAAGAGACTGATGAGTCTAGGTGAAGTGAGAGAGGCCAGTCAAGATCGTAGCAAGTGGAATTACAAAGTATCTGCTTAACCCTATGGGTAAAAAGCGTGACAATATGTATGTATGTATGGACGTCTGCAACACCAGGAGAGCCATACGCGCGTTGCTAAACTTTAGGAAGTATCGTATCCTACTTAACGAATAGCGACAATATGTACAGATCGCTTATCATTCAGAGACTAAAAATGGTTTAGACGGTTTAAGAAATTTATTTCCCATAAAAAGAATACAATTCACTTGTAATGAGAAATACAAGATAACTTAATGATATCTTGTATAAAATAATAGGTACAAGTTTATCTTATACTTACGAGTATCGGGATCGGGATCTAAAAGGGAATTAATACAGCGTAAATCACCGAGTGATTTTGCATGGGTCTATTCCACAGGGTAGTTTATATAAATGACCTTTCCACGGCAGTCGAGTCACACAAAGAAGTATTATGTGCAGACGAAGTCACACTTATAGTATCCTGCGAATTAGATAAGATAAGCCAACTACAGGACCCCTTATCTGATTCTTTTCGTAAGGAACACTGTAAGCAAACAGGATTGTCGCTAAACTTCGAAAAGACTAAGATAATGCAATGAAGACCCCATCAGAGAAATAAATTTGTAGAAAACGTATTCTACGTTTTTGGTTACCATATTGAGGAGGTGAATAAGTTCTCACTGCTGGGGATCACGCTAGACTCCACCTTAATCTGGAAAGACCACGTAGAATCGGTAGTTGGCAAACTAAGTTTTACTTACGCATTACGGGAACTCCGGAAAAATAGATAGATAGATAGATAAAAACTTTATTCGCTAAAAGGCCACATATTATACATGTAATTATGAGTAAAGCACGTAACTATTAACAAATTTTAAGAGTAGTTTTTAATAGTGGTAGTGCAATGCGGTGGTACTGAGAGATGTGACCTAGAGAGCGAAAAGGTCCTGACTCAGCATGATGTCACAGACGAGCTAGTCGAGCTGCGACGCTGATAATTCTGCCAGAACCAAAATACAAATGAGGAGTGTTATCACAGCCACGCATCATCCTAGATAAGATGGGTTGATTCTTTGGGGAAATTTAATGGACTTCTAGGTAGTATTTCTCCTCCAATAACGTTGCATTTCATGGTTACGGGTATATACATCTACGAATTATGCCGCTTTGTAAGAAAATACCCGTCCATCTTTGAAAAATACGATGACAGGTCTGGATGAGACCCCTCACGCCGCGGTAATGATTTAATCCTACCCTCATGGAACCTCGCAATGTACCAACATAGCCGAATTACATGGCAATTCAGGTATATAATTACCTACCAAAAACAATTAAATATCTCAAAGAAAATAAATTTGATACTGAATGAAAAAAATGGTGATTGATAAAAATTATAATAATAAGACGGAATATTGGACGGACAAACTTAAGTTTATAAGGACATTTTATTTTATTGTATAATATATTGACACAACTTTTTTATATTAAAATGATGTACCTGACCTATGACCTATATTTAATACAATAACTAGAAAATAAGTAAGAAAGTATATGTGGTGCCAAGTGAATAATTTTAATGAAATGATGGAATGTACTGAATTGTTGAATTGATATTAATTAGTATTTTGTAAATTAATTTAAAACCGAATCCGATTCCCAATGCCTGAATAGGCAATTTTGAAAATAGTATTAAAATCACTTATTGTAAAGTGCATGACAATGATTGTGTATCTTGTTTACAAATGGCAAATAAATGAAATACGAAATAAAATATAAAATATTTTCTAGTCAGTCTCTGAGGCAAACTAGCAACGATTAGACGAGCAACTTTAGTTGCACTTGTTTCTATTAGACCAGTTTTCCCATCAGAATCAGTCATCAGTAGGCATAAACTGAGGTAAACCCTAAAAGGCCCGTCCTATCTTTTCTTTAATATTGAATTTATATTGTTCGAGTATGTATTAAGAAGTAAATGGATTATTTAAAACAAAAAATCTTTATTTATTTTGTAACAATCAAATATTTATCAATCAATGTAATACAGCACTAAGTTGCTGAGATAAATCCGCCTTTGTAATTTTGCTCTTTCGAATGTTGAATTAAGGCTCTTACACACCAGTGACAGTACGCCCGCATCACCAGTTTTTGACAGTTTGTGACAGATATACATTTGTCACGCAACCGTTTGCGTCAGTCGGCGATACTGGTCGGGGATGGTCGCCGACAGGTGTCAAGGGCATACTCTCGCTCGTCTGTAAAAATGTCCTGTTTATAATAAAGTTATAATTACAAACTTGTTTTATCAAGGGTGAGTAAACTGTCTATTAATATTGACTAATGTGAATTAGCGTGTCGCTCGGGGTATGATCGCGGATTGATTTCCGCGTTCTGAGTTGTGAGGCTGTGAACGCGGACGATCTGATTGCCTAACCGTAAACTTACGACGACTGTTAAAATTTTCCCACGCAAATATCTCGGCTATTAATTTTAAATTGTGCTAATTATAATATTTGTTCGTGTCAAAATTGTATAGAGAAAAGTACTATTTAATGAAATCATTCTTACCAAATTAAAGGAGCTGATAAGGATGATTAGAGAAATATACATATAGGTTGGTATTTAAAAAATATATCACTCGTAATAAAATGTGTTTACGATAAGGCATATAAATGACAGAAACAGAAAGTGTGAAAGAGCTGAAGAGGAAAATCATTCATAAGATTCTGAATTAACGCAAGAGAAAATGGACAAATAGAAATAATCAGGAGATTGAAGATCTATTTAGTGTCTAAACCAAGTATCGTCGGTAAAACAAAAGCAACTAGGTTTTGCTGGCTCAGACACGTAGAAATAATGAGAAAGAAACGAGAGGTTAAGAGAATCTAATTGGCGGGTCAACTGGCCTTTGGCCTGTCGATCTACAGATAGTAGACAAGGTGCAGAAAGACCTGCTGCGTCTTGAAGTTGACGACTGGCAAAAAAGCTCACTAGACCGCAAAAAATGGCATCATCTATTTCCAGAGGCCAAGATTCACTTTGGGTCGTTTCGCCACCGTAGTAAGTAAACTTAGGTATCATTTAAATAGCAACATGTGTTTCCAAGGTGTCCTTCTCAAACATGTGTTAAGTTATGGCATTAAAAAGACTGAAAATATTTAAATTTTAATCTTTTTTACTAAAACACTTATTTGACGACCACCATGATTTAATTTCAAACCGATCCGCGATGAAGATAGGCATATTCACTCATAAATAATTCTAATGTCGCCAAACGTTTACAATACACTTGAATTTCATCTCAGTCATTTTATTTAAGTAGTTTTGGTGTTTACAGTGTGGTGTGCTTAAAAATATGTAATAAAACAAAAATTGTTATTGCTATCAGAGTTGATTTGATAATCGTAAAACAAATAGAAATTTAGTACAGTGCAAATGTTGCTATTATTGCAGTTGTTTGAAGACAGCAATGAAGTGGGAAGGCATTAACTTAACAACAAATATCCCAAAAGTAAAGTGATTTCACAAAATAAAATCCTTAAAAACGACTTAAAATATCAAATGAAACTATAAAAATTCAAGATTTCTTGAAATAAAAAAATCATACAAATATACGAGAAATAACATTCCCACGAAATAATAAATACACGAGTAGCATAACAATTTATGAACACAACAAAAAACTAAATTTACCTCGTATCTTGAAAAGACAAAACAAACAAACCTCGTAACTTTACATGTATATAGTCAAACAAAATGAGATCGTCAGCAATGCAGACAAAGGTGGATTCATCTTTAGGTCTCATTTTGTGATTCTAGTGTAAGTAATTCAATGGTTAACACGGAAGAGCGTTGGATCCATAAGCCTATCGTAAACGTGACTGCCCAAAGCAACGAACAGTCACTTAGTACCTTCAAGAAAACAAGTACATAACGCTACACTGAAATGGACAGGTCTCTATGATTTTAGGTTGAACCAAAGAAAAATAAATAGAAAACCTGCCATGATTTTCCCCTGAGTCTACACATCAGATTCTTAAAAAGTCTTCAAGCGGCCATACCATATAGGATACGGTAACTACTAACCATCCGGTAGTTTTCATACAGTGTTACAACAAAGAAGCGAGAAGAGGTCAGGAGGGCTAAAAAGGTGTTAATGTGTAAAGTTATTGCAAAGGCAAAAGTCGCCGTGTTGTATAGGGTGGTTTAGCCGAAGATAGGAAGAAAGACATGAAAATACTTCATCACAAAACACTTAGTTCTCCAATTCAATGATGACGCATAAATTGAATCGTTTACAATTACAAGTGATATCACTGGTCATACCCACACTTGTATAGTTTTTCTAGCGATCTATAGTGAATCGTGAGCGAATCGCAATCTCAGGCATAGCTACTTAACGGTAATATATAATTGATGTACAGACTGAAAAAATGTAATGGTTACAATACCTCAGTTACAAAATTTGATTAGCGGAATAGTCACGTTGGAATTCGTCTAAACACGGAGCGAGAAACTTTGAGGTCGCGTGGATGTGGTGTGCCATGATCACATACGTCTGAACGAATACTTTTGGATCCTTTTCGTATTAAATTTCTGGTTTCATGTTGTTTTTGATCACGAGATACGATTGGTAAATCATCAGCGTGTCACAGCTGATGTATTATGATGTAACACATGTATTTTTATTATAAAATGTAATTCATATATAAGACTTTTTCTTAGGAACTGTTAATTTTCAAATAAACGATTTGTGTTGTTCTGAAAACAGAGTTTTATTTTAGTACTTACATTTTCACATAACTATAAATGACACTATTAACCTAAATCACACTATCCTACCTGAAAACAGAGAAACGACATTTAAAGTTTATTATCCAATCGTTAATTCCTTTTAAATATAATTATTTTCGTTGTAATTCTTTATCACACCAAAATGGCTTCCGATACCTCTCTTATTTACGTTCTACTTTATCGACAGTATTGGACGCCATTACATAGGGTCGATAAAGCAGAGCACTACTTTACCGACGCTTGGATAGCGCGGCATAATTCAATTTGAAGAAACGTAGGTAGGTAGTTTCTTTACATCTCCCTTCCCCGAAAAATGAAATTTTTTTATAACAAAAACTTCATTACTTACTATATACATACGATATAACTTAATTACTATTAAATATATGTTTAACAATATAACATGAAATTTACAATGTTTACTTATTTAATGAATGAGTTATTTACCCGACTGCACCAGAAGGTGAGTTATGTTTTACGAGAGTATGTATGTATGTTTGTACGTATGTTTGTATGTCTGTATGTATGTATGTATGTATGTATGAAAGGTATGAATGTATGTATGTATGTATATGCATTGTTTTTAAAATAACTACTTGTTTACTGTGTGTGAGTTTTTTTTTTTTTTTGTAAAATTTATATATAAAACAAAAATACCATTTTTTTTTTTTGTACAGAAATTAATATACCTTATTTATATATTGCTTATGTATGGTATGAGTTTTGTGATGTGAAAGAGATTTGACTCTGTTTTTTTATGACCTGTACTTATTCTATAAATAGAGTTTGATACTCTTTCTATAATTTCGAATGGACCGATCCTTAGCTCATCTAATTTTTTTCTATTTAGTTTGTGCCCATTCTCCACATATACCATATCTCCTATATTTAAATCCAGTTGAGTCCTATTCTTATCAAATATTTTTTTATTGTAGTTATGAGACCTAATTGAATTTGCTAAGGCTATTTTCCTATCTTCAAACCATTCGGCTTGTGATTTATCTTTTTTTAGTTCATTAGGTAAAATTGAAACATCTGTACCATTCAACAGATATTTTGGTGCAAAGCCAGTTACTGTGTGTACTGTACTGTTATATTTATCTACACAGTTGTGAGCGATCGTTGTCCATGCAATTTTTTTGTCATTTTCATTTATTTTACATCTTATTTTGTTTACAAGCGTTTGATTGAGTCTCTCGTTTAAACCGTTTGAGAATGGGGTATTTACTGCGGTAAAGACTAAGGTTATTGATTTTTCATTTAAAAAATGTTTGAATTCTTTTGAGTTTATCCCCGGATATTGATCAGTGAGAAGCATCCCAATTGAATTAGAATCTGTTACATTATTAACTAGTTTAATGAAATCATTAGCGCTCTGTGTTTTGGAGGTAACAATGAAAGCAAATCGTGTAAAATGGTCCACTAGAAGGTGCAAATATTTTTTTGTTGAACGTGAACCACCAAAACCTCCGATAGTGTCTATGGAGACTATTTCAAAAGGTTTTGTGGCAGGACCTAAATGTGACATTAGACCGTATTTATTTTTCCCTCTTGATTTATTTTTTACACATATCTCACAACTTTTACAATATTTTTTTATATTAACTGTTAAATTTTTTGCTGTGTATACTGGATTAATTTTATTTTGCATTTGTTTAATACCTATATGACACATATTTTCGTGTATATCTTTAATAAGTTTCTTACTTAATTCCTCTGATAAAATAATTTTTTCATTTTTCTTAACCTTCTTGTAGTAAATATTGTGTCTATTAATTAAGTTAGATTTTATTTGTTGAATATGTTCGTTTTTTTGTTGATCTGTGATAATATCATTCAATTTTATCATATTTACTATTTTTAATTGTTCATCTATGTCTTGATTTGCTTCTAATACCGGGTTTCTACTCAAACAATCTGCTTCTATATTTTTTTTTCCCGGAGCGTATTTTATTTTAAAATCATACTGTGATAAATAGTAGGTTAAATCACCCAATTCATCATCTGTTCTAGACTTTATATTTAAATTTTCTAGTGGTTTATGATCAGAAAACACGGTAAATGATTTTCCTATTAGCCAGTATTGCCAATATTTAATTGCTTCTTTAATAGCCAAGCATTCTAAATATATTGCCTTTTTCTTTTTTTGGACTTGATTTAATTTTTTTGAGAAGTATGCTACTGGTTTATTTTTTCCGTTTGGCTGTGTTTGCTTTAAGACTGCTCCAATACCTTCAATAGATGCGTCTGTATAAATGTTAATTGGTAAATTTTGATCAAAGATTTCTAAGATAGGTTGTGAGCACAATAAATGTTTTACCTCTTCAAAAGATTTTTGACAATCTGCGAACCAAATGAATTTCTGGTTTTTTCGAAGTAAATTATGAAGGGGTTCTAATAATATTGCACTTTTTGGCAAATACTCATGATAAAAATTTATTTTCCCCAAAAATTGTCTTATATTTTTTTGTGTTTTGGGTGTTGGAAAATCCCTTATTGAAACTAAATTATCTCGTATGAGTCGTACTGTATTATTCTGTATTATGTGGCCTAAATATTTGACTGAATTCGAAGCAAACGTACATTTTGTTATTTTTAATCTAAATCCTTCTTTTTTTATAGCATCCAACAATTGTGTTAAATGATCAATGTGCTCAGAAAACGATTTCGAAAATATTAGTATGTCATCTATATAGTTTACAGCAAAATTAGTCAGCTTGTACTTTCTTAAAATATTACTCAAAATCCTTTGAAAAATAGCGGGAGATGTCTTCAATCCGAAAGGCAAACACGTCCATTGATAGTGTCCTTCTTGTGTAACAAACGCAGTTTTCTTTCTGTCTTCAATCCTAAGAGGAATAGACCAGAACGCTGAATTAATATCTAGTGTTGTAAAATATGTTGAATTTCTTGTCTTGATCACCAGGTCTTCGATTATTGGAAATGGTTGAGCTTGGGGTACCACTATTTTATTAAGTTCTCTAAAATCTATGCACAATCTTGATTTTCTGTTGTCTTCCTTTTTGAAAGCTAAAGTTACGGGTGCCGCAAATGGGCTATAAGATTGTTCTATTAGATTTTTGTCAAGTAATTTTGCAACTTGTTCCTCTATCTCCTTTTTATCGACTGTCGAACATCTGTAAGGTCTTTTACAACAGTATTTGTCGACGAGAAGGTCAATACGTGCTTCATATTCACTGACCGTGCCAATATCATATTTGTCTTTTGCAAATATTGATTTATACGTGTCAATCAGGTTATATATTTCAGATTTTTGTTGAGAATTCAAATTACTCATATCTATTTTAAAATCTTCTTCTATAATATGTTCATTAAAATTAACTAAACATGTATCTCTTCCATAATTATCTTCCTTAGAAGTGTATTTTTTATCTATAAGACCTTCCTTTTCTTGTGTATTTATTTCACCTTTTTTTTTTGAGTAACTTTTAAGTTTTCATCTTGGATCAATTTGAATTCTTTTATGATATCTAGGCCAATTAGAAAATCATATTTAAAATCTTTTCCATCAATAATATAAACGCTGGTTTTTTTTTCTATATCAAAAATTTTTAATGTTATTGTAGCCAAACCACCTGTCTTTTTAACACCATTAATTGTGATTAAATTATCACTGTTCAAATTCTTCATTTTTTCTTCCTTTTGTCTTATTAATTTGGAATTAATTATAGAAACATTTGAGCCTGAGTCATATATACCAAATGTTTCTAACTGTTTATTTATTAATAGTTTGACTTTAATTAATGGTGTTATTATTAGTTTTTTGTTTCTTTGCTATTTAGTTCAATATCTATTACTGAATTGTTTACAGTTTTACCATCGTTTTTTTAGGATAACGTTCATCTGTTTGTTTAAACCAGCACCTCTCTTCGGGATGGAACCGAATGCCTTTATTTAAATTCTCACAAGTTTTACATGGTTTTTGTTTATCAGCCTTTTCTTTGTTCTCATATGTATTTTTTTTATTCTTATTAAAATTTCTTTTGTTCAATATATGTTCATGTTTCCCAATTTCATTGTACAGACCTGCAGTTGATTTTATGGTTTCTTTATCAATTTTATCAATTATATAATCTGGTAATCCTATAACAATAAGATTTATCATTGTTTGAGTATCGATGTTCTTATTAACTTCTAACAACAGTTTTTCTTTTTTTGTGGCATAATCTAACAATGATCCAGCTTGAAATTTAAATGTAAATGCATATTTGACTTGGGACCAACCTTTACTTCCGTATGTTTCACAAAAGTTATTCTTCCATATTTTCCAGTCAGAGTTCACTGTAAATTTTATTATCATACTGCTGTACCAGTTTAAACATTGTTTTTCGAGTAAATGTTTTAAAATCTCAATTTTGTTTTCATCTCGTAGAATCTCAAATCTTCCACATTCACTCTCAAATTCACTAATCCATTGGTCAGCATTTAATTTATTTGAAAACTTTTCTATTACAAATCTGTCTGCAATTTTTCCGAGATTTTTATTTTCCGGTGCACTGGGACTAGTAGTGGTATTGTTTGAAGTAATAATCTCTCCTGTAATCTCTTCTAAATATTGGTCACCAAACTGTACATTTTCTCCTTCATCTAGATATATCTCTTTTAACTGGTGGGTTAATGGGATCCACACTGAACGTGTCTGATGTCTTTTTTTCAAAGAATTTTTTATTTTCATATATACATCTAAAGATATTATACCAGTGTGCTTACTTGCAGGCTTTAGCTCATCTGGCACATTATATATGTGCCCGTCCGGTGTTTCAATAGAGGTTACGCAAATTATATTTGTTTTACCATCCGTTGATCCCATTACCAGAAATTTAAATCGCAGCTTATCCATTTTTCTTGATTTTGACTAGAAATGTCGTTTTATAAGACTTTTTCTTAGGAACTGTTAATTTTCAAATAAACGATTTGTGTTGTTCTGAAAACAGAGTTTTATTTTAGTACTTACATTTTCACATAACTATAAATGACACTATTAACCTAAATCACACTATCCTACCTGAAAACAGAGAAACGACATTTAAAGTTTATTATCCAATCGTTAATTCCTTTTAAATATAATTATTTTCGTTGTAATTCTTTATCACACCAAAATGGCTTCCGATACCTCTCTTATTTACGTTCTACTTTATCGACAGTATTGGACGCCATTACATAGGGTCGATAAAGCAGAGCACTACTTTACCGACGCTTGGATAGCGCGGCATAATTCAATTTGAAGAAACGTAGGTAGGTAGTTTCTTTACACATATATTATGAAATCGTGCCATATTGTTTCCGATCTTAGAATAAGAATTACTTAATGTCGATGTCGTAAGAGAGCGCTTAAATTAAAAACAAAGCTCTAATATCTCTTGTAACAACAATGTTTCAAAAAGCGCTGGTAAAACTACAGTCAAATCGTGTTAATGCTTCTGTTTTTTCTTTTTAAGCTGGAATGCTAACCCTGGGCTCTGAAGCAGCACAGCTAAGGCTGAAACATGGATCACGCTGAGGTGGGAAGAAATGTCTTTTATAAACCTTGTTTGACGACCTCCTTGGCGTAGTGGTTACCATGCTAGTCCGCCATCCAGAGGTCTCGGGTTCGATCCCCGGTTAGGGCAAGTTGGAAAATGGCCTTTTTCAAATGGTCCTGGTTCTTGGATATTTATTTTTTAATGTATTTGTTACAAAATATAGTATCGTTGAGTTAGTATCCCCCATAACACAACTCTTGAACCTACTTTTGGGCTAGCTCAATCAGTGTTATTTGTCCATAAATATTTTTTTTATTTAAAACCTAGTCTACAACAAAACAACATTTGTATTTTTACCCGACTGCGTCAGAGGGATGATTATCTTTTTCGAGTGTATGTTTGTGTATAAGAAGATCTGCAGCCTAATCGACTTGATTGATTTAGGCTTCAGAGGTGTCGTCAGATTTGAATTTGGTATATAAAAATGCGGTCAGTTTTTTTTTTTACTGTGCTTGTTATCGTATAAAGTCTTCCACAACATATTGGAATGCCTTATCCAAAAATTGAGTACGCAGTTACCTGGCTGCGTGGCGCTAGTTTCGTCGCGGAGCAAGTGGAACGGTACCGGGGCCGACGACCCGAGATCGCCGATAACTCATCGCAGTGTTTATTCACTATTATGGAATCGGTTGAACACCATTGTGATTTGTGGCGAACATTTGTCTGTAAATGCTGACTTCTTTTATGTGAGCGATGGAAGAGCTATGTTTTTTGAAGGATTTTGCTTACCATGCTGGTTGACTTGCTGGTCTGGAATGAACGGAATACATGCGGGTATGGCAGTCTGGCTTTTCTTAACACTGTTAAGAAGCTTGATGACTTAGCGGTGCAAAGTGCTTGGTTGAGCAAGCATCGCTGGGTGTAGCATGGACGTTTCAATTGGCACTTTAATCAAAAGTTCCATGTGTTTGAAGCAAGTCCGCGTCAAACTCCCATTAGTCTATATTTTAACTGCTCACAGGTACTCGACAAACGTTTAGCTGATTATCAGAATAATTAACAAATCAATTTTAAAACGGAAGGGCGACTTTTTTGCTGATTCCTTCATATGTTTTTAGGGCAACGTATATAATCAAAATCGTGGACAGAAGAAGTTGAAATAAAAAATGGTTTTAAAAAATACTCGAACAAAGTATCCTTCCTCAGTTCTAAGCTCTACCTTGTATTTTTTATTCTTACTCCATCGAATAGCTTACCAACATCCGAAAAAGAGTCTGTTTATCCCAACAAACACTTGAATCTGAACAGATGCTAGGTGATTGCCGTAGAAGAAAAGAAGAACGCCTACCTGAGCCTAACGGTGCAGTTAGATTATGAGCGCAGAGGTCACGAGTTCGAATTCTGACGGGAACAATAAAACTACGGTTTGACCACAGGCGATTACTTAGTAAAAACTTTGAAACAGTTATCAAGAAGACAAAGTTAAACTAGTAAAGTACCGTTTAGATATTAAACGTTCACAATCAGGAACTGGTTTGAAATTTGATCAACTAAGTGTTTAATAACTTCGACATTCCGTGGACTATCTTGGGTTTTGCTCTCTGTGACTAGTGGATAACGCCTAAAGGAAAAGGAAAAAAAATACAAGGTCTGCACTAAACTTATATCTAAGTATCTGTTATACTCTCATCCCAGTTGCTTTTACCACGCTTACGATGAAACTTAGAAGTAAATAGGGCCTAGACATAAGAGTGACAGTTGCTAGTAGGCATTTTTAAGGAAGATCACATTCACAATAGTTTGTAAAACATTTCGCATAAACTTATTCCTAATGGTGAACGCACATTTATCCGAGCCGAACGCGTCGAAATGATCGAAGTTTTTAAGGCCTCGCATATCTATCCGCACCGAAAGAATCGAGCACGCCGAAAAAAATTTTTCCGTTTCCTTTGCACCTGTCGCGCTGTAATTATATGTGAATTGTGATGAATCTTGACGAGATTTTTATTTTCAGTGCTTTATTATTAATCAATTATGTTAGAATCACTCATTTTTGTAACGTTTTAAATAAATCGCAGTAGTAATTAGATCGCATGACTCTCGTTGCTCTTACGCACACGCTGTCATTGCCGAAATGCAAGCAATTCGATCGCATCACCCGCACCGAATTTGTTGACGTCACCCGAATTCGTCTAGGACTTTGTTTTTCTTCCAGATTCGGAAGATTCGACGCGGTCAGGTGTGCGAGGTTTCATAGGATTTTATATAAAGAATTCTAAAATTCGTTTCGTTCGGCTCGTTCGACGCGTTCAGCTCGTATAAGTGTGCGTTCACCTTAAAGGTTCACGTCAAGCAGGCGGCGGCTGAAAGAAAATCATAGGCTTATAGTTGTTAAGGTAAATCCGGCTAGTTTTTTTCTCAACTGCGCGTGGTCTTTAGCCCACTTGAGTGACTATTGGAATACATACTTGTACTTATTTATCATTTTTGAAGAATAAGAAAGCGCTCTTTTCACCCTATTTCATGCTCTAAAGTAGGAAGTAGCTTAAGATAAATATATCAGTCTTACGAGTATCACTATAAATGGAATATGACGATAGACCAAACGGGAATGAACCTCAATACATTAAATGGTTGTAGTTAGAGTCAAGAGAGAGCTGTATCGGGTCCGATTCGTAACCTACAAACATTCGTTAAGGATTAATTACCGTAGCTTCATTAGTCATCACCTTTTGCTTTTGATTCATAGTCTGTGTTGACAATTAACTCAAGGTAGCAGGTAATCTATTTTTACTCGTATCAAAAACTAATATTTGTTGATATCACTATTCCTAGAAGTGCGGATGTTTTTTTCTTTTTACATATGAAACTTGTGGAGAGCTATTGTTTCAAATTTTTAAGGCTACTTCAAAAAATGATATAGCATAAGATAATCACTGAGCGAAGATAACCAGCGAGACACGGAAGAGTTGAAGAGAAAATGTCAAAATCAGTCAAAATATAAAATGAGAAATAAATACATATTACATTATTAAAAAGTTAAATAGCAACCCTGGGTGTGATAAATACGCGCAGCAAATAAACAGGTTGCATATAAGGCGTATATCGATGATATTGAAATGTTGGAACTGGTTTGGAGCCCGAGGGAACGCTGTGACCCGGGAGGATCCAGGAACGGAACAAAATCGCGAGTTAGGATCTGTTGCCGACCGACGAGCGACGACAAAATAATAAAGACGCCATTTTATGATTTTTCTCACTGATTTTAGAAATTTCTTTATTATTGAATATAAATATATAATGAATCACACTGATTGAGCTAGCCTCAAAGTAAACTTAATATTGTGTTATTGGATACTAACCCAACGATACTATATTTTATGATAAATCATAATATGATACATATATCATACGTTATTTTATTACTACACTGGTGTCAGATTTTTAAAGGCATCTGACGTAGCTCAACAACCGTCATCTAGCGACAACAGTCATATTACACACTACTGTGCAGGCCTCATGATGTTTTCTTTCACCGGAAAAAAGTGAAGGTAATCGAAAATTAAATAGAACGTGAGTACAAAGTGACAAGTACAAGTCGCGCCTAGTGAGGATCAAATTCGGGTCTCACAGAAGCAGAGTCAGTGCCTAAATCTCATGGCCACCACCGCTTCAAAGTTTAAAAACTAGAAGAACCCGACTACGGGAAAATTATTATTAAAAAGTATAATTATCCAATTAATGCAAACACAGATTTTTCTCACTAATAGATTTATATTTCTGGATGGTATCAATTTTTTCATGCATTATCTGACAATTGCAGCTTGACAATTCATACACCAGGTTCTCTATGTCATACTCCAACCAAGACCCACAAAAGGAAGACGAAAACTCCACTTTGCATATAGCACAATACCACATCTCAAATAACCTGTCGTATAAATCCAAGAATAAGTCTAAAGGAATTGATGGTTCAGCTCAGTCTTAACTTGTTTTTCCGCCTGAGTCGCTGAGTTAAAAGTGGCGCTTACTATATTGTCTTCTCTTTGTTATTTAGGTCTCGGCTGGAGGAAAACTCCTAGTTAATAAAATCTTGCGCAGCTTCAAATATTAAAATCTTATTGTTTATTTGAAATTTTCCGTGTTTAGTTGATAAATTATCTCAGAAGATCACAATTATTATAATTTCTAGATGCTTGAAAACAGAAACACCACTGCGATATTCCCTAAATCTGCATCATTCAGATTTTCCCACAAAAAGAGATGAATGCGTACCGCATTTGTCTCTTTTTGTGGCATGACGCATAGACTTAGATCTTTTCGACAGACCTTCCCCAAGAATTATAAAAATTACTCATTTTTCAAATGGCTTCCTTTTGTTTATGGGCAATATATTATATTTGTCTTGTATTTTATTGTATTGTAATCACAATTATTAAGATTATGTAATTACTAATCTGCATAAAAAAAAAACAAACCTGAAGTCCCTCTCGTTTGTGAGTAAGAATTGATATGTTTGGGTAGAGGGTTTTTGACGACCAAATTTGTGTTACAAAAATTAACCAATCGTGTATTTGGACCACAATTACGTTGAAAAAGCGTTTTAGTATGCTATTAGTAAGTATCAGTTCCAAATGTCTGATATTCGCGTATAAAAATGAGGAATAGAAAAGACCCATTTCCACGGTGCGTCCCCTAAAATTAACATTTACTAAAATACATCACAACAGGGAAATTTCATATCACGGATGGCATATTGTCAGTACTGTGACTCAAGGTTACGCAAATCTCTTGAGCTCTCAAACTATAAAACTGACAAGACTTTTGAAGTCGCAAAATGGCAATGTGTCCTCAAAAATGGTAAAAAGTCAAGTCATTGCAGGGTCCCGCGACGAAACAAGAAAAAAATAATCTATTTTTGGCAACGTGTGTGTTTGTTGATGTGTTTTATTTTGTTTGTTTACTTGATATTGACCTGATTTCCTTACAGGTTTGTCAGAAGCTACTAAGGAAGGTATACTTAGTAACACGATCAAAAGCGTCCTTTTTGAAATGAAGTTATACCACCTACTGCAATCATCAACCTCGCGACAAAAAGGCGAACCAATAATGTGCACTTTTTTTAAATTCCTTTGTGGCCTTTGAATCTTGCGGTCAGCTAAGAGCGGCAATCCCAAATGCTCTGTCTGCCTCATTAGAGATAAAGACTTGATGCCATATTTGTATTATAAATTGGTTGAATTTGCCAACCCTACACAGAAGTTTGCTCGTATGTGTTGTCACCAATGTGTGCATGGGCCCACCGATGCATTGGTATTTATCTCGTATTAACATGCATCCGCTGCATTGATACCTCCTCTTTGTTCATCTCAAACCTCCTTATTAAGTTGAAACCGAAAAACGGTAGTTGCTTTATACTTTGTAACATGAAAATACTACTGATGCGGTGTCATTGAAATTTTCGAAATAAACATATACAATGTAACATTTAAAAATCATGGTTTGTTGTATGTTTTCATTATCAGCATTATCATCATCGTAATTATTTCCTGCTTTACCAACAAGAATTAAGTAAAACTATATTCTAACAAAGGTTTTGCCGTAGGCAAAGACAAGTGAAAATTGAAACGAGATAACGTTTATTAGACTACAAGATTTTCCGTGTAAGTAATAACGACAATAGTTTACGTTCACTACCTATCATGTCTTCATCCCTTATGGGATTATATTATAGGTAAAGTTTTTTTTTATCTCTAAGATGTAGTTGCACAAAAGCACGCACAAGAAGCGAATTTCTCTTTTGTAGTATACGTATGTGGAAATGTTTGTTAGAAGATAACTCGAGCATCTTTAATTGGAGCTTCATGAATTTAGTCGATCTTCTTTTCGTGTCGATGGTAACACTATATTTTGTCACTCCAGTATCGGGCCACATCGATAGCTACGTCATTTGCGGCCATCAGGTCTTCCCAAGTGCTGGTATTTGGACACCTGGGACATGTAAGTACGTGCTCCATAGTTTGTGGGGAGAAACCACACTGGCAAAAGTTTTGCGAACTGTTTATCATCTTCCACCTGACCAAATTATCTTTACAATGGCCATCTTCGTTCTTATTCTGTTTGACGACTTCCAAATGGGCCAGGGCTGATCGTTGCCAGGTGGAAGTTTCTGTCACGGGGCGATAAAATTGGCAACAGTGTGGTCTCTCTCCCAAAGCTTTAGTCTGACTGTCTCGGCATCGTCGTCCAAAGCGCCTACGCTTAATAAAAAACTATGCCGACTTTTCAGTCTTTGTGGAGCTAAGCAATAGTCAAATTTAATCGATGTAGCCAATAAACAACATGTGCCAAATCGATCAAAGCTTGCCGAGATATGGGGTTAACGAGTTCACACTTCGGGACGAACTACTAGTACTACTGTAAACATTAAAATAAGTCAAGAAATCCACAACACCTGTATACTAAGAAAGTATCGTTGTACAGAGATCACACGGTCTTAGCACACAACCAAGTGCAATCCGACCGCGGCGAGTTGTCTCACATTTCACGGTGATTTTGTGGCCGCTCCGCTGTCCCTATTCTGCCGGATAATACCCGGCCAAGTGTGAGTTTATGACAATATGTAACCTGTGCTGAGCCGCTGGCCAGCAATAAGTTACTTTTGTTTGTAAGCGTTTAAAACTATAGGACATGGAAAATAGTCACATGTTTCGTTAAATTTTGTAATGGTAGGTACGTTAATGCAAGTAGATATTACGGACAGATATATACCTATAGAATCTAACAAACTTTACTGGAACTATTCTGATCAAACATATTATACTAGATATCAGACAAATGTTTGTAGCAAGATCAGTCTATGATACTGAAGTACTTCCAATAAAATTAAGTTATTAAAACAAAAATAAAATTTTTCGTCCTCCGATACAAAATCCGTTTGGCCAAGCACTAATTTGAATGGGAAGAATAATACTTATTTCATTTTTCATCAATTGTTTTTATGAAAAGTAGTTAAGTTTCATGGACAGGACTTCAAAAATTTGGCTGGTGGTTAAAAATTCACTTTGTATAATAAATAAGTATAAACGAATACACTATAACGTCTTTATCCTTTATAGGGATTCCCATTTTACGCAAGACCCAAAGGCCACTTTTAGCGTAATGGTGGCCGAGAATGTGGAAAAAAAGGACTTAAACTAGTTACAGGTTGCTAGCAGCATGTCATATGAACATGATTCGTATTTTCGCCCATTCACTCGATCGACTTTTACGATCAGCATTGTAAGAGAAGCAGCTGTTACGGTTAAAGTTTTCCTTTTTTTTCCAGACCAGCGTGAAAGATTCTATTTAAAAGGAAAACTTTTTCATCCAACTGAAACATGAGTAAGCTCTTACAAACACAGCTACAGCCATAATAGACATAACTGCTATTTTGTCGCCATCCACCCAGTATTGTAAGCAATAACAATATCGATTTAACAGCCGCCACATGTAAAAGCACTCTGTAACATCGCAAATTTTCCCCTATTCTACAGAACGAAGCGTACCGATTAAATGAGGTGCCCGCGTTTCTCCAGATAGCCAAGCGTGCTTTTCTGTCTCTCTTTAACATCCCGTTAAACATCGGACCTCTCTGTCCCTCTCTGCGCAGCCTCATCTCGCCGGCACCTCGCCGTCGCCTTCGAGTCACATATTTTATTTGTGGAGCCTTCCTGCATCCAGAGCGGTCTAAAGCACCCCATACATTATGCGGACGAAATCGAACAAAAGTTGCGAGAAAACAATTTTCTGGAATAGAATTTTGCAACGAACCTTTCACTGTTAAGGAAACTAGATATAAATACATTTAATGGTTATCTGTAAGACACTTTACTCTTTAACGTAAACGATAGGTGAGAGGAGAAGAAGACACTTTGCTCTTTAACGTAAACAGAACCAAGGATAGCATGATTCAAAGGTCACATTGGATAGTAAACAGTAATGACAGTACTGAGGTTTAGGCTATTAGGTTTCCTTCCCGTTCATTATCTTTATCAACTTCAGCTTACGTGGAAGAACTAGCGTCGAGTGGATGAAGTATACTAACAGGATTAGATATAATTAAGCTAACCACAAAGATACAAATGCCAAGAATGCCAGAAATTATAGAAAAAAAAAACGCTTTTCCGAGTCTCACATAACACATGGTCACATGGTCATGGCCATCATTTCGATGCAATTGGACAATAAGCAAACCGTACAAGTGATTGTTTGAAATAGTTGTCATGCGTGCAACCTAATTAAACGCAAGGACGCATAATAGTTAGAGAGACATCCTCAATGTAAAGTAAGTTCTAAACAATACTACTCCTCACATGAATGCATCACAACTCTTGTTAAGTTTGTTTAACTTACTATCAAAGAAACATTTCCTTGATAATTAACATGCAGATTTCTACTTTCTGTTCCGGGGAAATCTGTGTCTGGCATTGAATGGCGGAATTATATGTTTGTCGCGTCTCGGAGACCTGCCAATAATATTCACCCACACAGTTACCTCGATGCAATAATCGTGGCCGATTTTATGCTTATAGGAGTAGGGCGTAGGATAGGTGGTAAATATAGTCGGGTATTGCTGGATTCCAATGATTCTTTGTCCGTGTATATTTCACAGCTTTCTTGTTGAAGGCATCTGGATATTATGTTGTCAGGAGTAAATTGTTTAAGCTGGTAATTTGATTTAGCGACTATGTGAATGAGTAGTTATTGTGTATTTGAATTCTTGTTCGTTATCGGTGGTTCATCAGCTGTGTTTCAGAGCCCGGGGTATGCTTTTCAATGGTTACACAAGCATGCTGGAAACCATGCAAAATCAAGAATAAATAGCAGGAACAGTTTTGATTTTACGCCAACAATGTTTGGAAATACATTTGTGTAAAAAGTTTAATTCCTCTTTTTAACTTGGCTCTGATACGCTGCCGCGTGTCTAGATAATCGGCTGCCGCTTGACGTCAACTCTCCTTAAGATGCAGTTGTAGCACGAGGTGTTCTTTATTCGCCTCTTACGACACTCACAAGAAGAGGTGAAAGGGTCCTATTAACAATATGCAGGAAATCACACGGCCGATCATTATCTATACACCATAAATAAAAACGTCCACTTCTGTTAAAAGCAGCAAGCACAGGTCCGGACATTGTCGAAATTTTCCGAAATAATTCAGATACTGAGGTCAAAGCAGTACTGCGTTTCCCGAAAATGTGACAATCATTGGAAGGCTGCCAGGGCGCCGCCTGTGATAGCGCGCCATGAAGAGTTTAAGTTTAAACAGACTGAAAAAGCCGTGAAAAGAATAAATATGAGGGTACTTGATAATATTTACTAATATTTCTTGAAACATACATTATGTAGATACCTATTCACTTCAAAAACGATTGATAGCTATTTTCCTTAATTTTTAAATTGAAGTCCATTATTCTTTATCTAAGTTTCTATTTTTATACGAGTATAATGACACAACTAGATCTCTCTCTATACTAAATAAAAATATACGAGAAGATAATAACGGTGTTGTTAATTTTTCCTTGAACATATATGGAATTTGAATACGCGTAACTGTCGCCTTTGTCTCGCCTCTTTGTTTCTATGCCTAAGTTTTCTTCCTGGACAGTTCACTGCAGTTCAAATAGAACCTTCTTTGTACCTTTTTTTAAGTAAAAAATATTAAGTGAAACTCACATTTTTACTAAATATTCGCCGAAATTATAAAACTAGTTTTATAACACTTCAAACACAAGTATAACACAAAATTAAGTACGATGCAAATGTATCGTCATATCTTTTTTCCACTAATTCCGAAGGCGGCGGTATGAAAAGAATGTATCGAAAATACATAAAACTGACACGCAAGCCTCACGCGGTTGGACCATAAAATATTTTGCGTACGTCAAATAAAATAAGACACAAATTCAAGGTCCACAATATTATCGACACCGGGAAGATCCAGAATAAATTCTGTCAAGAGATTTCTTCTTCGGAGCAGTGTATGTTACTGAGACGTAAAGTTTAATATGCTGTGAAGGTTCTATACACGAAGGAAGACTATTTTAGGGTATCATACTGAAATGGTAAGAGCGGAATCCAAACCATCCATTTGTCATCTCTGTATGTATTTATATGTCTATTTAGTTCCCCTAAACGAATGCTCTCAACTTAAAAGGATTCTATAGTTACGTAAGTTTCTAGGTGAACATAAATGGTTAAAATGAATGTGAAAAGAAGACATCAAAAAATACCTATTTGAAAGCTGATTGTCCCGAGCTGACTACATATAATATAAGTAAGTTACAAATTAATATTCATTTATAATTATTATGAACATAAATTGTCTGATTCTTTCTATCGAAACAAATTCGTCAAAAAATATTTGATTTGGATTTCATATTATATATAGGTATTAGAATTTTATAATGACTTGGAATTAAAGGTAGCTACAGAACCATCGCTGAGCGAATTTCAAATTAAATTTGACCGATTTTTTAAGACAGGTATTGAGCCCATGACGGCCAATTAAGCCCAAGTTAAAATTTCCACCACATCCAAGTATGACCACGTCCGTTGTTGACTAATTTGCAAAAGTGTGAATATTATGCGTACCCAATTCACCAAGCAATCGAACTACCATGCATTTATGTGGGAATGACACCGAAGTAAACAATAGCACGGAACCATCTCAAACCGAATCTCAACTCGAACTTTACCTGTTTTTAAACTGTTGAGTAAATTAGTTAGTACTGAGCTCATGAAGGTCCGAGTTGAAATGTTTTCTTCGAAGTTGTCCCGTAAATTAATGAAGTGCGTTCATAAAATGAGTAGAATGTACTGATGGTCGCGGTAACTCACCGTTGAGACTGTAATTGTTCTGGCCTGTTGAAGGAATTTGCACGTTTGTGAATCATCTTATATATCTGTCTACATTAAAGAGCTGGAGTATGATTTACTTTACTATATTTTATACTTGTGGTAGAGCCACGCTACCGGCAAAACTCTGTTTTGCTAGTAGCATGAATGGGCCGGCTCGTCCGTGGAAGTACCACTCTCTCATAGAAAATCGACTTCTGAGTAGTAGCATCACCGCTTCTATGCTTCGTTTGGTGAGTGTGAGAGCCGGAGCCCTCCCCCTTCCTCCCCTTCTCCTCTCCCTATATCTTCCTGAAAGGCCGGTGGCAACGCTTCTGTTACACCCCTGATTTTGCAGTTGTCTATGGGCAGCAGTGATCACTTATGTTCAGGTGACCCACTTATTCGGTTGCCGCTCTATGACACAAAAAAAAAGAATTTTCTTCTATTTGTCTCTCTCTTCCGCCATTTGTTTCATAGCTATGCCTCGATCTCCATGGTTTTTTTTTTCGTTTCTAATTTTCCTTCAATTATTATTCTTTATGAAATAGTGCTATTGTATCAGATTAACTAACATCTTTGCTGGTTCTTATTAGGTTTTTTAGTGTTATTGTTTCTTTCATTCTGGCCTAGAAAAAAAACCAGCTGATTTTCTTCTCGCGCAGATTAAAAAGTCAGTCAAGCTATTGAGCGAGAATTAGAATCATATTTGGCGATGAGGCTACTCCACTGACTATTTTGAGTCCTTTTTTCCGTCTTCACGCCTACCATAACAGTGACCTAGGTCTTACCACCCTAAGATGTGTCTACCCTATTGGCGATAATTTGATGATTGATGTGTTAGTGTGTGTGTCAGCCTTTTCCATTAGCATTATTTGCGAAATCATTTTATACATTAATTGTCTTATTTCAATCACCTTTTTTTTAATTTTTCATATCATTTATTAGATTTTTATTCAGTTACTATTGTGTATTCTTGATAAGATTTGCATAGGGCAAGACTCCTACCTGCTGGTAAAATCTCAAAATTGTTACATCATACTCTGTTAAAAATAAAATAACTATAGCAGCTAGATCAGGTTTTTTTTATAAAAGGTGTACATTTTGGAGTATTTTGTTGTATTTTACTTTTTATAGATATTTTACAAAAAAAAATCTAATCTAAGATTATTAAAAATAAATATAGAAAAGAAGTAACATAATTGTAAAATATTATTTTCATTCCAACTCCGAAGTTAGTGTATAATATTTATAACCCGCTATTTGTACAAAAAGCAGTAGCCGTCATGCTCCAAAGATTTAGAGTGGTATCAGAGATTACAATCACCTTCCATGAACTGTAAATAAGTATTGACAAACAAAAATAGGTGGCGAAGATTTGTGTAACGGTCACAATTAGATCAAGCTTTGAAATGTCTTTATTTATTACTTTTGATCTTGTAAAGCTAGAGTTCGTGAACAACATAGGTATCAACTTAATGATTGATACCTATGTTGTTCACGAACTCTAGCGTTACAATAATTGAATAAATTATATTTTACTGAAAAGTTTACTGGTAGATACAGCAGTTTTTAGTTTTTCACTGCTATACAGCACTGCTTTGGCACAGTGTCCACTTTTTACTCCTCCGAGCCAGAAGGATGGCTTTTCGAGTCTATGTATGTACATATATGAATCGCACTAAAAACATAAATGTGAAAATGGAAGCCAAGTTCAATATTATGTAATAGTGTAATTGTCGACTTCGCTGCCATAAGAATTGAGATTTAGATAGGTGTTAAGTTCAGTAGAGAATCTTGAAATTTATTTATACATCTCAACAGTACAAGATAAGCAGAATAGACAGTCTATAGACTATCAAGCCTGCCCTTGCTGGGTAAGCTTTGTACAGCTTTGTCGACTCACTTAAGTGATTTATACACATATTATATTCTTACCGATAACCGGAAAGCTTGCATGAAAAGAGTATTTAGTGACGAAGCAAAAGAGGTTTCCAAGGATCTTATTAAGTCGAGATCCATAGTCTCTGCCTACTCCATGGGAAACAGGCGTGAAAATTTTTAAGGTAGACAAGACTTTCGCGAACATAGTTTGTGAGTGACGACTGTACCCAAATAAAGCAATGTCAGCGCATCACTATTACCCGTGCCGCAGTAGCTGCAAGGTTGACGGCGACTGTCGTGCGATTTTTCCTGCTTCCTGTACTTTTGCATGAGTAAATACACTTGAAAAACAAAACACAGACTCTATGTTTTAGGAATGGCTTTTTATGGCCTATGCTCAGGAGTGCAGTGATGTGGGCTGATAATTTTTCAGTTTATTTGTAATATTGAAAATGAATAGTTTTGACTTTGTTTATAAAAAGTTAAATATGCTATCACAAAAATTAGATACCTACCAAAATTGCAACGAGTTCAAAGAAACCGTTCATATTTCTTATTTCTTTCAATAGTCATCCTCCGTGAGCAATATTGTTATAAACTATTTCAACTCTTATGTTTTTTTCAATCGCAATGAATTTGATTTAATCTCTCTTTTTATTATACTATATTTAATTATATATATTTATTTATTTACATCGCTTGCAATAGTGCAATGACCTGCATGGGATTGAACGGAAAGAAATAAACGAGTAACGGATGACAAGAACAATATACTGACGCATAAAAATATTTTGATTTTAGTATAAATGAACTCTGAAGTTCTTTTTTTCCTCATCCATCCTTTGATTAAAATAATAACTGCAATTTTTATGGATGTTTTCTTCACTAGCTAAATGTACATGACGAGAGTCTAAATAGTCTTACTTAAGATGTACATGTTTGGCTAGGTGAAGTTAAAACCATACTATATAAGAATACCCTAGGAACTACCTAGGGTATTCTTATATAGTATGGTTCAATTGAACTCAAACTGACCGCTAAATGTAGCAATGCTAAATAACTGCTAAGTCTAAAAACTATATAAACTAATTCAAAGCTACCAAAGAAACCAGTGATTAAAGGACATGAGATAGATTGCAGGAAAACACTGATGCAGGTCGCTTTCGATCGGTGATTTTGGAAATCTTTGAGAGAGGCCTAAGTCTAACAGTGAATTTCCTGTGTCTGATATGAAAAAAAAGCATTGAACTCGCAGCAAATTAGATAGCCCTCTATCTGCCAGTCTTTACTCACGTTATGTATCACAGCGCGGAACAGCCTTGCTCATCACACAGAGGTCGCCACCCGAAACGTTTTTATGCATATTCCTCCTTTATGAATAAACATGGAGAAAGAGAAGCCAAATTTCTCAAGAACGACAAGTATATACATTTACAATAGTACATTAGCTTCAATAAGGCATGTGTGCCGTGTGGTTTCGACATAGTATTTATATAACCACTACATCTATTCCTTTATTCCTACCAGAAAGAGATGAATAATATGCATTATTAGAAGAAATATATTTTTTAAATTCCAACATGAGTCATCTTCCATCCAGCAATCTGGAAAGAAAGAAAAATCTAAGCTGCTTTCCCATCCTTTGGGTCTTTGTTTATGCCATAGAAGACGTAGTGATGATAGACCATGAGTTAAATTGGTGAGGTTGCTGCGATATACTTATTTTCTTTCCTTACAAATATACAATGTGTATTTTTATAATTGGTCAAACGAAATCTGCGGATATTAGACGAAATATTATCGATAAAAAACCGGAAAAACAAATCGTTCATAACACTTGAATTTTTTTTTTCTGAAGGTCGTATTCGATTTTTATTTTTTTCTCTTTAAGTACACGGTGTATTTTCTTCAAAGTTGTCGCATTTGAAAACTACAAAATTTAAAAAGCTAAGAAAATAAAAAAAATAATTAACAATACCAAACAGGAAATTAGTTAAAAATAATTTGCGAAAAAATTTAAGTGCCTTGATTTTTTAAATGACTAACATTACGATTTTTTTTTTTCGTTTTTTTATCGATAATATTTCATCTAATATCCGCACATTTCGTTTGATCAAGTATAAAAAATACACATTATATAAATGCACAAGTAACTTTGTCTGTCTGTTGCCTCTTAACGCTTCACTTCAAAACCATTTTAGAGGAAATTCGGAGTGGACATAGTCTGAGACCCGGGAAAGGACAAAGGGTACTTTTTATTCCGGTATAAAGTTTCCGTGGCATTTTCAAAAATTTACGCCACGCGAGCACCGCCGAGGGTATTAGTTAGTAAGAAATAAAGAAAACAAGTAGCAGTTCTCAGTTCGGAGCGAACAACTTACTAATTTATCAATAATTTCGACCTGTTATTTAGTGTCATACATTACAATAACATTCACACCCAGACGTATCATTAAACAACTGCATTTATCTCGCACTGACCTCGGTCACACTTGCCTGATTATTGCCCAACAATTTCTTCAATTGGACTGCCAATCGCCATTTCCTAACCTCCATGTGTGTTAATTTTTTTTTAATCAAGGCCACGCTTTGGTTACAGGAATAATGAAACTTATGAAATACCTCTGTGAGGATGGATAGCGATGAATTTAATAAACGAAAGATATTTAGAAGATTAAGAAGAATAAACCACAGTAGTCACCTCTGATTGTTCGTTCAAAAATTTTCAAATCACCAATATACATTCAATTATATCCGATACAATTTTTGCAGGGCGGTGATGTCACAAGCCCTTTCGGAACTTTGTTGCTATACTTTGTGAAATCTTAAAGTATCTAAGACTAACAGACTTATGAAAATTTTATTTTTATGACCCCTCATCATCTTTTTTAGATGACAATGCAATATAATCGTAAGTTATACTCTCTGAAGCGGGCTCTTCGATCAGTTTATACAACGTTTAACGGAAAGAGGTATCAACCCTAAAGGGAGTAACCATACTTATTAATGTGAACAACCTTTCCTCACCTCCATACAAAATTAAATACTTACCGTGCCTAAATGCAGATTTACTTTACGATTTCAGGGATGGTCTCATTGTAAAAGTTGTTCACATTGATTAGTTTGTTTACTCCATTTCGGGTTGATACCGCCTTTCCGTTACACGTTGTACTTATTTATTCTTTTTATTTCTGTTCTTTTTAGTTATACTTCTATTAGTTTTAATTTAGTTCCTAGTTTAATCTATTGTTTTAATTATACATAATAAATTAATAATATTGTAAGATGACTTTATGAACTCTGTAACGATAATAGGCAACGTCATCAAATTTGGACTCATTTGATTTAATCCTGTCAATTATTCTGGACTTAAATAGTATCCAAAGTGTAATGAAGCCGCAAGGCACAATAAAAGCACAAAAATGTGTGTTTTTGTAAACAAACTGTTTGATAATCTAGTGCTCGGATCATGTCAATTGGCAGATTTGCGGTGTATACGGTAGGGCTACTTATGCAACTCGCTTTCACCGTGCGTTAAGCGGTGAGAGTCCCTGAGATAAACTGAGATTGCCTATTACTGGATGACTGACCTGGGAAAATCAGAAAGTAATACTGCGATCACGAAGAAATTTATGGTTTAGGCTACCTAGTTGCTTATAAATACGAGAAAAAACCCCATAAACTTTAGATATAAAAGTGAACCTTCATTTAAGGCAAATAGAAAAATCTATATTTTTTATTTATGCAACCAAGCTGAAATCGAATAAAATGCAATGCATAATATGGTTTATCCTTTTGACTCGAGAAAAAGAAGATACTACAAATCAAACAAGCCCAAATTCTATAGTCACTTTCCAACCTCATCATGACACCAGCTCTGCGATACGAAGCGATGTATCTAGTTTAAATATCTCTGCAAAATTAAAGCTTTAAAGATCTCTAGTGTAAATAGTTCAAAACCATTAAAAAATTAAACTAAAACGTTTAAATTATGAACTCAACAACAAACAAACTTATCTATAGCTACTATTTGTTTTAATCAATGTGTTTTTAATAAGTATTCAAATAGCACCTCAATATTACAATCCAATACAAAATGACTGATTACTTTTGGCTAAACGGGCACACAACAGACAAGTGACTCGATTTAGATCAGATATAAAACCTGTTATTAATATTCTAAAACACTTATATGCTCACTTGTTCGCCGTGAACCATCAGGCCCTTGAGGCTGCGTATTGGAACTAAACCTTTTCAAGTTATTACTCACTTATGGAAGGTCTAACAAAATGTACTTCTTAGCGTTTCGTTCACATACGAGTATTGTTAACGAAACAGAAAAATATGTAGTTACATAGTAACTTTATTAAAAATCTAATAGGCGCACTTAAAGACATAGGCTTTCTACCAGTCAACCCACTGGTGATGCCGCTATATTTTTTTTTATATGTACAAATAACACTGATTGAACAAGCCCCAAAGTAAGTTCGAGACTTGTGTTATGGGATACTAACTCTACGATACTATATTTTATAACAAATACATATATAGATAAACATCCAAGACCCAGGGCAATTTTAAAAAAGCTATTTTTCAACTTTCACTGATCGGGGTTCGAACCTGGGACCTCTGGGTGGCGGACTAGCATGGTGACCACTACGCCACGGAGTACTCCTCTAGTAAAGAATAACTTCAAGAACCATATACCTCCAGCGACATGATTTTTAGGGTTCCGTAGTAAAGAAGGAACCCTTATAGTTTCGCCATGTCTGTCTGTCTGTCTGTCCGTCAGTCCGTTACTCATCGACTATAAGTACTAGAAATCTGTAATTTGGTATATATTGATTATGCGGAAAAAGTGGTGAAATAAAATACAATTTTTTTTTTATGTTAATTAAAAGTCAATTTTATTTTCTCGACTAACCAATCATGTGGGATATCATTAAATAGCTCTTTCAAAAATGTTAAGAGCTTGTAAACACCGTTTTTTGATTTAGGGATCCGTTTCTGAAATATTTGGTTTTATAGTGAAAATTTTTGTTAGAGTCAAGTGTCCCCCCTTATCCGCTAAACGGTTATATATGGACACGTGAAAAAATTCACAGCAATAGTAAATATAACGAAGTTTAAAAGAAAACTATCAGAGCTAAGTTGGGTTTACAAATTAAAAAGTTATAGGAGATCAACTTATAAAATGTACTCGGAAAAGGAAAATTTCATACAAATTCAATAGAAAATTAGTTTTTAGACGTTTTGAGTGGCATGAACTCAAGGAAATCGTCAGATATCCTTGTTTTTAAACATAACAAACGAAATTTTAAACAAAATTACATACAGATTGAGATAATCTTGAAAGACAAATCTCTCTATGAAATGTATAACTTAAAGCAAAATAAAAAAAACGCACTAAATATTTTTTTACTTTTCTTGTCTTAATATCACCACCACTAATAAAACAAAGTAAACTAAATTTAAAGCAATCGCGCAAACAATGTCGAAATTCGCGACAGAAGATTACTTGAAGCATAACAACTTACGAAAATGACTGTAAAAGGAAGCGTGGTTATTATTAAACGTGTGAGTCAATGGAACAAGTCGGGACGGGTGCTTCTCGGAACTCTTTTGTTGCATATCATTCTCATTGCCCAATAAGACAAATTCAGAGTTGACGCATTGACGCACTGACTGAGAAAAACGCAGAAAAAACGCGCAAGTTCAGTAAAGCTTTTTTATATTAGCTTATTATTTTCCACTATAGATTCACTTGCAGTTATTCCTTTTAAAATGCAAGTATGTGTAACCTTGCCTTTCAAAGGTCTCAATAATGATTTTATGCTCAGAGTTTGCATACTCTCATTCAACTTTTGTTTTGTCTCTTATTTTTTTAAAGTTATATTACACAGAGTTATCGACTGACCAAAGGGATTCCAAACAGGGCATATTAAATCTTCTGCAGTCTGTAAAAAGGCTGCTCGTAGAGCCACGCTAACGCTGTTAAGCTACTTGTACAAGTACCTGTATCAGAATTTACTCTTTATCTAGTAACGATGGATAGGAGATTGTCAGATTTCCCTAACGTTAGAGAAACAAAAATGCAGATGTTCCAAAATTTAGAGAATATCAGAACAAAATGGATACACGGTTTATTTACTCTCTTTATAATAAAAAACGAATTCCTAATATAAAATTTCGTGTCAATAAAACGGTTTAGTGGAACGCTCTGGCATTTTCTAGGCGTTTTTCTAGCGTTTTTAAACGCCGGTGCACAAGCATGTGACAGAGACGCGGCGGCCCTCCGTGGGTCGCAGTCGCAGGCGCAGGTAATGACACAAAACGACACACACGCCGCTGCATAACTCACACACCATCACAACAGATCCGACATACAGCCGCCTTAATAAATAGACCACTCGGTGATCGATGCTTTCATTCTTGTTTTTCGGTCTACGATTTGAGTTACGACGTCTATTACATCGATGTATTTTTTGTCGATGTTATGTTATAATTTAGAGGGCAGTCACTACATTATGTACAACATAGTTTTAATTTATTTTAGACCATATGAAGCTGCTGTTTGGAAGATGCCTTTAAGCTCCTGGAATGGGAAGGACTGGATATTAACCTTAATAGCGAATATTTCACTCACCTTTGACGACTTCTGTGACCTAGTGGTCATCATCCAGCTGTCACATTAGAGGTCCCGGGTTCGATCCCCGGTCAGGTCATAATGGAAAATGATCTTTTTCAGATTGACCTGGGTCTTGGATGTTTATCTATATATGTGTATCCTATAACACAAGCCTCTAACTTACTTTGGGGCTAGCTCAATCTGTGTGAAATATCATATAAGAAGGCTCAAGGTCGCCCAATGAGCTATGTAGAGGGCTATGCTCGGTGTTTCTCTACGTGATAGAAATAAAGAGATTCGTAGAAGAACCAAGGTCACTGACATAGCCCAGCTTCTAAGCTCATTGAAGTGGCAGTTGGCAGGGCACATAGCACGAAGAATCGATGGCCGATGGGACAGAAGGGTTCGTGAAGGGCGGCCACGTACCGGCAAACGCAGCTTGGACACCCAACAAGGTAGTCGGTCGACCTTAGGAAGGTTGGAGGAAAATACTGGATGCAGGCCGCTTCCAATCAGTCGTTTTGGAAAACCTTGGGGGTGGCCTATCCCATCCTATCCATATCTTTAGCAGTGGACTTCCTGCGGCTGATATGATGATGATGATAAAGCTGTTAATCTCTTTGTCTTAAGCGGAGACTTAGATTAAAGTTTTCAAGTTGCCTACTGCTGACACAGTCTTACTATTGACGTCCAGGGATAGCAATCGTATCGTATTCGTTCCAAATAAGAAACTTCTCACGCTGTCCATCTTTACGGTAAGCGGATAGTGTTTGATGAAAAAAAATATTATTTAAATTAAAAAGGGCGGGGTTTTATACCTGTTGTAAATTTTTCAAGCAGATTTTTTTTTATATATTAATACTTTAACTTATATGTCCATTGTCTTTGCAAATATTTTTAACTATCACTAGGATAGGAAATAAAATTAACTGCCAATATTTCCAGTTAATTATAGAGAAATTCTACTTCTGAAAATTAGACCATCTATTGTTACAAAAATAGCATTTCATTGTTAGTTCTAGTACGAAAGCGCACTACAAGCAGTAACCCGGTTTTTGCGAAGGAACACAAAACATCTACGGTACAGAAGGAAAACTTGCTATCTATACGTATACTTAAGTTTTTACAACAACAATATAAGTAAAATTGGTATCGAAATTTAGTGCATTTAGCGCTAAATTGAACTACCTATTTTACCAAGCAAATTCATTTATCACAATAAAATCCACTGTAATTGGGTTATTTTCCTAGAATAGATGATAAGGAGGTTCTAACACCCAACAATATGTCGTGTGAGTTAACATCATAATACACACACGACCACCTTATAAATATAATAGTGCAGAAAAACATTTTTCTTAAATTTTTCGAGCAACACAAATAACCTGATCGATTAAGGGTCCATGAAAGTATACTTAGTCTACTTAGTGCCTAGTTTATAATGTGCTTCTTCTATAGCTTTTACAATTTGTAATAATAAGCACGCTTGACTGCGTGATTAGATGCGCCTGCGACCATCCAGCGACCTTTGGTACAACTCGCTTGCCTAAGATGGGATGACATCATTGCTTGGTAATCTTCTTCAATCAATCTAATAAATTAGCTAATTATATACTTTATTTGGCATATTTTAACGCCATGTAGATAAATGCTAAATGCTTAATGAATTATCTTTTATTAGGTTTTAGTTTTTATTTTTGTATTAGTAAAGTATTTTAAAACAAATATCATAACTGGCCATCAATCCATTCATTTAAATTTAAGAGTAACGCTTGTCGGTAAATTTTCTTCCATTTCTGTCTTCCGTAGCCAGCATTTTGACGTCTTGGTACGACACCACTCCTACTTTCTCCTCATTTTCGTCATCTAATCTTCACGTCAACTCATAATAACCGATTGAAAACAGTCACTTTGTCCTTGGTCAGATCATCTGATCACTTTGTAGATATTTATTTGTTTAATATTATTGTCCATTAAATACAATTGTACAAACAATTAGGCGAACTTAACGCTAAAACCGCTGTCTACCAGTTAATCTTCAGCGTTGTGGTTTGTAGACGTATGTTCTGAACTGCCTTTTCAGTCATGGTCCTCTTTAAAGAACCTTTCTGCCCAACGTGTATAGGCTTTGTAGCCTGTGTCACGACCAGATTCACTTCATATTTACTTATATAGATTTTAACGCCTTTATCCCTGACGAGGTAGACAGAGCCCTGTAGGCCAGGCTTAGCTTGATGATGGGCGTAAATCTGATGAACACAAAAAAATCATGATATCTCCGTTTTCCTTTAAATGGGGGCAGCACTGGACCCCAAAAATTTAAGGTAGCCCGAGATGGAAAAAAGAATCAAAATAAAGATGACTTGCTAGGCAAGGCCTATAACATGATTGCAATCTCGTTCATTCCCTCAATTGGTTTTTACGATCTATGCGGAAAGAGAAGCAGCTGGTATATTTAAAGTTTTTTCCAGAGACCTCCGTGGCAGAGAAATTTATATAAAGGTATAGACTATAGATGTATTAATACATTATATAACTAGCTCCAGATCCCTTTTAAATATAAATACAGGCAGGATAAAATTACAAATTTGCGTGTTATACAACAAAACACGTGGCCACAAAAAACCAAGATCACATTTAGCTGACCGGCGTGGGTGGAGCGGTACAGTTCTTAATAAGACAGCAATTACACGTATTAAAACAAACCGAGTGGGCCCGAAGGCCTTTATCCTTGTTTGGTTAAATGTGTCTCGTGGCTACGTCTCTGTTCCTATTATTTCGATCCTGAGTTGGTCACCATCTAACATTTACTTTTAGCCCTTTTTATCAAACATGTGCTAAACATAGGCCGCTTCAATTGAACTTTTTAATTTTGCATAAATGCGGTTTAGAACGAATCGTTTATTTATCTCACTTATATACATATTTTATTTACACTGATGGCGAGGTAGATGATGATGATATTTCAGGGGTTGTCTTTTCACCTGTACATACATACTGGTAATTTTTATTTTTGGTTTTATTTTTTGTTTTCTTATGCATAGATATGCCTCTATAGGTTATAATTATATGTTCTTATGTTAGTTGTAAGCAAAAAAAATATGTTATGAGCGTGATTTTGTGATTTATGGTAAGAGCTTTGACTTTTGAAGTACAAAATGTTTTGACGCCAGACTATTTAGAGCTTAGACCTTATAGTTTATAGCGACTGTGCAATTTTTAATTGAGATTTTTACACAACTTTCTTGTGTTGCTAAAAAAATACTTTGACTTCTTGGTGGTCAACTGCTTGTTCAAATAAAACAAATAAATACTCGTTAGAACCATAGATACCGTGTTCTTTACTTTTTTGTTTAAGAGTCCCCTTACCCTGGACAGAATCAGACTTTCCCATACAAACGTAGTCTACGTTTTATTTTGAAACGACATGTCGGAAAAATATGTAATCTTAAAGCAATTGCAATTATCTAGAGTTATAATTGGTTTTCGACGATAAAATTATGAACTTAAAAGAGAATATAGTGTATTATATCATATTTTACCATCAGTATGGAAAACTTCTACATCCTTATATTTTCTTTCAAGTTCATAATTTTACCGTCAAAAACCAATTATAACCCTAGATAATTGCAAATTCTTAAAAATTACAAATTTTTACCTACATCTGACATGTCGTTGCAAAACAAAACGTAGACTACGTTTGTATGGAAAGGGCTATACGTAGGGTAAGGGGATTCTTAAGTTTATGATAAATCAAGGCAACCTCATTTCTACTGGTGTAGACTTCACTAAATGTGAACTCTGCAGCATGACATTGTAAATACCACGAAAAAAATAAACTCAAATTCAAGTCTGTGCTCTCAAAAAATCGTGTGATACTTAACCGGTATATTACATTCAGCATTAGAATTCCGTCAAAGCCCAACATTTGAGTCCAAACAAGCGAAGCTCCCGACCAAGCGTGGGCAGCTAAACTTAATGAACTACATTGTCTTATTACTTTAAATGGAAGTACGGGTTTTTTCTCGGGTACACTGGTCTGGACACATGTAAATATGTCAGTGGGCGGGTTTCCGCTATCTTGACCAAGTAGGTATATTTTGTCCTTTAAACGTAGTTTTGTTTCTAAAGCGAGCTTCTTATGAATTTTCAATTTTAAAGAAAAAAGAAAAACATATTTATTCGGTGCATAAACATACAATTGTACCTTTTCATCTAAGATATTATGATACATTTTATCTTTGCAGATATTATGATATCATTTCTTTTTCAATTGCGAGGTAGATAGATATAAGTTGATGAGCTTTTTGGGCTCGCCAATTTTTTTTTAATAGCAAACAACGTATTGGCTTAGAGGTGATGGGCTAAAAAATCATCTGATGGCGACCACGTGTCGGCAAGTACGGTGTAGTGAACCCACCTTCTCAGCGACTAATACTGATCAGACGCTTTCAGCAATTTTGTAGGACTTCTTTGGGCTGGCCTATGTCCAGCAGTAGACTTTTTACTTACATCTTTAAGAATCCTTTTACCCTAGACTTTTCCATACAAACGTAGTTTAGCTTTTATTTTGAAATATCATGTGAGATTTCGGTAGTATTTTGTAATTTAAAGAAATTGTATATATCTAGGCATATAACTAGTTACAGTCAAATATGAACTCGAAAGAAAATATGAGCGTATAGAAGTTTTCTATACTGATGGTTAAATATGATATGATACACTATATTCTCTTTTAAGTTCATATTTGGAATGTGAAAACTAGTTATATCCCTTAATCATATGCCTTTCGCCAATATCTGATATGCCGTTTTAAAATAAAAGCTAGACTACGTTTGTATGGGAAAGTCAATTCTGTCTAGGGTAAGGGGACAAATAACGAGCAAAAATGACCCGGGCATCCAGACAAAAATATAAGAAAGTCATAGTCATTTAAAAATATAAATAAAATAAAGAAAAGACAAATTACAATATCAACAGTCTTTCAAATATTTAATTTAATAAGGCGACATCGAGGCGATGGGATGAGTCGGCCCGCCTAATCTCCATTTTAGCGATTAAAATAAAAAATACAACAATCAATTAATCAAATTCTCACCAGAGTTCAAGACACTGTATACCTGTATCTATTTCATAATAACAAGTCCATTGGTTCACATCTATTAGTCATACAAGTAGGTTTTGACTGCTTCAAACAGAGGCGGCCAATATTATAATCGAACTAACTACAGTTTAACTACCTACTAAGTAACAAGTTTAAAAAACTGCTATTAGCATATTCATATGTTTGTAATGGAGTATGTTAATATAACGGTAAGAACTAACTATTTTATGCGTAATAAATTTCTTTTTGCACAAATTAGTGTAATTCAATTAATCAATTGTATAGGAAGGGCGGTCACATGATAGGCTCATGGTTATCATTATTCAAGTCAATTTTTTAAATGAATTGTTTAATAACCGACCAAGTGCGAGCACACTAAGAGTTCTATAAAAATTACGTTTTTTGTATAGGAGCCCCCCTTAAATATTTATTTTAGTTTAATGTAATTTTTTATTTTTAAAATAAATGTACAACTTAATATTCTGTGAATATTTCATACGTCTATTTGTTGCCGTTATTAATATCGAGCAAAAAGCGGCAAAAAATCACGTTTGTTGTATGGGGCCCTTAAATATTTATTTTATTTTGTTTATTTGTTATAACGGCAGCAGAAATACATCATCTGTGAAAAAATTCTACTGTTCACCTATCACGGTACATGAGATACCTGGTGACAAACGGACGGCCAGACAGCGGAGTCTTAGTAAAAGGGTCCCGTTTTTACCCTTTGGGCACGGAACCCTTCAAATGGTAATGTTTGTTTTACTCGGAATTAGATGTCGAAAAGTACGTATAGTTACTACTTAATTTAACTTTTTGCTGTTTATTATTCACATTCGAAGAAAAAGAGAAATAAAGCAACACAATATTAATTATAGAATATAAATTGATCGATACTTTTAAAGTGTTGATCAATTTAAATTTATAAACAATTGGCCAAGTGCGTGTCGGGCCACGCGCAGTGTAGGGTTCCGTAGTTACGAATGCCAACTTTGAGTTCATGCCACTAAAACGTCTAAAAAGCTATTTTTCCATTGATTTTATATAAAATTTTTCTTTTCCTAAAGTAAGTTGATCGCCTTTAAATTTTTAATTTGTAAACCCTTCTTAGCTCTGATAGTTTTCCTTAAAATTTTATTATATTTACTATAGTTGTGATTTTTTCACGTGTCTATACAGGTGTGACCGTTTAGTAGATAGAGGGTGAAGTGAAAATTTTTGTTCGTTTTAAGAGTCAAGTGTGGGGAACACTTGACTCTAAAAAAAAATTCACTTTAAAAACGAATATTTCAAAAAAGGAAAATCGGTGTGTACAAAATATTCAGCGATACCCCCCACATTATTGGTTAGTCAAAAAAATGACTTTTTACTTAACTTATATAGGAGATACCCTAAAAAAACTTTTTACCCAATATTTTATTTTACCATTTTTTCCGCATAATTAATATACATACCCATGCCAAATCACAGCTTTCTAGTCAATGAGTAAAATCGCGGACGGACAGACAGACAGATATGGTGAAACTATAAGGGTTCCTTATTTACTACAGAACCCAAAAAACGATTTCAAAGTAGGTTTTAAAATTCTCTACATCGTAGATCCTTTCACCATAAAAACATGATTTAATACTTAACAGTCAGGCTTTGTTTGTTAGCAAATGAATCGATGTTTAACACCCAACCTTTTCCAGTTTTCATATCAAGTATCCGGATAATCCCAAAACTAGCAGGAGAAGTCTGCACAGTACATCCAGTGGTTGTTTCTTAGTGGACCAAAAATCTGATATTAGGAGTACAGTGGTAATTGCAGTCTAATCAGGTGATTAACAATAAAATTAAAAGTTTTTATCTTACAGTTTTGTCACATTATTTGAACAAAAGCAGATAAAACACTAGAGAGGGAAAAGGTTATCTTAAAAATAAACATCGCTATGTCACCTTGTGATGCATTTTTTACCAAGATTCATTGACTTTTATACAAAGACAATGTTTTGGTTCATGGATTTACCTATTGAGTTCGATATAATGTCCTAATAAGGACACATAGCCATAAGTGCCTTAAATATTATTTTATATTTAGTTACACTTTACGTATGAATGAACTCAAAGGAAAATTCTGCCTAACGCGCCACCATAAACATCATATTTTTTTTATATGTAGTTGTATAAACAGTCATACGGTCTGACGGTCAGTGTGGTTATCTTAGTCTAAATCAGAAATTAAAGCTGCGGTTGTCTAATATTATAAAGGTAACTTTTGTACTCCATATTTATTGCAATCTCCATAAGATTTTTCGTTTTTAGCCTATATGTATGTAGCCTTTATTAAGTAAGATATAGTGATAGTGCCTTAGTCAAGAAGTTAGTGAAAAGCAAAAGAACAAGAGGGTAGTACACCACATAGGTACAGAGTCCTAAAACTTAAAAAACAATGAGGGTGATAACGATGCTGAAGATCTCGAGAACAATAAGTAGTGATGTTCATTCGATCACGAGACGTTCAATCAAGAAATTGATAAACAATCAAATATTCATAATAAAATATTTCACCAAAAATTAACATGCAAAAACAAACATTTTCTTCAAATTCATATCTGTGTTATTAATGGTTATGATTATGTTATCATAACATAGATAACACAGTAGGTAACCTACGAGATTTCAGCTAATATGTAACAAAATATGTTCACTAATAATGCCAGTGTTTGTGAGCCAGTGGACACTTGGACAGCATAAAAGTAAGTATTGTTTTATTAATATACAATTTATGTTTTATGTCATACTTATATTGTTAGATATACTGAGAATCTTTGTTTTGTTTAAACATTTACATTGATCAAGTTCACCAATATTTTTTTAATTATATTAGTGTCGTTTTCTATGGATTGTTCCATTATATGTTTTAAAAACTCAAAGCTATTGTTATTTACTATCAATAAGGGGACTACCCAGTGTTTTACAATATTTGATAAGTCTCCTATCGCAATTATTATCACGCTGGCGGTCTATTGGGGCATCGTTTTTGCAGAAGTGGAGCTATGGTATATAGAGCCCACCATTTTACCAATAACCTAATGCATTAAATAGCCTTCTGATTTATGATATTTTTATTTTATTTTATGCTGTCCTAAGTTTCGCCCAGTTTCACATTAAGAATACACAACTTCAGCAGCTTTTAGAGCTGCTTATTTTCGTCAAAAGGCAATTACAGCATGATCCCATCATACTTTAATTTGACACGAAACAACAATGAATTTCAATAAATCGTTTAATTTATGTTACAGATGAAGATACTTTATTGCTTGACGTTACTGGCACTTACTCAAGCTAAAATTATAACTAACAGAAAATGTAGTGGATACAGTGGAAAATTTGATAGAAAAGTACTACTTTCTGGTTATAACAAACCTTACCAACTAGCCATCGACCCGAAAACTAAAACTTTATTCTTCAGTTATTCAACAAAGACATTTGACGAAATCTTTAAATCAGTATATTTTGACTTAGAAACTAAAACTCATGCTGTGATTCCGACAAACGGTAGTGGATTTGCTCACGCAGTTGACGTTATTAATGATAAAGTCTACATTGGAAGCATTGAATCTGGAATTTCAAAGTTTAATTACAAAACCAAGAAGGCTGACCATCTAAATATATCAAGAGACGGTATATGGCACATGTTCTTTAAAGATGGATTGTATTTTACTACATATCCTGATTTCAAGACCTATTTATACAAGGATGGAGTTGTTAAAAAGATAGAAGAGTTAGGAAATACTAACGTGCGTACTATGGGCGTTGACAAAAATCTCAATATTTTTTTCTCTAACTCTTCCGGATTGTTTATTCTTAAGAAAGAAAATGGAAAAATAGTTCAAGCAGCGGAATATGTTGTCAATGGCTTCACTACTGATCCTCATGGCAATTTGTTCTATTCTACACCTAAAGGTCTTTATTCAGTTGATGAAAAACTACACATTCAAGAAATTTTGGATGAAGATAACATTTTTGGAATTGTGATTGAAGGCGATAAGACCATTATTTATGCAACCAAAGAGGATATTATTAGACTTAAACCAAAGAGTGCTGAATTTTCTCTAGATTCACAAGACTAGAATGTGAGCCTATAAAAACTATTTTGTTTGCCAATGAATATATTGAAGTATAGAAAACCTTAGCGTAAAATAAATACCTTCAAATAACACAATACCTTTTTTATTTAATAGGTGCAGTAGAGTGGTTAGCGGGACCATAATATTATAAAAAATAGGCATTAATATTCATGTGTATAAAATGTGAATAAAAAATTATATATTAGTCAAGCAATTATGATTAGTGTTGGAAAGCAATGAAAGGCGGTTTGCAGCGATTGAAAAAAGAAAAGTAAAGATTTGTTTACGATGTCGCCATATGTAAATTACTTTAATTATTTAGTGGGAGTCTAGCATTATAATTAAAACCAAGGAAGGAGGCAGATTTCATTAGGATTACTTGTCTTGTCTTATTATGTAAGTGATAACATAACTAAAGTCACCTATTCACTTGCCTCATTCCTTTCTATTACCTAAAAATACTTCAGATGATCTATTACTTTTAGGAATGTCTATAAGTAATTAACTTGAAGTTAAGTAAGAATTCCACATTGACATAAATAATATAAACAAAAAAGAAACTAACTAAAACTAAACTAATAAATTACTTACTTATAAATAAAAAAGCCCTGTCAAATCGCTGTCCCGTGGAAACGTGCTTAGAAGGCTGGCAACATTGCCACGTTGTATGGTAATGCTTATTTTTGGAGCCAGATAAAGGCCAGCCTTCTGGTCACGCGTGATCATAGTCAATTTTTGGGCGACAGTGTTATATAATTTATGCGCCGATGGTCCCCACGGCCCCAAAGTTTCAACCACAAAAGGCTCAAATAAGTAAATATTGCCGAGGCTACTATATTTGCGCCGTTCGAGGTTTTCTGCAGCAGCTGCGACTGTCCCGGGTTTAGACCCTGTGACCGGGAGATGAGACGGCGCCAGAGTGTCGATACATGTAGCGTCCCACACAAGAGGCCGTCCCAATCTCCAGGGCACAAGGGTCATACCATCCGGTAATTTGCCGTCATCCCTAACCAGGCCGCTAGGTTCTAGAATGGCTGATATGTGGATGCTAGCAAGAACCCGGTGGATTAAATTATTTAGGGTAGCGGGACGCCCTGAACGCCCAGCGCTTTTACGACAAGAGAGGCCGTGGTGGCCTCTCCTGTCGTAAAAGCGCGCAAGTCATCAACACTGTCGGCGCAGGAGCAGCGATATGCCACGGTGCAAATTGCGCCCAGTCTCAAAGACATTATCAGCCGAAAAGATTCGTCTTCAAGCAAAGTACCGAGGTTGGGTGATATAAGGGCTTGTAGCCAAAGCCCAGATTCCTATTCCGCGACGGCGAGGAGGCGGGCTCGCTCTGCAGCACTCCCAGATGTTTCTATTAATTTAATCAGGGCTAAGCTGCAAAGCGGTCCGTCATTCATTTAATTATAATTTAAATATTTCTCAAAGTCAAATCAAATCACAGTACGATCATTATATTTATAAAACTATAACTAGCGACATGACGTACTAACCAATATAAAAACATTTTTTTATCTCTTCATTTACATTCAATTAAGATTTCTTTATCTAGTTGAATGCTGTATCTTTGTGCCAAATTTGCAGAAGGTGTAGAACTGGGGCCTGGTTCCACTGTTGACGTTTGTGGTGCACGATCAATGAGACACGTATTTTTTCTGGATCATTATACTAGTAAAAATTATGCATTATTTTACAATCACAAAATTTTCTACTTTAAAAGTATTAATCAATTTTAACCATATTCTTCAATAAATACAAGGTTTCAAAGTAGTTTTTTAAATTCTCTACATCAAAGTTGCTTACGCCATACAAATATGATTCTATAACTTGACAGTCAGGCTTTGTTTGTTGGAAAAGAAAGCAATGTTAAACACGCACCGAATCCAAATTTCATATCATGTACCAGGATATCCCCAAAACTATTAGGAGTTAGGAGCACAGTGGCAATTTCAGTCAAATCAGGTGATTAACAATTATAAGTTATCATCTAAGAGGTATGTCATGTTATTTGAATAAAAACAGACAAAATACCAGAGATAGAAAAGGTTATCTTAGAAATAAACATCGCTATGTCACCTTGTGAGGCATAATTTACCAAGATTCATTTATACAAGAGACATGTTTTTGTTCATTGATTTACCTTTTTTGAAGTTCGATATAGTAATTATATTTTATATTAGATACAGTTTATGTATAAATAAACTCAGAAGAAAATTCTGCTTAACGCGCTGCCGGAAACATCATCTTTTAATATTAGGCAACGGCTTAGTGGTAGTAAGTGGTAAGTGGTTATTGTAGTCTATGTTTATCAATCAAAACTGTGAAAGCCTAATATCAGGCCGACCTTTATACCCTAGATCACCAAAAGAAATTTTTAATTTTCAGCCTATAAGTTCCTTAGTTACTAGGTCTTAAAACTGTAATTTTTTTTAAATCATTTCCGTTGTAATTCTCAATTTTGTTTTCCCTAGACTGTCTAATCGTCGTAGATCGTTATTAAATATAATTAAAGATCAAGAGGCTAGTCATAAGCAATAAAGAGAAAGGACATAAGTAGGTACACTCTGTACCTACTTTTTAAATAGAAAAAATAATGAGAAGAGAAAGAGAATAATAAAATATATTATTGTATAAAGACGATTTTGGAACTATGTAAATAGTGACGTTGATTCGATCAAGAAACCTAATGGTTTGAGACGTTTAATCAATAAACAGATAAAACTAAACAAATATTCTCAAAAATTATTCTGTTTAAATATTTTATAAACAAGCGTACAATATTTTAAAAAATTACGAGTTAATATGATTAAGTAAATAAGTACCAATAATATTAGTGAAAGTATTTAATCAAAACATTGATAATACTGTAGGTAGCCAACGAGATTCCAGCTAGTATTTAACGAAATATTTTTACTAATAATGCCAGTATTTGTTAGCCAGTGGACATTTAAACAGCATAAAAGTAAGTATTGTTTTATATATTTATGCAAAATCTATGTTTTATGTATGACATACTTGTATTTTAAGATATACTTTGTACCTACGTTATTTGTTTAAACTTAGTTTACCACATAAATTTTCAATGTTTTCGGTTATAATGACTTTTTTCTTTAAATTATATTAGTGGCGTTTTCTATAGATCTATTAATTTTTTTAAAATACTCAAAGCTATTGTAACCTTCAATACAGTGGTATTATCCAGCCTTAGTTTAAAGCAAAGTGTATAAGCCTTCTCACAATTATTATCACGCTGTCGGTCTATTGGAGCATCGTTTTTACAGTAGTAGAGCTAGATGCAAGGAGGCATAGTGGCCCACATTTTGACCAATAGCCTAACGTTGGGAATGACCGGTCTGGTTTACAATAATTTTTCATTTTATATATCATAAGTTTGTTTCACTCAGCTCTACTTTAAGGATACACGACCTTAGTAGCTTCTGGTGCTGCTTACTTTAACCATAATTAAAATTACAGCGTGATCCCATCATGCTTTAGTTGTGTCACACATATTTTTCATATATTAAATAAAGCGTTTCATTTATGTTACAGATGAAGGTACTTTATTGTTTGGTGTTGCTGACGCTAATTCAAGCTGAAATTATAACCGACCGAAAATGTAGCGGAGACAATGAAAATTTTGATAAAGAAATATTAGTGACTGGTTATGACAGTCCTTATCAACTAGCCATCGACCCGAAAACCAAAACTTTATTCTTCAGTTACTCAACAGAGAAACTTGACGAAATCTTTAAATCTGTATATTTTGACTTAGAAACCAAAACTCACGCCGTGATTCCTACAAACGGTGGTGGATTTGCTCACGCTGTCGATGTTATTAATGATATAGTCTACATTGGAAGCACTGAATCAGGGATTTCAAAGTTCAATTACGAAACCAAAAAGGCTGACCACCTAAATATAACAAATGACGGTATATGGCAGATGTTCTTTAAAGATGGATTGTATTTTACTACATACCCTGATTCGAAGGTCTATTTATACAAAGATGGAGTTGTGAAAAAGATAGACGAATTAGAAGATATTAAGGTGCTCACTATAGGCGTTGACCAGAATCTCAATATCTTTTTCTCCAACTCTTCAGGATTGTTTATTCTAAAGAAAGAAAATGCAGAAATAGTTCAAGCAGCGGAATATGTTGTCAATGGCTTCAGTACTGATACTCATGGCAATTTGTACTATTCTTCTCCTGGTGGTCTTTATTCAGTTGATGAAAAACTACACATCAAAGAAATTTTGGATGAAGATAACATTTACGGAATTGTGATTGAAGGAGATAAGACTATTATTTATGCAACTAAAGAGGATATTATTAGGCTTAAACCAAGGAGTGCTGAATGTTCTCTAGATTCACAAGACAAAAACACGAAATTATAAATTATAATTTATTCTTAAAATAATATATTGAAGTATAGATTTACTTAGCGTAAAATAAATCCCACCAAAAACATACCTGTTAAAAAGGGGGCCAAGTTCCTATCGGCTAATTGGTCGTCTAAAAAGAGTTGAAATCCAAAATTCAATGCCAAGTTTAGATGCACTTTAAAATCGATCATAATCATCTTCATCAACAGCCTGATCCACTGGTAAACATTTGCCATTCTCAAGACTTGAACTTGGCAGGTTTTCGTGCTGTACGTAACACTTGATTATTGTATGATTAAATTTATTATTTATATAATTAAATTAACCTATTTAATAAAACCTGCCAAGTCACACGTTGTCAAAGTGCTACGGTAGGTAGGTATATGTAACGTGTGACTACGCCTTTCCAAACATGAAAATTTATCTCTACATAGTGAATATTGCATACGTGAGAATAGTATTGTATGACATTATTGTCAATTTACAACGAAGGCATCTTGGTAGAGTCTACTGTGTCCATTTACTAGCAACTACATTAGCAACTTTGTTCAGTTCAGTATTCTGAAAATCTAGATTTATACTTTTTCAGCGTCGTTTTTTGTCGTAGTTGGGTTTTAGTTTTTTTACTTTTTATTATAAATTGGTAAATCAAACCAACACAAAATCTTGTGAAAGCATGGAATATTCATAACGAACTTTAAACTGTGAGTTCAATAGTAAATATCTAATGAGTGGGAATGTAACAGTGATCGGCGACCGGCCATTGTCCGTACTCCAGGCGCCTTCCGCTTTGAACACCAGGCTATCTAGACCCACGAAAATACAATGTCTCGCTTCTCATTACCGCTAATGGTTTCATGATGAGGGGATTGGAGAAGGTCATGTAAGCTTGGTCGAGCACATGTATTAGTATAGGAAAGCAATGAAAGGCGAAACAAAGCGATTGAAAAATAGAAAAGTCAAAGTTTGTTTGCAATGTTCTCATATGTGAATTATTGTTATTTCATGGGAGGTTGGCATTTTAATAAAAGACACTTCTTTATGAAAAATCAAGGAAGGTGGCAAGTTTCAAACGGCTCAGCTACCGTGGCTTGTTGTGTGGCAAATTATGATAACACACCACACGAGGTTTTCAACGGAGCAAGAAGAGGTTTCTTGTGTGGTTTCTCGCCTTAAATCCATGTTCACTCCATCCCTTCCTGTAGATATCACATTAGGCAGTACCTACAGCTAAGAATACAAAAAAATATATAATGCATAAATTATATATTGCTGCTTATACAGAGTGTTTTTTAAATCACTGGTATCCTTTCTACTGGTAAAAGTACTCATAAATATGAGCAACATTTTGTATGGGACCAACTTAATCCTACCGAAAAAAAATCAGCTTTTCCATACTTTTTACAATACTTAGAATCCTAAAATGCATGGAACAACTGATTTTTTTCAGTTGGATTGAGTAGGTCCCATACAAAAAGTTGCTGTAAAAAACACCTGTATACGAAGTGGACTTTAAAAAGAAATTTAAAATTGTATCTAGTAGTTAAAATGTTCTCAAAACATCACAAATGATTTGTCTTACATGCTTTTCTATGATTTTTATGAGCTGCAAGACTCATAAAAATCACGTACTCAACCTCGCACTCTTTATATCTCGTCTGTTTGAAAACAAAAATTACCTGTGTAATTACTCACACATTATATACGTACATAACCTACATGCTTTGAATATTTATTATTATAACCTCTGTACTAACGTGACATACAATGTGCTATGTTGGATGTTCCGCATACTTAACTAATTACTTTGTTACAAACAAATCGTAAAGCTTTTCTGACTAGAGCTAGTGCAGGCTACCAATCATGAATTCTTAAAATTCAAATAAATTTTAAATCAGCTTACCATAGAATAACCGCGAATCTAGTTACTTATAGATATTCCTGAAAGTAATAGATTATATCTGTAATATTTTTTGGCAATTTTCGGCATTGATCCTTCATAGAAGGGAGTGAAGCAATGAGTAAGTGATTTTAATTATGTTATTACTTAGGTATTTTACTTATAATACTTTTAAGGTCATCTTACAATCTCGACTTGAAGGCGATAACATGTAAATTGAACGTCATATGAAACGTCATGAAGGACGTATTAAGAGCAAACACGCAACATATCGTCAACATAATTTTTGAAATATATAATCAACAACACAACGTGCTTAATTTCAGCAATGTCTTTTTTATTAAAAACATAATTAAAACAATGTTTAGTACATTTTGAAATAAGATATTAGGAAGGTACAAGTTTACACTTGAGACTCACGGTCAAATCTGTATTTCCATTGAATTTGCATACAAAATTACGATTTTCATGTGCAACTAAGGCTGGAATTATCCAGTCCAGTGGAGCGGTGGTTTCCTATTTATGCTCTTTGCTATTGTGCCTTTATTTGTACCAAGGTAGTCAGCGTAAAGAACACGTGTTAGATAACTTTGGACGACCGCAGATTATAAGGAGTTGGGGAGATTTATTTATGTAATCTATAAGTTTATTTCATGGCATCGATCAACTTTAGCTGAAGTAAACAGCGCAGGTATTACGACAATGGTAGTTTTGAGTGAATTCTCGGTGTGCTCCACTTTTTTTTAAATATTTTATGCATGTCAAAGGCATCAGACTGTGTCAAATGAGGAAGAACTTTCCTTATAAAAAAGCGCGAAATATTCGATTTTATAATTAGAATGTTTGTTATCATTAAATGCAAGTCATCATCATTAAAATCAAAGTAAGGCAACTCATATCAGTCAGATTAGTTTGAAAAGTTTATGGCCAAGCCAGTATTGGCCGCTTGCACACAATGACATAACGAACAACAAAATTTCTTCTTCCTTATAAATGTCCTAATTTCACAGTTATCCCAGTAACATAAGCTATGACCTAAGTGAAGTGGCCTGTTATAGCAGTTGGCGACACCACGTGATCTCATGCCCTCACGCAATCATTATTCCATGACAGATTGGTTTACAAGAATATTTCCATGTCCGACGAGTCTACTTGAATTTTGAGGCGCTTCTTTTTACTTCTTTGTCGCATGGATGACGTTTGAGGTACTGAAGCACTAAGCACGAATATTTCTTGAAACAGCTATTATACAGATGATCCTAATACTTGACGTCAACCATCTTTTGGAAAAAACCGCATCCAAATCGTTTTATCGATAGATAGACGGTTTTTTATTTCCCAAATTTTACTACTTTTGGCGTCCGTGGCTGACCATGATATGCACAATGCACATATTTCGAAAACAAAAAAAAAATAAGTTTACATACTTTTAATTCATATTAATCTGTACTTGAAATGACTGGAACAACTGAACGTATTACTACAACTATAGCATTCTCATAAAACAATCGTTATGTAAAAAAGACCGACGCAATCGCAAGATCGCCAACGTCCTTCACGGTTCAATGGAGAACACACACACACAACGAACTGATAGTGATGTTAATATTTAATTATTGATGTCAATTATGTATGTCAATGATTGATTGATTGCGTAAAGTGAAATTAAATGATATGCTCTTCACTGATCTGATACATCAATAGTTTTTTGAGTATTTGTTTTTGGAGGAAATGAGTGATAATAGTTTTGTACCACGTATTATATAGGATGTTTTAGGTTAGCGTAATGTGTTTAGTAAGTTACTACACACATGTAGTAACAGTCTACATTGCGATATGAGCTAGTAAACTTGAAGGCCTATCTGTGAAGTCTATGAAGTATGCAATAACTGAACTTATTTGAAAATTAGTTTACTTGTTTAGAAATGAATAAAGTCAAATAAATATAAATAGATTATGCAGAGACAAATAACACAAACTAAGCTAGCCCTAAAGTAAATTATAAACTTGTGTTATGGTATACTAAGTCAATGGCAATGTATTCTATTATAATTTACAAGAAATTTATAGCAAGCACAATAATTTGAAGCTAATCTGTGCTGTGTTTTGCCAACAATATGATGATAATAACTAAAAAAAAAATATATGATCTCATTTTTGTAGAGTTTTTGACTTTCAAGAGGTAGTACTAAATTATTCAAACTAAATAGTAAATGAAATAGGTAGTGAAATAATACCACCTGAGCGGGACTTGTCCTCCATTCTTCTCTTCTCCATGCCATGCCATAGAACCTTATTACTAACTTTTCTTTTATTTGTTGAAAAAACTTCATCCTTGGTCGTCCTTTTTCTTGTTTCCCTTTTATTTTTATTTTTACTATTATTCTGAAGATTATTAAGTCTTAATACTTTCTAATTATTTTTCTCATCTTAGGCGTGTGAAAAATCTATGAAATGAACAAAACGAAACTGTCAACCAATAATAAACTAATATCGCTCCAACAAATTACCGTAGTAAAGTAAACAATTTGAACTATTTCATACTGCGATCCAGGAAGCGAGAGGTCTTTGGCTCCCATTGGAATGTGCGCGTGGGAGTCACTCCCATGCACTCGGCTTTCTATTGATTTAATGAACACTATCTTATCTTGCCCAATAAGCTTATTACGCTCCGTTTTGAGTCTAATTCAATTGGTCATGAAATAAGGGCAAGCAATGAAATTGTTTAAACGTATTGATTGAGTTACGTAATGCATGAAAGAGGCAAATATCTTGCATTTGTATTAGTATTTGATATTGCAGTAACGAGTACTCGTAGGCTTTCAAGATCAGGTTTTTCTTCTAATTTGTTACAATGTCCCTAAAAAAACAAGTAAATTAACTTGTTTTTTAGGGTTCCGTACCCAAAGGGTAAAAAGGGGACCCTATTACTAAGACTCCGCTGCCGTCCGTACGTCTGTCTGTCATCAGGCTGTGTCTCATGAAACTGTGATAGCTAGACAGTTAAATTTTTCACAGATGATGTATCTGTTCCCGCTATAACAAAAAATACTAAAAACAGAATAAAGTAAATATTTAAGTGGGGCTCCCATACAACAATAGTGATTTTTTAAAGATAATGTTACCATTATCTTTTTTTTCGGACTCAATCCTTACGGATTGAATCCGACTCGCACTTGGCCGGGTATTTACTAATGATTACTTACTTTTAAATACCTACCTATTTAATTAAAATACTTTCCTACTGGTGATATTAGGTACCCATCTTATTTTCTAATGTAACGGTAACCGCCAGTATAGTAGCCCACTACTGGTCAAAAACCGGTAGTTTTAATTGAACCGATGATGTCCTATGAGGCTACAAATTAATTATTTGAGCACATAAGTATTTATAGTCAAATTGATGAGATTATAAGTATTAATAAATGGTCTGTCAAATATTTAAATTGAAAATTAGTAGCACAGCGGTGAAAGGAGTTGTCAATACTTATCAAATATTGCCGAATAAATTAAGGCTATTTATTTTTTTACACATCATATATTACAGTAATTGATTAGGCAAAATGTTTGAGCGAAGTTTTAGTCAATCGATTGTTGTTCATATGTTTGCTCGATTGTAATTTAAATATAATATTTGATTAGAATTTAACGTTTGGTAGGCAAGTAGATTACTCGTAGATTATTTTTGATACCTAAAAACATGTTTTTATAATCCAAATTTATATATATTAAGATGAATTAAACTTAAAAGGTAGACTTTAAGAAATGATATGAAGGATGAATTAGAAAGGATATGTAATTCATTACAGAAGGTCAAAATATTATTTGAGAAAGAGATGAGTGAGAAGAGATATTTCTCACAAATCCTTCTCTTTCCTACTTCCTGACTGCGAATATCTCTTACACTCCTTTATCCCTATCTACGAGTCCAACTGATTTCTCGAGCTATGAGTGTGTTACACATATAGGCTTTGGTCTGTAAGCGTGATGATGCACTTTTCAAGGTAGACCTCATTCATAAGCTTGCAGCGTAACAGCTGGGCGAACTCAGAACAGAACAGAAGATATAAGAGGAAGGAGACAATATGTGCACTGGTTCCCGATGAGAAATAAGAAGGTTTGTTTAATAAAACGTTAATAGGCACTCGTAACAAAATATCCAATGACTAATTCTGGTAAAACGTGGGAAATGCCAAAGCCATGATATCGCCGGAAAATGAAAAAGATCTGTGACATCAGATATCTTTCCCACTTTTTAAGATAATGAAAATAATTTGCATTAGAGTATTTATTGACAGAATGATTGCTTGCTTATCATAACACAATTATCCATTCCCACAATTTTGTACTTTAAAAGTACCTCATGCTTTATTTGCCTGCAGTTCTTCATTCCACTGAAGTTAATGACTTCAGTGGAATTCTATTAATCGAAGAAAAATGAAAAATTATAATAAAAAGGTTATTTATGTTTAGAATACTTGGTGAGTATATCGATCTTTAGATATTGGGTGAATTTTGAAGATAAGTTGATCTTGACTATCAAAGATATTGTTATGTTATCAATAGTGGGTGGCCAAGATCTCATTTTTAATATTCAGTCGATATCAGACTGTACTAAAATGAAGTTATTTTGTGAATTTACTCTGTTTATTGGTAAGTTCTTTGTTGTTTAAAAAGCAATGTATCATTTATTATTTTTAATTACTCGTTAAATAACGATATGAATATTCGTTCATACGCACTGTGGTTTTTCATTCATTTTATTTCTATCTCATTTTTTTATACATTTTTAAAGCAAATGTTTTGTGGTCTTCCAGCTTGGGTTTTGGGCTTGGATTCATAAGTCAGGTATGTTTATCGTACCTAGTAATCTCAACGTATAATTTAGAATAATATCTGGTTAATTAATTTCACTCAATTAAAAAGTGACGAGACTGATAGGTATTATTAACAAAATCTGTAAAACAGAGGGGCGCTTAACTTTTCAAATGCACTTCGACTCTAACGATTGTTTCAGCTTCATTAACATTGGTAACATCTTTACCGACGCGGGAAATAGATTTTTCGTCATCACGAATCGTGAATGGATACGTAGTAGACATCTCGGAGATTCCTTACCAAGCAGCGTTGAGGCGTCGAGTGTCTAATGGTTGGGCACATACCTGTGGAGCTGTTGTTATTGGCAAAAGAGCTATCTTGACAGCTGGGCATTGCGCTATCGGGTAAAATTAAATTAATTAGCTACATTATCAATTAACTTTTTAATAGTTGTTCTCTTAGCTATGATGTTTGGTGTCCAGGTTTCGTTAAAGCATTTGTCGTAAAATCAATTTGGCTGTGTTTTACCCATAGACCTATATTTCATTAACCACGCGTCACAACGTCAAATATTAAAATGTTCTCATAATGGCAACCGCGTATCAAGCAAAGCATATTTTATACTCTTTGGAGAAAGCCGATGTCTAGCAGCAGAACTTATGTGGCTGTGAAACTAACTGTTGAAGTGTATCTTGCAACACTGTTTAATGTTTTTAAACAGATTCAACCTGAAACACCATTGGGTAAGATAGTTCATCTGATTTCAGCTACATGGACAATCCATCACTGTTAAGAGTGGTAGTTGGCACATCAAGTCGCCTTTCCGGAGGAAGGTCTTACGATGTGTCAAGGATGATCATCCATGAAGCGTATTCAGAAACTACCCTCGAAAATGATATCGCGATGTTGGTCACTACTACGACTATATCGTTTAGTCAGTCAGTCAGTGCTGTCTCGTATGCCCCTTCAGGTTACGAGTTGCCAGATGGTACTGAAGCTATCGTGTCTGGTTACGGTACAACTTCGGTAAGTTCGATAGTACATTTTTCAATGTTCATAACATATAATATCTGGTATACCATAACATTATGAGAAATATTTGTATTTATACGAAAGGCAACTAGCTTACTTCTTTTAATTCACGTCTTTTTATTAAAATAATCCATGATTTATTTGAAACATTAAAAAATATTACGATTACGAATGTTTACGATGACTACCATTAATATACTTTTTATATATTTCTCTATTTTTGGATTGTCCATTGACACATAAATCCTCCCCAACTCGTCATGGCAAAACATGGTGCATGTCATGCATCTCTTTCAAATTCCTCTAGGTATTATAAATACCTTACTTTTATGGATTCACTCACACTGTAAATTTTCGCTCAATCTTTAAATATGATTTTATTATCTGTTTTTAAGACATAAAATTCATATTTATCAACAACATAGATCACTAAAAGAGTCTTAACTGTATTATTTTCAGTATGAGGGGTCAGCATCCTCAATACTGCTCGCAGCCCAAGTCACAATTGTCTCTCAGAAGACATGCGCTAGAGCATACCTTCGGATCGCTCCGATCACTTCGGGAATGATCTGCGCAGGCGCATCTAACCCTCCACGAGACGCGTGCCAAGGAGATTCTGGTGGACCTTTAGTAGCTAATGGTCATTTAGTAGGTTTAGTGTCGTGGGGAGAGGGCTGTGCTGATACAGTGCATCCTGGAGTATATACTAGAGTTTCAGAATACGCGCCATGGATTGAAAATAATTTAGAAGCAATCTGATTTTATTTTATCACATTGACCAATATCAATATTAAGCTCCTTTTTTACATGCATATAATACTCGTATAAGGAAATGATAATATTAAGTATCTTTTTACCTGTAGACAAAAAACATTGGGCACATTATAATATGCTCAAGTGTACAGGTGAAGGAATAAATGTGTGTTTTATTAATAAAAAATACATGAAATATTAACAAGCCCGTTTATTTTATTTTATGCCCAGTTATTATTTACATTAATTCATATTTATCAAAAAAAGAGCAAGGAATTACTATATTACAAAATATTTTACAAACCATCAACTAAGTTATCCAAAAATAACGAACCCTCATTTTTTCATTTAGCAAAGTATTAAAATTTCGCATAGATACAGTGCATCGAAGTTTTGGAGTGGCGGCAAATAACGTCACCGTCTGGTGAAAATCATACCTGATCGTGACCTCACGCGAAATTGAAATGCACTGTATCTTCGTCAATATTTGCTAATCAGAGAAAAGAAAAAATATGTATACCTACCATACTTTATAATAATCTACCTAATGAGGTAAAAATGAATATTTTAGGCCAAACCGAATTCACAAAAAGTAGATAACTGATCAGTGAAATTAAAATGATAAGTTTTGGTGTCATACTTGATATGACTACCGTTAACAATTAAACAGTTTGTTCAAGTAATTCCCAGTTAATCTTATCGATAAACAGTTAATTACGTGAACTTTGTCGATTGATAAGTGAACTTGGCGCTACAATGGCGTTGAGCAACCTAATTTGAATATAAACAACTTTCTACGGCGATGTCAGTGCGGATATACTTGAACTAAATAGTGTCATTGACTTCGGTAAGTACTTATTTTATTGATAAAATGTTTTGTTACTTATGTTATGTACGCTAAATTAATCTATAAGGATCGATTCACAAAGAGCAACGTAAACTGAATTTATTTCTCTATGCGATGTATTCGTACACTTTGAGGAAACTGACAACTAATACACGCATCACGCATTGTCACAAATTTCGTCAACATCATCCGAGCGTATTGCTGGTTGCATCCTCACTTTAGAGCCCGGAGTCCGCTCTAAAGTGAGGATTTAACCTAGGTGATTTGACGAGTTTTTACACAAAGCGACTGCCGTGTGACTTCCACAACCCAAAGGGTAGACCAGGACCAATCCTGGGATTGCCACAAATCTCGTATATAATCATAATAATCTTTGGCTTTTTCGGTGAAAAGATTTTAATTATCCACTAAATTCTTTTGAGAGTGTGATGATGGCTGAGTGAAAACGGATTGTCACCACCTCTTTCCTCTTCCACATGTGTCGTAAGAGGTGATTATTAGGGAGGTACAGATAATAGAAAACGGGCAAAAGCGTCTTCAATGCAAAGAATTTATACACTACTACAATCACCAACCCGCCTGCCCAGCCCAACGTGGTGGTTTCAGGCAAATCCTCTTGTTGTTGGAAGAGGCATTTAATCCATCAGTGGATTAGTACTTATTGACTGTTAAGAAAAAAAAATAGCTCAATTTAGGCTAGAAAACATTGATAAAATATACCTGAATCTTCAAACAGATCCATGTGAACGAACCCTAAACATAATGTATTAAGATATAATCAACCTACAATTAGTTAATTAAATACATAATAATGTCTGTTATGATTTATCTAATCCCATATACTTGTAGTTGTCGTGTTATGCATAATTTAACGAGTTACACTTTATATCTTGTTACAATCTGTTCTGCATAGTTGTTCAACACTTTTATGTTTTATTGCATAGTGTGAAGATTAAAATTATTATTGTATTTAATAACGGGCAAATAAATAAAAGTCTGTTTAGTAGTACGATTGTTTCAATACGAGTTAGTATTTGGAAATAATATGGCCAATGACTGAGAATGTTGGTTGAATGAAATAGGCTAGCGGCGTAGTGACCCACCTTAGCTTGGCACGGGTATATAATTATATATTTTATTTGTTAACCTTTTATCTCAAATCACTTTATCTATTGTTGAAAACCGCATGAAAATCGTTGGGTAGCTTAAGAGATATAAAGCGTTTATAGGGACAGAAAGCGCAGAAAGAATAGATATTCAATAAGAATACAATAAAAATAAATAAAAGCTTGTAAAAAATCACGCCGAACAAAGACACTAGTTAGTGCTAATTTGTTGGTAGAGTCAGTGTAGATTGATGACAAGTGATCGCGTTTTTGGAAATTGCGCACCGTCCCTTTGAATTGTTGTTTACCGTTCAATTTACTCTTGTAATTCAATTTAAACTGAAGCTTTTGTATTTTGCCTGCAGTTGGCCCTGAAATGAAGTTTTTTAATTCGTTAATGAAATAGTTATTGTTTAAATATTTATATGGCAAAACAAAAAGTTTAAACAATTTGTATATTGTTAAACGGTTTATTCGCGGAATATAGTCTGAAAGGCCGACCAGACGGCAAACGACCGGTTAAGATGACTCGGACACGATATTATTCGGACACACTGTCCGAATTGACACTTTTTAATTTTAATATTTTTTCACTGACAATTCGGACACCAATAAAGAAGAATTGTTTTGGTACAGGCAGAAAGAAATTTCCGACGATACTTTAAAAGACAAAAGCTGTAAAAAACAGTTTTTCAATCAATCAATGTGACTGTTGTCGAAATATTTTTATGTGATTTTATTGTAGACTAGCTGATGCCCGCGACTTCGTTCGCGTGGACTTTATGACTCCGGCGTATTAATATAAATAAAAATTAATGAGAGAAAGAGAGAGAGATAAGAAAGTACTTGTAACAGTGTTAGGAGTTAAAAGTCAATATTATTTTAATTCTTTCCTTCGGGAGCCAATATGAAAAGTGCTGAAGTGTTACTAACCCTGGAGAAAGCCACATTAAGTTGGCCATGCGAAAAACCAGTCCTTAGATCGACATAAGCAGCTTTAAGCTTCTAAAACTGTGACTTATTTTCATAGCAAAGCAAGTAAACACATGGAACTGTGTATTTTCAAAAGGAAAATTGTTGGGGATGAGTAGCATACTCGGAATAAATACAGTTTCACTGGCACCACTCATAGTAAACTTCAAGTGTCTCAGCAGATTATGCCGAAGTTTAGCGGGTAAAGTTCAGTGTCTAAAGTTCGGTGGGGATGACACACTAAATAAGCTGAAGTTCAGCCGCTGAAGTTCGGTGGAAACGCCGGACAGTAGTGATGTGCCGATATGAGAATTCAATCTTCCGTCTTTGGCGCGTCTGCGGCGAACGGAAACGGGAGCGGAAGAGGGAACGGAAGTGGAAGTGGGAACGGGAGTGGAAGCGGAAGCGGGAGCGTAAGCGGGAGCGGGAGCGGAAGCAGCAGCGGGAGCGGCGGCGGCGGCGGCGGTGGCGGCGGCGGCGTAGGCGGCATCGGCGGCGGCGGTGGCAGCGGCGGCGGTGGCGGCGGCGGAAGTGGCGGCGGCGGCGTTGGCGGAAGCAGCGGCGGCGGAGGCATCGGCGGCGGCAGCGGCAGCGGCGGCGGGAGCGGCTGCGGCGGCGGCGGCGGCGGACGCGTCGGCTGCGGCGGTGGCGGCGGAGGCATCGGCGGCGGCGGCGGCGGCGGTGGCAGCGGTGGTGGCGGCGGCGGCGAAAGCGGCAGCGGCGGCGTTGGCGGTGGCGGCAGCGGCGGCGGCGGCGGCGGCGGCGGGAGCGGCGGCGGCGGCGGCGGGAGCAGCGGCGGCGGCGGCGGCGGCGGAGGCCTCGGCGGCGGAAGCGTCGGCGGCGGCGGCGGCGGAGGCATTGGCGGCGGCGGCGGCGGCGGTGGCAGCGGTGGCGACGGCGGCGGCGGCAGCGGCGGAAGCGGCGGCGGCGGTGTCGGCGAAAGCGGCGGCGGCAGTGACGGCGGCAGCGGCGGCGGCGGCGGCAGCGGCTGCGGCGGCGGCGGCGGCGGTAGCGGTAGAGGAACGGGTACGGGTACGGGTACGGGTACGGGTACGGCATAAACATCGGAAGTTCGGCATTATGTGTTGCTAGTAATGCAAATAACATTGCAGGCATGCATTGCCTGAAATTCAGCCGCTGAACTTCGGCATACAGTGCTGAGACATTAAGTTGGGTTCCGTTACACAGTTTCGGCGGAGTCAAATTTCGTATCAGCATTATTGGCCCTCCAACATTAAGACTTATTTTGTGAGCCGATACTGAACTTATAAGTTCTTCTTCGGACAACTTTTTTTTGGAAAAATTTTCAATGTACAGACACATTTTTTTTACCCTTTTATTATAGTATAGATTTAGTATGTTTTTGTTCAGCGGCAACAAAAAAACATCAATTCAATTTCAACTGTCTAGCTATAATGGTTCATGAGATACAGCCTGGTGACAGACAGACAAACAGTCGGATGGTCTATGTAATAGGGTCCCGTTTCTACCCATTTGGGTAAGGAACCCTGAAAATCGAATAAAATAAGTATTTATCGGGGGCTCCCATACTACAAACGTGATTTTTCATAGATTATGGTACGGAATCCTTCGCGCGCGTCCGACTCGCGCTTGGCCAGTTGTATTATAACTCAACAAAAAGTTCTCATCAGACTTAACAACTTTTGCTAAGGCGGCATTTCAATATTTCTTATAGTTTAGCTGGACCATTATATTTCTGCATCATGTGTTCCATTTTCCAAAATCAATTATAGCCTATATGTTGCCCAGGCTTCACAGCTATATAACAAAAAAAGTTTCATTCGAATCCGTCCAGTATTTTCGGAGATTAGCGTGTACAAACAGACAAACAGACAAACAGACAAACAGACAAACAGACAAACAGACAAAGAGACAAACAGACAAACAGACAGACATTTTTTTTTATTTTCTTACTCTATTACTATATCTCCATCGCCCCAAATATTTTTTATTGAAAAATTTTCAATGTACAGACACATTTTTTTTACTCTTTTATTATAGTATAGATTACTCTATTACTATATCTCCATCGCCCCAAATATTTATTATTGAAAAATTTTCAATGTACAGACACATTTTTTTTACTCTTTTATTATAGTATAGATTAACAATATTTATAAGATGTTGATTTTTATACCAAATATATGTTTTAAGTGATTCTAGTATTTTTTTTTTTCACCATTCAAGTACATGTCCAAGTATGTCCACAAAGCAATTTATTAAAGCCACTTTAAAATATTTTTTCATCTGGTAACCTTTTTATTTCACATAGTTAAAACTTTTTATATCTGACTGTACTAAATCTGATGGTGTCCGAATTGTCAGTGAAAAAAATATTAAAATTAAAAAGTGTCAATTCGGACAGAGTGTCTGAATAATATCGTGTCCGAGTCGTCAGTAAGTCGTTAAGAGACGTTAAGATGGTCATCATCAGGGTAAGTGTCAGGAGCGGTGACCCGACAATTTCGCTTCACTCTCTGCACTTTATAAAATTTGTATAAAAAATTAATTCATTTTTGTATATATTTCTCTAGTTTAGCTATATATTGTTAGACCTGTAATCAAATTTCTTTAAATATAATTTCGTAACTTGTGTTGATTGTGCTTAATATTCTGGTAGGACCCAACTCCTAGCTTTTCTTTATTTTGTTGAAAAACTTCTTTAAAAAGATGGCAGAGAGAAGAGGGGAATGCAGGCATCTCCACTTAACTCTACCGACAAGAGCAAGATCTTAGTTACAAGTGCTTAATCTTTTAGATGACTAACGAGATCCAGAAAATAAGATAGACAGTAGAGAGTTCCAATTCTAGGTTCAGACCGAAGTACCAATGCCTCTGTATAGTCCCCGAGTGCCACATTTTTTTTTTTATAATTTGTGGGAAAAACTTCATTAAAGGGATGGCGGAGAGAAGAGAGAAATGGAGGCATCTCCACTTAACTGTACCGACAAGAGCAAGATTTTAGTTACAAGTGCTTAATCTTTTAGATGACTAACGAGATCCAGAAAATAAAGTAGACAGTAGAGAGTTCCAATTCTAGGTTCAGACCGAAGTACCAATGCCTCTGTATAAAGTTCCCATCAAGCTACTTTAGGCTTACCCTAAATTCAATCTCGACTGTGTACCGCCGTCACAAGGCCGGTGCAACTGATGGATTACGTTATTGGAATTCAGCGGACGAAAAGATTCGATTATGATTAGCGACCTGTCCGAGGACTTGAGAATAGTCCCCTTCTTCAATATTAATAGATTCCTGTCTCATACAAGAATAATTTTCGCAAAATCTACTGATTTTGTTTTTATTTTAGTATCATTATTTTAATGTGCTTTGAGCAAGTCTGAAATTTCTCTCAAATAAGCTATGAAAAGCGTCAGGCATCTGCCTCTGCGATGGGTTGAAGACATAAGCAATGTCTCGGTTCACAAGTGGTTGAGAACAGCAAAGTACCGAGATGGGTGGCGTTGACGAAGAGAGGCCTATGCCCAGCAGTGGGCGGAAGAAGGGCTGGGATGACGATGATGAAGCTAATGTCAAAAAAATTAAGTATGCTGTATATAACATTGCCTCTTTTGTAGTAGATAATTTATCATTAAATTTAAAACTTTTGTGCAGACATAAGTAGAAACTTACTAATTATTATAGTTTTTTTTTGAAGTAGATTTTTCCTGCAGAAAAATATCTACTTTTGTTTTGTTTTTCGTAGGATGACTGGAGTCAGATTTCACACTGACTAAAGGCATCTGACTGACCTAGCTTAACGACTGCCATACAAAGATGACGGGTCCCGTACTTAGTTTCGAATGACGCCGAAGCGACGCACGTTGTGGCGAAAATATTTCAGCGTGGTACACTGGGGCGAAAACTTATTGAAACGAAACCCACTAAATCGAATGACACCGCAGCAAAAATATTATCATACTGACATGGAACGGTAGTCCTAGAATATATCTTTTACCTACCTATCCTTTTTAATAGTTATTGACTAATGTCGTTTAGTTTTGTTCAATTTCTCATTCAGGCCGTAAATGTTGTCAAATAAAAAAATTGTGACTAACGACCTAACGAACCTTCCAAAGTATGGAGGAGCTCGAGAAAATATACAACTTGTGGTCAGGTCACTTATCCAACTGCAGATCACGCCCAGGGTTGCATAACTTGCGAAAGCGCTTATACTAATAATACTAATACACGTTTTCCCACAGGGCTTTCTACTAAAAAACAACTACTAAAAAAACAATAAACTACGAATTATAGAATAAGATGTTTTAATATTGGGACAATTAATATTAGCTATTTATGTTTATATGTATATTTAATTAAGATAAGTATACATATGTAATACTTATACGTAAATTTATTTTTTCAGTCTACACTTACAGGTCATTTAAGGTAGTATTATTTGACTTAAGTTTATCAGTATCCAGAACACTAGAATCCATTAAAGGACAATTAGGCACGCAGAAGGCACCTACGTCTCCCAAAGTTAGTTGAAATGAACTTAATTTGCTTCATCAAACTAATTTAGTACCAAAGGGCAACCCTCTCAAAGTAACTCATATAAAAACATATCGAAAATCGTAATCTTCATTAAATACAGTAAAAGCATCCGACACTCTTCGTAATCCGTTTCCTCATTCTAGCCACATTGTTCCTTCGATACACATCTGCTAAGGAAATAAACACTTTATTCTTTTAAATAGAGAGTCTCATTCCTTTTGACTTTCTTCTCTGTTGAGGACCTTGTCAGTGTAAGCGGAGAAATTATTTACGACACCCCCTCATTTAGCTATTTTCCATCTTTTTCTTTTTATCGATTAACGTATAGCTCCGTCCTTCTCTGTCGTCTCGTAATAAATTTTGGGGCGACTGCGAATTAACAATACCATAGTCATAATTCGCCAGCCTGTTGCGGCGCATTTATCGGCTGTTTGACGAGATGATATTGATATTGTGGCAAGTACGTCTTTTTCTTACAAACCAGAAAAATAAATATGTGAAAAATCTTACATAAAGAAATTTAATATAAGTGGTCCTTATACACTTTATTATTATAAATATTTTTAAAGGCTCATTACTGATTATGGCATACTAAAAAGTATTAAAGATCCTCCTGAAATAAAGATCAAAATTATATGATCAATATTTTATTATTAAAAGATACTTAAGTACCTTGATTAAAATTATGCAAATTTCGATATCGATAAATGCTAAAATCCGTTCTTCCCATCCCTAAACCGCTGACGAAGTGTTCACAGTCGCCACTCAATTCAGGGCTGGCGCTACTTAGCAGACAGCAGTAACGTATACACGAATAGAGGTGCTGACGAGCGTAGCATCTTTGGATCAATTCTAATCTCTGTCGTCACGCCCTCCCCGTGACACTTCGGCCAAACACGTCAACTGTTGACGTCACCTAATCATAACCGAGCTTTTTCTTTGTTCTCAAATTAGGGGCAATACGTTATGTTCACTCAATTTACTTTATATTGCTGTTACGTTGTTTATTTGTCTGAAATGCGATAACGTGTAATTGAGTATGTAGACGTCATGTGGTTAGATTCTAGTAGTTGGTAGTTGTCCTTTGTATATATTTTGAAACGAATTCAAAGTAGTAAAGTCGAGTTTTCAAATAATAAAATGTTGTTCCTTAATTATATTTTCATTAATACAATTCAAAGCGACAATATTACTCTACAATATTAGGACAATGAATACAAATATCCTTCATCAGTCAATCGCAATCAGAATATCAATCGGAAAGTCAGTGGCGTCTGTATGTCGCCAATATTCAATTCGATTAGGCCGTTGAGCGCCTAAACCCACCAATAAGTAAGTGTAATGCTATAGTCCCTCGGCCTATTACCTGGCAATTTCACAGAACAATCTACGTCGAATCGCGTCGACAGCACACAACGATATGACACACACGTGCTTTAGTTGAGAGGGACGGCACTCGCTCCTGCGATTTGTTTACACAGTGTAGCTTTCCCTTTCGTGCGTACGTGTGTGCGTAGCCATCTGGCGGGCGGGTGGTAGCCCTAGTTGCGTCTGTAGTAGTGTCGCCCCTACCAAGCGCACCCCGTTTCGGGGTAGACTTTTGCGAGTGTGCGTGACCCAGTCGAATAAATCTAGTGTAATACACACAAACATATTGGTGGCACGGCGTGTCATTTTTACGCTTGTGTTGTCGCTACTTGGGGTTCTTTATGCGGCGCGATGATATTATTATTCTGACGATTACGACATCCTTTATGCGTACAATAAAATAATTAATAAGGGATGAAGAGTATTGTTGTTAGGCAGTTTGTGATCGGTATCAACGCACTTAGCTTCATTCACGCTTTGGAAAGGTAACGATGAGGTTTATTGAGTACACTTTATGGTAAAGCCGACTCTATTGTTTTAAACTTAGCCATCAATTTGTTTATTGTTTAATGTTTATAACCCCACTTTAAATTGATTAACTATTATTACAAGACTTATTTAATAATATCACGTTAACTTTATAGTTGCATAAATTACAGGTCATTCATTTTATTATTAATTGATGATATTGTATCCAAACATTATCAAACCATAATAAAACTATAAGAAAAAGTTAGGCACTTCAAATTTTATTAAAGCATGCTATGATAACACGTAAATCTATGTTTATTCACTATAAAAATGATTGTGTCTATAATTGCTGCGTTAAATGATACCTAATATTAGTATTGTATATAAATACCTAATCAACTCCGATACTAGGTATATTTGACGCCTAATTTGAGAATTTAAATAAACCAAAATTTTTACTTATTTATTTGCCAGGCACAAAACCTACTAAGTACCTTAAAAAAAAACAGAATGTACCAGCTATCACACACACACACAATTGCTAATTTACACCTATGAAAAAGTGCTGAAATTCAGCAAGCCAAAGCAAATAAACCAGCTAATTAATCACAAACTCCCAATTAACGCGTTATGGACAAAGGGTATTTGAGTCACCTATTCTGTGACGAAACAGTTGACATGGCGCTCAACCCCCGTTTAACAATTACGCGGCAGGCATCATTGTGACTGCCCTACTCCATTGTGGACAATACTGCCACCAACCATTATAAAACGACCCTCAATACAACACCCTTACTCCCAAAATCGGCCCATATATCGATACAGTTGACAACCCTACGAGCACCACAGTTTAACCTATCATCGCACGTTATTCCATTGAAATAGAATGTTTAACAACTGGCATGTTGAGCTGAACGTGTGGTTGGCAGTACAGAGAGAGAACTGGGCAGATCAAGTTAAATTGGACAACATATACAAATATTATTATCCTAGGTGTTCACAAATATCAATAACGTATTACTAGCCCCGGGACAGATTTAAAAAGTTAACGATCGAGGCTCTAAAGCGTTATGGCTTCATTTACCGGTTATTTGAATGAAGGTTATCCTGTGTCAACTACAATTTTGATTTTGTTAGGAATCGGATTATCGTGAGTTATGATTGCAGTGGTGTATGAACAAATGTTTTTGTTTGATATAATAAGGTTTACAGATATATCAAAAAGGATACCTTCCTTTTTGATATATCTGTAAACCTTATTATATATAAAAATATACATATGTATAAAAATATACAAAAGAATGCGAAATTATGAATATTATATAGAATGTTCAAACTAGTTAAATAGCTCATGTTTTTAAAGTAAGTAGGCCATGTGCATATTTTTAAAAGTAATAACTGTAATGCAACCAATTATACATAAATACATCTAAAATTGATGATCTGTTTTTTTTTCTCATAGCACATAAATATATAATAATTATTTATTCATCATTCGACTTATTGAACAACTTTGAAGTGTAAGTTATAATTATAACTCATAGGTGGCGCTACTAGACACAAGTTTATATTAACACATTGTAGCAATTGCAACGGTAATTTACCGTAGCCCCTTACATCCATATCATTAGGTACAAATTAAAAAAACTTTTTCTATATAAGGCAATAATATTTTTATAGTTATATATACGTCTCGATATAAAAGATCGATTTGAATGATATGCAAATATATTATTTTAAAACAAAATTGTAAGCTATACAACGTGGAAGGGACATACCCGTAATAAATCGAACCACATTATAGTATAGTATACTATAGTGATCTAGTATAGCCATACTAGATCACTATAGTATAATGAAATTAAAATAACAGGCAAACACAAAAAAAAATCCCCATTTCTTTACAAAAGTGTGCAGTCGCCCGGGCTATTTGTACTGGTCTTTGACTCTATCACGAATGTCCAAAATGAGGGTTTGCCAGCGATCTTTGGAGCAATGCATACTGTCTGCAGGATGTACCCGGACAGGTGAGCCAAATCAACCAATGGATTCCCTTCAGGCTGGCGAAGAAAGAATGTCTGCTCTAAGTTGCGGTAGTCAGTCGATCTCTTTGCCCAACAATGAGACACCATGAGCTAATAAAAAAAGCAAAATAAGTACCCTAGTAAAATTAATCGTCTTTGAAAGTACGAAGTCAAAATATAATAACTTCACAGATGATTTTGCCCAGACTGTGACCGAATGAACCCATCTATTTCTTCTAACGGGTAAAGTCATGAACCCTGGGGTCGCCTCCAGTACTCGTCCTTCGCAGCTTAAAAGTGGCTACACACAGTTGTCAAGTTAGATAAACACTCCAGACATGTATTTCCAAAATTTCGAGACAATATTTAAATGATGTAGTTAAAAATATGCACTTACTGTTTAGTTACAAATTTGCAATATTTTTATTATATGATTTAATACTAAATTCTAATTTAAGAGGTGCAGATATTTATGAATAAAAAGAAAGCATTGCTGAAATCAGTAGCATGATTGAAAGAGAACGAGACTCGCACAAGGTTTAATAAACACATAAAGATAAATTCCTAACACAAGGCTTAATTCTTTAAAAAATAGTTGATGTTTAATATTAAACAAGTTAAGTAAAACTATAAGGGAGACTAACCAATCAAAACAAAATACATTACGTTACTTCTGTAGGTAAGTAACCCATTTGGAAGTCATATGCAATAGAGAACTTTATATATCTACATCGTCACCCATCCACTTGAATGAAAGAAGAAACTCTTTTATTTTTCCACTATTTGTGGCAGCAGTGTGTATTCTTATTCGAACAATGTTAATGTCAAACAAAAGTTAAATCGTTTTATTAATATAGGCACATTTTGTGAGAGCATTATAGAAAATAAATAATGCTTATTAACTTTTCGTACTTGTATATGCATAGATAAGTATATCAACTGTTACAATTATTAATGTGAGTGAAATTACTTAGAATAAGAAATATTAATTGGAGGGAGTAACTAAGGAGTGGGTCGAAGACCACTTTTAGGATGATGGTCGGAGTACAGAAATGGGACTTAAAATGATGATGGGTTGCTAGCCGTAAAACCTATTAATACTAGTTTTTGAGGTTTTAAGATCTGCACGAGAAAGTATAATCTGGTATATACATATATTCTATGCTTTTTATTTTATTCGAGAGCAGCATGAATTCAAGTTACAAATAATACCAACATGTATTCGACAAAATGTAGTTACTTATGATGAGGGACGAGAAATCCACAGATTGGGTACCTAATTGAACCGAATCCCACAAAAAATCGTTTTCTCTCAGTGTCTAAGCCATACTACGGTAAATACAGATCTAACTAAAGAGACAATATCTCCAGCGTTAAAAGGCCAGCCTGTGAAGACCGGGGGCAGGGGGAGGGGAGGGGGCACCCTCCTGCGAAATTACTACATTTTGAAGGGAACAACTTTTTATGAGAATAAGCCGCTGCTATGAATCCCGAATTATAAACGAATTCGAGTCCTGTGAGTGCATTAGTCTGACACTATCGATTTATTTTTTTCTAGACGTCTGAGTTGGTTAACTAATTACAGAAGTGGTTGTAACATTTTGTTTCTTTTATTAGGTACCTAGTTATAAAAAAAAATCATTCAGTTTTTTTTCGTTTCATTAGTTGAATGATAACATGTCGTAACACTTAAGATTAAGGCTAAAAACCCACATTGACTTAAAATCAAAATTTGTTTTATATTTCAAAAATATTGCCTTTTTTGTATGATGTCTAAGACCGTATAAAGATTATGAAAATTCTTAATAAATTAGGCATGTTTTCATAACAATTGAAATGAACCACAATTCAATTGAATTTTTAACTGAAAGGATATTTACTAATACATTAGTAAATCAAAATCATATCAAAATTAACAGCAAAGAATGTTGAAAAAGTTGGTCGACAAGGTTCATCGGGTCCACTCGGGAGACTTCGGGAGAGGTCGGCTGAGTCGATAAGGTGCATTAGCCGTCCCAACTTGTCTACCCAACGGGCGAAGACTCAAGAAGCTTGCTGGGGAATTTGGCCACATTTTTGGGTAATCTGCATTCTGTATGGAGCTAAAGTGTAAATAATTTGAACGTGATTAGTTAATTGTATTTATCAGATTTTCTTGAACAATTGTTTTAAGTTGCGATGTGGCCTACATTGAAAATACATATAGGCACGTAAAAGCAAATACCTGCATGTCTTCAAATTAAATAAATTCTAATAAATTTGAAAATGGCCGTAAAATAGATTTTAAAAACTCTAATGTACTTTTTGTATTTAATTACAAGTGAAGCATGGATTAAACGGTATATATACATAGTATAAAAAAAAGTGGATGGTAGGTAGTATAGGCACCGGCTGTACGTCTGTGAGGCACGAGTTTAATCCTCGCTAAGCGCTACTCGTACCTCTGATTTTGTACTTATCAACTTTTTTTGGACAATTTAAATTACCCACCACTTGGTGCAGAAAAACATCATGAGGAAACCAGAATACTAATGATAAAAGATTAGTAGTGTGTGAAACGAAAAGGATATATGACAAACTTCTTCACTGTTACTGCAAAAACTCGTCAAAACGTGCATTTCCTTGCATACAATGACGAAACCAATGAGAGTGTAACACTTAAATATACGAGAGGAGACAGTTTAAAAAATTAAGAATATTCACAAAAAATACAAACACTAAATGTTAACTATTATCAGTAAGTTTAGTGCCCCTAATATTCAAAATGTTAAGCAAATTAAGAAACTTAACTGGCAACACTTGCGATCCGATCTGTGATGGAAAACAATTTACCGATTGCGGCCACATCGCGCCGCAGATGAGCGACCGGGTCGCAGGGTGTGAAGAGCCGCTCAAATCCCGTTAGGGATAATTGTGTCTCTTTTATTTACACCGGCGCCGGCAGCTTTATCATTTCAATGTGATTCAGAATTTCGAATGCATCGCCGTACTTATCTTCACATTTTTATTTTCTTTTCCAGCCAGTTCCGTGATGCTATTAAACTCATTTTTAATTCAGTTAAAAAGTCAGTTTTACGTATTTATTTAAAGAAAAAAAATGATACTTAGATCTATTTATGGTGTTCAAAATTAGAACTAAATAAATAAATAAAATAAAAATACAAATATTTTTTGTTTGTTGGAGCCTACTTTTAAGAAAAACTCGCTTTAAAGAGTTTTATAATATAATTTTCCTGTAGAACAGGCGGTAGAATATTTTGCACAAAAAAAATATTTTATTAATTTACTTCTAATTTTAAACAAAATAAATAGATTGTAAAAATAAGAGCTAGGCAACATCGATTACACAACGCATAGGTCCTTTTGTTTGAAAAGTTAATTGCAACTAATTTAGAGTAGCTTAAGCAATCAACCTTGGCATATTGTAAATATACGAACTTAACTAATACAGTTTGAAAGTTCGTGTAACAATGAAAAATATCTGTTGAGAAACTCTACATTGTAAATACCATAACGAGCAACAGGTAAATTAAATGTGTCAATGGTAACCGAATCTTAGGAGAAACGTTACGTAACTACGTGAGATATCCCGGTGGGCGGCGGGAACGGAATGCCGGAGGAAAGCCGATGGCCTTGACATGACAATATTTGGTGCTCTTACCTAAACATCTGGCACACAGAGTAATTTTTCCCATAAGAATGACAAGCACAATAACCAGTTTGTCAAAAGTGAGCAAAGAATTTTTGTAAGCTGTGGTCATTGATGGAATTATGTTAACATTTATTAGGCTTTCACGCCCATGCGCTGACGCCTCTTATCGCGGCACGGTAATTAAGACCGTTTGTATCGTGATTATTTTAATTTTTAAATATACTTTTATGGAATTTTTATGTTCTACATATTCCTGTAATCTTCATTATTTGCATAAGGTTTTTGTAATTAGTCAAGTTTATTAAGATTTTTAGCTTAGTTTTTCAAAAAAATCTTACAAGTAAACACTTAGACCTACTGCAACAAATAAAATACATTGGTCCTAAAAAAACTCAACATTGTCTCCAAGGTCCCCAAGTAAATAAAGCGCAGATAAACCATACATAATTCAAATGAATGTGGCAAGAGAATAAAACCGAAACTGAAAATTTGAAAAAAGAAAAAACAAACAGACGATTAAAAATGATCCACGTGAATGTATTCGCGTGGACAATATTTTAAAACAAAATGTCACACGCTTTCCACGGGCGGCCCCTTGGTGGGTGCGGTGGGTTGTCACCCCCTCCGAGGGGGGCTCTCACCCCTTCTACCCGGCGGGGTGTCATTGTGGCTGTGGTGTCGTAACTCTGCGAACTTTTTAATTTACAATTAGGTAGCTTCCCATTTCTGTGCCCTATTTAGCTGTCGTTTTTCCGGTAGCCGCGGATCGTAATTAAAATTTATTTATCACATTACGCGGTGATTTTAATCTTTTGAGGCGTCTGGAAGATTCAGAAGATAATGTTTATAAACGGTGCAATATACTACGGTCGTAAGATAAAATGTTTTAATTGGTAAATAACAAACATACACTTAATAAAAACAACCGATTTTACTGGGAGAGATCTGTAGAACAGCAGTGGAATTAGATAGGCTGTAAAAATAAAAAAAACTTTGTTTATAAGAATCAAAATATGCATTAAATTGAACAAGGTCCTAATTACTCAGTTGCCTCTCTCATAACTTGTACCAAACACAAATAAAGAGCCGAAAATGCACAAAGCAGTTGGTTGCACCAACAAGTTAATTAGTTTAGTGACAATGACTACAATAGGAGCAGCAGGGATCTGCTTAGGATACACTTTGAAAGGTTTAGTGACGAAATATCGATGATTGGACACACTGTGTGTGGTGTATTCCTTGCTTTACTTGGTATAGTTTAAAAATAAAAAACCGGCCAAGTGCCTATTGGACTCGCGCACAAAAGGTGCCTTCAACATTGTATGATATTATTAGTATAAATTAATTAAAAGACAATATATAATAATATAAACAAAGCCCTTCTGGCGAGTAGGCGACCAAAACTGTAAAAATTAGTTTCTTTCGGCGTTTCTTCTCAGCAGTGGTCGTAACGAAGCGCTGGTATCGGTAGCTTATCTTTAAAAATAAATTTAATTTTAATATATTCGTTTATTTACACGTTTCGTAAATTATACCTATTGCTGCGTAAAAGTGCCTGTAAAGGTCTATTACTGAATAAACATTTGAATTTTGATTTTTTTGAATTACGTACCTTTGTCTATAAAAAATCACGTTTATTGTATGGGAGATCCACTTTAATATTTACTTTATTCTGTTCTTATTTTTGTTATAATGGCAACAGAAATACATCATCTGTAAAAATTTCAACTATCTAGCTATTACGGTTCATGAGATACAGTCTGGTGACAGACATACAAACGAACAGTGGAGTCTTAGTTATAGGGTCCCGTTTTTTTAACCTTTGGGTATGGAACCTTAAAACGTTTTGTTATTAATTTTATATCATTTTTATTACATACTGAAGACTTAAATTGAGTTATTACTTCACAATAGACTATACACATCAAACAAGATAACGATAAATGGAATAACTAAATACTTTGCTGCTCATGCTCTCCAAATCAAAAATGTATCACCAAGAAGAGATAATAAGTACTACGTATCATAAAATAAGTAGTATTGAATTAATAAAAACATATATTTCCATCAAAAAACTTAAGTATTTGCCATAGACACGCATCCTTTATAACATTGTTTCAAAATGTAGGTACTTAAAAAAATCGAAAAAAAATTATTTCAGGGATGACGTAAGAATTTTCGAGATAGTTACATACCATAAAACATTTCCGAAATTTCAAAGTTATAGCGAAATAAAGAACATACTCAATTACTTACATGAACCATAAAAACATTACACTTCTTTTTTAGGACACACAAAGAAATCCCTTTTTTCATATCGCTGCTATCTTGTCCTCTACACCACACATTGCAAGTTTCCGCTCAGCATACTTTGACACCCGCAGCGCTTGTTTGGCCGTTGTTAAAGCGGCTGTCTTTGCGCATTTTTTTCGGATGGCCCATTGAAGCCCACTAAACAAAACAACAAATATTTTCAAACAGATTCTGCTTACTGGTTAGACAATGGACATTCCATTACTAACATTTTTGTCGGTAGAACGTTTGTTGAAGACCCAATTTTGACTAACAAATCAATTTAGAGAAAACTATCTACTTATTTATACAAATAAATATTTTACTAGTTTCTTCGGTTTTTTTTTATAGAAGTTAGATCGGAATATGAAACTTTGACGAATTGACAAAAAAGTATAAAAACACGGGATGTCAAAAACAGACTAGTATTCCACTTTTGATATAATCTCGAGAAATATAGTTATGTATTTCTGATAATTTTCGTTCATCAAGATTTACATTCTTAGGATGTATTCGTAAAAACATGTATCTATAAATATGTACAGATTTTACTATGAGTTGCATAAAAAGACTACACTCTTCTTTGTATTTGTTAAAATTTAAATAAGATATTGAGTGTAAGAGCAATCATAAGTTCTTTCTTTGTTCATTCATAAGCTATTATAATACTGTGAGACTGTGACGTAGGTAACATCTCGTATAATTTATTCCTCTTTTGGCCTTATCCTAATTTCTGTGAAGTTGGCACTAGCGTTACAGTTTAAACATAATTAAACTCAATTATCTAGACTTGCCCCATAAAACGATAAAGTTTATTGTTTGTTTATGTCAAATGTTACGTCGCTTTTATGATCTTTATCACTTTTGACCACTTCATTTGCGTCTAAAGATTAACAGAATAAGGTAATATAGTAAGTAATATCAATTCAATTATATGTTGACGTCCTTAGAGAAAATGCTACGGTGCAGTTTATTGTCACTCTCCTGCACTAAGAAGTGGGTCTAATGTAAGCTGTAGCCGTGATTTAACGGCAATAAGCAAAAGATATTACAATTACCCTACAATAACTAAGATGTTATTTGAATTTGTATTAAATTGATTTTGAATAAAAGAATGATTTTCATCTTAATTTCTATCCATACGTTTTCGCGACCACTTACCACGACAGCTTCTAGTAGACCCGTATAAATATTTCATGAGTACCATTTAATTCAGTATGCTGCTTAAAATAAAGTTAATACGTGTTATAAGTAAGTATTTAATTTGTTCATTCAGGTCTGTAAATTCTTATTAAGAGTTTAATTGGATTATTAGTAATTATAATTTAATGGTTTTCGAAAACTCATTGAGTATTATAAGTACGCACGATTTAGATACAAACTTTCACATTTACGCTCCTAATATTAGCAGGATATTCATAACGATATCTATATATGTCGAGGGGTGTAACTAGTCCTACAAAAAGAGGTTTGTCGACAAGCTGCAACCCAGCCCGCACGTGGCAACCGTCCTTTCCGCTATTTAGTTGCAGGTAAAGATTTTTTATAGAAATACTAGTTTGGGAATATTCCAGGCGTGTATTGGTCGCAATACTATTCATTCAAGTGTCTTTACTTCCCACGCTGTATGATCTTGAGCGTTGACTGACGGATGCCTTTGTAGCCCAAAATTGCAGGGGTGGGACAAAATGTACCCGGTTGCCACGACAACCTTTCTAGAGCTACTTACTTTAAAGTGAGAAGTAGGCGATGACCAGTGTATTTTAAATGGAATGCTCGCTTGTTAATAAATATTTTTGACATGAGCAAGAAAATATTAATGATATTCAGGGTTTGATTTCATGTCTGTTACGCACAAAGTATTGACAAAATTTTTAGACTTGCCCTGGGAAAGAAAATCAAAAGTAACTTTGTAGTAAAGAAGTAAGTCAAATTTGACTTCATTTTACACTTACATACAACATGTAAGTGTAAAATGAAGTTTCTCATTCCAAAGTACTCGTAATTTTCTCAGACCAAGACAACATGGTAGACAGACCTTAGGGTCACTAGACACAAATGTCAGACGCTAATTCCTAATTTGAGTGGTAAGTCCTCACCTATAACTCAAATCAGTGTAATTTTTCCCTATGTATTTATTAATTTAATTGTATTTATAAGTTACAATACAAATATATCCCTATAACTTAAATAAATTTACGTGTCTCCATAACCTTAAGATTGCTGAAAGAATTACTGTGCAATAAGGTCATTTTGAATACATTTATTTTCATATATAAGCACCTTTTTTGTTAAACTGTAAGCAATAAAGTGTCAAATAAATAAATAATTCCGTGTTGTTGGTAAATTAACCTGTGGATTGAAAAATAGCTTTCTGCTTTGACGATCTATTTTATAGAAATATTCATGATACACCATTTTTTTTAACTTTGATTGTCCCACTGTTGGGCAGAGATCTCTAGACTATTTTCTTTCACTAATCCCGATTTAGTGCGACCTGTGACCAATTGTTCTCAAAATACACAATCATCGGGTGTTATATTATCAATAGGTACTTATTTTTATTTTTTTTGCTTTGACTTAGACACTTACATTTGTGTATAAAGTTATAAATAAATAAATAAACTATCAATATTATTTTAACAACCGATCACAACTAGTATAATTTAAAAGCTATAATTTTAATTTTAATGCTTGTAGCGTTACGGGTGCAACATTCCAATCCCGATTTCCTAATTTGTGGTCCTTTCTGTTTTATGTTTTTTGCCCGAGGGTGGCGGCCTGGCGGTTCCTTTCCTACGTTTTTTGCCACCCTACAAAAGGCTGCCGTAACGGTATCCCTCAGATGGAACTAAGGTTGCCCTTTGTCATTGTATGTTGTGGATCTACCTACCGTGTGAGTTAGAGCCATCATGTATCTATCTTTACGCAATATTGATAAATACTTATCTACTAACAAATATTAGCGACTTGTATGACTTGTAGTTTCTGTGTACAGGAATCTAGTCGATCAATATACAAATAATAACAAGTAGAAGATAAAACGACGAGTAATTAAAAAAGGCAATACTTTGCACGAACTAATTGGTGGCAGAAACACACAAAAGCAGTTTAGATCAAATAAAACTTTGATTTACGCAAAATAACACAGTAACACCTGATTGAATGGATTTATAATTTATGTGGTCAAGGGATTGTCGTTATGGAGTTGTGAGTGGGGTTACGACTTCATAATTCGGCGTAATGTACAAGTAAAAAAGTTAACGTTTTTCCTAGTATAAACCTGTGACTGTGAATTTTCAACATTTTAAGAATTAAAAAAAAAGATAATATGTATCATTGTTAAGAGTCAAAAATGCCTATAGTAATAAAAACTTTTTTACTAGCCATAATGTACATATGTCCCACTGCTAGGCAAAGGCTCCCTTCTTTCCTAATAAATATATATAATATGAGCAAATCACACATATTGAGCTAGCTTCAAAGTAAGTTCGAGACTTGTGTTATGGGATTCTAACTCATTGATACTATATTTTATAAGGAATGCATATAACGATAAACATGCAAGACCCAGGTCAATTGAAAAAGATCATTTTCCTTTTTGACCTGACCGGGGATCGAACCTAGGACCGCCAGTGTGACAGCGTGGCATGATGACTACTAGGCCACAGAGGTCGTCATAACCTTTATTCATATAAATATATTATTCAATCATTAGGTTAATAAATACTTATAGTTAACATTAATTGAATTGTACATACAGTTCCGGTTTTGGAGTTTCCTCGTCTAGACCCATCCCATGAGATCCCATCGAATCGAAGAAGCCTCCCCGAGGTAAATAAATTAATCCGAATCAGTTTATTTTTAGGATCCAATATATACCCGACGTTGATTCCGAAATAGATTCACATTTATCTCGGAAAATTCATATCAGATTAGCGATAAATCTATAAAGATTTAATGTAATTAATAAGAAATGCAATAAGGGCGCATTCAGATGACAAATGCACGCCAAGCGCTCGCCTAGCCTATGCCTAGCCCACGCCTAGCGCACTTTGAATTTTGTTCCAAGTAATTTGAGTCCTATCACACATCAATTCAACGCAAATTACATTTACCGAAGTCCAATCAGGGCCTGCGCCGGGCGGGCGCAAGGCGGAGGCAAGGCGAGCGCGTGGCGTAGGCGAGACGTGCGCGTCTGGACTTTGGTAAATGCAATGTGAGTGGAATTGATGTGTGATAGGACTCAAATTATATGCAACAAATTTTTATAATTTCGAAGTGCGCTATTCGTTCTCTAGGCGTGGGCTTGGCGTGCGCGTGTCGTGCGACCTCGCCCAGGGGTATCCTGTCGATGACGTAAAAGGCGACTAAAAGACTAAGTACAAACATTTCGTGCTATATCTGCATTTCCAAGGAATCCTCCTTCCTAAGGAACCCAGTTGCATCCTCTGCTGTGCTGCTTTGGAGACCTGGGTGCGCTTTCTTGCTTTTTTTCTCCAAATTTAGGTATGCATGACAATGGTCTCCTTGGTTGCCGAAGACCATGCAAAATCGACAAGAAATAACCGGAACAGTTTGGCCGATCACCTAACGTCAACTTTCTTTTGGAATGCATTTATTTGAATAATTTCGGGTGACGGCTGGTTTAAAAAAGTTTTTAAACCTGCTGCCACCCGACACAACATTTCTGGTAATTCCAAGTTGTATCACGAGATTCTTGTGCTTAGTCTGTTCTTCTTCTTTTCGAGTCGATAGAAGAGCCGTTTGTTTGAAGAACCATTTCGTGGCGAAAGGATCAGCCAATCTGCGTTACTTACCGACTGTCTGTCCACGCAGTTTGCCCAAGGTGCGCCGGAAGTACAGGGACGCTCAGTACGTCATTCTGGGAGGCTCTTTTCGTGCACCATATTCATTCTTTCATGACCTTTAGTAGTCTCTCACAACATCCAAAGGGAGAAATAGAGTTGTTCCATTTTAGGCTGAAAGCCACTGATAAACTCGTATTATCAAACAGTTAAATTTTGTGTTGTTTATCTTAACGCAAATAAATGACATGACAACGATGTTTTCGCCAACTCTATCCACTTCAAAGGAATACTCAATTGGGTATTTTCCTAGGTCGAAATTAAATTAAAAAAATAAAACGTCGCAAAATAATGTCACTTGTCTTTGAACATATCCATTTTGACGCGATTTTAGATTTATTATTGCAGAAAAATGGTAATACAAGCGCTACTCGTATTTCCAGGTACCATGGAAATTTTATCAAAATCGGTTTTGAAAAATTATAGAAGTTTAAAATTGCCGTTGAATACCAACTTGCATTGAAAATCCTTTTTATTTTCCATGATAGACAATTTTGTGTTGTCAGCAACAAGTAATTGCTATGAATTCAGGAGAATTTAAGGCTGCTAGCCGCATGCAAGCATGGACAAACGTGAAAGGATGCTTTTATATCTTTTGAACTTTATTTTCCTCTAGTCTGAACTGTCGTAACAGCCAAAATAGCTTTATTAGTTCATGAATAGACGGCGAGTGATCGCCCCCTAAGACTATTTCGAGATTTAGAATGAAAACTACCAAAAATAAACTAACGATGCATGCGCGGTTCCTGATTGTTACAAAGTACTGTTTATTATAACTATCTTGGTTGTTTGAGTGAGTCATGTTATTTTTTATTTTTTTATTGTCAACATTTTTGATAGATAAGCTTTCCAGTATTATATAAGTGCACAATTATCACCTACTATTTACTGTATTGGAAATTTCAGTACAATATCAAGTTCATATTTCTGTTTTGTGAACTGTGACTACCGTAGCGTACACAATTGATGGGTCACCAACTTGTTACCAATCTCTGTCTTTAGCTTTTACCCGCAGGTTTATACGTCTAATAGGTACCTATCTCTAAGATAGATATAAAAATTCTGTTAGGTTTGCTTTCTAGGTTAGGTTTAAAACCGTTTATGACGATAAATTATTATTATTATAACCAGTTTAAGGCAAGAAGTGGCAAGCACAACAAAGTATATTTTCTAAATAAGCAAACAACTTTAAACTCAGTAGAACTATTTTTAACCCCCGTAGAAAAATAAGGGTGTGTTATGAGTTTTATGCTAATGTCTGTCGGTCTGTCTGTGTGTGGCATCGTAGCCTTAGAATGGATTGACCGATTCCGATGCGTTTTTTTTGATATAAAAGTAAGTCCCTTGAGGTGGTTCTTACCTATGTAAGATGATGAAAACCAGTTCAGGCATTTGAAAGTTATTGGGGGTTAACGAAAGTCAAAGTTTTCCCTAACAAACAATAGATGGCGCTACGTATATCAAGTTGTATCGGTAGTTTTGCTTCTTATCACTAGATGGCGTCCTTGACAGTGAGGATTTTTCTAATTTGCCTAGCAAATAAACTTGAACCTACATGGTAAAAGTATTTTATATTTTTGGAATTTTTCGCTTGCAAAACTTATAAGACAAACCAACTTTAACTAGGTAATTAGCCCGGCAAAGTTACCTAACATTGGAAAAGTCTGACTTTGTCACTGCCTCCGCGTTAATATTTGAAATATGTAGGCAGTGGGTATTTATAGATATTTTCGGCTAGAATCCGGGTGGCGGCCGAGGGTCCCAAGATTTATGGCAGAACGGGAGAGTCCCATCCAACAGGGCTCCTTGGGTATTTGGCCCAAGTGAAGAAAAAGAGACTTACGATATCGATTATGTATTCACTCTATATTATGTTGCACATGCCGAGCAGTTGACGTCCCTAATACTGAAAAACAATCGATGATCTTTAATGGATCCTAGAAGTCTTTTCAGTCTTATAGATATAAATAAAAAGGAAGGTAGTCAGAAGAATTCGTTATGTTAGAATGATCCAAGTTTCCTGTTTTTGAGTTCAAGTAGGTAAGTATAAGAACGCAATAAGTAAAACAACTTAATTATCCATAACGAACAGTAAAATCTTCTCCGGAAGCTATGGTAGACCCATTTCTACTGGCTTGATGTCGTCAAGGATGGTACGTCATTGGTTGTAACCAAGAATACCTACTCAAGACCGTGCGAAGTGGAGAAGAAAAATTTAGATAGTGAACTTCAGGCTTCACAGCATTGAAGCCGAGGATGCAACGCTGAAATGGGAGGGAATATAAATAAATGTTCCTTTCAAAACGCTTTTCGTTTCCTCCTTGCGCCCCATGCCAATCTCTCTCGCCTCACACCCTTGCAGGGTAAGGGCAACTCATTTCGCCTCTCAGTACTATCTCCGCTGAGATATTTTTCTTTGTAATGTAATTGTTAAAGAAATTGCCAATAGAAGGTAGCTAAATTAACCAAGTAAATAACATTTTCGTGTATTTCATTTCATATTTTAGCCATGTAACTATACGTCTAGTTAAAGATTTAAGTCTGTACTGTGAACACAAACGTCTGCATTCATAATAACTAGTGATGTACAATACTTGAGTCTTCGTGTTCTAATTTTCGGTTTTTCAGGGCTCTATGAGTTCGATAGGCTTGGAGTTCCGAGGCTAGGCGAGCGCGAGTTCTCTGAGCAACGACTTTAGTCTTCAAAAGAGCTCGAGTCTTAAAATAAACGTGAGCTGTTCTTGAAAGCTTACAAGGACTCGAAGCGTAATTATCAACTAATATTGTAATCATCCTATTTTATTTCTTATTGACGGATCAGTTTTTAAAATGAAAAATCATTGCTTTTAAACACACTCGTAAAGTATAACCCTCCCTCTTCGCAGTCGGGTCAAAAAACGCGGGCGCAGAAAAAAGCTCGGGTGCAAAAAGAGACTCGAGCTTTAATTTAACGCTCCAAGGCTTACTTAAGGTCGCAGTCGTCGAGTCTTCCATTAAAAGTGTCGAGCCCTGGAAACGACTCCGAGTCCTAAGTAAAAGGACTCGGAGGACTCGAGTCTTGTACATCACTAATAATACCTACATACTCGTATATACACTATCACTATTTTATCCCTAATAGAGCAAACAGAGAATTTGTGGCCTTACGGCTGTAAGCAGACAGAGCGCAGGGCCGCAAGATACAAAGGCCACTTTTATCGTGATAGTGGGGAGAAGGTAGTAAAAATAATCAAAATAGTAATAGTTTGCTAGTCGCATCGTTTATTAACATGATTATCATTTTCCCTTATCCTTCTAGAAGTTATTCAGTAAATTGGACTGCTACTGCTCTTTCAGGATCACAACGTATCGTACAATAACAATGAACAATAACTATTTCGAACACACGTGTATTTCTCGTCACATATTGATATAGGTAGTTTCCTGCTGTGGGTGTCTATGTCAGCGATATCAATTGAACTGCGAGCAGGCTTGACAATATTGCACAAACGGTTCACACAGAGCTGATCTTATCATCCAAATGTTACGACCTTGGTATATCGCTGTGCAAATAAGATAGTCATGGTGACAACACAATTTGGGTTGCGAAATAAAATAATTTGAAACAAAAAAAAAAATTTAGTTTTTTCAGGAGTTTCTTCTACGTGGGGCGCACTATAAGTTTCCGGAATGAATATGAAAAAATACTATTGAAGGTACAAAATTAATTTATTGTTTTTCAAAATAATCTCCCTTGGCGTCTATGCACTTTTTCATTCGATGAAACCAGTTTTGAAAACTTTTGTGCCACTCCTCTGTGGTGACCTCTGAAACGTGTTTTTCATACTCCTCGACAGCCTCTTCTGGTGATGAAAATCGTTGACCGCGTAATTGGTTCTTAATTTTTGGAAACAGAAAAAAGTCACAAGGTGCCAGGTCGGGACTGTATGCAGGATGACTCATGAGTTCTACATTTTTCGCCTTCAAAAAGTCGTTTGTCTGTCTGGCCGTGTGAGAACTAGCATTGTCGTGGTGCAGGATGATACGGCGTTTACGGTTATTTTTACGGAGTTCGTCAACAACTTCCGGCAAACAAATGGTCGTGTACCAGTCACTATTCACTGTACGACGATTCTCTAAAGCAACAGTAGCCACGTGTCCAGTTTTATTAAAAAAAGAAGCAATCATCCGCTTAGATGCACTTTTCACGCGCACCACTTTGGTTGGTTTCGGCTCATCTTGAAAGACCCGTACGCTCGATTGCTACTTTGTTTTGGGATCGTAGCAATAAATCCAAGTTTCGTCACCTGTTACTATGTCCCACACCAAATTTGACGCACCTTCGTTGAATCTGGTAAGCATGGCACTGCACCAAGTGACGCGGTCCGTTTTTTGAGTCTCGGTCAAGTTGTGTGGGATCCACCGCGAGCACAGCTTTCTCACACCCAAATGTTTGTGTAGGATTAATTGTATTTGACTCATGCCTATTTCTAAGGATGCGCGAATTTCATGGTAGGTCACATGCCTGTCTGTTTCAATCATACGGCGCACAGCATCGATGTTTTTGTTGGTCACAGCGGTGGACGGCCGACCATCGCGAGATTCGTCACTGAGATTGATACGACCACGCTTGAATTCTGCAAACCAGCTATAAACAGTTGTCTTGCATGGTGCTTTATTGCCAAAAGCTGTTTCAAGCCGAGCGATGCTCTGTTGAGCTGTCAAATTACACTTAAAATCGTAGAAAATCATACTACGAAAATTTTCCCGAGTTAAATCCATGTTGATGCAGACACACAATTTTTTAAATGGCGCCACAAGGTAAAAACAAAAGACAGTCAGATGAAACAAACTGCATTCTACAGCCAAAGAGTTCTATTTTCAAATGTTGCAATAATTTTTTAAATATTGTTTATGTAAGTGGCCAGTTCCGGAAACTTATAGTGCGCCCTATGTATGTCTCGACAGTTCTTAATCATATATTCACCAAATTAATATGGGACCAACTTGGATGTAAAGAATTTCAAATAAAAAAGAATCATCAAAATCGCATAACATAAATACAAAAAAAATGCAGTCGAATTATTAACCTCATTCTTTTTTGAAGTTGGTTAAAAAAAGCGTCTTTATTAGGTGTTCCACTTAACCAAATTACACTTCTGAATGCAAATGCTTGATTTATTCACTAAAACACCAATATTTTTTGTGTACTTAGAATATTTAAAGAGTTTACCCGATTTCTTGAGGATTCCATCATCAGATCCTCACCTGTGACCAATGTGACCAATTCGCGTGTATATACACTTTCAAATAAAAAAAAAAAATATTCTTAATCAGTAAAAAATGGGGAAGTTATTGAGAAAAATAAATAGAGGTATAAGAACATAATATAAACTTTGATTACGAATACGGTGCAGTCGAATACTGTATTTTGTTCAATTAAATGAGTATTCATTAAGTAACATTATCTAAAAATAAAAACAAAATGTTTTTTATTTCTCAATAAACTGACAAATTTATAAGCTTTTAAAATCCGATGGAAATTGTCAGCGCTCTTGACGTCACTGCTATTATTAGATCTCGCGCCTACGAAAGAGATGGTTAGATGTCCCGACCACGCTTCCACTTTTCTTTTAATAATAACATTTCAAATGCTAATTGGTGCTTCATTAATTAACCAATTTTCTTGACGTTTTAAATTTTTTTTGTTTTTTTTTTTGTTTTATATTAAATATAAATCAAAAGCATACACAGTAAAATAACCTAAAGAGAAGCTCCCACTTTTTTTTAAGTCATTTAAAAAATCGCAACAAATTATAAAGCAAGGAAAATAATTATGTATAATTCAAGGCACCTAAGTAACACATAAGCAATTACACATATGGGTGATCATGTAAAGTAACAACATGTAAATGTATGTCCTTTTGATATAAACATGGATCACAATAACTGGAATTCTATGCCAAGGGTATATCAATGAACACACAAAGGCGTGTATTATCCTTATGCGAGTATGAAAATCGTATCTTACGTAATAGAAGTTTATCGATGTATCTTAATATTATTCATACGCCTAGTATGATGACAACGAACTCTGTTTCGTACTGGATCAGTCATATGAAGATATTGAATTTCTCCTAAATAACAAATCGAACCACGGGCTATACTAGATCACAATAGTATAATGAAATTAAAATAAAAAAGAAAATACCAAAAAAAAAATACGACACTCCCATACAAATTGCCCAGGCGCCTATACAAGTTTCTGTGGAAATGGCTAAATTTTTTTTTGTGTTTTGGCTGTTATTTTAATTTCATTATACTATTGTGATCTAGTATATTTAGTATAGCCCGTAGTTCGATTTATAACGGGAATGTTCCTTTCACGTTGTATATACAAAAAAAAATCTTTCACATATATATTTGATATTTATGAGGAAATTAATAATTTCATTTATTTAATTAATACATAGGTAGTTAAACTTAAATCTAAGTAAACAAAAAGAAAATATATTGAGAGATAAGATGCAGACAAAAAATTATCCTAATAATTGAACTTAAAATTAGAAAAATATTTTTACGTCGGAAAAATAAGCACTCATGCATGACCCATCGTACTTTGTACTTGGAACTTGCTTCATTCATAAGTTACGTAGTTTCTACAAACGTTTTCCGCCATGACGTGTGCGATTTACCGAGTTTTCGTCATTGGCATCCTGTTGTCAACTATGTTGGGATTGGCCCATGTTTCCTGCTGCATTGTCGAGGAGAGACCAGGCAAGTATCAGCTCATTGACTTAGGAGTTAATGACATCTTTGATTATAAACAATTTTTTTATCGGTCCATCGCTAAAAATGGCCTTTGAGTCTTGCGGCCCTAGGCTCTACCTGCTTAGAGCCGCAAGAGCGCAAGATGCTCTGTCTGCTTCAAGTCAGTAGGGATAAAGACGTAATAGTATGTAAGTATTGTTTCGGCCCGTTTCGGAGATAAGTATAAAATGTCAGTCATATAGTTATTGTCTAATTCAGAAGTCTCATCATCAACAAGAATGGCAGCTTAGTCACATCATCGTATGGTAATGATTTCTCTTTTTTTTACTATTATTTTTTTAAAGCTAAACACTGACTTCACCTCAAAACTACACAACCGAATTTCATAAAATTTCTATGGAACAATCTATGGAAAAATAAAAAATTCTAATTGGTCCAGGCGTTTTCGAATAATCCCCAAAAATACATAAATCATGATACAAGATCGCACCAAATCGATAACCTTCTCCTTTTTGGAGCTCAGTTTAAAATAGGTAATTACTTCTATAAATAAATGTTCTATAAATTTGCCGACGATATCGTTGTCATGGCAGAATCGATGGAGGACAAATATGCACGTTGCGCCTTGATCCAGGCAGAAAGTTTCAGCTTCGAGGAAGAAGTCTTTCGGCGAATCCGACTCGGCTGGACAGCGTTCGGGAAATTACGCAGTGTTTGTCGTCTAAAATACCTCAGTACCTCAAACGAAAGTGTTTAATCAATGTGTGTTACCAGTGATGACTTATGGCTCTGAAACGTGGTCCCTTACTATGGGTCTCATAAGAAGGCTCAAGGTTGCTTAACGGGCTATGGAGAGGACTATGCTCGGTGTTTCTCTACGTGATCGAATCAGAAATGAGGAGATTCGTAGGAGAACGAAGGTCACTGACATAGCCAAGCGGATTAGCTCATTGAAGTGGCAGTGGGCGGGGCACATAGCGCGAAGAACCGATGGCTGATGGGGCAGAAAGGTTCTCGAATGGCGGCCACGTACCGGCAAGCGCAGCATAGGACACCCACCTGCTAGATGGTACGACCTGAGCAAGGTTGCAGGGAGGCGCTGGATACAGTCCAGCAGTGGACTTCCTGGGGCTGATATGATGATGATGACTTCTATAAAACTATTGGTTGATTGATTATGGGATTTGATATAACAAAACCTGCTTAACGTCTAGGTAGGCTGCCCGTTAAGCAGGTTTTGTTGCACTCCATTCACAAAAAATAAGCCCAGAAAAACGGTAATACATGTTTGCAATAAATCCTAAGTTAAATCCTAGTTACAGATCCATGACTTACTCATACACGTTTCCCAAAAATTCTTATTCGTAAATGAAAGACGGTCACTTTTAGAGGAAATCCCTCGACGATTCAGAAATTCGCAAAAAATGATAAGATACGTGTCGTGCGGTATTAGCTCACGCGTATTCATCCTTATTTTTTGTGTTCGGTAAATACCTACTTTAGAGAATAAAAGAACTCTAAAATGTACCGTGTCTATTTAATTGTATCTCAATCACTTAAAAAATAAAAACAATCCAAAAACTTACAACTAATATATAATTTATGAATTTACTTCTCAACTAAAAACGTAAGTTTATTTTGTGTCATGTTCTAATATTTATTGATTTATAAAATCTTTATTTACCATAATGGTACAAAAGGTGAACTTTATGCTATTGCATTTTCTACCAGTCAACCTTTAGGAAATATAATATTATATAGAAATAAAAAAATGCTACAGTAATCATCATCAGCAAAAAGATTATCGAATGGCGACCTCTGCCAAGCGAAGCATAGGACACCCTCCAACAAGATGGTAAGACGACTTGTCCAAGGTTGCTTGAAAACACTAGAGGCAGGTCGCTTTAGATCAGTCATTTGGAAAAATAAATTTTGGTGTATTTCCAGCAGTGGACGTGATGATGCTAAAATACGAACTAGAGTAAGAAAAGTAACTAAAGAAGGGAATAAAATCACAAATATATATTTATGCTGTCCTTTTAGATTCTTTTGACATTTAAAAAGATACAAGATACTAAGAATTAATTTCAATTACGAAGATCCATTATTTATTTCATTTCTATGAACCAATGTAATTAATAATATTGAACATTTGATATTTTGATTGCAGATTAATAGAGCAATTTACAACCTCAATCAAGCTGGTATAATGATAGAAAATTATTAATGGATAAAAACATGACTATATGTCAAATAAATACTTTTGGAAAGGTCACATAATACTAGCAAAAAAAAAAAAAACAAGAGTATATATTACGTAATAACGTTAAGTTCATATCTATAAAATGAAATACATATTTTTTATGAACTTGACCTTGAAAAGCATGTGACTTGTTAAAAGATTAACCGCTTGTTCTAAGTGAGTATCCATTTTCTATGTATAGATACTATACTCCATTTGGTTAGGTATTTAAATAAATGTAAACAATCTTGACATGTCTTTTTTTGAAATATACTCTTTAAAACCCAATACCTTTACAAATTACAAATCAATTCATTTATAAATAATGTACAAGAGATTAATTTGTAAAGTGTATACTTAAAAAGACATGTCAACATTGTTTACATTTATTTAAATACCCAACCAAATGGAGTATAGACAGTGTCAAACAGTTGTCCCTTACGCATTTTTTAGTCATTCACACCACCATTCAAATTGCCGATAAACCTAAGGCGGCCCAGTTTCTTATCGGCGCGTGCGTACCGGAAGTGATCTCAATGGAGTTACAACATATGGAGATTACAAAGTTGACTCTCTTACAGTGTGATGTCGAACAATGTGCCTGATGGTACTGTTATAAGTGTACAGGACGACCTCCGTGGCGTAGTGGTCACCATGCCAGTCCGCCACCCAGAGGTTCCGGGTTCGATCCCGGGTCAGGGCAAGTTGAAAAATATGCATTTTCAAATTGTCCTGGGTCTTGGATGTTTATCTATATATGTATTTGTTATACAATATAGTATCGTTGAGGTAGTATCCCATAACACAAGTTTCGAACTTACTTTGGGGCTTGCTCAACAGTGTAGTTTATCTTTATATATTTATTTATTTTGAAGTACTTAAAGGTTTTGTCTCTATTTTCACTTTATAAAGCTGCACGAAGGATTCTTTTGACTATGTATGAAATCCAATAATATTTATTTCATGGGTCATAAATGTAACACTCGTGACATGATAGTAATAAAACCTTTGTTTGCCATTCGAACGACAACAAAGCCAAAAAATACGATAAATCCAAACAATTAAATACAATACCAGTTATTATACAAATAAATAAATAAAGTTAATAGGGTAGTAGTATTCTGTGTCAAAAGAAATGTTCAGTTAAGATAAAAAAAAGTCCTAAATTATGACACCTGTCATGGATCACGCTTATTTTAGATTTATTAATTAAACAATTACCTTTAAAAACAATGACTTTACATTTGCATACAAATCCCATTGATTACGTTTGTTTTGACCAAAGAAAAAAATTCAGATTTGACCTGTTGGAAACTAGCGGATCAAGCGGATTACCGAGGTATCGAACTCCTTAAGTTCTCACATAAATATATTGAGTTCAGCTTAGAGCACATATACCCAAGTTGGATCATCAAATCCATAGTTCTTCTTCTGTAATTTCCTTATTTAGTAAACGCGCTCGCCGGAAGCGGCAAGCAGGTCATGAACCCCGATGATTACGAAGATGTCATGCAAGTCTCAGTACGGAATAACAATGGTCGACTACGCCTAGTAGTGAATGCTAAGTGGCCCATTTCAAGTTATCTAACTCCATATGCTGTTTTTGTTATTATTTACTAACTTACTTATATATTTTTCATGTCAGAATATTTCTGCCGCCCACCAGAAAATACTGTATTCTAAAGATTTTGTTCTAGACCCCGCATACCATCAGAATTACGAAAGTGTCTGATAAATGAGCCGGGTCTAGAACAAAACATATGGGCAGAGTGCCTTCCGGCGGCGTACGTTAGAAATATTCTGACAGAATAATGCAGTATTTTCTACAGCTTTTTTTCACAGTTGCACTTATCACACGTTGCCTTTAAGCTTCTGGAATGGGATTTGTCATCAACATCAATGGCGAGTATATCACTCACCTTTGATTTGTCGACGATATCGTTGTCATGGCAAAATCGATGGAAGACTTAAGTACTATGCTCGGAGACCTAAATCTGGGAAACTTGGGAAACTCCCAACAACTCCAAACGAAAGTAATGTCGAAAGCCCATGTCGCGCCACTACCTGTTTGTGTTGGGAGCTCCACCCTCGAAGTTGTAGACGAGCATATATTTATCTACCTGGGTCAATTGATCCAGACAGGAAGTTTCAGCTTCGAAGAAGAGGTCTTTCGACGAATCCTACTCGGTGGGCAGCGTTCGGGAAGCTACTCTTCTCGTCTTCTCGTCCAAAATACCTCAGTGCCTCCTGTACCCTGTGTGTGTGTGTGTGTGTGTGTTTGTGTGGGTGTGTGGGTGGGTGTGTGTGTGGGTGTGGGTGTGTGTGTGTGTGTGTGTGTGTGTGATGACTTATGGCTCTGAAACGTGGTCCCTTACTATGGGCCTCATAAGAAGGCTCAAGGTTGCTCAGGGCGCTATGGAGAGGGCTATGCTCGGCGTTTCTCTACGTGGTCGAATCAGAAATGAGGAAATTCGTCGGAGAACAAAAGTCGCTGGCATAGCCCCGTGGATTAGCTTGTTGAACTGGCAGTGAGCGGGATACATAGCGCGACGAACCGATGGCCGATGGGGCAAAAAGGTTCGCGAATGGCGACCGCGTACTGGTAAGCGAAGCGTAGGACACCCACCCACAAGGTGATCAGACGACCTGACTGAGATCGCTGGAAAGCGCTGGATGCAGGCCGCTCTTGATCTTTGTTAGAGACCTATGTCCAACTGTGGACGTTATGTGGCTGAAATGATGATGTTGACGATTTTCTAGAGCGTTCTGACTCAAAAACCAACTAGGTTCTCTTCTGGAACTCTTCTGGAAAATTAACCCTAATCTATCCCTTCTCACCGTACTGGATTTCTATGTTATTCTTTTGCTGTCACGGACGTATGTCTTTGGAATGCCGTGCCCAAAAACATTATGAGAGCACAAAAAGGGATCACTTCAAGATACTTGTAATTCGACACTATCGCGAAAAAGCAATGCTTCAATAAAAGTATAAGTATGTTTATTATACGTATTTATATACATGTAAGTTTATAATTTGCATTTATTACTTAATTTTTAAATATTTATATAGTGTTATATTTAAATATTTATGTTTATATTATGTATATTTTATGTTATCAAACACATCATAATTCATTTCTTTCAATAAACTTATCTAATTAAATTTGCACCCCATCTACCATTTTTTCTGCGACGTCCCAAAGGTGAGCATTAAGTTGTACCTTTTGTACTATATTCTTAAGATTTTAAGTGCAATAAATTGAAGAAATAAATAAATAGGTAGGAAGCACGTGAGTTATCTCGAATGGTCAAAAATGTAAATTGTGCTAGTAGGAACAAAAACACTTCCTAATCTGCCGAGACAAAATCTAGAACTCAACAGTCAGACTAGGAATATTTATCATAATTTAAAATCTTTCTTTCTTCAAGTTCATTACACTTGACACTCGTGAAGTGACAAGTGTGAGCTAAATAATAATGCAATGACGACGACGTCGAGACGGTAGGTATGTCGGCGCCGGGCCGCCGGCCGACAGCAGTCGCGCCCTTATTGCGATCGGGTCTACAGGATAGATGAAATTATAAGCAGAGACAAAGGCTAATCAAATATCCTTTGTTATGTTGAAACCGGCAAGTTATATATTTATATGTTGTGGCTAATCAATTGGAACGACATGCCTGAAAGGAAAGTAATTTCGTTTTAGACATATTTTCGGGTGTTTTAAGTTACGGGAGTTGGCAACAATTTGAAGTGATAGCGTGTCACTTGCACAACCAACTAGTCAACGAGCCTCTTTTGATTTGAATGGATCTTCGAGCTGTGTGGATGTGTGACTGTGAAAGTCTTTAATTACTAAGAAGTGTATATTTTTAACAGTAATCTCGATTCAGATGTCATAATATAAACACTATTGTTTTAATATCGTCATGGAGATATTGCAATTAATGTATTTCTTGTTACACTAGCTTACAAAACAGCTTAATCTCTGATTTCTGTCTCCTTTGTGGCTACGGTGCGTAACCTCATTCGGTGATTCCTTCTTCAACTAACCCATTTACATGAAATACGAGAAAATTTGTTGATTTATTTAGGCGGACATAATTCTGATTTTAATTACTTGTTGCTAAGAGTATTTTAAGACAAAATTTTTTAAACAACTCAATTTATGGAAAATAGTCTATGGAAAATAAAATAAAGGGATTTTTAATGGAAGTTGGTAATCAACGTTTTTCAATCTTCTGCAATTAAATCTTCTTTATTTTTCTGGGAGAAAATATAAACAGGAGAGTGTACCAGTTGATTCCATGGGCGAGAATCTGGATCATATCAATGGTTTATTTATTTAAGATTATTGCACACAGTTTTATGATGGATTTATTACAATGGGTCAAACTTAATGTTAATACATTAACTACCAGTTTGCCTTTGGGACATGTTGAACAATTGGAATAGGGGTGCAAGTGTGGCAAGCCAACTTGTAATATAAGATGATGTGGCTAGCAACCCCTGACTATTTCGATTCCCTTCTTTCACTTTCTCGTCAACCATCATGTGGTCCAATTCGATACCTCTGCTGCTCCGAGTAGCCAGGGGAACCTCGCGATCCCATCGCCCCGCATTTGTCGTAATCGAATACGTATTCGTAGGAGCATTAGCTGGCTTACTAGGTACCGCCCGGCGGCACCTGGACGATCCTAAGAAAGCCCTTCTGGCACCGTAGCTTCGGTCCTTCCAGCAAAACATGGGTGTAGCAGCAACCCAAATTTGCTATGACCCCTAGCGCGCCTAAAGCTGAAGTTTCCCCTTGGGAGCCCTTTGCGCTGCTGTTAGGAGTTTTTAATATAGGAAGCCGGGACTTTGGCTTGCTCCTCAAACCTTGTCCGGTGGAGTAGGAACCTATGTCTGTCAATACAAAAAAAATAATCATGTGGCCTTTGGGTCTTGCTGCCTTAGACTCTCTACCCTAGTTTGCGATAAAGAAGTGGTAGTGTATCTAAAATTAAACCCTCTTTGCCAATTAACAAAAACATCAACAACTACATATGAACAATAAAAATTAAATCATAAACTTCTTACGTCATTAAAACTTAGTAAATCAAAATCACCCGAGATGTTTTAAACATTTTTCACCTAATTGTTTGTTCTTCAATAGCTAAATTAATTCACTACGCGATATTTATCCACGACCTTTAAAATGTTAATCTCATCTGGTAAATTACCTCAATATAGGTTAATTTATAAGCGGGTTTAGTAGAGACAGAGGTCGGGGCGTCCTTACAATGACCGCAGAAGCCTGACAAATTGTCACCAAAACCTGGATTGATATTCAAAACAGCAGCAAACATCGAGAGTTTACTAGGCGGACTTTTAGGTGAAGAAGAATGCTGACATAATTTGATGGAAGAACATAATGTTCGGACTGTTATATAGCGATCTGATGAAAAAGTTTCATATATTTTTGGCTATACAGTGAACGCCAGAAGCGTTCTTTGTAACTTTGGTAGGCAGCTTCAGTAAGCGTTTTTGTGCCGATAGAGATAATAATATTTTAAGAAAATTGTTTCACCCATCAGGGTAGCATACTTAAAAAGAAATGTGAAGAATAAATAACTTTTAACCGACTACCAAAAAGAAGGAGGTTATCAATTTATTGCAATTTTTTTTGTATGTTCACCGATTATTCGGAGCCGCCTGGAACGATTTGAAATATCTTTTTTTTTGTTTTGTATACTTGTCAAGTAGTCCCATAGAAATAATCTCAAAATCGGTTGTATAGTTTGATCTAACTTACTACCGTCCAAGATCTAACCTACCTATGTTACAGGATGAACAAATTATGAAATTACACAACCTCAGCTAGCCCCTATAATGTAGCATACTAACTTATGTCACAGAATAAAAACTAATACTCACATACATAAGTCTCATTTAAAGAAATATCTACTCAATGTAGTTAAGGATATGGTTTAATTTAGCTCGCGTCTGAACTCAGCACCTATTTGTTTATGTACCTAGAAATCCATTGCTAGCCAATTTCATTCTTATTACCCAGGACAAATGATTCATACCCTACCTACACAAAACCGATTCAGTGAGCGGCGGATTTAGCACCAAATTTAACTCCAGAGCGGTCGCCGTATGAAGATATATTTTCGATATCTAACCGGGGAGTAACACAGGCCTGCTTATAGTATACAGTATTGTATAGCCATACTTAACGTACAAACCCTACGACAAACTTTTTGGAAATTCCCTCATTTGCTTCAAAATTTAGACGTTTTTAATAAAATTCCCTTTCGGATATTTTGAATATAAATTTGGATGATTGAACATGGGACCAATCTTCTTACCGATACGGCACGGAGGCTTAGGTATCCGCAAAATTTCAAGTGTTGCCTTATCAGTATTTTTTTCTTCTGTACATAGCATTGAAGAACTTTATCAAAGAATACTTAAACATCCAAACTACGATATCAGCTATATATCAGAGGCCAAGAATGAATGGTTTGGCCTTTGTCAAAATTCAAATGTGCCAGATGTTCCATCATCGCAGAGGCAATGGTTAGTATTATAGGCAATAGTTTAATTGATTCATCTGGCAATACTACAGAGCGCGCCCGCCATCTAGCCGTAGCTAAGTGGGAATCCGCTTTGGCTACAAGCCCTCCCTTCTGCCAACTTGGGAACCCTCCCTGATAAATCTTCTTTTAGAATGGCGACATCTTTAAGGCTGGGTGCAATATGAAACGTTCTACATCGTTGCCCCTGCGGCGATAGCGTCGATCAATTTGGACACCAGAGTCTCCATACCGTAAAAGTGCCGGCCGTTTGGGGCGGCATGCAGCCCTTAGTTACATTATACATCGGACTCTTGCCAGCATCAATTTGCCGGCCGTTTTAGAACCAAGCGGTCTGGCTCAGGCTGATGGCAAGAGACCCGATAGAATGATCCTTGTGTCCTGGAAGATGGTCGGCCGCTTGTGTGGGACGCTACTTGCATTGAAACACTGGCACCGTCTCATCTTTCAGCGACAGGGTCCAAAGCGGGCTCAGCAGCTGCCTGAGCTGAAAACCTTAAACGACGCAAATATGAATGTATCGGAAATTACACCTTTGAGCCGTTTGGGGTCAAAACTTTGCGACAACTTGCCATACAACGTGGCAATGCTGCCAGCCTTCTGGACACGTTGCCGCAGGGTTAAGATTTACCGGGCCTTTTTTATTTGTATATATGAGTGTGTAGTGGGTATAAGTTTTATTCTTAATTTAGTTTTAAATAAATAAAATTTGTTTCATCTTGATCTGGCTAAGCTGACAACTGCTGCGTCGAGACCGATAATGACATTAAAATATGTAGTTTCAATTTTAATTGTTCGTTGAAAAACAAAAGGTCGGTACGTCCTTACAATGACTGCGTATTTCAATGCTGAGCCTGACAAATCGTTATCAGGAATAACCTGGATAGAGTAAAATTGGTGAATTTTGTAAAGAGACTGAGATATTAATCATTTCGAGAAAAGCGAATGCGAAGACAGCTCTAATTAGCGCTACATCCTCTTTAAGTCCGCCAAAACTATCGAGAATACATAGTACCACTGTGAACTGTCTAGCTGATCAAAGATTCAGTATTACATCTTTACATTTTGAAGAAAAATACAGAATAATATGATAATATGGTAAACCAGCATATCTATATGATATGCTGGATTTATAATAAGATACGTTAGTCAAAATAAGAGACGAGTTGCTAGCCTATTAACAAGATCACCTTTTGGAAAGGAGACCCAGTTATCAAACATCTCTTGCGCTCATTTTTCAGCTGTATTCAGAACTATTAGAGTAAATACTATAAACCTTTCGCTTAACTTCTTTTAGTTCATTAGCCACAACTAGACTATAATACTAAGTCTTCCCAAATTTCCCATCTTCAAAGCTTGATTTTTCTTCGTTATCATGTGTATTAAAAATGTATCCTGTGTTAAATACCTATGAACAATGGATAACTCAGTGATGCGCTCGATCCGCTGTTTGATTTGAATCTAAATAAGTAAAGCCTACCATGTTGCAGTTGTTATCTTTAAATGACAGATGCATGAAAACAGTTTAAAAAGTCCGCCAATAGCCACCAACACATTTGAAAGATTGACAACCTCCTTGGCGTAATGGTAACCATGCTAGTCCGCCATTTGGAAGTTTCGGGTTCGATCCCTGGCCAGGGCAAGTTGTGAAATGGCGTTTTTCAAATAGATTTGGATCTTGGGTGTTTATCATAAAATATATTGAGTTATTATCCGTTAACATAAGTTTAAAACTTACTATGGAGCTAGCTCTATCAGTGCCTGTTCATAAATATATATTTATATATTAAAAGATTCTTCCTTTTCCTCTGTATATTCCGTGTTTTGTACTCTCACAGTCTATTGAAGTCCGACAATCATTGGCAGCCGTTCAAGTACGCAAGCTGCACTAAATATTTACCTGTCTGTAGCGATTTGGTGTCACTCAGCCGAGTTGGGAGGTCGCCACTCCCCGTTTAATCACCGCGTGATGAAGTCGGGTGTCGAAGCGAGCTTATTTTTTGATTGCTCGTTTATAATTATAGAGTTGGTGTTTGGCAAACATTTCATTTAAGCGTCACCTTGACGAAAGACGTCAATCTATATTATAAAGTGAAATGTGTTTATTTTCGTGTAAATAGCTACTGCTGAATCTTTTGATTAGGTATATTTTGAAAATCTTTAATATTTGCGGTTGGAATTAAAAATGTTAATTTAGATTTTTTACATATTTCACTAATACAATACTTCATCATATAATTTTCAAATGCTTTTTGTGTAGGTATTAAACTATTAAGTACCTGCTTATTTGAACCGTATTTTTTTAACACTGTAATTTTTAATTTGGTAGTTATACCTTAGGATAGGTATAAAATACAATAGGGGTTATGACAGGGTTAGAAATTATTGTGTTCGTCTTTTGGATTATCCAAAAATAATGGACCTATATTTTTCAGTTCGCCAAAAGTAAAAATTCACAAAGATACGAGCATCAAAGTAGGGGCTTGTGATGTCACCTTTACGTTATAATCGTACGTAGCCGTGACTTCATGTTTCAATGCGCTGTTTTTTTGTACTTTTTTGTTTATCAGGGAAAAGAAAAATACGTGTACAATATTTTTTAATAATCTAACCGATGGGCTAAACTATTTTCCATTCGTCTTGCCTATTAGAATATCTGCAATAATACAACTATCTTAATTTTCTCGGAGTCTTCTTAAACAATCCGGTATTTGTAGCTATGTGTGTGAGTGAGTATGTATGTATGTTTGTTCTACGATAACTTGAGCAATTATAATCATAGCTTTATGAAATTTGGTAGGTGTGTAGATTTAGCTTGTATTTTTTTAAGTTCGAACATGAGCCAAATCTGTCAAGGGCTTACTGAGATATGGGGTTCGCGATTTCACAGTTCGAGGTGAACTACTAGTTTTAGTTGGGTACTCGTCTATCTAGCTAGAACTACTTACTATTTTGTGCCGAAAGGAGCCAAAATACTTAAACAGTAAACATCTCAATGATCTTCGTTCCTCTAACAATTTCAACCTACTTTTGCCAGTTCACCGGAGTGGGTTCTTTACACATTCTTTTATCGTTTAAGCTATAAAACTATGGAACGATTTACCAGTCGATGTCCGGGAAACCCGCTTTTCATTTAAAAAACAGGTGAAGGCACACTTTCTTTAAAAACTGTCAGATTAGATCATAGTGTATTTATGTAGTATATGTAGATATTGTTTATCATAGTATATACTAAATAGTGTGTATTATTTGTATGTAGTTTATTGTTTTAATGATTATTTTTATCTTTTTTTATATATCCTTTTTTTCGCCACATACCTATTCAAGTTTTGCACTACTCCTAACGTTCTCCACATCACCCGTTTGGTTGACTGGTAGATATAAGGCCTTTAGGTTTTAAGTCCACCATTACACTTGTATTTGTGTATGTTATCTCGACGAATGTCTCGCAACGTTCTATCTACAGACTCCACTGCCTTTTTGTTAGCCATTGTGCATTCATCCCAAACGATTAGATAGCAAATGAGAGGTTTACCCAGTTTAGGCAAGTCGATATCTAAAATTAGGCCCAAACTTTTACCTCCTTCACCACGTGGCATGGCGTACCATCTTCCAAATCAGATGATCATCGATTTTTGGTAAACAAATATTTATGTCAAAAAAACAGTTGACACAGGTTGTCGGTTTTATCTGTGTTAATTAGGTGACACACATTGCGCAAAGCTTAATTTCTGTACCTTCGGCATTGTGCGGAAAGACCTCAGTATAACTAATTTATTAGCAGCAAATTCCTTCGATCAACAGTTTTTTCACCGTCTCAAATTAATACGTTCTGACGTACATCACAGTCTATTTAAAGGTAATTTCAATTATTATTATATTTACTTACAAAAATATTTTTTGTTTGTATGTATTGTTTGTAAACTCTTTATTGTACATAATATCATAGAAGTAAACAATTATTGAATATAATTTCTTTATCTCTTTAATGTCTTAGTGGCCAACGTTAATGTCAGATTTTCCAAACAGCTTTGTCATCGCACATAGCATAACGATTGTCATCAAGCTATATAACAACCATGGTCAATAGTTTTACGAGTCTTCCAAAGCATGAAAAAACGAAACATTATTAACAGACGAAACTTTCCAGCTTTCAAGAGAAAGATATCCAGAAGAAAAACAAAACAGGAAAGCGGAACCACAGGTGAGCACATATTAAGAAAGAATGAGATAGGGAGAGAGATTTCTATTCTTTCGTCTATCGATTTGATCCTTCCAGATTTAGCTCACTTCCAGAATAGCGATGTAGGCTGAAAAAAAAATATTATTTCATTTAGTCCTTCAAATAGATTATCCAAAAATATAGGAGCCATATTTTTTCGTTTAGTTAAGCAGTACAAATTCACAAAAATTCGCTTCGAAGTTTCGGAGTGGGGGTGATCCACGTCACCTTCGGTTAAAAATCGTAGCTGATAGAGAGGTTACGCGAAATTTAAATGCGCTGTATCTTTGCAATATTTGCTTATCAGAGAAAAGAAAAAATACATATATCATACTTTTTAATAATCTATTTAATGAGCAAAAAAAAAATTACCACCCTATTCTTTACTCACATGTTGCAACAAATACCGCTACTCTTCTTCAGTCTATTTAAAGTGTAATTAAAACACAAGTCATACAAGTGAAAACACGCCTCGACTTCTCGAAAAGAAAGAATTAGTTTGGCGTTTTCTAAAACCAATTGACGATTTAAATTAGTAGGTTAACAATCGAACAATTAACGATGCGACGGACGAGAGCCAAGAAAGTGACAATACATTAACCCACAGTGTTGTAGGGAAAACCGTCACACGAGTTTTGCTCAATTATAGTTACTGACACGGAGTTAGGGTTAGTGGAAATGGTTCTTGAATGCGTAGGGTTTAGATATTATACGTTTGGTTTAGAGATGGGCGTGATTTAATCAGCATCGTTTCAGCCGCATAACTTTCAGTGCTGGACATAGGCCTCTTCCAAGGATTTCCAAAATGGCCGATCTAGAGCGGTATGTATCCAGCGCTTTACCTACATGGTTCAGCAACGTGCGTGATTTTATCATCGTCTTCATAATCATCATTTTAGCCACAAGAAGTGTACTACTGGACATTGGATCCTTTCCCCAAGGTTTTTCAAAATAGTCGATTAGATTGGAAGTGTACCGCTTTTTACCCGACTGCGCCAGAAGGAGGGTTATGTTTTTCGAGAGTATGTATGTTTGTATGTATATATGTATAATTGTTTGGCACGCTCATGCAGCCTGAACGGCTCGATGGATTTAAGCTTGAGAGGTGCCGTTAGATTCGTATTTACTGTGAGAGTGACACCGGGTATATCAAAATAAAATAAAAACTATAAAAAAGGCAGTCGGGTTATTTGTTTTTGTAATAATTATTTGTACATACAAAAAATACAAGCTAAAAAATAGTAGGGTTAAATCTGCATGGATGCGCCTACTATAGTATTTATTTCAGACTCCTTCATGCTTCAGAAGGCACGTAAAACCATTGGTCTCGGTTGATATTTATGGTTGGTATCTAGTATTGTTTATCTATAATTCCGGGTTACTTAAAGGTGTTGGATTCTATTCCAGATAAGTACACAAGATTACAAATATGACTTAAATCATACCTACATATTGCAAATTAAATAAATCTTTTAAAAAAGTTTGTTCTATTTTTCTGTACTAATTCCATCTATTTATCTAGAAACAGCTTTAATTATTGTGACTGTCCTTATTCTTCTTGATTGTAATGATAGCTAGTTATAAATACTGTTAATTGCGATATTTTTTATTTATCATAAATTAATAAACAAAAAGGACGGAATCAATAAATGATCGTTTAGTGCACAATTATTATCATTAAGGCAATTATTGAGTTAATTCACAGACAAGAACATGAAAATAAGTTGATAGGTCCAACCAATCTTTCATGTAATATTCCACCAATAAGAAAATTTTGTAAGTCTCTACTAACCAAATTATCGATTTAATGATCCATAGATGTGAAGATATAAACATGTGAACGATTCTTTTTTAAGTCCAAAGATGCGCTAAATTGGTTAAGAGTCTACCTGAATTATTCGGTGTCCAGTGCTGCCCCCATTTGAAATATATCACTCACCTTTGATTTGCCGACGATATCGTTGTCATGACAGAATCGATGGAGGACTTAAGTACGATGCTTGAAGACCTAAATCGAGTCTCCCATCAGGTCGGCCTAAAATGAATATTGACAAGACGAAGGTCATGTCAAATATGCACGTTGCGCCTTTACCTGTTTCTGTTGGGAGCTCCACCCTTAAAGTTGTAGACCAGTATGTCTACCTGGGTCAATTGATCCAGGCAGGAAGTTCCAGCTTCGAGGAAGAAGTGTTTCGGCGAATCCAACTCGGCTGGGCAGCGCTCGGGAAATTACGCAGTGTTTTATCGTCTAAAATACCTCAGTGCCTCAAGACGAAAGTGTTTAATCAATGTGTGTTACCAGTGATGACTTATGGCTTTGAAACTTGGTCCCTTACTATGGGTCTTGTAGCGGGAGCGAGGTGATATGCTCGACCGCCACAAAGGGAAGATCTTCCCACCAGGCATGGTGTTGCGCCTGGGGAACTTGCGAAAACTGGGAGGGTGTCCTGTGGCGACCTCTACGGCCACTACGAAGAACTACAATCAAGAGACAACCGACGATATAGTTTACAAGAAGCATATGAGATGGCGCTAGCAGTATTCCTACATCTCGATCTCAGAGTTCACCCGATTCGCTGCATATATACAACTTCCGACGATACACCGTCAGAGCCGCGGTTCCCCAGGCGCACCACCATGCCTGGCGGGAAGATCTTCCCTTTGTGGCGGTCGAGCATATCACCTCGCTACAGGTCTCATAAGAAGGTTCAAGGTCGCTCAACGGGCTATGGAGAGGACTATGTTCAGTGTTTCTCTACGCGACACATAGCGCAAAGAACCGATGGCCGATGGGGCAGAAAGGTTCTCGAATGGCGGCCACGTACCGGCAACCGCAGCGTAGGACACCCACCTGCTAATGGTTAGATGACCTGAGCAAGGTTGCAGGGAGGCGTTGGATGCAGGCCGCTTCCGATCGGTCGTTTTGGAAATCCTTGGGGGAAGCCTATGTCCAGCTGTGGACTTCTTGTGGCTGATATGATGATGATGATTTGATGATGAATTGTGAAAAACGGCTTTCTTCTTTAAACTGAAAACAGTAGTTCATATAATAGTTTGAAGGGTTATCTAGAGCCTGGTCAGGACAAAATTTTAAATGATGTCTCCGTTTCCTATCAAATGATTTATTTCAAATAGGGGCAGCACTGGATCCCGAAAAATTCAGGTATCCCTTTAAGAGGCTACCAGAATTTTTCGGGGTTCAGTGCTGCCCCGATTTGAAATAAATCATTTAAAAAGAAATGGAGATATATCTACGCATAACCAACAATACCGGTCGCATTATAAAAATCTGTGCAACGACTTTGAACCATCTGCGATCATCAACAGCCTGTTAAAGGTAAATGAGTAACTCAATCTTTCATTTACAAGTCCAGACTATTAGTTCCAGCGGTTGACTGAGAAAGATTGCAATGTATTCAATATTGACGACCTCCTTGGCGTAATGGTCAAAACGCTAGACCGCCAATCTGGAGGTTCTGGGTTCGATCCCCAGCCAGGGCAAGTTGTAAAATGGCCTTTTTTAAATTGTCCTAGGTCTTGGGTGTTTATCTATATGTGTATATATTATAAAATATAGTATCGTTGGGTTAGTATCCCATAACACAAGCTTAAGCTTACTTTGGGGCTAACTCAATCTATGTGATTTGTCCGTATATAATTTATTTATTTATTTATTGCAAAAGAATATAGACAAGTAACACATCTAGTAGCGCACTATCATTTCCACGCAGAGACAAGGCGGCAAGAAAGTGAACTTTCACTTTGTAAGCTGATGCTTGCTCCTTACTCTATCACACCTCGTTTCGTTCAAAGGGCTTGTTTTATTGAACTTTAAATAGGTGAAAATTGGTTTCAAATATTTTATAAACTTGGTTGGTAACAATTGAGTTAGTACAACTGAAGTAGATATATGGTCTCACGGAATATTTTAATTTTTTTATGGATACTGTAGTTAAAGTATATGAATTCAAATATCAATATCAGGCAATGTCTACTATCTAATTTATATGTAGAGAAGTAATTTCAAATTATATCCAATGTTTGTGAAATATATCTAATAATAGGAACAAGTAGCATAGAGAAACTACGTATCTACCGATTTATAAGAAAGCTATGTAAAACATGCCTACGCCTAGCTACAAAAAAATATAAGAACCTACATTCATATTCAAACTGAAAATCATAAAATTGAGTATACAATAATCTAAATAGTGGCAATGTGATATATGGTTATGGAAAGCGGTTAGCATAAAAACTATATTATATTCTAAGATCAGTTTATATAGAAAGAAAACATCGTTTCAATTGTAGTATAAAAGTAAATAAAAAATTGTAATTAAACGACTGCCTAACACAATGACGACACACGTCGTTTCGACATCGTTTCGACGACGTTTCGACGTTGACGTTTTCACAGTTCATAAAAAATTGAACATTTAGTAAAGATTTGTAGATGCATCACGATTAGCCACTATAATTATACATCAGAGATTGAAGTCGCAGCCAATTTTTTATTGTCACATAATTTATCGGTAACTAGATGGCCCAAGGAGGATTCATATATAACTAATGAATGAATGACTACATATTTCATTCCAATATACGTATAGTGTATATTTATACATTACACGTATATTGGATACAGTATATTAAAACAGAAGGAATAAAATTGTTAAATAAATAAAGCATTAGTGCCCTGAAGAAAAGCCCTTTCTTTTTCAAGTAAGTATGTCAACATTAAGGCGCATTTACACGGTGTACGTTTCTTGCTTGTTGCAAACAATTAATTGCAGTTGTAACTTGCACAGTCTAAATGGGCCTTTCAAGTTACAGCCTTTGTAAAAAATATTTTTCATTTACATGTTTATTTTTTACCACCCACTCGCTCCATCTATCTCTAGAAATTTGTTGCCATCTACGTAGGGTAGACCCAAGGAATAAATGGCAGGATGAGTATCTAGCATAGTTTTAAGTGAATAGCAATTACACTAATGGCTATGTTTCAGACACAAAAGTTGCGGCTTAGTATGGGTAACAAAAAAGTTTTATGAATATTTTTTCATTTTTTTTTCGAACTAATTGACATCGACAAAAAAATCTATATAATTTTCAAACCTTCCTCCTAAATTTCACGAGAATCGGTTTAGAAATGCGACCTGTAGGTGAAAACTGCCGGAGCGACAGACAGACAGCCGGACTAAACATTTTTGGCCAATCTCGAAACTAAGACGCTTCGCTCGCTCGGTCGATTATATAAACAAAATTTTAAATATAAAGAACCAAGATAGTCAAAACTAACCATAGAAAAAAGTTTTGAGAAACAAAAATAACAAAGTAAATCGAGACGAACTCATAGAGTTCGTACCCAAAAAACAAATCCAAGATGAATCGCCACAATTTTTTCCCATCACGACAACAATACATGTAAAAACAAGGTTTAATTATAACCGCATATGACCCGTTTATCCTTTAAAACACGTCTTCGTATTGACATGCCCCGAGTCTCGACCTTGTCAACCGTGCGTCGAGAATTAAATATAGAGATCTAGGTAAAAAACGTTCAGTTTTTTACCACAATGCTAGCTGTTGATATGATACGATATATTTATACAACTATACAAGTAGGGTTTCTTCTCTCATATTTTTTTACAAAACAAATTTTTATAGAAACATTTTTTAAATTGAATTAAAAGAAATAATCTCTCATTCTAAAAAAATAATTAAATTATTTATAATAAAATAAATTATTATTATTAATATAAATATTCTTATTATAACTAAAAAAAATATATTAAAACAAATTGAAAACTTTATAAAAATATATTCAAAAAAATAAAAATAATATTTCCCAAGGGATACATACAAATACAGCTAAAGAACTGGCCAACTTTCTAGTTTTTAGTTTTTCTTGTTGTTTAACGCTCTTGTTTTAGATTTCTGTACACTCTTTATTTATTAAACTTACTTTATCATACGTTTATTTATATATACTAAGAAAATTAGTCTGTATATGATACACTCATAACTTGGGAAAATCTTCGTGTTTCATCGTCAATACAATGTTTTAAAATATTCCCTATGATCACGTCTTCTTTATCTTTGAAGGAGAAGGCACAGATGATGGTCTTAAATGCCAAAGCTTAGCTTAGCCAAGGCTTAGCAATCAAATTAACCATGTTCTATTTTTCAAGACCTACCTACATAAGAGATTAGAAAGAATAATTATACTTAATACCTAAACAAAGTGATGATGTTAATTCAAGCCATGAATTATTTCCATTATCAGAGTTTCCGAAGTGTGATCGCATGATCTTGAATAATTCTAAATAATTAATAAACAATGAGTACGAAAAAGACGTCAAGATCGTAGGTTATAATTAGAAGAATATTCTCATTGGCAATCTCCGGAGTTATTTGAACTATTTATAGCTATTTTAATTGTTTCTCGGACGTTTTGCAACTGGTGTACGTTTATACGTGGGCTTTGAGAATAATGTTCCCAGAAAACTAATAAGTTTGGAAATTATTTAGATTGTTTTTGACGAAGCTTGTTGCTAATGAATTTTCCTTGTAAATCTGTACGTGTACTTATTTTTTGTAACAATAAATTAAAATACATACTACTAGGTGATAATGATGCTCCACGCTCCACGGCATCCTGTTCTGGAGACGATTTAATAGAAGCTAATCAAGTGGTGAAATTCTGGGCCAATATAATCAGTTAGACAAATATAATAATAGACAATAATTTCTTCTGTCACAATAATAAGAACAAGATAGGTGATGCTAGCATCTCCTCATTATATGTAGAGTAGTGCTTCTCATGTAATCTAGAATACGCAAACTAAATTAGCACGTAGACTAAATTAGTCAAATAACTTGTAGGTATACCTGCAACCCCTACAACAAGTATTCCGAGGGAGGGGCCTAGTTACCTGTAGCACATGTAAATAGGCTTCTCTGGACCCTTTCAGAGACTAGCCTCTGCACAAAGTCTACTATGACAAATCGAGAATTGCAAAATAGTGATAAGTAATTAGATACTTAGGTACCTTTAGTTACTTAGGTTATTTTTTTATTAGTATATTATCATTATTTTGATTTCCTTTTTCCCATCTTCACGCCTACCAATGCGCTGAACGTGGATGGGAACGCGCCTTTGGATTGTACGGCACTGTACTCTGTCCGCTCTGTTAGGGATAAAGAGGCTATTTTTTATTTTATCATTGAAGTTTTTGAGTATATTTACTAACCAACTAGTAAAAGCAAAACAAGTACAACTGCGATACAAAAGGTTTTAAGTATATTTACTAACCAATTAATAAAAGTAAAACAAGTTTTGCCACGATACAAAATTTACTCCGCACATTCTTCACAATTATATTTAGTGAACAAAATGACGTAGATATATTACAATGAATTTATTGATGAGTTTTGGGCTAAAATATTGTTTGTAAATAGTTAAAAGACGCCACATTTCATATAAATATGTGAATGATTTTTTTAGTATCATAATTTTTGTAAATAAATTTCATATTACTGAGAAAAGTGCGTAATCTCGAGACTAGGTCGTTAGCACATAATGTGCATAGATAACGTCTGTTTACGTGATAACAATGAATATGACACGATGAACAGGAAAACCTTTATTTTACTTTATTAATTCTTGTAATTGATTCCAAATTTAATTTTTAAACAAGTGTCATATATATGTTTTATTAAGCAATATTTCATTTTATGATACGTAATACGATGTCCAAGGTCCTATATTTAGATGTAATTAAGTAAATTTAGATGTAAAGTATACTTTATATATTATAAATTTTGCCACTGATGTCAAAATATTGATTTTACAGTGTGTAGATAGAATGCGTGCGTAAATTTAAAGCAATAATACAGCCTCCGGTGACTCACAGCAACACGTTCGCAAAGATCCCTCATTTTCAATAAACAACAAGAGAAAATTAATACAAACGACATAAATACTAATACACGATTAAAACAAAGACGTACAAAGTCAATAGAGTATGTAAACATAGAGAGCGCATTGGCCGTTTCACCGGCGCGGGCGCGCAGCGATAAAACGCGATCTAATTCGAAAGCGATACGCCTTTCACCTTCCGACCACGACCGTGCGTTATGCTGGCGGAGACTTACAGATAATAGATAGCGCAATGTTTGTTTGTTTATCGTGTGTGTACGACCAACACTGGTGTCAGATGTTTCAGGCCTAAAGGCATCTGACATAGCTTACCATCGGTTGTTCGCGCTATGTGCCCCCCGCCCCTTCAGTGAGCTAATCCACTTGGCTTTGTCATTGACGTTCATTCTCCTACGAATCTCCTCATTTCTGATTTGATCGCGTAAAGAAACACCGAAGCACGGTGAGCCCATACAATTGTTAATCGCAACAGCGCTAGTAATGCGAACTCTCACCGAACCACCGGATACTTAATGTTGCTAAATAAATAATAAACATAAGCACAAAAAAAATCTAATCATATAAATAGTGCACCAATCCAAGAGTTATATTTTATAAGGATTTTACAGGCTTTCAAAATACAATTGAAAATTGGATCTTTTTTTAAATTTCTTATTTTTATTATACTCAATACTCAATATTTTATTGCAAACCATAAATTACATTAAATGTTACCAATACAATTATAGAATATATAGCAATAAGATTTAATATTTAAGGGTTTTCCTCTAATAAATTAAACGCGCTTATCGAAACCATATAAGAAGCATACGGTTTATATCGTGGGGCGAAAATCAAAATCTTAAAACAAACCGTTAAAATATACTTATAATAGTAAAAAGTAAGAAAGTTTGAATCATCTAGTATTTTTAACTCTCCGCGCCGCGACATAGATACCTTCAATCATAGACGTTAAGCTTGGGTCATTTCCAAGCATTGTTGTTTGCAAACACACTCTAGCCACGGGATGGTGTCTAACTGTTTTTATTTGGTCGTATCGTATGAGTATGAGACGGTTGAATGCGTTGTTGGATTAGTGTAATATAATAATTTGGCTTACAACTAGAGGACAGTAAGATGATTTAACGATATCGTCAAAGTAAAAGATATTTTTATCCACGGTTAATGAAGAGTTCAAGATAATTTGCCTTTGATATGATAAACGATGGTTTTTAATGTGGTTAATATATGGTATATACATAATAATGATGATTGGTTGGACGCTAGTTCCTTTGAAAACTAAACCTTTTCTTATGTATTAAAAAGGACAACCCATTTTTGGAAAATTTTGTACAAAATTTGTACCATATAGGAATAAAGACGTTTGACTTTGATTTGGACTAAAATTCCGCATATTGTACAGGTCAGGACACGTGCTTGGCCATTGTTTACATATTCTAAGTATACTGATGTTTTAAAAAATGCACACAGATGATTTTTTTTATCAGGTCGTTCCAATAACATACACTTAATAAGTCAGTAATGACAAATATCACAAAAAAATTAAAGCTATATTTACAAATATAAGTGAAGAACAATATTCATGGTCGTCTAAAACACAAATTGAACTCTATTGCTCTATCAATTAAGGTCGTAATTTGTAACGCAATTTAGAAGCATCATACTTGAATTGATATCCAATATCAGCTGATTAATAACGAATTAATGCAAACAAAACCGCAGACGTTGCCAGAAAGGTATTTAACGTATAAATAGGTCAATTGTGAGCTCATGTTACTAGATTACCATCTTGGTAGTGACGCAGTTTTAATATCAGTCATATGTTGTGTATATTGTAACCTCCAACTATAAATAAAGCTACCGCAGTTATAGTGATTATGGTGTATAAAATCGGTCAGTTAGTGTCGAGTCACACGCGGCACAAGATGTGCGGTGCTAAGCCACTTGCGTCGCATAAGTGCCGGAACAGACGGGGCGCAAGTTGCGTCGCGTAACAGCTAGAGATGGGCGTCGAATAAATACTCAATCTACCCATTTGAGTATTTACTCAGTAGATTGAATAATTTGAGTAAATAGAGCTTGCTCATATATTGACATAGCATTTGATGTATGTTTGCTTATTTTAACATATAATTACGTCTTCGCACACCTTCCAGCAAAATGATAATAAATCAAAGAAGCCTACTTTCAATATATGGATTTAATATGGTATTTTCATATACTTTAGCGTCGCATTTGACGTCTACCTACATTTTAAGCATATTATAGCATATGCACACACTTTCCGACAAGAATTGAAATTGTAAACTTGATTTAAGATTTAAAATTGTCATAAAACATGAAATAAATGAACATGAATATAAATATGAGTCGTTACTTATATAAATCAATCCATTCACAAAAATAGATAGATACGTATATGTATAGGGTATTTACTCAATCTACTGAGTAAATACTCAAATGGGTAGATTCAGTATTTATCCACAGCCCATCACTAGATGTTACGCGGCGCAACTTGCGCGGCTTGCGCCCCGTCTGTTCCGGCCCTTACCCGCCTACATGGCGTTTCATACTTTCACACCACGCGCATGTTGCGCGGGTAGAAGTTGTATGAACGGCGCAAGTTTCGTAGCGCATCCTGTGCTGAATGTAATTCGACCCTTAGCTTGTGAACTATGGCTATGCGTTTTTATTCTTCTTAGTAAGACAAAAAGACTTTTTTACAGGACTGGTGAACTATGTGTGGCCACGGACACGCTGGTTTGTGAGGCACGAATTCCATCCTAACTAGGCGCAACATGTACCCTTGGAGTTTATACTTATGTACAGTCATCTACAAAAACTTGCTCCCAGTGAGAAAAACATCATGAAGAAACCTGAACACTAGTTCACTAGTGTGAAGGTGTTTTGTCACTATGTGACTGTAATTGGATAGATGACTGGGTCAAAAATAAATTATTTGGTACAGTTCATAAACTAGAACATCACAAAATATGTCAATAACAATTTTCATTGATCATTTCCGTTTTGAACAAGATATAAGATTTATTATTGCAGAAAAACTGAGATTAAGAGCGCTGTTTGACTCTAAAAAAGCATGACGTCACACTTTTGTATTTCATACAAATCCTACAGAAAATGTTTGTTTTGACGTTTAGAAAAAGTGTCTGATTTGACTTGTTGTCATCTAGTGGATTGACACCAATGCTTCTTGAAAAATCTGACACCAGTGTTAGGTAGCTGTTAACGATATAAAAGAAAAAAGAGAGAGAAAAACAGAGAGACAAGAAGCTCATTCTAGCTACGGACAATTGATGAGAAGCTCAAAGGTTCGATCTATCGGAGTTTCAACACATCACACACACTATCTCAGATTGGGAGTGGTCAATTATTCATATGTTCCTTACAAAATTTAACTCTCTCATCTTAGCACGTCCCCGGTTGTATCCTTAGCTGTGAAGCTTCAAGTTTTTGACGACTTCCGTGGCGTAGTGGTCACCATACTAGTCCGCCACCCAGAGGTCCTGGATTCGATCCCCGGCCAGGGTAAGTTTAAAAATGGCCTTTTTTAAATTGTCCTGGGTCTTGGATGATTATCTATATATGTATTTGTTATAATATATTTTATACCATAACACAAGTCTCGAACTTACTTTGGGGCTAGCTCAACCACCTATATGCTAAACTATAACCTAAATATTATATAGGGACAAATCAGTGTTATTTGTCCCTATATAATATTAATATTAAGTTGACAAGGCAGTGGACAAAAAAATGCCGTAATAAACAAAATTACTTTGGTTTCAAGACCGATCGCCTGCCTGACGTCAACTTAACTTGGGAATGTAAAGTAAATAACCCTTCCTCGGGCACAGTCAAGTAAATAACATTAAAAACAATAACCCTCCTTCTGGGGCGCAGTACGGTATAACACTAATAATAAGAAACTTATTAGGTTGAGCGTAAAATCACCAAGGAGATAAATATCATTTCATGCTGACATTGGCAGTCTTTTTCAACCCTAAAAAAAGGGTGTTTTATAGTTGACGCCAATGTCTGTCTCTCTATCCATCTGTATGTCTGTCTATGGCATCGTAGCGTTCGAACGGATGGACCAATTTCAATGCGGTTTTTTTAAGTGAAAGCAAGTTTCCTTACGGGGATCTTATAGCTATGTTTAATGAAAATCGGTTCAGCTGTTTAAAAGTTATAGCGTGCTTGAAAGTCAGGGTTTTCCCTAGCAAATAAGTATTAGAAGTTCCGCTTCTCATCAATAGATGGCGTTCTCGACAGTCGAGGATTTTTGACTATGCCCTAGCAAATAAACTTATACACTGAACTGTTCTGTCGCTGCTAAAGACCGTGCAAATATTCCTAATCTATTCTAAAGAGGCGCTTCATTACTTCAGAACATGTTAAACGATTGGCCAAACACTGGTCACCTTAGGAATGACCGTTCAATAACAATGCAAACAACAATATATTGAAACCATTAAAAGGCTCCTACAGACGAGCCACGACACAGTATGCCCGCGACAAAAACTGTCGCGCGACCGTCAACGACAGTCGCCGATAGTCACCGACGGCGGTGCGACAGTTTTTGACAGTTTGTGACAGATGGATATGTGTAACAGTCGGTGACCATCGCGCGACACAGGTCACCGACAGGTTGCGCGGGCATACTGTCGCTCGTCTTTAAAAACACTTAAATGTTACGAGACTAAAAAAAAATCTAACAAAAAGCGTAGTTTTGCGAGACCTTGTAAAGGTGTTTACATAAAGTTAAAATAAATTTTAGGAAGTGTTTTCAATGAATTTAAGAATTTGGGAGTTCCAGGTGTAGCTGTTAAAATCTACAGTATTTTCTATTCTAGTTTACCCGAAATATGAAATTTCAGATGATCCGGCTCAGAATAAGTATAAAAGTACTGAAGGTCCTAGTGAGACGTTATGAACAAAATTCATTTCTCTTAAATCCAAAAATATAATAAAAATTTTAAGTATTAAACTAAATAGGGACACTAATTACAAGTAATATTCTTAAATTAAATAATTGACAACATGCAGTGAAAATTCTCCACGATAAGATTAATACTTTCCTTGATTTACATGTAAGGTCTAATTCTTGATTTCGCTATTTAGTTAATCATTATGACAAAATAACCGAACTGAAAATAATACCGAACTTACTCTTATGGTCACCAATCTTGAGACGGTATGATTAGCTAACAAGACATGAAAACGAGGGACAATTATATGGAAATGCAAACCACCGTTCTTCGCACGGTCGCACATCTGTACTTCGCGCCACTGTTCTTTGAACCTCCATCATTCGCACCTTATGTTCTTTGAAAGCGCTCGTTGTTGCAATGTTATGATCTAGCTGGGCTTTATATTCATTAATAAATAGTATTATATATGAAGGAATAATTGAGTAAATCACTTACATTATGACGTGATTCTAACCTCAATTCACCAACTTATGTATTTAGTTTCGTCACATCCATACAGTCCATTGCTCCGGCTAGGCGAGGCTCTTGTTGTAAACCTTCGCCTACTTCGCGCACGTTATCACCTGATTACCGAGTAATTTTTATTTGCATGAAAACGATATAATTACTATTTATGTTCCAGTTTTGGATTTTTGCACTTATTTATTTACTAATATCGATTAAAAAATAATATGGAACTATGCAGACTCAAATTCAATAATTGCACTTGTAAAATGACCACCCAGAGTGTCCGATACAGGTTTCTCCTACATGAATGCTTTATAAAATTTTTCATTCGTCGTGCTATCTTTTTGTTTGGTCACTTCTGAAGGTGGTTCTAGAGTTGTAGGAGAATATGTATCAATACTGGATAGGCGATAGGCTTTGTCCTAATACAACGGGACTACACGAGCATCGCGCGAATAAGCGATGTGACCATCGCGTGTTTTTTACTAAAATCTCGCAACTGTTGATTAAGGACCCCTATTGCAGATCAATGTTTGATCGCACAAAATAAGCACCAACTTGCGATGATCGCGCACTCACTTTCTGTTAAGACAACGTCTAGGTAATCCCTGATACCTACTATTTGTCTTATTTTCCAGCTTTGAGCGTAAATTTCACAATAGACTGACAATAAGATTTTTGAAAAAAAAAAAATACATTTTTGGTACAAGCTTTTATTGTTTTTTTACTGCGTTCGTAAGTTGCGTCGTTTTATTACTGAGTTCCATCGACCAACTTCCGTCTCCGTGATCAGACCCTAGGCATCGTCTACCAGAAAGTGCTCCTCAAGAAAAATAAAACAAGTCCTACTCAATGAGGTTAAGTTGTTTAATAACTGAGTTCCATCAAATATCTCCTGGTTCCATCATCAGAACAGCTCTTTGACTTCATAATATTGCATTTTCATCCGACTTACACAAGTGGGTATGCAAAATTTTAGCTCAATCGGTTGAGGATAACTGGAAGAAAAATAAATTGCAAGATTTGACTTAAACAAATATACATACAAGAAACATTGCAAGTTAAACATAAGCTTGTAAAAAAAGACGACATTAATGTCTTTTCTAATTCTGAGTAAAGTAAAGTAAACCTAATACCTATTACATCGATATTATTTAAACGTGATAGAAATCGTTCGTTCTGATTTATTTCGAAACAATTTCTAACTAAAGTAATTATTAGAAACACGAAATCTTTTTATAGCTCATTTTAATTATTTTTGTTGTACAAACATCCAGGATATACTCATTAGATAGGTACCAATACTAGTAAAATTGCGAGTTTCTAAACTTCACTTTATAGAATAACTAGCTGCGCCCCGCGGTGTTACCCACGGAAAAGTATATGTGTTAATACAGGGTGTCAGCATTCCAAATTTTATCAAAATTAGTCCAACCGTTTGCGCATGAAGAAGTGACAAACATACACACTCTCAAAAACTTTCGCTTTTTTAATATTATTGTGATGTGTTATAAAATGTGATTATTTTGTTATACAGAGTGAAAATGTAACGTCTACTTATATTTGAAGCAACAACGTAACGCACCAAGTACCAACATGAAAACTTCACGGAGAGTAAAAGCAGACTAAGGGAGCAAGCAGTCAAATGGGCGTAAACCTCTATTATACCTTATGCAACGGCCTCGAAAACTGTACTCGATCAAAATTTTTATTTCAATTTTCTATCCATAGTCTACTACTTAAAAGTAGTGAGTATACTTAACCTTTGTTACACCATGTTAACCTCATAATCCACGTCGAATTCCTAAAAGAAAGCACTAACGCAACAGCAGTTAGACATTGGGACTTTGGGACATTGGAGCCAAGAGTTACTATTACCCTTAGGCTTGGAGCATTTTAACCTTAGTTCTATCGTCCGTGTGGGATATAGACGTCATGGTTCATGAGTACAGGAAATTATTCTTTAGCATATACGATAGAAGTACTATCTCCCATATAGTAAATTTGGGTAGCGAGTTTGTACTCAGAGGGTGCCGAAATTTTTTTGTGTTTCGTCATATATTACTTGTGGAATGTCATTTTGTTATAAAATATTTGCTCTGGTAAAATGTTTTGAAGGATAGCAGTTCTTTCCAAATATTATACGTTACATGTTGAACATTTAGTCTACATTAAATTAATCGTACAGTTTTGCATCCGCATTCAATTGTCCGCAAATAGCTGCTAATACGTGCATCCGGCGCTGATCGCGTTATACACAGAAATGTCAGCGTTGTCGTTAAACTAGGTATAACAGAACTGCGACGCCAAATATGTATATAGAGGTGACAGAATGATACTATAGCGTCTTTATCCTTTAAGGCGCGTTCAGTCGACACGCGCAAGCCAAGCTCACGCCTAGAGCACGACAAGCGCGGTTTGAATTTGTTGCATGTGATTTAAGTCCTATCACACATCAATATACAACTCAAATTGCATTTACCGAAATTTTTTGATTGACAATTGAAAATTTAAAAAAAAAAACAAATGAAATTGACACTTAATTGTTTAAAATAATAATTTATAAAATAAAAAAATTAAAATAATAACAGATAATTGTTTAAACCAAGTACTAAAGTTATTCGGCATATTGGAAGTGTAATTTTACTTTGGATAGAATATAATTAACTACTGCCAAAAAATTACAGGACTTTATCTAACCTAACAAACTCGTAGAAAACAAGCGAACCGCAAAAATCATGTATCTACATAAACTTTTGGTTGAAGGAACACTGAATACTTAGCCTTTATTAAGAAAATAAAAAACAAAATATTAATTGTAAACACGCTTTACACAAACATTCATTTTCAGAGAAATAAATGTCCTAAGGGAAGAGTATGCTAGACGATTTACTATTACTTTATATGTGTCGCATCTGCGACTCTCTTCAATTTATGCCAGAACTGCGCTTTAGCTGCGCACGCGCTTCGAAGTGAACTAAAGCTCATTACTTTGGATGTGGTAATTCCATAATTGGTATCTCGATTCTTCTTGTCGAGTCGAAATGATTCTAATATTTGTAGTTTTAAATAATCTTTCACCATTATATGGCCACGGCGGGGATACCTCTGTCTAAATAAAACATTGATCGATAACATAACTAAACTACGTGTTTTTAGGGTTTTGTGCCCAAAGAGTAAAAACGGGACCCTATTACTAAGACTTCGCTGTCCGACTGTCTGTCTATCCGTCCTGTCCGGCTGTATCTCATGAACCGTGATAACTAGATAGTTGAAATTTTAACAGATAATGTTTTTCGGGACGCTATAACAACAAATACTAAGAACTGAATAAATATTTCAATTGCTCCCATACAACAAACGTGATTTTTTATAGATTTTGGTACGGAACTCTTCGTGTGCGAGTCCGACTCGCAATTTTTTAAGGCTTACCTCACTCAATTATTTAATATATTTCACTACAAAGGAAGAAATACCTATTTCCATAAAATTCCAGAATTTATACCCAAACAGACATTTATGTAGGTACATTTCGATGTAAGTCCCCAAAGAAGATAGCTCATCGATTTCGGTCATGCGATATGTCTCGTCATGGGTAGCTCTGGTAGCTCTACCTTCACGAATGAAGACCTAAACTTTCGCGATCTTTATTAGACTCTTTTTTAACCGACTCTAAAAATGAAAGTATGTCGAGTCTAAGTTTTCAGCTTATCCATTTCTTGATTGAATTAATTTAACATAGCTCTGCGTTTCCCATCTTTCTGTGAACCACGCGTTGGCACTGCGCTTCAAAATAATCATAAATTTATTTCAAGTACTTCTTGTCCAGACTTGTTGAAAATTCACTCAATGCTGCCAGTTTGTGGTATTATATTCTATTAAATTGGTTTAATAGATCCAAAAGAAAGACGTGCTGTGAAAGACCATTCTGTGGATGTCGTAAGAGGCGACTAAAGACTCAGCAGAACCATCTCGTGTTACTCATTTCCTTTGAGGGATGTTTTTGGAGAAAATGCTGCAGTACACTTTGTTACCGCTTCTTCTGTACTTGCGCTTTGGAGGCGGCAGTAAACTTAGTTGCAAGTGAATGATCTGACATCAACAACTATCTATTAAGAAAACTAAAGAAAAAAAATGACAGTTATCGAGTGATACTAATATCTAAAGATAAATAAATGATTTGTGACTTTACATTGAGAGTCGTCATCAGGTAGGCGGCTGGTAGGAAATCCATAGTCATATCAACGCAGCAAAACAGTGGAAAGGTCTTCGGTATCCTTGGATGACCATTGACAAGCATGTAATATTTGGAGATGGTGAAAAGTAAGGGAGGCGCACCCTAGGCTCCGAAGCATGCATCCGAGAACGCGCTAAGATAATGATATGTATTTTCAATGAATAGGATACGTTTTACTATTGCATATATCTTGATATAGTATTTTATGCAATAGTTGTATAAGTATGGTTAAAAAAAATGCGAGTGGCGCAGATTACGATGCGAGCCTTGGCGAAATTTAGAAGTATTATAATTTTAGATATTTATAAAGTGCATCTAAACTTGGCATTGGATTGGATTACAACCCTTTTTTAAGTGAACAATTAGCCGATAGGAATTTGGCCCCCTTTTTAACAGGTATGTTTTTGGTGGGATCATATATTAACAATGTTCTTACAAACTGTGTATTATTTGTTATTATTTTTTTATTCTGCACCTATTTTATGTAAGTAAAATTATGTGTGTCTTTTTGATATCAATAGAATAATTATCTTTTTATCTATCTGAGATGACGAAGTACGGATAGATTTGCATTATTTGCAACACCGGCAAAGGTCTGAACCATATTTGAAATACTTTGCAGGTTATATACATTTTTCCCTTAATTTATTTTGTCCCAGGAAGATATTAGTCAAAAACAAATGTAATTTCATAATAGCTACATGATAAATTAAATAAATTTTCTGAAACAATAGCGAACAAATACGTAGAAGAAGTACACTGGAAAACTTAATCACAGTAAAGATATTTTATAGTACGTACACGATAACAACGAACTATGGGAGATTTCTAAATAAAAATCCAGTTTACTTATTTATCTACAATAGTATCTGATGCTATTGCTATCACTATACATGTTTATTTTATAAAACTAACAATATAAGTGTGTTGATGCCAAAATACGTATGTACCAAAATATATTTCAACAAAAAAAAATCTATAGCCGAACGAAAGCGAGTGGTCATTAAAAACATGTAAACTTATGTATAAAATTAAAATTCTACAAATATTTTGTGAGGACAACACCAAAATTGCATTGTAATTCATTTATTATATTAAATGACATTAGAAAAGCCGATTTCTTTTTTGCGATTTGGGGCCGAAAAAATTGATTATACCCTTAAGGAGATACTTGAATTTTTTGGATTTCAGTCCAATGGGGGCAGCCCCATTTGAAATAAATTATTTGAAAGGAAATGGAGACATCTTTAAAAATATTGTCTTGACCAAACCCTAGATAAGCCTACAAACTTTTTGATCAACTACTGTTTACAGTTTAAAGTAAGAACGTGAAGGTTTTCTATGCACATTTTCGAGACAATAATAATAATATTACAAAGCCCTTCTGTTTCTTTTCAGCAGTGGTCGTTACGAAGCGCTGGTATCGGTAGCTTTTCTTTAAAAATAAATTATATTTTAATTTACTTTACACGTAACGTAAATTATATTTATTGACGTGTAAAAGTGCCTGTAAAGGTCTAATTACTGAATAAACATTTGAATCTTTGAATCGAAAAACAGCCACTTCTCATTGGACCGGGCAAGCAAAATTTTAAGTAATGTCTCCGTTTCCTTTCAAATAATTTATTTCAAATGGGGACAGCACTGGTCCCCTAAAAACTCAAGTACGCCTTTAATTAATTTCAGTATCCATTGTATAAATCAGAAGTAAGTAGCAGAAAAAGGAAGGGTACCTTAACTCGGCTGAAGTCTACAGCTTCAGTACATTTCCTTCCCAATACCGCCCAGCCAGACGCTGCGTCATATCGCACTCCATCTTCATAGTACTACCTAAGTATAGTCTCCTCTATTCCAGACCGGTTATTTTCCACATGGCAGCAATGTACGATGAGTTGAATGCTTAGTTGTGTTGTGATATGAACTATTTAAAGACAATTCTGCTCATATTTATAATGATCTCAAAAATAACATCTGAATCTTGGAGGTAGTAACTTACTAAATTTTACTATTGTAATAAGTACTATAATAATTACAGTAGATGAAACGAAAGAGGTCTCTTGGTATCGTAGCATGTGAAGGTACATTAGTGTCTCTACCTACACCTTAGTTGACTGGAAGAGATCCCTTCCTGGGATAAGCCCGCCCTTGTACAAAATAATATGTTTTTAATTAATCTGTTCCTATTTTAATAAAATTTTTAGGTATAATAATGAGATAACTAACTAACTTACCCCTGTGGGAAACAGGTGTGACAACATTTATGTATGTTTTAGATTATTTATGGACTGAATTCAACCTTAAAATGGTTTCAGTATATTTTGTTAGACCTTAAATAATGCTTGGTCTCCGATTTTGTTATTTTTTTTAAATGATTCGATAATTTTTTATCAAAATATTTTGAGGAGAAATTGGAAAATTTCATTAGTTCAGATTTTTTTTTAGTAAAGGAATATATAATACATTTTTTTTTTCAAACTTGGAGCCCTTTTTTGACAATATGTTACCATAATATCTTACTTTTGAGCATATTCGGGTAATTTTATTTTTTGTGTGTGTTTCAGTAGCAATAGAAAATCTTTTACCGAAGTAAAAATATTGAAATGGAGGTGCCTTCAACATTTTAACAACAACAAAAAATAAAATGACATATAGCAACAGAAAACAAAAGAGTCACAAATATACAAATGTGAAGTTAATAACCTTTGATAAATAATTTTATTTTTAATGAAAACCGCACGAATGTCAAAACAAGATTAGGCCGAGTACTGTCGCCAAAACAATACATGTGCCAACATTCTCTGCTGATAGTATATTTTACCGAAACATATTGAAACTATTAAAATTGCAAATGATGTGTTTTGTCAACGAATCTTTCGTACTGATTCTTCCCGGGTACTTTCTGTCATAACATAACACTAAGAAAAAGAAAACACATACAATTCTTGAACGAAAATGTGACAGGAGAATTGATTAGAATGTTAAATTTATTAATCGACTTTCAAAAAAGGAAGGAGGTTATCGATTTGTCGCGACCTTTTCAGGGTTCCGTAGGAAACAAGGAACCCTTATAGTTTCGACATGTCTGTCTGTCTGTCCGGCCGCGGTTTTACTCAGCGATTATAAGTACTAGAAAGCTGTGATTTGGATATGTATGTTAATTATAAGGAAAAAGTGGTATAATAAAATATTGAAAAAAAAATTAGGGTAGCTCCCATACAAGTAAAGTGAAAAGTAATTTTTTTTCTTGACTAACCAATCATGTGGAGTATCGTTGAATATGTCTTTCAAAAATATTATAAGCTCGTGAACACCGTTTTTTGATTTAGGGATCTGATTCTGAAATATTTGGTTGAAAAGTGAAAAAAATTGACAAAAACAAGGTTGACTGGAAGAGATCCTTGATCTGGGATAAGTCCGCCTTTGTACTGTTCTCTAGTTCTAATCTGTATTTTTGTTCTGTGTTTATGTACAATAAAGATTTAACAAACAAACAAACAAAAAATTTGTAAGAGTCAAGTTTTTTATGTATGTTCACCGATTATTAGAAAACGCCTCGACCGAGCTGAATTTTTTTTTCCGTTTGAAAGGGATTACTTGTCAGGTGATCCCATGGAAATTTTATCAAAATCAGTTGTGCGGTTTCAGGGTTAAATTTAAAAAAAAATATTTGTTATATTTACTGCTTCTTCTTCTTAGTCGTACACTCTTAACAGAGTGGTCGTGATTATGGATTAGGTTGTTCGTCCATGGCCGCTGCTCTTGCGATTTATCTCCAGATATCTCTGTCTGCGGCTTTTTTGGAGCATTCCGTTGCTGGGCACTGTGTTACAGCTTTGACAAGATCTAGCCACCTCGTTGGAGACCGACCACGTGAACGCTTGCCTTCAATACGACCCTGAATCACCAAGCGCTCCACAGAGTTTTCTTTGCGGGTGACATTTAAGGATTCGTAACTGCACAATCGACGCGAGCCTTTTCTTAATTCTTAATTCCTTTAATATGAAGATATTAGTGCGGTGGGCCGTCCAACTTATTCTAAGAAGTCGTCGCCAGCACCACATTTCTAAGATTTACTGCTAAGTACGTCTTTATCCTGATGGAGCAGATTCTAGGGTCTGAAATAGTATTATGTACCGTATGTATAACATCACATTAATATTAAAAAGGCGAAAGTTTATGAGTGTGTGTGTGTGTATGTTTGTGACTTCTTCACGCCGAAACGGCTGGACATATTTAGATAAAATTTGGTATGCAGGAAGCTGACACCCTGGATAAACACATAGGCTACTTTTTATACACCACTTAAATCAAAGTACGGGCTGTACTAGATAAGCCGTTGGTCCCGGCTGTCATCTTTGTATGGCAGTTGGCAAGCTACATCAGATGCCTTTAGGCAGCTTGAAAAATCTGACCCTAGTATTGGCCACTTACACACGCGAGAAGCAAGTAAGCATTGTATCTGTCCAAACGCGGGGCGCAGCTAGTTTAAAATAAAGTTGTAAGGGGCTCGCATCATCACATTTCAGGGGTAAGCTATCCTGTCGCCAGACATATTAAATGCTAAAATTTAAAAATTAAAAAAAAATTGTTTACAATTCCATAAATTCTGAAATCAGGTCGCCTCTTTACGGTCATAGAAATTACCTTAGATTGTCTCTAGAAGGTTAATAGAAATTAATTTATGTTCAAGCGTGTAGTAGGAGGAGTGCGACGCTATCGGCGTCCTTGTCCGACTTACAACGATAACGAGAAACGTTGATAACGAAACTAATAGAATAGGCATCACTAGGTAGTTGACATTATTTTCTCAGAATTTGCTTGAAAAAAAAAACGGATTTTTTATGGAAATAATAACTACATATTAAGAAGTCAAAAAGGCGTAGGATGCACCTTTAACACCTCATGACCATTGCTAACACGAATATTTCATGCCCTCTGTATGAAACTTTTCTTTAACCTCTTGAAAAAAGGATTCAGTAGCTATTATTTATATATTTTATAATTTATATGTCATCCGAACCATGGCATTTTTAATGTTATGTTGGTATATTTTTAGTCCGTATAATAAAACCAAACCCTTCAAATGTTTGGTTTATATACACTGTCTACAGTCATGTAAGCGACACTTAGTAATCCTACACAAACGCTGGCTGTCTACACAAAACAAGTTATTCCAACTAGGGAAGGGAACAGTTACTGTGTAGATTGCCATAATAATAAATACGTTCGCGGGAAATGTTCGCTTTCCTAGAATAAGACCTGCTTTGTAATTTACTTCGAAATTTATTGTTCTAAATTCAAATTTAAACGGCCGCGAGATGAACGGCGCAGGCGCGTGGCGCGAAGACAGGCGGACACTCCACACGCCAATTATCGCGGCGCGTTCACACGGCTGCCCGCGCTCCGATAGTCCGATACCCTTCCCGCGTGCCACCCGCAAACCCGGGTTAACCGCTCGCACCAGCCATGGAGGACGTAACGTGAACGTTTGCGTTACAGCAAGACTCCATTTGAAAATAGAGAAACTCAAACATTCACCCGATTATCGGGATGCTGTCGATGGTCGGTCAGTGCGCCGCGCACGTGTAAATTAATGATAGTATAGAAAGAAAACACGTCTACTCAGTCTACTGTAGGAAATGCTGGATGCAGCTATTTCCAATCAATCGTTTTGAGAATGCCGGGCGTTTTCAAAAAGTTATAATTATTTATAGTAATAAATAAAGAATGAGAGATTGGGTGAACAACCTAAATAGAGGTGACGTTAGACGTGAAGCATGAAGGTGATTTTTATATCTACTTTGATGAATAGGTACTGATGTACGCGACATTCGCTGAATGGGTCTTTTTGTCAAAAAACCACACCACGCCGTGACAATGCTGCACAAATGTACGAGATGAAGGAGACATTTCATTCTTATCTTAATGTTCGATATACTTTTTACTCGAAGATAAAATCGACAAGTTCATACAAATTGCCGACCGGCCGAACACTTTTGTATGAAAATGACGATTTTTTTTCGAGTTTCAAGCTTTGGTCCCATTTAAAAAATTGTTCATATTGACGGTCTGAGTTGCTCCTTCAAGGATCGGACAGGGTTTTTGTTACATGTATACGCTGACTTTTCATTGGTTTTGGAAAAAAATGTCATGTAGTAAATAAATTCCTCTATTCATATACGTAACCAAATTTATGTATGACATAAGATAAAAAGTTGCAGGCATGATTTTCGATCGAGACCATGTAGTTACGCCCGTTCATAACTGACGCGTGACCCCGATGAACTCGAAATCTAGCCGAGTGGCGGTACTACTTGATCTCACGATTTTACTTTCGAGTTTTAGTCAACATATTTTGTTCCTGAATTTTATTTTGTCTAGCTAATTAGATCTTACTAACGATCCTTATGAAATGGCCTTCGGCTCCAAAACCAATGAAAAATCACCGTGTATTGTTGTGTTGTGTGCAGTATTATTATTATGTTAGTATGTATATATTTAAAATAATAAAAAGTACTTCTAACTAAAGACTTTTCTATCATTATCATCATGTTCCCTTCTTCCGCCCACTGCTGAGCATAGGCTGACTTTCTTATTAATAAATGTCTTTACTTTTATTAGATCCGTCAAATGTCCCATCCCTGCTCTCATCACTTTGTGCCATCGCAGCGCTCGCCTCGCACTATTTATATCGGAAAGAGAGAACGTTTCGACACGTTATGTATGTATGTACCTTTATTTTATTACCATTTGCAGCCGGTTTTAACCTGCAACGATTAGTAAGCATGGTTTATTTTACTGTGGCTTATGATGATGCGTCTGCCGAAGGAATTTAGGTTTATATAGTCTGGTCATGGCGATGGCGATCGGTTTTGTTCACTGCAGTCAACTAAATACTGTACATTGTCGAGACATTAGTTCAATATCCTCTATGTTATTCCATATGCAGGTAGGTACCAATGGTATGCATTTATTTATCTACCAGTCGAGTACAAGTCCTTTTCGTGTGTATTTAGACTTAGATAGGCGAAATTATGTAATTTCAAAGAAATTGCATATATTAAAGCTTTATTGCATATATTACTTTTTATCACGGTCAAAATATAAACTTAATAGAGAATATAGTAGATCATATCATATTTGACCTTCAGTATGAAAAACACATATTACAACACGCTTATATTTTCTTTCAAGTTTGACTGTCGGAAACTAGTTATATGCCTAGATATATGCATTTTCTTTAAAATTACAAAATACTATCGAAATCTCACACGTCATTTCAAAATAAAGCTAGACTACGTTTGTATGAAAAAGTCTAGGGTAAAGGGATTCTTAAAACCTTAATACTTAAGAAGCATACAAAACAAGCTTTCACAAGAATCAGTTATAAGTCAATAAAAACATTGTCATAGGAAACTTATGAATATGAAAGAAAAGAGATACTTCGTATGTTTTCCGTCAAATGATGACTAAAATACTATTATACATTTTGTATTCACTAAACATTTCTTATACGGATTTGAAAATGTTTGAGCAAACGGTAATTAAAATTAAGTCCCTAAGACTAGTAGGGTATCTAATCTACTACAGTGGACGTTAGCCTTAAATGATGGAAGTATGAGTAGAACCCCTTGCAAGAAACTCGGACAGGAACTGGATCCACAAGATACAAAGAACTTAGAAATCGGTAAATTGTCAGAATTGTTTCACCAACTTTTGATGTCATATTGTGAGGCAAAGGTGTCTTGTGCAGTAACTCTTAAAGTTGTCTCATATTTTAATGCAAGACTATAAATCCAAAACCGAAATAATAATAAAAATTATTTGATACCCTCAAACACATGCATGGCGACAGTTCGTTCGTCCAATTGTTGTGTTTACCATCGGCGCGGAACAAAGGCCGCGTGTTTGAAAGAACTAATGCCGCCTTTGTCTGCGCACTCATGGGCTGCATACAATTTGGATGAACGAACTATACGAGTACAAGTAGATACCTACATACATATATCAACTCAACAAGTACAGTGCACTGTGTACTATATAGACTATCAAGAACGCGCGATAAAAAGTAAACAAAACCAATTGTTCAACTGAACATAAACATAAAAAGAGTTGCAGGGAAAAAAATCTATATTTTAAGATCGGTCGTGGGAGCAAACCCGCTTTGATCCTCCCGCCTGGCGGTAAGACAATTTTTTATTACTACCTACCTGCCCTTTTATACAAAAATTAAGTCTTTATGTCTGAATCACCAAAGAAACCGCTTCAAGTAGGCACAAGTTTATACTTGGTGGGATTTTTATTTTTTTCACAAATACACTCACGCCTCAAATTCCAAAGGATGGCGGAATGAGATCCTTTTATTTGTCATGACAATAATTTGTAAAACAAATAGCAGATTAGTAACCTTTTTGGGAATTTTATACTTTTTAGTCTTAAGTCTAAGTCGTATACGTGGTAACAATTTGTGGAATGCTTTAATTTTGTATAAGTACTGAGAATAATGTTAAATTAACCCAAGAATTCAATTATACTATGGTTTTCTCAAAAGATTATAACAAACAGTTTTTAAAAAAGGGCGTGAAATGGTTTTTCAGGGACCAAAATACACCTGTAACAACTTTGGTTTGTCAAATAAGTTTTAAAATAAATTTATACACTACTAGCAGTACTTACGCTACCTAAAAAGTGCATCCAGATTTTTTTTAACATTAAACATTAAACGCTGAATAATTAAATAATTATTCAGCGTTTAATGTTTAATTATAAAAAAAATAATTAAATTGACTTGCTATAATCATATGAAGTTAACACGATAGCTCTTGCCGTGGTGCTAAGCATAAAGTGGTTTAGGACTTACGGGTTAAAAAGCTAAATTTAAACCGTTAAACATTTTCAATGAAAATTCATCGATAAATAAGCAATCCCAAAGGAACCTCAGTAATTGGCGCATTTATTTATAGACTCAGTTCAAAGATCGACGACCTATTGTGAGGGTTAGAATAGGTTTCATTTCGCTGGCTGGGGTCGATTGTATGGAAAGTGTGGGTGGAAGGGTTAACTGTTGGTATTAGTACTTTTGCTTAAATGCGTGTTGCTTACTGAGATTGCTAATGAAGTGAGATTTTTATATGATCGTGCACTGGTCTCTATTTTTTTTTATTGACCGAGCGAGTATAGCGAGCGAAGCGTCTCATTTTATAGGTTGTCCAAAAATGCTTTTGTCCGACTGTCTGTCTATCCAGCTCTGTTCTCGCCTGCAGGTCGCATTTCTCGACCGATTCGCGTGAAAGTTTGGAGAAGGTTTGAAAATTATATAGAATTCTTTAGTCAATACATTTTTTTTTTTTCAAAATAGCGGATTCAAAGACTTTCCCTTTTAAAAAAATTCATATTTTTTTTTAAATCGCAGCTTTTAATTCTGAACCACTCATTTATCAAATAAACTTCAACGAGTCGGGTTGACTCGCGAGATCTGCTGTTCACAGAGCCACTAGTTTATTACGAGCCACTAAAGTCTCAATGTTGGTCACCAGCCTCTCTTTCTCTAGTTTCCATGCCCTTCGGTCTTTTAATTTTTTAAACTGCAGTGGGTCTTAAGTTCGTCGCCTCCCGTGGTCATCTTAACCACCATGGTTTTAGGTCGTCCAGACCCTTTTTACCATTGGGCGTCCAATCAATGACTATCTTGGCCCAACGACTAACCTAGTGTAATTTCAAGTTAGCTGCCCTAGTAGTGACGTCAAAAATGTGAGTGTGAAAGCGGATAGTGATATTCTGTACTTGATATTTCAGTTTAATTCCAAGCACAGGTACTTGTTTCCATGTTACACTGGCAAACATTCAATTGCGCTTGGTCTGGTCTCTTATCTAATCTTATTCTCATTAACCAGACCGAAATATCGTCAAATGATTGTTTTTGTTTTTGCTTGCCAATTAGGTTCTATTTTTAGGCAAAAGCTCCTCTTTCATCGTCAGATTTATAAGATTTTATGGAACGCTAGTGACTATAAAGCCAATAACAGACTATAAAGCCAGTATTGAACCTCTTAACTTACCTCTATTCACCAAAGTTTACAAAGAATCATTAAAGCCAGATAGAAAATAAATATGATTAGCTCCATTGAAAATCAGACTCTTCAAATAGAGGTTTCAGAATGTTTTATGTTTACCTACATGATTAGCTTTAGCCCAGGTTTTTGCTAAAAGGCAAAAAACTACCTAAGCTGTGTCACTATTATTCCCGATAGAAATCTTTATATGGTTACTCATTGTTTTAAAATAGCGTCTTTCTCAGTAACACATTCATGATCTAAGGATTTACCGTAATATCAAAATGATTCATTATACCAGGCCTATATTATTTTATAACGTACTCAATTACATATTAGTAAACATGAGTAGTTATGACTTAGGTTTTTTCATTTTATATATATGTTATCATATATATGTTTAAACTTTTACTTGCAATTTAAGTATGGGAACCTGTCGCTTGTCTTCTAACGTAGATTTTTTAGAAGTCTATTAAGGAAATGGTCCCCAAAAGGATCCTTCTAAATTAGCTATTTCCATCTACCACTGCATGGCGTCTTGCATCTCTTGGTTCTGTATCTATCCCGCAACTTTCCCGTTTAAGATAAAGACCTGTTATAGAACCTTTTCGAATTAGTAACTGTTATTTGTAAATGTTTGAATTTGTAACTTACAAAGAGCATTCCATAAATCGACGCATTATTATCGACTATTAGTAAATTCTCAATGTTTACTATTGCTTAATTCGGTATCGAGATATCGGGATAATTATGTGAGTGTTTATATCGAGATTCCTGCCTCGGGCTACAAAGGTTCAGTACCAAAATAAAGATAGCACCAGAAGTATCTCATCATTTCGCGTCATATTTTATAAAACAAGCAAACTGGGGCGGAAATCAACCATAGAGTTTCAAATTAATGAAAAGTCTTTACTAGCGTTTTAGTTTCTTCGTGAAGCAAACCAGACCTATTGACAGAGCATATATCTACTGTAACGTTGACGCATGCGTCGATATAACTAAAGTTTTAATATAATTCTCAAGTCATGATAAATATGACATTCGGTGGCAGACTGAATTATGAAAATCAATGGAAGGAGGTACTTAGCAGAAATTTTAATGATGTTAAAACTTATTTTACACTTTTTAGCTACAGGATATCTGGTGAATACTTCAAACGGAAATCCAAATGTGAGAACTAATAAAGTTACAATCAAAAAAGTTTTTCTGTTTAAATTAATTTTAAGAAATAAATAAATATATTCGGACAAATTATCTGACAGAAAGAAACAAAAGAAAACATAAGAGACAAACGGAAGACTGGAGAGGCGGCCTTTGCTCAAAGGCGGGACACTATAAGCTAACAAACAAAAAAAATGTAGGCCTAAGGGCCATCTACAAACTTTGTTTTCATACTCCTCGGTGATCATTCTGTTTTCCCTTTATTTCATACTCCTGCTTCAAAGGCAGAGTCATCTACCTGACCCTCCTGTGTGGTCTTTAGTGAGTGATGAGCTAATGTTCCTTATTCATCTTTAATTGAAAATAGTTTGACGAATACGGGCGACGCTGGTTTCGTTCATTTGATTTCGTTTTGTTTTGTCGGAGAGGTCTAATCTTTCGGGGAACTAGATCTGGGTAATATGAAGGTCTAAAAAGTAATAAAATCAACTTTTGCAATCACAAAGTCCACAAAAAATTATTCAACTAAGGATATCTAATTTGTCACGCACTAAACCATTTGAATTTAGTGAGATTTTGTTACTTAAGGTTGAACTTGTCACCGGCCGGAACTCACAGGTGGACGCGGCCTAAAATCATGCTGTCTCACCTAACATTGTACTCGGGCTAAGCAGTGAGGTGAAATGCGCGATAATTCATAGTAAACCAAGCGCGTAAAAACATTCGTTATGTCCTTTGGGAAAAGGGGTTTTATGCAACTACTACTGCATTATTTAATTGCAAATAAAGTTTATTAAAATCAATGATAATTAAACTGTGTTGGTGTGGACTCTGTTTTGGAGATTTTACACTTCTTGTAGGTATTACTTATTTACGCCGAAAGTTGCGTAACATACGCAATAAAAAAACGAATCTTTGATGGCTAATAACTTTTTTATTGGCTTTTTATTTTACAATCTGTATCCGTACATACAACATTTATAATGAGACAAATCGATAACATGTTAAAATTTGAAATTTGTATAGAACAAGTATCGACTAGTTCGCCCTTTATTCCGTGGATACAATTTTAACGCAAATGAGCTTTTAGTTAAATACAACTAGATTGTAATCCAATGAAATTCGGTTTCGACACAGAATTGAAAAAAGGTTTAGTAATAAACCATAAAGCATAATTTTTCAATTTGTTTCCGATGAAATCTACCAATCATACACAATAATAATTATTATAATTAACTCGCCTGTATCGCTTTACAAAACTTAACACATTCCGGGACTTACGGCCTGTGGACATAATTTATTGTATCTGGCTGAGTGTCCCGTAAAGTGTTAACACATGACATTACATATACAATTATACATATAATAACATTATACTTACAACGATTGTTATAGTGTAGATGTGTTATGTAATATACTATTCTCGTCACTGCGGTTTTCAGAAAATGTATATCTAGGTAATAAAATAACAATGTGCAATAAATTTGTGACATCAATATTATATGTTTTAAAATACATATTTTTTTCTTACTTACGTCTTTATAACCTTTTCATGTAGAATAATTTATCAAAAAATTGAATCGTTAAATTAATTACCTTATTAGCCCCCGAATAAAAAGAGGGGTGATTTTGATACTATCGAATCAATGGTGGTTCTTAGCTATGTTTGGTGAAAATCTATTGAGCCGTTTAAAAGTTCTTGAGGATTAACGCTTGAAAGTCAGGAATTTCTCTAGTAAATAATAGATGGCGCAACGGATATCCATCTGTTGATGAGTAGCAGTACTACCGATACGAACTAGATGGTGTTCTTGATAATCGGGAATTTTTTAAATTGCTTAGCAAATAAACTTGTTAGATTTAGGTTTTGTGTTTTAATACCAAAAGATTTTGATGTAACTGAGTAGCTTCTAAGTATTGCAGATACACCAAAGTCAGTTAATATTCAAAAATGTGGCTTACATTTGGGATATTCACGTCAATATCTGCTCCGATTCTCCGTTTTGATACGCTCTATAGAGAATGTGTAGTGTGTACCTAATAATTTAGTCAAAAATATAATAAAGACCCACACATACCTATAGACAACAGTATTATCTGTTTGAAGCAAAGTAGCATAAAGGAACCTAAAATAAAAAGATGTGAAGAAAGGTCTTTTATGGTGCTTTTGCGCGTGCTGAAATGCTGATAAATATTGTCAATTTGAAAAACTTTAGGTTTAAGAAAATTTAAAAAAATCTGCATTTAAATGTTTGTTCATTAAGTAATAAGACCTGCACTTCACATCAGCAAGTATAAATCATGTAGTGTATATTAAAATGTAATAATTAAATTTAGCAATTCCTTACTGTAATTTTATTTGTCTTGAACAAATGTTTGTAAGTGTTTCGATTTAATAAAATAAATGTATTTATTTTTAAAGAAAAACTGCCGATACCAGTGCTTTGCAACGACCACTGCTTAGAAGAAACGCCGAATGGAACTCATAATTTTTGGTTGCATTTTTTCGATAATATTCGCGCTCTATGTGTATCAAGTATTTTTATAATTAACTCAACCTATCTGCGCCAGAGTAACAGCCAGCTGACAAATAGATTAATTTTTATTTTTTAAACCATCATCTAGTAAGATAAGCTCACTAATTGATTAAACCACCCGCTACAGCAGGTCTATAAAATAAATGTATCATTGTCGTGTCTATATATAGTCGGATCATTCTGAATGCATGTCACGTCGCAGGATGTTGATAGTATTTGCATAGCCTATGTATGTATGTCGGTTAGCTTGGTTATGCGGAAATCTACTAACTGTTTACCGAAACTAGTTGTTTAATAATTATTTGTAATTAAATCCACTGGTTTATATGTCTAATTAGAAAGTATCTTTAAACTCCGTGTCTTATGACTTTTGCAATAAATAAAGATCTGATACTAGGTAGCTGTATACGTAATTTTATTTATGTTGTCTGCAAAAAACCTTATTAAACCTTGTCTCGAAGTAAATCTTATTTAGTCACTCCCGATATTGCTGAGTTTTGACAAAATTTTCGATTTTTGTTTGTTTGTTATAACCAAAGATCAAAATAAAATATAAAAAATTCAAACGAGCAAATATACAATGGCGGACTTAACCCACATATATATATATATATATATATATATATATATATATATATATATATATATATATATATATGCTGGTGTTTACCCTCTTGTTTAAATTTGTCAAATGCAAAAAATTTAAAAAATATATTTTTGCAATCTTTATTTTATCTTTGATTGTTCCTAGTTGCTTGCCTGTTGTTCGTTGACTATACGCTCTAAGAAGTTCTTCTTTACCTAGCCTAGATAGTCGACTGCTAGACCACGGTTCTCTTTGATTCTAGGAGTATTTAAAATAGTTCTTAGGTTATTTTTTTTAATAAATCTAAAGCTATGTTAATGCCTGTTATCTGGACCAGAAAATGTCTAAGACAGTGGAATGATCTCCTCAACGTACTCGCAAACGGTAAATATTTAGAGAACAATTATCAGTAGACCGCTATCCTCACATAACAGTCCCAGCCACACAGTTTCCACGATGTTTTCATAACACTAAAACTTCATTGCTGGCCGCATACCATCACTCTTTGGTTGCACGTCAATTAATGCAGCAATGGATGTAGTTTCATGAAAGAATACTCAAAATTTTCGATGGAGATTTTCGTGTTTGAATACCGAGCTTGATTACTACGTAATTGTTCAGTGCTGTACAAATTAAATACAGGAACAGATGCCAAACTGCATGAAATATTTCTTTTTTTTTATTTATCAAATAGAACATTCTGATGTTTGACACTTTCGGCTTTTCGAAAAGCGAAGAAGGTTAAGATAACTTGCAATGAACTCTAAATCAAACCGAAAAATAGCGCAGTAGAGTAGATATTTTGTTACGTTTCACTTAGATATCTTATCCTTCATCTTTACTTTTCACAAGTATTTTTAACTGTACTGTACTCTGCTACAGAGCCTAAAATGCATATTCTAGCTTTTGTTCTCCAAAAATTACAAACATGTTACCTCACACTACTCAAAGATGCCAACAACTCTGCGAAATAAAAAAAATCCTAGAAGAAAGAAACTAATCCATTTAATTCCAATTCCAAACAATTTGGCTGTGGTTTTACGAACAGTTGCTTGCCTCATGTCCTGTAATAAAATTAAATAAATAATAAATAAATAAAAAATAAAAGGTAAGTTTTTGTACTTGGTCAATAAAGATTTTAATAAATAAATAAATAAATATTATGATGAACCCTTGTAACTCATCAGCTGGAGTAACTGAATCCTTGAGAATGCAATTGTTGCACAAAATGATTATAATGACCATATCTTAAAATATTCAGATTTTCGTTTCAATAGAATCCCATACTAACTGATTTCCTCATAAGATTTATTCCATTTCCATGTAAAGATTCAAATTTTTGCAGATATTGTATCTACTTCTACACTCTCTTTATTTGTCGTGTTTGTATGATATCATTTTAGTCGTGGTCATGCCCGCAATGAGATTTCAAATGCATCAAGGCTGTTTGCTTTAATCGTTCGCTTGCCGGAATTACGCAAATTATCCTGTTGTGAGGTTGTTCCAAACAAAACACGATTGACAGCCTTCAACGCTCTTTTATTAAGAGTAATTAGTCTTTTTCATCACTTCTATATATGTAGAATAATTTTTTTGTTTGAATTGTAGACTTTAGATGTAGACAGATTTCTGACTGCTTATTATATACTCAATATACTTTTTTGTCGAAGTAAAACGTAACCTCATTATTTTGCGCCACAACAACAGTAGATTGTGCTAAAAGGGGATAAGGTAATATTTTGAAGGCGAGGGCGCTATTTTGAATCCAGAGCGAAACGAAGCATCGATTCTACGGTGGAATCCTGAGTGACGCGAGGGATTTATGTATATCGCCAGAGATAAAAATATTACCATACCCGAGTAGCACACTCTACTTTTCATCTCCATCTATGAGAAAAACGGGGCTCAAATACAAATATAAAGAAAAGTAGAACACCTATAATACCTAATCAGACTTCAACCGAAAATTTAATACTGACCTTAGTTTGGTGTCATTTTCGTACAATAAATACTAAGAAATAATTTTTACCAACTTAATGTAAATAAAATGTTCACTTATAACTTTGCTTGGTCCTTCATATCTTTTTATTTTTCATAAGTAAACTTAATACCTATTTACTATCGGCTTAAACTTGCACTTTTTTAATTATACCTATTTTTTTTCCGAAGCGAAGAACATACAAATTTTCATCCATGTTGACGACGATATATACTTCAAATTTAAAAAATCGACGTCTGTGCGAATTATTCAAACAAAATTCTTCTTTTTTTTGCTAGACTGCTTCCATTATTTTTGATTCTACATAGATTACACTCGTGTTCAGTTTTAAAATCTATTTTAATCCCTAGACATTTTCTTTTTACTTTTTAGTTCCGAGAGAATAAGCAGTAACTTTAGCTCCAAATGTTTTGGGATGAAAACCTCATTTTTGGAGTAGATGAGATGAAAAATATCTTTTTATCCCTGTGGTTGACTGAGAGAGAGAGAATGCTTTTAGCGTTCAGTCCGCCAATTGGAAACAATTGCATAATAAAAAGTATTTAAAAATAAATTAAAAAACTGCGTTTTACAAATGTGTAAATCTGACTTATAAATGTGTAATTCTAACGTATATATGTTTGAATAGCTAATAAAGGTTAAATTTATATTAAAAAAATAAAAATATAGGTTTTTGCAAAGATCACATATGCAGTTAATGAAAATACAGAAAAAAAATGATTTTAGAAACCTCAATATCATTTTTGAAGACCACGCACATATGGGTTTGATGAAAAAAAAAAGTTTCAGTTCTAAGTATCGAAAACCCCCGAAATTTATTGTTTTTTTTTTTCTATTTTTGTGTCAAAATCTTAATACGGTGCACAGAATACATCTACTTACCAAGTTTCAACAGTATAGTTCTTATAGTTTCGGAAAAAAGCGGCTGTGACATACGGACGGAGAGACAGACTAACATGACGAATCCATAAGGGATCCGTTTTTTGGCATTTGGCTACGGAACCCTAAAAATCGGAACTATTAAAACGATTTGGCTGTGTTACAATTGGCCGCCTAGGCCTGTTTGACGTTACCCTTCCTTTAGAGTTCATTTGTGACAAAAGTTTTACATCCGGCCGCTTTCTGTGTGGTATTGTTGCTTAGTTACTCGTATTTGATCTCTAACGACATCTTCGGTAAAAGATGGAGTAAGCCTTTTCATAAACCATAAAACACAATCTAGTAGCGCACATGATCAAAAAGTAGAAATAGAGATAGGCTAACTGGCATTTTAGTCTAGGCTTGGCTAAGAGTATAGTCGTAAAATTATTGCCTTGAGTTCAAAACGGAAATATAACACGTGCTCTCAAAACACTGAGACTTGAAGGTCGCAGACAGATTGACACATTGAACGTCGATCAAAATTTATTATACCCGTATTTTAAGACAAATCGCATGTTGTGTTTACTTTTTACTATAGCTACTATTTCTTCCATGTTATAATAGAATTTATGACCATTTTGTACATTATCAATCAATATTATAATAATACTTATGTAATAGATTTTATGATACTTTACATCTTTATTCCTAATGGGGCAGACATAGAGAATCTCGGCTCTAAGCAGACAGAGCCCGGAGCCGCATGACTCAAAGGCCATTTTTAGCCTAAGAGCAAGAAGATAGAAAAAGGTATAGTGATGGTTTTTAGCCGCATCGTCTATTACAATATAGAAAATACCTTCTCAAGACTATCCCAAATGCACAATTGGTTACTATACATAAATATATATAAAACAAAAATGTCTTGGCGTCTCACTTGGTAACCTTTCATAAACAAGATTTTTTTCTATTTGAATTTAATTTGTTCAAAAACGGTATGACGAAGTTTTAAGTGCCAGATAGCTTCTTTTACTTATTTTGGGTTTCTAGAAACTTAATTTACATATGCTTCGTTTTCTAGAAAAAACGTTTTCCGATTATTTATTTTGACAGATGTTTTACTAACAATCATTTTAATTTCTAAAAGTATTAAATATAAGAAGGAACCTTTTCCATATAACAAAGGTTCGTAAGGTTTCCTGTGACCAAAACACGAGCGACTGAGTGACTCAAGCTTAGAACGAAAGTAATAAAGACACAAATACAGCTTTGCCCTGGGGAATAGGTTAGGTTCGTTAGGTTTCCTGTGACCAAAATACGAGCGAGCGAGCGACTCAAGCTTAGGGCGAAAGTAACACAGACACAAAAACTACTTTGCCCTGGAATGTGCGTTAGGTTCGTTAGGTTTCCTGTGACCAAAACTCGAGCGAGCGAGCGAAGCGAGCGAGGGACTCAACTCTCAAGCTTAGGGCGATAGTAACACAGACACAAAAACAACTTTGCTCTGGAGTGTAGGTTAGGTTCGATTGATTGACCAAAACACGAGCGAGCGAGCGACTCAAGCTTAGGGCGAAAGTGACATCATTTATCATTTGAAATGCTGTCTTGAATAATATGGAAATCATTTTTTTTGTTAAATAAAACATATAGCAATAGTATCTGTGGATTAACGTTGGGTTGCAATGCAATGCATATAGCTTTCAAAAAAATTAAAATCAAAAATCGGAATTTCAACAATGTGGCAATTGAATTTTCGGACAAATGAAATTATAGAAATTAAAAAAATTATGAAACCTTCTTGGTGTTTTAAAATTTGTTCTAAACCTATTCTTATTTATGATAGGTAACCGTCTCAATCACACTGAACAAAATCTTATAAGTGTTTATAAAACATTCTACTTTAGTCTATTTTTTTTATTTTCGAAATTTTTTTTTATTTAGAGTATAAATCATGCTTTTTCCCAAAAAAATTTTAGAATTTTAGACCTTCGCAAGGAAAACAGCAAGAAGGATTTTATTTCTTCTTTAAAATAAACATGGAAGATCTGCAAAATTAATGAAATTGCTAGAGTAACGCGATTTCAATGCACGTGTGCGCCGCGAATCACGTGGCTCGTGCGCATGCGACACACCATAATGTTTTGCTATGCTTACGATAATGCCGGGTTTTCACGGTCTTATAAATACTACTAAACTAAGCGCTTAGTGAATATCCGCAATTTTTCTCTTTCTATTCTATTTCTCTTCCCTTTTCTTTCCATAAAAACATGCTTAGAAATATTGTCTCTATATTATAGCCAAATTTTGTAAATGGTAGAAACATATTTCCGTTCGATTAGATCGATTTACTTTACAGTTAAAATTTATCGTTCAAAGTTCTAGCGTTAAAATATCTTTATTATCGTAGGATTATATAATATCTCTAAATAGAAGTCATTGCGTTTTTTGATTTTACAACAAATGTTGGCGTCATTCAAATCATATACAACTATAAATAAGTTGAGTGCCGCTTCCTAAGCGCTAGTACAGAAAAAACTGACAACTAACAAAAAACTGCGCTGCAGCATTTTCTCCACTTGGAGAAAATGCTGCAGCGCAGTTTTTTGTCAACTTACAATTAAATTTATATTAAATTATGACAATTTAATATCAATTAGGACACACGCAAAACAAACTAACTAAGCTCTTAAACTCCGCCTAAAACAGGCATTATTTGAGGTAAAAACAACAACACTTAGCCACTACCTATTGTTACATCAACTACATGGTTTCTATAAAAATCGTTTAATACTTCGGATGTCATGGTTTTTACCCTTGGCATGATGTTTATGAGTATTAGGTACTACAAGTTCGTATCGACGGGTATATTACTGGAGTTTAGCTGTAGATATTGTTTATGAGATTATTTAATATGAGTATAGGTAAGGCATATACTGTATAGGTAATACTATCTCTCCTTTTTTATTTATTTATTTAAAAACTTTATTGAGCAAGAAGATACAATAGGTAGATTTAATGCTAAAGCATTATCTTCTCGTCAACCTTAAGAAAAAGAAAAAAACAGATAAGAAAGTTGGCGTCTAAATAACAGATTAAAGATATAAAGCCAGATGGCATATTTACTTTAAAATAATCATAAATACATATTTAATATATAATTTGTTTATAAATAAAATATAGTATGTATATACCGAAATACAAATTAAATAGTAAAAACAATCCGTTAGACAGATGAATACTATGACCTGAGGTTTCCGGCCCAGAATAGAACCACTTCATCTCTTCCTGTGAATGTCGTAACAGGCGAATGACTATGCACAAACATCTCGTGCGACGACTGTTTTCCCCAAAAAGAGAGCGTTGACGTATAGTAGCGGCCGGTTGTAACATTATTTGCACAAATGTATAACCAAGTAGAATTGATTACAGGTAGAAAGGTAGGTCGTAAACCATAACCAAATTGAGTTTAAGACCATTCGATAGTAAGTCAAGAATTGAAATTTAGACCACTTGCAGCGGTAAACAAAATAACTTAAGGGAGTACCCGCAATTCAGTCAAAATTACATTAAAGACTATTTGCAAAACTAAACGAGTTCCGAGTTGCGTTTTAGACGAATTTCTACATAGGCTATTTTAAGACCACTCGATACTAACTCATCGTTTTAATCATTCCGCCTTTTTCTTTTACATATCGCATGATCTCCGCAACCTTGAGTAACCATTGACATGTAGGTACATCATTCGTGAAAATAAACAATCGGAAAAAAGTGCCCGGGGCTCCGAAGCCACACAGCTAAGGATGCAACGAAAATTCTAAATTCAAAGTTCAAAATTTTAAGTTAAAAGTTCAAAATTCAAATGTTTATTCAGTAATTAGATCTTCAAAGGCACTTTTACAAATCAATAAGTATAATTTACATTACGTGTAGTGTATATCAAATTACCGGTCCCAGCCCTTCGCAATGACCACTGCCGAGAAGAAAAAGATATGCGCTAAGAGAAGAAGGTCATTCCAGGGAAAGAAAGAAATACTGAAAAACAGTTTTTTAAATCGTGGTTGCTTACATTTTTACTCGTAGTACTCACAAGAGTGTCACATACTCGGTTCGTGTTCACAACCATGACCCCGTCCCACCCAATGTTATTACTTACGTTGCTTTAGAAAAATAAAAGTATTTACCTACAAGTTACTAAATGTTGCTACTAGCTTAATTGTGGCTTCTCGATAACCTTAAAAATTATTTTAGATAATCCTTTCAGTTTTCATCCACTTATGTACTAATTAGGGCAAACCAAGCTTGTAGATGGAAATTAGATTTTTGAAATTGTACTTAAATGACCGTAAGTAGGTAGAGTTTAGAATTAAGATAAAAACTTGGTAGATTAGTTTCCTTATAAAATAAATTTTCACCTCTTTATCCCTGACAGAGTAAACAGGGCTCAGGGTTGTAAGACCCAAAGGCCACGTTCAGCGAAACGTCAAGATGGGAAAAGGAAAACAAAGTAATGGGTTGCTACCCTCATCGTCTTTTTACATGTTTTAAATCTTGCCGATTCCCTCGATCGGCTTTTACGATCTGCACGGGAAAGAAGCAGCTATTACATTCTACTTTACTTTTTGTATTTTACTTAATTATACTTTTTATTATACAATATAATTATACAATAAAAGATATAAATTTCCATAAGAAGGTTTCGAAAGAGACACAAACGTTTCTGATGCTGAAACGTCAGAGTAAATTGACTTTAGTAGCCAATAATGTCATTAGTTCACGATCGGTGTGAATAACCTAAAAATAAATCCCTTTGTTGCCCACACGTTATTCTTGCCAGGTGCTTAACGTCTGTTTTATTTGTCTGGCGAAGATGTCAATATCCAAAGACTGAAGGTCCTGCCGTGAGGTCACCTACATTCTTCGAAGCGACTTTCGGTCATGGCCGCGCGCGAGTCTCGCATCCGATGTCGTATGGTGTAAGTTATGAGATGAAAACTTTAACGAATGCAGTGCAATTAATAATGTTATATTTATTTAACCTTTGTGCAAAATTGTATAGCACGTGGACTTAATGATAAAAGCATTACCTAACAGCCGACCTTTGGGCTGTTAGAGACATTTTGGTTGGTGCAAAATAATGGAATGGGTAATTTACTTGTTCATTATTATCTCTATCGGAAAGTATATCCGATGATCTCGTAATGTTTAGTTTCTATGTAACCCATAAAGGAAGTATGTTGAGAAATTGGAATTATAATGACCTTAGCAAGGTTGCAGGCAAACGTTGAGATGCAGGCCACCTTCGATTGGTCATTTTAGAAATCCTTGGAGGAGACCTACGTCTAGCAGAGCACTTTCTGTGCCTTATATGATGACGATGCTGATGTTGATATGATTGTTAAAATGCTACCATTTCAATTTAAAAGATAAATAGACGTACTTAAGAATGTTTGGTCCTGCTAATGGCACTACCAATGTTATTCTGCGATATGATTACCTACTTATTTAAAGAATTCTCTCAAATCAGTATGATTACGATGATTTTGTAATCGTAAGTCCTATTTTATTTTTAAATAAATGTTATTTATAATTTTATTTGATCCGCTTCATCCTTGCTTTAGACCACATCTCAAAGTACTGATGATGGACATGACGCTGACGTACGGTAAACAAACGCACGTAAACCACAAGTTACATAAAAATGAGGATTATCCTCGTCAGTTATCTAGAATGTTAACATCCGTCAGAATACCCATTGTATTGAGAAAATATTTTATTATGCACCGATTCAAGGTTTTCTTTCTGACATGTATATGTTGGGGTTTTTTGATTTGTTTTAATTTACTACATAGAAATTCGATAATATGATCAGTCATTATTACACAAGTTACCTACTATGATCTTATTTAAGGTTATCTAAAGAGGAGACACAGTAGGTAGGTACTCGTTAGTAGTAAAGTGCCACAGAGCAGCAACTTTTTTTTATAGTCATAAAATGTCTATGCGTCAACATTTTTCGAAAATAAATCATTCTTTATCATTACAATCATTTCGGAGTAATTCATATTCGATATGGAATATAACGCAAGTAAATCCATCTTGTTTCACAGCGTCACAAAGGTTCTTAAAGAAAACCACAAAAAGTGCATTATATAGTTCCGACCCTTATTCAAGCATTAGTAAAAAAAATTCTTCTTTCCTTGCCTGTGCCCTATTTGGGGTCGGCTCTGTAAGTCAACTCCCTCCATAATTTTCTGACCTTCGCCATCTCCGTACTAACCCCCCGTTCTCCTATATCCGATCCTCCTATATCGACCATTTTTTACCTAGGTGTTCGGCATGCCTTCTCATTACGAGGCCATACCAGATAAATAAATAAAATAAATATAAATATATAGGGGACAAATAACACTGATTGAGCTAGCCCCAAAGTAAGTTCGAGACCTGTGTTATGGGATACTAACTCAACGATACTATATTTTATAACCAATACATATATAGATAAACATCCTAGACCCAGGACAATTTGAAAAAGGCCATTTTCCAACTTGCCCTGACCGGGGATCGAACCCGGGACCTCTGGGCGGACTAGCATGGTGATCACTACGCTACAGATCACGCACTAGCTTTTTAACTTGTTGAATGTGGTGACAATAGACCTTTAGACTTCCTTTTACATTATAAGCACTTCCTGAAAATAACCTTAACAAATATCATATTAAAATAGTATAATTACAGTAGAATAAAGATAGACCAGGAAAGATATTTGGCAACCTTATACGGCATGACAGCTTCATAAAAAACATCATCAAAATAAAGGTGGAAGCCAAAGAAAGAAAAGGAAGACCAAGAAGGTCGTTTATGGACTAAGTAAAAGAAAATGCAAAAGTCGTGTCGTACCTACTTATAGGAAACATTTAGCCGAAACACAAGAACCTAGTTCTAAATTTATTGATGATAATGATACATAAATTAAAATCAGATTAAAATAAAAACGACATGATGATACACTGAAGATTTTACCGCCCACACTAAAAAAGGCGCTATCACAACAATGTACTCGCAGTCAGTCAATATTACAACAGTCTGGAATAAAAAAGTATGTGCTAAAAGAAGTCTAAATTAATCTGCAAACTCGGTGTCAAAGACCGATTGGTTTAATTGGTCCGCGAAAACACGTCACACCGAAATTGGGAACGTGGGTGATAACTGTTTTGGAAGACACTTGGCTGTTAGTAATTGCTGTGGATTTTATACGAGTTTACTTATTTCGAGGGGTCAAGTAGACTGGACGAACGGTAGCGTAGGTGGCGGTCTATCTGATGGCCACGGTCATTGTTAGTAACCACAGTCCTTGTGTATTAAAAGGAATTATTACTTACCGACATACAAGTATATTTAGTTATGTATTACTTTATTCACAACAGATTTATTTTCGAATAAGTGTCCAATTTTAGAACAACCGAGGATTTTTAGGGTATATTTTTGAAGGTTATTTATTTCATAAAAACCGACTTTTATTTGTACTTTATCATATTCCCTTTGGTTATTTTGGTAATCATTAGGACAAACCTAATGACTAGCAGTTTTCTAGAAGTTTTGGGATGAAATAGACATGATATTAAAGAAAACTATTCTTCATCAAAATGAACTAAGTATTAATATTGTGACAGACTTACAACTCGTCACAATAATAAATTGTTATTAAAAAAAAACATTTAAGGGTAAGCAAAACAATTGTGGTTTTGCTTTGCTTACCCTGAAATGTATTTTTTGTTATTAGTATGTAGAAGACTGCAAGGAAGTTCCTTTGAAATTTTTACACTACTAGAATTAACTTATTATAGTCGCAGTTGGTTCCGCGTCTATATGTCTATGTTTGGTATCAAGGAACAAGATTTATCATGTGACTATAATAGTAATAATCTCTTTATATTAGAAACTCAAGATAATTCCAACTTTTATTTTGTTTCCCAGATTAAATTTCTGTAGCCGCTATAATTACAAATAAAAAACACAGAATAATATAAAAATATTTACCCATCCCATACAAAAAACGTGACTTTTTCTAGATATGGTACGAAACCCTACGTGCGAGAGTCCTACTCGCACTTGGCTGATTATTATAGTAAGCATTTACATACATACATAATATGCATTTCATTGAGAAAACAATTAAACATACCTACCAGTAGAATACTCATAAGAAAAATTCCATTGTGACGTTTTTAATTTTACATATGGTTATGTTAACGTAGAAAGACGTAAGTAGCTTGTATTTTCCGATGTGGGTTTTCTAAGTGGGAGTTTTCGAAGTCTAAAGTTTAAATACATAGTCATTACTAGTGGCTCTGTGAATTGAAGGCTTCGCACTTCGTATCTCAAAAGAGATCTCTTCCAGTAGGCTTGTATGAGGAGATGTTTATGTAAGAGAGGCATACAGGCGCATATACTTACTTATATTTTTTTTTCAGTTGCTGTAAGCTAAGAAGTAGAGTTAAGTTAGTAACGAGGAGTTTGGTGCATACTCCACCAACAAGAGCTTATGCTCAGAAAAAGCTAAGCTGCTAGTGTTAAAAAAAAGGATAGTTTGAATACAGGCAAACCAGGAACCAATCCTTGGATAGTTTGATGATCAAACGCTAGGTGGCTTTCGGGACCCACAGTTTTACGTGCCTTCCGAAACACGGAATCATCTTTCTTTTCGGATAATCAGGTGATTCAAGCCTGCAATATCCTATCCAGACTGGAAACAACTTTTCACAAAGTATGCTTCCCAGTGGGAATCGAACCCATGACCTCCGGGTCACAAGGCGAACGTCTTGACCACTGGACCACGGAGGCAGTCAATTTCCGAAGTTTTTAAAGATTTTTTCCATTTTTTTATCGATAATATTTCGTCTAATATTCGCAAACTTCGTTTGATCAAGTATAGAAAATACACATTTTATAGACAGATAGCCACTAACAGAGATTTTGAAAAATCAATATTCAGGACATGAAATGGTAAAAAACCTTCAAAATAAACATTGTTACGAATAAGCTCCTAAACAAGAAAGAGCTAAGCTGTCAGCCCGTTCCTTGGGAAATGTAATAATGGAACTACTGAGATTCGCATTTGTTCTAATCGCTCTAGTGGCATCTATATATGTAATAGTACGACGACTTTATTTGTTGTAGTAGTACCATGGGAAAAAAATCAATAGTACTAGTGAGAATGATTCTTATATAACCACTAAGAGAGTTGGAAAGAATTTCAAATTTGGGGCATGCATGACACGAAAAGTATTACTACACAACATTACTAAAAAGAAAACAATTCAACCTTCAACCGGTTTAAAAATAGATCACAGCTAACAAATAGAAGTAGAGTAATATAATTGCATCAATATATTAAATCAGAGGGCAGAGGAATTGATTCAACACAATCAGTATGTGACCTCATCTGGAGAAACAATAGTTCTCACGAAGCGGCCGACGCGCTCCCACACTGTTTAGTATCACTGATTGGTCATAACGGGGCTTGTATTTATACCGAATTGGTTTTAAATGTGTCTCTGAGAACTAAGTAGCAAAAAAAGTATTGAAATTTACTTAAACTGATTCTGAGGTTTACAGGTTAGTCTAATATAAAGTTTTTCAAAACTAACAAGATAAACGTTTAAAAATTGGCCAAGTGCGTGTCGGACCACGCGCAGTGTAGGGTTCCGTAGTTAGTGTAGTTCATGCCACTAAAATGTCTAATCCCACCAAAAACATAAATGTGAAAATGGGAGCCAAGTTCAAAATGCGGCAAAAGAATTTAGGTCTAAATGGCCGCCAAGTTCTTTAGAGAATATTGAACTTTATTTATAAGAATCATACAATGTATATTTTTACGGGAGCCATAAACAGCTTACAATGTATATTTTTGAAACGTGGTAATCAAGACCGTTCATTTTTATCGCACTCGACAAATTGACAAAATTTTTTTTACTCTTATTATTTGTATGTAACATTCGTTATATACATTTGTTGCATACAAATTGTAGCCTCTGTCATCCGGACAATAATGAAAAAACGTTTGATTATTATTTGTGAAAATTGATTCGTATGCTACGTTGGAAGAGACATACATACACATATATATACATACGTACATACATACATACATAGATTGCTAAAATCCCCTTTACCCTTCCTCTTGGCTTGGCCGTAGTCGGGTAAAAACTTGAACACCAAACAAACAACAAATTTTGATAAAATTTGTATGGGATCAACTGACAAGTATGACTTTTCAAACAAAAAAAAAAAACTAATTGGTCGTGGTGTCTTTGAAAAATCGGGGAACATACTTCTAAAAAAGATTTTAAAGAAAGAAGAAGAGAATTGATAACCTCCTTCTTTTTTGAAGTGGGTTAAAAATATATAAAACATTCGTGTTTTAACAATGGATAGTAATTCAGTCATCCAAAGTAAATGTACGGTCAACACATACTCATATCTGGAGGGTAAGTTGTTCAGATTGATGGAATGAAGTGACTCAGTTCATCACTTGAACGATTTTCTCGTGTGACCAATGCAGGGAAGCTGAAAAGTTCGGCGTTAATAAATAAATATAAAGCCAACTTTAAAATCTTCATGAGAATTTCAAATTTTTTTTCAAGATCCTTGCATTTATCAATTAATTGTTCATTTTGACAAGCTGGTTACCCTTATCTTTTATACCCTATTCATTACTGAATTGATACCAGTATTGGTCACTACTCACAACAATAAACCCTGTCCTGATACAACTCACTCATGTATTGCGTGGAAATTCAGTATGCGCGATCGTAAAACCACATAACCCATTTTAAGTACAAGTAGTGTCTAATGCGCTGACTTACATGAGATAATAAACAATAGAAGGTACGGCGTAGATTATGATAACCTTAGATCCGCCTTCACCGGGAGTACTGCATCCTTGAGGCAATTTCAATTCACGCTTCAATTATTAAGTTGCGAAATAGCTGTAGGCTAATGAACTGATGAGGTAACTATGAATTTATTGTATAAATCTTAAAATATTGCAAATAAGCAAACATTAGCTTGTATTACACGTGGAGATTACCTTCAGTTCTAATAGAATGTGAACAGTTATATCTGGGACACGGAATTAATATTATAAGCATTACACACAGAACACGGAATCTCCTAACGACAGCCTAAGGTTCCGCGCAATATGCGATGCGTCCCCGTTCCCCGTCCTCGCACTTCTCCCTGGTTTGCGCCGTGTGGAGGTGTTGAGCGGCTGCGGGCGCAGCCGCCTCGACAAGGCGAGAACGGAAGAGACGTGCGAAGACGGGGAACGGGAACGCATATTGCTCGGGACATTAGGAGGTTCCGTTCTGTGTCTGGGGCGATTATTCTCTAGCTGTCTATGTGCCTGCGTACTGAAACTTTCAACATTAGGTGCTTTTTACTAAGGAGATAAAACCTTTGTTTAATTAACTGAAATAAATATGTTTTAATATTTAATAAATTACAACAGTCATACTTGTAGTTATACCATATATTAACAAAATCTGTTGGTTCAGATGTAGGACAGCGGGATGAAATTGTAAGTATTTATTAGCTACGATTTCCTTACAGACAGAACAATAAAAACTCCATGACATTATTACAAATGAGTTCAAATATTCCTAAAAGACTTTCTAAAATTAATTGCAATATTTCTAAAAGGACCAGCTCGTCTTGAAAATGTCGTGTAAGACGCAGATAAAGAAGTAAGACACACATCTCACATCTCGTTCTAGAAATGCATTTCTGTCTGCATCATAAATAATAAAAATAATTTATTTCAGAAAATAAGAGTCCAATCAAACAATCACAGTTATGACTTTTGACAAAACATTTTCTTTTATAAATACAAGTTGAACTAAGTAACATTCAATCGACGGAAGATTCATGTAAAACATACAATTCAATAAACCTCCTGAAGATGGCTGCATCCGTCCTGTCCGCTGTCATATCCAGGTCCTTGTTTCTGCATTCCATCAGGATAGCAGAAACAAGGTCCGCGAATATTACCTGAACTACAATTTTTTTTTTATAATTCAATGTATATATCTCGTTGGATTGTTAAAAAGAAGCACATAACGTATCAGCTGAATCATTGTCCACGGGCTATGCCGCAGCTAGCAGCTAGTATATAATAGACTAAACAATTATTCATGTATATGTTTGCAAGTATATTACGAATATCAAACATTCGGAGACCCAAACAAAAAAAAAAAAACCTCCGCTGTCATTCAGGTCTATCAACTAATTCGCAAGGCTACAGTGCGCACGCGCCGCCTTGGCCAGTAATAATTTCAAACGATCTTCACGCGTTAAAACACCGATTCCCACGTCTTTACGACTACTAGTATTAACAATGCCAGTGAGGTAAATTAGTATATGGCCGTGTCGGCGACGTGGGCGGTCAATGTATGGTGCAAGGAGCACAGGATGCGCTGAAATTATTTTGAGGCCAGTTTCAGAACAGGCAAAGCAATATTTTCATTTCAACAGACAGGTACTGGGGTTTGTTGAAATAAATCTTACTTTACATTTGGAGTTCACTCATTCACAACCTCTATGGCTTAGTGGTCATCATGCCACTTTGTCACACCGGAGGTCCCAGGTTCCATTCCCGGTCATGTTCAGATGGAAAATATCTTTTTTTCAGATTGACCTGGGTCTTGGACGTTTATCAATATATATATTTGTTATAAAATATAGTATCGTTGAGTTACTATCCCATAACACAAGTCTCGAACTGTGTGATTTGTCTGTATATATTTTTTTATTATATTTATGGTTTATTTATAGTTATTTATCATCAAATTATCAATTCTATTGATGCATAAAATTTTGAAAACGAGCGATTGGAAGCGTTACCTCAGTAATCGTCCGTTCAAGGACGATAGAGTTTTAAAAAGTACTCCTTAGAAAATCCTTATTCTCTGATAAGCTGATTACTTATAAGTACGAACTTAACCAGAACTAAATCTTTATCACATTGTCAGATGACATAATATCTATTTACTAAATGTCAACTTGATTTGGATGGATATAATAGTTTAAGTAAACCTAGTAATAAATTATGTTAGTCAGTCTAGCAACGCAGGGTCTTCTTGTCCAAAATACGTCACACCCACCCACAGGATGATCAAACGACCTGACCAAGGTCGCCGGAAAGCGTTCGATACAAATCGCTCTAGATCGGTCATTATAGATCCTTGGGAGAGGCCTATGTCCAGCAGTGGACGTGACGCGGCTTAGTCTAGTTAGTTAATTAGTTAAAATCTTTATTGCACCAAAATATAGTATGACATAAAAATGGATAACATAAAACAGATGTCAAAAGGCGGCCTTATCGCAACTGCAATCTCTTCCAGGCAACCGAGATACTTGGAGATGTTTGGCGAAAACAGGTGAGGTACAAAGTTATTATAAGTAAGGAAGAAAGAAAATAGTTGTAGGTACAATCCATAAATACAATTACACTTACATACTTACAATGCGACACATATAAGTTGAACAAAAATGGCGGACTTCAAAGCATTTTTGTACAATTTCCCGACACGTAAATTGAACCAAAATGGCGGTTATCGGCGCAGGTACAAATAATGCGCCGAAGACCGCCATTTTGAATCAATTTACGTGTCGGGTATTTGTACAAAAATGCTTTGAAGTCCGACATTTTTGTTCAGCTTATTTGTGTCACATTGCACTCCGATGGGTTCATCGGAGGTATCCTAACTTGGTGACAATTTTGCGACAAATATTATGGAAAACAACATGGTACTCTTACTATCTTGCAAAGAGCCTACGTATTTCCCCATTATCACTTAGTTAAAATAACCGCAGTACCGAACCTCTATCAGTGATACTGATAAGACATTCACGTGTAACTCGCCAATGTCCTACTGATAACACCACAATGCTATCTAATAATCGATGCATTATTGCTCTTTACTTACCAGTGAAACGGCACGGTTGAAGATTGTAGCTTTTTTATATAAAAATGTTAGGATTTTTTCAAGTACTAAACTGTTTTCAATTGCTTTTTATTATTAATTCTATGATTACGTAAACATTTAAAAAAAAAACGAAAAAAACGATCAAAATGTTGGTAACCATTTTCTCTTACACTCTTTGCACAAAAATGTAAAGGTACGTAATTTTAATGGAGTTATGATACATCTAATCGTAGACCACTCTTTATACCTCGTGTTTTTTTACAAAATATACGAGTATCTAGTTCAGTTTTTTTTAATGCTTGTGTCTTAAAGTATATCTTTGATGTAATCGTCATGCCATGAAGTTTATCTCATTTTAACACGTTAACAAATATAACAGTGAATTAACAGATTCTCATTTGTATAATAATAACGTAAACTGATGATGCCGACCTTCTTTCTCCACTTCACATCGGCTTCGACATCTTTAGGCGAGCATTTACATGATATCATAAATGAAGAAACCACCGGAAAGTACATCCCGGGTTCTAAAGCAACACAGTTAAGGGCTCTTACAGACGAGCGACAGTAAGTCCCCGGCCCTCGGCGACCGTCGCTGATAATTGCCGACGGTCGCACGAAAGTTTGTGACAGATTGGCATGTGTGGCGCCACCGTTTGCGGTAGTCGGCGACCCGGTAGAATGTACTGTCGCTCGTTTGTAACAGCCCCAAGGGCGGGCTACACGAGTTGATAAAAAGGATGTACCAGACCAAGTTTAATTTCCTATATACATAACATAAGTATATTAAGTTCATAGGCATACATGTCGGAACTAGGAAAATGGGTCAGCAGGGGTCAGAAGGTAATCACCTCGTGAAGGTCTGTCCAAGGCCCGCGGCGCCGGCGGTAAAGTGATTATTAATACATCAATGGCAGGTTGCCATTGTTGCTAGTTTTTATACCTTTTTATTTATCTTGTGACGTTCATAAAATACAGATGATGAGTACAATTAACAGAAAAACTAAAAAAAATTCGGCCTCCTGTACAATTCAGCGTTTGGCCAAACGGATTTTGTATGGGAGGACGAAATTTTTATAGATTTTTAATAACATTTTTTATATCAAGAAGTTCAGTATCATGGACTAAACATGCTCCAAAACTTTGGCTGGTGGGTAAAATGTCACCCTGTATGTACTTGTATGTGGGTCGAGAGATTCTAGTCGAATTAACTATCGGCCTAGTCATTCAATTGGATGCCGGCGTTTAATAAAACACCGAGACGTCCAACTAGCAGGATAGTTTTACCACACGGTTGCGATATACATATAACGTCTAGCAAAATATACTGAAACAGTTTTAAGGGCAAATTCAGTTCATGATACTGAGCAACTTTTCCCTAGGAACATATGTTGAAATACGAAAAAAACTTTATCTTTCTCTAGTTTAAAAATTAAATGCTTTTCGTAGTACCTATATATTTGCTTTATTAATACAGAAAATAAGTAGTACATTGATAGTATAACGAATGTTCACATCAACAACGTTATGCTCTGTAAATAAAATTGGAAACCTCGTAAGTAGAAGTAAAAGGGCCAGCCATTGCAACAGTCAAGTGCCGACTAAATTACTGTGAGTGGATAGAAGCCGTGACATACCGTTTCGTTGCCATTTTTCTATGCAACCTTTGCGTTTCCAACTTTAACAACAATATTCTCTATGAAACTGTTTTCATTGCGCGTTATATATGATACAAAAAGGGTTAATATTGAGAAAAGTCAGTAATGTATACTGAGCGGTTTGAAATTGTCGTATTGCGAGCTGGGCGTCTTGAATGCTATACTGGCGCAATAGTACGATGCTCGATTAATTGCATTTTCCTTTTTCATAGCAGATAGCTCTTAAGTGAATGCCATAGAGTTGAGAAAACAAATAGACGCGTTTTGTCATAAGGACCAGAGGTGAGGTGACAGTTGGGAAACTGGGTTCACTCAATTTCGCAGTTATTACAATTTGGCCGTATTAATAATGACGGAAGGAATTTGTATGAATAGTCGAGGCGAGGCAATGGACATGTAAAGCCATTTGTATTGGAACTATGTTAGATACACTAATGATTAGTTTCGAGTTCTTGTTAGTTGTATATAGGCACTTGATAGCTCAACGGTCTGCGGTCTTTAACCGATTTTTACGTATGACCTATTAACAATCTGAAGCACTGATGTTGTTTTTGTCGTTTGCGTGGCGTAGTGGTCATCATGGTGGCTAGTCCGCCACCCAGAAGTTTCGTGTTCCATCTCCGGTCACAGCAAGTTGGAAAATGGCCTTCTTCGAATTGTCCTGGGTCTTGGATGTTGATCTTTATAATATATATATTCGTTATAAAATATAGTATCGTTGAGTTAGTACCCCATAACACAAGTCTCGAACTTACTTTGGGGCTAGCCCAATCAGTGTTCTTTGTCCCTATATATTTATTTATTTATTTATATTAATTCTGTGAATAAACTTAGCCGTAAACAATAGACAATAAAAAAGTATTTTTATTTTGTGCTAGCTTATGCCCACGGCGTTGCCCGTGTGGTACCTTAATGTTTTGACAATTCTATGGTAACCTCATGTTTTCCCGGGATAAAAAGTAGGTATTCTATTTTTGTCCAGGTAATAAGATCTACGTGCCATAGTTCATTCTAATCCGTTCAGTCGTTTTGTCAGGCCTGTGTCACTCCCCGTTTAGGTATCAAAAATATACCTACATTATTACTATGCGCGCGGCGACCACTTCGAAGGGGAAAATTCAGATACATGAATCGTTTGTCCAGAGTAATAAGAATGAAATTGGCTTGCAATGAATGTTTAGGTATTTATTTATTTATTTATTTATTTATTTATTTATTCTCCACTTATTCTATTTTTACAGGTTTGTACCCAATACAATAGAATAGCAAAACATTCCACATTTTCCGATTATTTACATTATTTATAACTTATTATACACACGGCAACCTTTGTAAATTCACACAGAGTACACTGGAAGATGTCTATCCTGCCCGCGATCAAATTCAGAGTGTGTATCGCGCGTGCCAGCGGAGACTTGTTCACCAAGTTGGTCCGCCCGTGAGGTACCACGAAAAGGCACGGCTGCCTTCGGCGCTCCACGTATCTATTCGGAACGCAGAACTCCACCACTTTAAGCATTTCCGAGTTATTTATGATACCACGAATCAACTTAAAAATGTAGGTCACCATACTAAGCTCTCCTCTTACCCTTAGCTCGTAATATCCCACCATACCTAACACGAACAATGTGGGATACATAAGAGGATACAAAGGATACACTCCGTACTGTCTCCAATATAAATATCTCAAGAACTTATTCTGTATCTTTTCCAACATAAGGCTGTATTTTATCTCGTGCGGATTCCAAACCTGTGCATTGCATTCGAGATGACTTCTAACTAAAGAATTATATAATGTATATATTACATGCACATTTGTGAAACCAGCCGCTCTGCGTAAAATAAAACCCAGATTTCTATACGCGATTTTACAAATATGTAGTATATGCTCCTGAAAACCTAGCTGGTGAAAAACGAAGATGTGAGGAGTTCTAACGCGAGCTAAGTTAAACCATAACACTATCGACATTAAGTAGATATTTCTTTAAATTTCTTTTCTAAGTAAGACTTCTGTACGTGAGTACTTGTATAATTCTGTGGTTTTGTTATGAAAGCGGAAAAACATCCAAACATCTACTTATTTATAATATTATATTCATATTTGCAATTAAAGCCTTTGGGTTTTGCGGTTCTGTCTACTCTGTTAAGAAATAAGACGTGATAATGAATCTGTATAATAATATTAGGATGATGTTGGGACGGAAGTAACTCTATTCCCATTAGATTTTCTATTCCCATTCTGCAAAATTGACATTAGAATGTGTTTTAGGGTGCAAATCAAAATAATTGAAATTCCTTATAATGCCCTATCTCCTTAGAGCAATCAACTGTGAATGACCATTTTGTAACCATGTGGACCAGTTCTATGGAATGCCACCATTGCATTGGCACACACAGTTTATTACAATATGAATAGTCTCCAAGCCCTTTCTATTTATAATAATCTAATTTTCATAATATTATTCTGCTATTTTGTTTATTATAGCAGACATTCCAGAGGTAGCAAGACTATAACTTCATATTGATTTGTAATTTAAACTTATACAGATTCATTCTTACGTCTTTATCCCTAACGTGGTACACAGAGCCCAGGGCTGTAAGACCCAAAAGCCATGTAACGTAAACGATTAGCGTTATGGAAAATCATTTTATCAAAAATGCGTATTATCATGTAAATGACTATTTATCATCGTCTGATCACAATTCTTGGAAACAGATGACTGCAAATTTTAATTGTATTATTTAAATGTATAATATAATGTATACCTAGCTAAAGTGTAAATCTGTAATGTAACTGTAACATAGCCCATCAGTCTGGGTAGGTACCAATACTGAACTGGGTTTCTATCGGCGTAATCTGCCCAGCAGTGGTCGTTCCGAAACGCTAGTAGTTTTTAGCTTTTGCATTAAAATAATATTTAAAAAAATGACTTTTAATAAGAGAAAAAATTATCCTACATTGAATAAAAAAATATGACTTCGACTTTGACTTTGAAAGATAAGAAGTAATGGGTTGTTAGCCGCATCGCTTAAGAATATGATTTAGATCTTTCCCCTTCCCCTTGATTGGCTTTTAGTTTTTGCACGGGAAGAAGAGCAACTGGTATATGCCAAGTTTTTATTTCCATAGAAGAGTCTTACTATACAACGTGGAAGAGACATACCCGTAATAAATGAATCACTGAAATTAAAATATCAACTAGAGAACCAAAAAAAAAAATCGACAGTTCAAGCCCAGTTTTGTATGGAAATGTGTTTTTTTTTGTCTTTTCGCTGTTATTTTAAAGTTTTAGTATAGTCCGGCGTTGGGGTCGATTTATTACGGGTATGTCCCTTCCACGTTGTATAACGCAGTAAAGTTACTAGGTTCAAGCATTATCCGTCCAAATCAAGTTGACATTGACGGATGAGATACTGGCCTTTTACTTGATATCACCTTTTTTGGGTGGATAATGGTAACCAAGTAATAAAGAAAAAAATTTGGGGTTGGTTGTTTAAATGCATATAGTTTGTTTAAATTTATAGGTTAAAGGATGATCGAGATACAAGGTAAACAGGGGGCTGGTAATTACTTCGCTCAAAGAATACGCATTGCTATACGCCGCGGCAATGCTGTCAGCCTTCTGGGCACTCTTCCACGGGAAAGGATTAAAGGGATATTTATTTGTCACACTTGTGTATGGTCATAAGTAATTTATTATTAGTATTTAAGTTTATTTAAGCTAATTTTATTTAGTTTCATTTAGTTAGTAATAAAGTTAGTCCGAGTTTTTTAATAAGACAGATAATTGTTAATTTGTTTGTTTTAAATATCTTTATTGTACCAAAAAACAAAATAAAGTACAAGAAATTCGAAAGAGCAAATGTACAATGACGAACTTATCCCATGTAGGGATATTAATTTACCTCTTAAATATCAACTTAACTAATATTTGGATAGTTGAACAACTCTCCCTTATTAATTTATAGGTTTACCACCAACCAGTTTCTGGACACATGTTTTGTCACTAAGGATTCGTATTCTTGGCATCTTGTCCTGTCCTATCAACTGTGTTAAAAATCTAACATGAAGTAATTTATTAACATAAATTATTATATGTTAGATCTTAAGAACTGACATAGGTTACGTAGTCCTTAGCCTCTCGTAAAAACTATCCACAAAGATCATATCTTTTCAACACTTTAATAACCTGCCTGTATTGCTATTTAAAATAGCTAGGACTATTAAAACACAAATATGTTAATATCGCTATAACAAACAAATAAACTGACTAGCATAGAACTGGTAACTGAAACTGGCTCTTCCGCATACTGACAATGCAGTAAATAACAGGTTTGATTCGGGATTCCGTTGAAAAGTACAAAATCTCTGACCCGGGTGCACTGCAGCTGATTTCATAAAGGGCGTTCCCCTCCGTAGCGTGCGCTTCTGTAATACGGCACAAGTTATAAACTCTTTACAAAAATATAAGTACTATGGTTTGAATCACCTGATTATCCGAAAAGAAAGATGATTTCGTGTTTTAGAAGGCACGTATAAAATGTGGGTCCCAAACGCCAACTAGCGTTTGATCATCAAACTATCCAAATATTGGTTCTGATTTACTCTTTGGTTTGCGGAGGTAATACGGCAGTCGCTCTGTGTAAAAACCAGTAACCTCATCAAATCTCCCTTTTTTGGGTTAGGTGGCGGACCCCGGGCTCTGAAGCATTACTGCTGAGGATGCAACCGAGAAAATACGCTCGGATGAGAATGATAAATACTATGGTTCGACTTTGTGGTTTCTGGCCTAGTAAGGCCTTTTGATCGTAAGAACTCGAGACCAAAATCGTGCCACAATTGCATTCCTAAAAAAGAAATAAAGGGAAAATGTCACTTTACGGTGGCAGCAGTACTGCTGCACTATACAGATAAGATAGACGTGTACCTTATCTATTCACTGCTCAGATGTAGTCAATAAATCAATCCGAAACAATTTCATGTCATCAAATTAAAATAATATGCTCATCCACGTTGATATTATGGGTCGAGCCTAAAAAAATACTCTTTACTCATTTTTTTACCTCTGTCTGTGACTATTGAAAGTATATCATACTTTTCCACGACTTAACTTCTAAGCGCGTTATCGGTGCATCCTTAGCTGAGTAGCTTCGTAATGATTGTATGTTACCCAAGGAAGCCAATTCATTAAGTGGAGAAAGAAAGAAAAATCCGGTACCGTGAAAAAATATTGAAGTAAGTACCATATCATTTTTTATGTAACGCATGACTTGCAATGAACCCGCTCCGCTCATCCCTCAGACCACACATCGCGACGTAACAATTACATAAAAATTGCGTTCACATCGACCGTCGCCGGCCGCGTTTCCTCCTCGATCGTGTAAACTTTCACGAAATCAAACAAAGAAATAGCGAAGGCTCATTTACATCATTCCCACGCGGACAATAGAATGGGCCAATGTGTTTGGCAACTACAAATGATGTGTTACCCGAAATCCTATGGTCACGGTCCGGTAACGCAGAGCGTGTGACAGAACAGATTGAAGAGTATGCTATGACCTTCTTACTAGAATGCCACTCGAATTTAATTTACATAAATTTTGGGCTAAGATATATCCTCAGTTAAAATGCTGTGAATCCTTGGGTCCGTTGTCCGGCCTTTTCTCCACTTCGCATTGTCTTAAGCACCCTTGATAGTAAAAACCTCGAGCATGCATATGAGACTTAACGACGTCGAGCCAGCATTTCTTGGATCTACCACGTCTGTAACGGCCCTGTGGAGCCGGCATGGCTATAGGACATAGGTGTAAATTTTTTTGATTTGTAAATTGTCAAATTCCGCATGACATGACCGTACGAGCACTACGAGCATAGTCGACTCTCTTGCAGTTTGTCTGCTATGTCACGGACATGACCGGTCCCAAATCGCGAGAATAAGCTGGCCTAGCTCTAGTTGACGAATTGAAAATTTTTTTATTACCACCAATGATATTTACACCATTTTACGTTTTTCCATAAGCAAGAAGTAATAAATTTCACTCTTGTATCGGGTTTAAAAGTCTACTTGCGGCAAATGCGGAAGTTTCTGCTAAACATCCAACATGGTGTTGCAAAGACTGAAAGACTCAGTGCTCAGTGACGAACCTTTCAAACCCCCTTTCGTTCACATGTTCTTTAATTTTGTACACTTTCAGAAGAACAATTCATAATTTTCTTCTTACTCTCCTTTTCCAATTAAGCGTTCTTTACACAACCCAGATTAAACTTACCATGAGTGAGGGTCATTTTAAATACGCCCTATATTTTAATCGTGGACTTATTGTTTCACGAGATCGATGCGGATTTAATGTACGCTTTATGTGAGGCAAGGTCGGGTCAGGTCGAAGTGTAAATTGAAATAAAGCATATTATTGACATGGTCAACCTCATTTACTCATTTACAACCTCAAGTACTTATACTTGGAATAAGGAATATTATTTCAATACTGGCGATGTGGTTTGTAAGTAATTAATAAACAAAAATTTCACTCAATCGTCGTCAAACGTCAATCTTGTAAGGAATTTGTAGAACGAAGCTCATGTTGAATTCTTTAGACACATCTTACTATATTCACAGCAAGAAGTAGTCCTAGACTAAACAACACAATACTATTGTGAAATTATTTTATGAATCAATTAATTAGCAAAACTGGTAATTAAAAAAGTAGACAGTGAAGTTTAACAATGTGAATCCCCGTTTAAGAGTGTATTAAATTTGCATAAAAAATACGATTACTCGAGTGACAACTGATAAATGTCTACTTATAATGAAAACAATGCTCGGAGGACTTTCTAGTCGCGCGTGCCTCCCTCCCCCCCGCTTTCTTGCTCCCTCTTCCCCCTATCACTGCCAGTAAATAGGTACGGTTGGCATAATAATCTACGTTTATATTCAACAATTATATGCGGTCCCTGAGTATTGAGTAATCTATTAAATATCACAAACTTTTGATACAATTCAAGGGTTTTTTCGCTTTTCTGAAAAAACCTAGATCTTATCCAAGAACATTTTAAGTCGACCAAATGAGTGTTAATTGTGGCGCAGACTCAAACATAGACAGTTTTTAACTTAACTAGTTATGTTATGAAACTTTAAATCAACTATGCGGTCAGATTGCAGTTGGTTTGCAGCTTCATTGCAGTTGTGCAAACTGCATTCAAACTGCATCTCAATTTCAATTGGAATGCAGTCAAAATGCAGTCCGTAAGTCTTGACTCTTAAATATAGGAATACAATCAATAGTACAAAAACACGAAGGAGGTGCAAATTATGTTACTTACGCGAAGAATTATTTTTAATGATTATACATATATCTGAATAAATATACTATTTTATTTATATCGATGGGTTGAAGAAATGTATACTGTTACATAATTAAAAAATGGCTCTCGAATGGCGACCACGCCCACGTACTGTGAAGTAAAGCGTGGGACACCCACCCACAAGGTGTTCTGATGACCTGATCAAGGTCGCTGGAAAGCGCTGGATGCAGGCCGCTCTAGATCGGTCATTTTGGAAATCTTTGGGAGTGGCCTATGTCCAGCAGTGGATGTTATGCGGCTGACATTATAATGACGACGATGAATGATGTAGATAGTTCATTATTTGTTTTTGCTATCGGTACCAGGCTGCCCACAGAGAAAGCCTTTGACCTCGGCTAGGGCTTGTTTACTCCGCGCGTATTTGTTGCACTTTTGCATGCCTTCGGATCGGATACATGCTCTAATCTGCTTTGCTATTCTTTTACTTATTGTACTGGATTCATTATATTATTTATCTTATATAGTATAACGCTAATGATTTAAGAAGCTTTATTTTTTATTGCAAATGCATATAGAAGTCTGTAATTCTTAATTTGGTAGCATGCTCAACTCTATGACTGATTTTGGAAGGCAGATTTTTAAGTATGTTCTTATTTATTCAAAGAGTATACTTCTTTTTGTATTGCTATTAAAGACCACTTGGTCCGTGGTAAAGGTAATGATAACTTGCTCTACTTATTTCATAGGCCATTGTGGACTACCAACTAGTAGTAGCGTGTCATTATCAGAGGTCGGAATTAGGTAGAGTTATTAATGTACTTACACTGATTTCATACACCGAAATAATAAAGTGGATATGCCTCAAATTCCGGGATTAATTTTAAAGAGCAAAAAAATCCCGTGATTTCTTAAAAAAAAAGTTATTAACTTCTACACAATTTAACCCAATGCACGCGCGACGTTGCCAATATGTTAAAACTAATAAAAATACTCATAAAAATTGTATGTAAAAATATCTTTGTTTTATTTGTCTTATCTATCTGAGGTTTTTATGATTATTTATTTGTAATATTGTTGGCAACATGGGATTGTCCATTAGAAATCCTGGGAAAATCTATATTAATATCAACATTTCGATGCAAGTACATAAATAACTCTACCTAATTCCGACCTCTGGTCATTATATTTAATTTCAATTATCACCTTTAAGCTATTGGCTCCCTCTACCCCACAGAGAATAGAGACGTTATAGAATTACGTTTTACATGAAATGTCTTTCGGCAGCTCGAAAAATTTGACACCAATATTGGCTTTAGAACCCAGTAAAGAATAGAGTCATGATAGCAATATTAATGTCATTGATACTAGATGAATAAACTTGAAAAAGAAGAGGGAAAAAAACCCGAAAAACGTTAAAGTTTCAACGAAGAACTTAATAACAAACAACTAATAGCTTAAAATTATCTCCATTTGAATTCCAAGTAATTTGAAGATTTAAACGGCATGAACGTTGGATCCCGTTGGAGCGGTCGGGTAACGGCTCGCAATGAGAACAGACTCAGTTATGCAGATGTCGGATGTAGACCGTATGCTGTCCTTGTCTAGCTTGATGTCATGTAGGAATTGGCTTTGGAACAGTTAGCCTATGCTTGCAGTCGTATTGTTGTTTACCTTCCCTAGCTTCAAACTTCGATTACCCAAATTATGTTTGGGAAAAGAGCAATGTCAGCGCATTCTACAAAATTTGGTTACGTACGATACCAGCTTTAATTTTTACAATGAGAACAGACTCAGTTCCCATCAGATCCCATGTAGACCGTATGTTTTTGTCTAGATTAATGTCATGTAGGAATTGGCTTTGGTGGTAACTGTTGCTTGGCTATGCGTGAAGTTATATTTTAATTAACCTACTACAAAATTTAACATTAGATCGTTTGATCAATTTTTTGGGAAAAAGCAATGCCACGATTCATAAAGGAAATTGGCCAAGATACAGGTGCCAGTCAATCAATGAAATAATGTTCACAAAGAGCAATGCCAAGACGCAAATACAATATTTGGCAAATTCTATCAACAAAAAAGAAATGCGTAACATATCGCTTCATTCGGCAAACTATTCACCAGTTTAACTCACATTTGATTTTAGGAAGGAAATTTCCAATGAGACACAGAAACCATCGCCAAAATTCATTCATATAAGTTAGATTGTTCGAAAAGATTTCACTTAAGGGAATACATTTTTCGGGGTCCAGTGCTGCCCCCACTTGAAATAAATTATTTGAAAAGAAACTGAGACACTTATCCCCTTAATTTGCTCACTCGTGCAAGTAGGCGATGTTCTAGCTACTAATTTAGAAGATCAAGAATTTTGAAAACACAACAGAATTAAAATTTACAACAAAACCCAAAATATACAGTGTCGCAATGTATCTAGAGTCTCTCGTTTACAATTCATTGTTTACTTGACTCGGTTTTGAACTTCGGTTCTACGCGGAACCAGGAAAAGCAACGTTTCCGTAATCTACGCTATCATGCACATATCTACAACAAATTAATGTCTGTGCGTAAGATAATATACAGGCCATGTGCGTGGCGGGGGGTGACATGAGGATTTATTTTACATAATTCAAAAGATCTTTCCATCGATACCCCACTTTACAGGGTACACGAGAAAAAATATCATCTTCTCTTTATGTTTGAAGAAGTACCCACGCTTAAAGATATTTTTCATTCATTTTTTTAAGTTTTAGTGGTATACATATTTCTTGAGCTCGTCCTTGCTTCCGAAGGCACGTATAAGCTGGGGTGCTGTCATCATTTTATGACAGTCGTTAAGCTATGTAAGATGCCTTTAGGCAGCTTGAAAAATCTTACACCAGTGTTTGCCACTCCCACACACAGCAAAAACAATGTTTTTTGACATTTTTTCGGTGTAATTAATATTACTCATGCAAAGTATTAATTGTATCTAAGCTAAGCCACGGACTGACACAGACAGACGGATATGCTGTACCTATTAGGGTTCCTTGCCTAGTCTACAGAACCCTAAAAAATTTTTAAATAAATCTGTCAACACTACCGCTACGGTTTTTCATATTTTTTAAGGATACATTACTTTTGTCAATGTTGGTTAATAAGGCTGTCAGTTGGTAATTATTTTGACAAATTAAATAAGCTGTGGTCGTAACCAATTGAGAAATAAATTGAAATGTTTCCATTCATTGTTTATTTATGTGCGTAATAGCAAAGCTAATTTATGTTGTCATTAATCGCCTCTAGTAAATAGGAGTACTTTATTTCATACTAACTGACTTACCTTTTCATAGGCAGTTGTTAAAGTCAAATTAAAAATAAACTTTGTGGTATTTACTAACACCAAAGTTTACTGCCGCCTCCTAAGCGCAAACACAGAAGAAACGGTAACAAACCGTCCATTTTTTTCCAAAAAAATCAACTTTCAATTATACTGATATTAAAATTAGATATCCTTATATCTAATTTTAATATCAGTATTGAGGAAAGTTGATTTTTTTGGAAAAAAATCTCAGTCCTTACTGAGAATACATTTTTATGTCATAATTATTAATTAAGAATGATGTTTAATTTGAGGCTTTTATTTCACCACTTTGTCGGCGTGATTGATATACATACCCATGCCAAATGACACCTTTCTATTACTAATAGTTTATTTATAAAACCGCAGATGAACGAACAGACAAACAAACAACAGACATGGTGAAACACAAAAAAGGACAAATTAGTTTCAATAATATAAATGATGGACCCAATCCCGATCTCGGCGTTTCCGTTTTAAGTGACCAGATTTAATCTTGAAGTAGAATTTAGTGAATGATATATGGTTTTTCTTTTTCAGGCATCCATTCAACAAACCTAAGTACGCGCGTCGCCGTCACTGCAGCATCGCGCACCGCCTCGAATCGCAACATTATGCAACCGTTGCAATATGTCCCCACCTTCACGCCCCGGTGCCTCGTGCTTTCGTCAACTTCACTGGAACGCCTTGTTTGTTCTCGTTCAACACTTACTTAGTGCTCACATGGACGAGCGACAGCTCGCGACCCTGGTGGCCCACCACCGACGACCTACGACGTTGCTGGCATATTTTCGCTCGTCTGTTATGGGAATACATGAATTTTTCGAGGTCCTTTGCTGCCCCCATTTGAAATAAACAATATGAAAGGAAACTGAGATATCATTTTAAATTTTAAGCCATATGCGAAAAACTACCACTTTTCGCAAATGGGCGAAGGCTTACTTTCTCACTTCAATCTTTAAACCGTAGTTCATAAAATAGTTTGAAAGGTTATCTTGAACATTCTTAAAGCAAAATTTCAAATGATATCTCCGTTTCCTTTACATTATTTATTTCAAATGGAGGCAGCACATTATCCCCAAAAATGCCCATATCCCCTTAATGTCCTAATCACAAAAACACTATTACTTATAGGTACACATAAAAAGCAGATAGGCCCAACTACAGATTGATAAATCTCACCCGAATTTTATCTACTAAAACATGGAAAACAAAAACTACTCATTGATATAGTCCAGTTCTGTTTAGGTTCTTAGACACAGTGTTCTTAGACTTATATAGTAAAAATCTTTACTTCGTTAGATATTACTTTAAATTCTTCACTCGCGAGGCAGTCTTCTTGTGCTGTGTTACTTGGATTTATTTATCAAATTATAATAATAATAATAAATATATAGGGATAAATTACACTGATTGAGCTGGCTCCAAAGTAAGTTCGAGACTTGTGTTATGGGATACTAACTCAACGATACTATATTTTATAACAAATACATATGTAGATAAACATCCAAGACCCAGGACAATTTGAGAAAGGCCATTTTCCAACTTGCCCTGACCGGGGATCGAACCCGGGACCTCTGGGTGGTGGACTAGCATCGTCTAATAAAATTAGTAATAATATACTCCAATAGGTAGATTATATTCATAAAAAAGCGTGTTAAACCATATCTGTCATCAATCCGAAAAATAATTTGTATTAACTTTAGATTGTTAGAGGCACATCTTTAGTAGCTTACATTGAGTTTCTCTGACAATATAAAAATATTAAAGGAAACGGAAAACAAAAGGAAAATCTTGGATTACAATAAATATGCAAGGATTTGTTATGTTATGACCTTAAAAACAATCATTAAATTATATGCACTCTAGGACAAGGTACATCGCGACTGAAAATACCTTTAGCCATGGCCTGATGCTACCTGTCTAGGTCACGGGTGAAGGTCTTTAACTTTTTCCCAGTTGCCTAAATCCTATGTAAATTCTGCCGAGTATGCTACGTGTCCATGGCCCCTGTGTTCTGTTGGAATGAACTGTCTGAAATTTTTTAGGGGGATTAGCATACAAGTGCAAATAGACATCTCTATGGTTGACTGGGAGAAAGTGCTCTCAACAGTCAATCCGCTATTTGTTAAAAGTATATTTTTACTTCTGAACAATGAAGTGATATAAAAATTACTATATATAGACTAGATCTATATCCAACAGTAAACATTGATTGAAATGATGATAGTGATATAAATAAAATATCAATAAACCCTTTCATGTTTATCAATGTCTTGTACCATTGGTTTTTCTAAAATTGTTCCTTCTAAGGAGATTTATGGGGATGACATTGTACATGACATTGTTAACCTTGAAACAGGTTAATTATAATTATATACATGAAAAGAAGTGGAGAAGTGGTTAGAAATCCTCCATAAATGTTTACCTTGAAAACAAAAAGTGGGAAATTGTTATACAATTTTTTTTATATTTATGGGCACAGGTCTTGGATAAGATGATATGGGGAAATACCTTTGCCCAGTTGCTTAGTAAATTCCTATTCCACTACCGCCAAAAGCGCAGCTCTTAAATATAACAAGAAATTCCTATTATTGTTTCAAATCTAAGAAAAGTGGAAAAGTATTTATTTGTGACTGTCCAAGCGGTGGGTGGTCGAATGTTGGTACACCAACAAAAATTTACATTCGTCCAAATCGCAGTCGAATAATGTTAGCATACCTGCGGTTCATTCTCAGGGTATCGGAATGCTTTCAGTGAGTAATCGGCGGCCGGCATGTAGGGCTGCCACCAAGGCTTAGAACCGGTACCGAAAGTACAGGTTCTGTACCTGTATTTAGAGGTTCTTTGCATTTCGGTACCTTGGTACCCAACTAGATGGGTACCGGTACTGCTCCTTAAGAGTACCCGTACAGGTACCTAATTAAGGTACCTACCTGCTGCTATCTGCTCATAGTTGTACCTGCTGGTATCTGCTTTCTCACTTTGACGTGATTTGTACCGACATAGTACCGATACTGACGGAAAATAGTACAGGTACAGATAACACAGGTATTTTGTCTAGCACCAGTACCGCACAAAGGTCAATGGTACCGGTTCCCATAAATATCGGTATTTCAAGCCTTGGCTGCCACGTATTTGGCTTTAACTCACACCGAAACGGCATCGGCTGGCAGCCTACTTTACTGTCAAACCATAGTCATGTCACTCTTTATTTCTATCTATGAAATGCATAGAATAGCTTGAAAAAAAACTCGACTGCTCGTGGACGCACGGCGCGCCGCTGGTAGCGAGGCTTTTGTTTTGTACAAGCCATACTGTGCATTTCGCAAATAAAAATAAAAGGTGGCAATGGTTTGACAGTAAAGTAGGCAACTAGCCGCTGCCATTCCGGTGTGAGTTAAGGATATTGATGATTTTTTCCTGATCCAGTGCTACCCCATTTGAAATATATTAAATTATTTCAAAGGAAAGGAGATATCATAAATTTTTTTCTTGTCTTAATAAAGCCCTAGATAATCCTTCAAACTAATTTATGAACTACTGTGTACAGTTTGAAGTGAGAACGTGAAGCTTTTCTTTTCACTATAATTTTCGAAAAACAGCCCTTTTGGTGTAGTAGCTAACACTGGTGTTAGATTATTATAACTGCCTAAAGGCATCTGAAGTACCTTAGTTACTTATTAGATGCTTAACTATACAAGTTACGTTAGTTGAGGACAGTTCTAAAAATCTAAGTCAATAGTCAATCAGAATACAATACAATAAAATACAATACCCTTTATTGCATAAAATAAATAAATACAGGGCATAATTATCGTAAAAACAAGGAAATGCGCAAAAGGCGGCCTTATCGCTTAACAATTTCTTCCAGGCAACTTCGCTATATAGAAAATAGTAATTACACCTACAACTATTATAAGAACAGAAGTAATAGCAGTCACACCATGATAAGCTCTTTGGATGAGTTTAAGGGCCCTTTTGCTAGCGCTTTCGTGTAAGTTAAGCAATCCTGGGCGTGGTTCGCACTTGGATAGGTGATCAAAAGTGGCATAAAAAACAGTGGCACTCCGGGAGTGTCGTAAAAATTGAAAACTTGTTGTCGGTTATGGTAACGGTTACAGTGTCGCAAGTGCCATCTCAAAAATGATTTCCGTGCATTCCCAACGCGCCTAAAAATCATGTGACATCATAAATCTGGAGCTCCTCCGTGCTTCAGAAGGCACGTTAAGCCAAGCTAGCCTAAAGCCAAGCTTTAGGCAGCTTGAAAAATCTGACACCAGTTTGTTAGCTGTTAACATACGCGTTAAGATGCTCCTCTAACAATAAACTAATTTAATTCACTAAAACAGAAAGACAAGACTTCGATACTCCCATGGAAAATACCAGTGGTAAGTGCCAACTCGAGAGGAATGTTTGCAGACACGGCGGCAGACATTTAGGGTTGTCACCTATGTAGGTATCTATTAAATTTTGTCTGTTTTCTTAAACAACTTCAAAACTATTTACATTGACTCGAATAAATGAAACTTTCGCAACAAGACCTTTTATTTGGTATGTCACACGATAAAGTTTCTGAAAACTGTTAAATTTTGTTATTTATCTCCAAAAAACCCGTCCGTTTATTCATCCGTCTTTACGAGCCTTAGCTCTTTCTTTCTACTAAGAAAGAGTTCGCTGCCAAATGTGGTTAGCGGTATGGTTTAATTTAACTCGCGTCAGAACTCAGCACGTATACTTTTAGATACCTAGAAATCCATTGCAAGCCAATTTCATTCTTATTACTCTTAATAAACGATTCATAATAGGTAGGTACCTACACAAAACGGATTCAGTGAGCAACGGATTTAGTACTGAATTTCCCACTTCACTGCGAGAGTCCCGATTATGTTGACAATCGAGGGAACGCATAAATATTATTTACTTTCAACCTGCAGTAGTAGGTCTTTTATTTCCGAATCGGTTTATGAGCCTACATACACGCATAAGAACTTCCGAAATTAGAGCACTTTATTCTAATAATGGCCTTGGAGTTACTCAAAGCATCGACAGCCATGACAAATGAATGTACCTTTAAACTTAAACAACGTCTAAAAATTTTTCATAATTTCTCCCTTTCTAAATTTTATACATAAGGCTTACTTAACGGACACTATTAGACGTGATACAGTGTGTATATGACCGACAGATACCGGGCTACTATCGGGTTTATCACTCGATAATCGATACTTGAACTATCACTTGTGCGTCATTATAATCGTTTACATAATAAATCGATGTGCAGATAATACAAGGTTTCGCATGAGTCTGTTACGGATAAAGGCAAAAACAATCGTAGATTCATGATCAATCAGTTCACTGAGTGACACACTTAGGTACACTTAAAAATCAATGCTTAACAAATAAAGATTTTGAAAAAATATTCGTTCAACCTTTTATTGTGAAGCCTAAGTACTTATCAAGACTTAATAAGATCAAACTCGATGAGGTTGCGTCGTATCATTACAGAGTTCCTATAGCTACCTTCTAGCTCTATCATGAGATCAGCTCCATGTCATCATAATACTACATTGTCACGCTATATTCGTATGCGTGCTTTTTCAACTGTATCGGAAATCGGAAGGTGGGTCAAATTTGTCTTGCAAGATTTGATTTCAGACAGACAGACGGACAACGGGACGGGTGAAACTAAATGAAAGCTTGGATAAAAATACCTAATCATTCATGCTATTCGGAAGTAAAGAAAGAAACCAATAATGTACCAGCACTTCACTTCTCGTAAAAATCGAAAAAGCCGATCGGGGCAATAGACAAAAATGCGAATCATACTAGTAGGCGATACGGCTAGCAAACCATCACTATTTTTATTGTTTTTAGGGTTCCGTACCCAAAGAGTAAAAACTAGACCCTATGACTAAGACTCCGCTGTTCATCTATCTATCCGTCTGTCTGTCCGTCTGTCTGTCCGTCTGTCTGTCCATCTGTCTGTCCGTCTGTCTGTCCGTCTGTCTGTCCGTCTGTCTGTCTGTCTGTCTATCCGTCTACCTGTCTGTCAGTCTGTCTGTCTGTAACCAAGCTGTATGTCATGAACCGTGTTAGCTAGACAATTAAAATTTTCACAGTTGATTTATTTCTTTTCCCACTATAACAACAAATATTAAAACAGAATAAAATTAATATTTAACGGGGGCTCCCATACAACAAACGTGTATTCTTGCCGTTGTTTGCTCGTTATTAATAACGGCAACAGGTTGTCGCTTGAAATAATCACAGAATATTTAGTTCTATATTCTCATTAAAAATAAATAGTTAAATTAAAATAAAATAAATATTTAAAGGATCTCCCACTACAAATGTGATTTTTTAAAATGGAACCCTTCGTGCGCGTGTCTGACTCCCACATGTCCGGTTTTATTCTTTCCGCCCACCATTAAGCTAAAAGTAGTATTTGGGTTTTGCAGCCGGCTTTGTCTGCTGAGAGCTGCAAGTATCAAAATACTCCGGCACAGAATAAGTAAGTACTAGTACTCACCTACAGAAGTCTTACTCAGACAAGAAAATTCAAAGAAATATCTACTTAATATGGTCAGCGCTATGGTTTAATTTAGCTCGCATCAGAACTTCTCACCTCTTCGTTTAGATACCTAGACATCCATTGCAAGCCAATTTTATTCTTATTACTCTAGACAAACGATTCATGTTATTTACACACACACACTTCAATCTTACTTCCAATTGAAGTTTTATTTTATTTTTATTTTTATTTCCAATTCAATAATTTGCAATCTATTGTAACTATGTTATACCTAGGCATTATAATTTAACAAATAGTACCTAATATTGCGAAACCATGTCATCTAAAATTCACAAGTAACTTACATATTTTTATACTTAATCGTAATTTATAATAATAATTATTTTAAATGGAATTATATTTTAATAAATTTTTGATGTACAGGAACATACTGATTGTATTTATTTAGGAGGTGGGCGTTGATGCCTGCGACACAGTTTTTATTAACTACCGCAGGTGTCATCGTACATCATGTTTTTAAAATGTACTGTATACTGTTCCTAATAAAGATATTTTTCATTTTTTTCATGTAACTTTCCCCTTCGAAGTTATTGCCGCGGGCATAGTAATAATGTAAGTGGGTATATTTTCGATATCTAAACGGGGAGTGACACAGGCCTGATTAAGGATAAAAAAAACAACAGATAGTGTCCCACAGACACAAATGATAATGTATCATCATTTTATAACTGCGACAGCAATATGTCAAGAAAACACAGTGATGTCAAAGACGGAGTAGTGAAGTGTCAATCGAGAATTCAAAGCGATTTGTTTAGTTTCACACGAGTGGACAATCTGATCTTGTAATCGAATTTGCATTCACTTCCAATTAGCCACGCAATTTAAAGATTGATACAATATTTAAACTCAGTGACAATGCTATGTTTTGGTACCATCGTATTGTGTAACTACGGAGGGTAAGTTTAAATTTTATGTGTGGAATATTTTTGAATAGTGTTTATTTCTCTATCTGTCCCCATTTTGCTACATCTTTCTCTATCTTCCGATAACGATCCTCGCGGGGAAAAAAAGCGGTTGGAAAATTTTACGATTTTCTCAACTCGTTCATTAATTGTGTGCATTATTAATTCAACAAATCGAGCATGAGCATTTTTCCATAAGCTTCTCTATAATCGAAGGTAAAACTAATAGAGGAGCCATTTACCGCTAACAATGTATTATATATTTTTGAAATGTGCTAAACAAGGTCTTTCATTCACTAGATTAGGTATACTTTTTTATACTCGCACATTTTTGTATTTAACATTCGTTATTGTGATTTATTGCATACAGATTTTAGTCCGGGTGATGACGATAGTGACGAATCGATAGACATCTTATTCGTGAAAATTGGATAAGCGATTCGAATGCTTACATTCGATGCAACAGACATAAATACATAAATAATAATACATACATAGACTGCTATAATTATTACCCTTCCGTAAGGCTTCGCTGTAGTTGGAAAAAAATATTGAAACTCACTCATACGAAGTCCAAAATCAAACTAACAATCTTCTACTTCCTAACCTTACCCATTTCATTTGTACAAATGATCTCAACGCAAAATGTCTTAATGTAATGTTTTCAGGTTTTGACGATCCACAAAATACAAAATGACTATTTATCACCAAAACCATGAAAGCCCTATCAGAAATTCCAGTGCGACGACGTCTGGAATCTAAGGCAGGTCTTACAAACTGACGAAATGAAAGTAACAATCGGTTTATGAAACGTCTCGGCAATCGGGTGGTTACACAACGAAGAATCTAAAAACAAGACTAATCACTTGTCGGCTGCGACCGAATCTGAATATAGGGAACTGGTTTTAAAGGTTCATGTGCGAAAATTGTGTAATTGGAGCAAATGCTGATAATAAAACGAAATTGCTTGATCTTGAGTTTTTTATAAACTTATCAAGCGTAAAATTTTACTCGCTTCTTCTTCGTTTTCCCGGGTTCAAAATTCAAATGTTTATTCAGTAATTAGACCTTTACAGGCACTTTTACACGTCAATAAGTATAATTTATGTTACGGTTGCATCCTCTGCTGTACTAGGCCTGTGTCACTTCCCGTTTAGGTATTGACAATAAACCTTCATTATTACTTTGCGTGCGGCGACCATTTCTAAGTGAAAAAATCTGTTACATGAATCGTTTGTCCAGAGTAATAAGAATGTAATTGGCTTGCAATGGATGTTCTGACGCGAGCTAAATTAAACCATAGCGCTAACTAACTAAAAAACTATATATGTATTTGTTACAAAATATAGTATCGTTGCATTAGTATCCCATAACACAAGTCTCAAACTTACTTTGGGGCTAACTGATTCAGTGTATTTAAAAAAATAATAATATCGCGTACCTACCACATTAAGTAGACTTTTCTTTGAATTACTTTTCTGACTATGATTCTGTACGTGATTACTAGTACTTATTCTGTGGCTGTACTGCCCCGAAGCCCAGGGTTCGCTTTCTGACATTTTCTTCTCATGGTCATCCAAGGATACCGAAGACCTTGCGAAATCGAAAAGGAATAGCCAGAACAGTTTAAACGAAAGCTATAGATAGTATTACGAATCCGAACAGCCCCTTTGACGTCAACACTCCCCTTCGTCTAGGATGAATTAAACTACATGAAACAGCGGCACATGTCATCAGCAAGATGATATATGCGTTTGATAAGATATACGGTAGCTCTTTTTTATATTTTGTTAATAATACAAGTTGACTTTCCGACCATGCATTGCAACTATGATATTAGGTGTGTCAATGACATACCAAGACATTTAAAGAAATGTGTAAATTTCTGCTTTGTCATTAACATTTCAGACTTGACCTGACTATAAATAAGTAATAGTTTCTGCTGCAGAAATTGACCTTCCAACGAGAAGGCTGGGTCTAGATCTTCCCACGACCTCAAAATTTTAGCCTACTTGTAAATATTCTATTTGTGTTTCCGGTATACGAGTATTGCTTCCATTTCTCGACCTCCTCGTCCCAATTTAGGCTATCTAGGCCAAATTATAGTTAATAACTTTCATAAATAAAAAGTTGGTCCGCGATGCCATTGATAAAATTGCCAAAATTTCAAATAACTAGATCGAGTAATTTTAGGAAGAAAAAATTGCATATTTTGCCATAGTTTAGGTTCTTGAAAAAGTGATCAGTTCCTATCGTTAATGGAACGTTTGTATGAATACAAAAGTCGGATAAATCAAACTTCTACTACAGTCTTAGATCATTTAATACAGGATGAGTTACGCACACAAATCTTCTTACAAAACTGTCTGCTGCTTTTGGTGCGGGGGTAAGCTACTACTACATCTAAACAAAATCACACATTCACAGAAATAATTTGAAACAAAAAACTCGAACACAAGCTTATTTTCTGCACAACAGTAAAACTCCCACTGAAAAAAATATGTAAATACACATAATAATACACTCTTGGCAAGAAAGAGAGAGAAGACAAAAAAAATATCTACTCCAATTCACAGGGAATAAAGACGAAGGTTGTAAATCATAAATACATAGTCTCGTGAGGAGTGCGCCTTAGTCTCGTGAGGAGTGCGCCTTAGTCTAATCGTTTTTCAAATTGAAACCTTATTACGGAACCATAAGAACGTAGTTGCTACATTTAAAACGGGGGTTAATAAACTAGTCTCGTGTGCGATCTTAGATAATTTTATGGGATGGAAGGAAATCAGTTGCAAACGTGATTCGATTATTTTTTTTCGCTATCGATACTAATAGATATTTCTTCGATTTTTCATAAATTACATTTAAATAGAAAACAACGTCAATAAAATAAAAAAATACTTACTAATGAAAGGTTATGCCATCTTTTGGAAGATTAAATGTGTTTGACCTCTTTTAATACGAGAAAATTGCATAACATAACATTTTTAACGGAGCACTTTTAGACGTCTTTTCGATGCCTTACCGATTCGCGTAATGATCATAATCGATTATGCAAGTAGTTTTTATGAACGTTTTGATTTTTGTTCTTATACTTTGGCAGAGGGGAACGCGCAGGTAAGTAACCGCCATGAAATATATGCTATCTTGCTGTCATATAGTAAGTTATCTACCAATTTAATAAGATCAAAAATATTCGGTTTATAACAGCGTTCCTAAAATCGATAGTATATTACTATATGTGTAAAACTGATTTAAGGTATGCAGACTATTATGAAGACGGCCGTAGTGGCAACTCTTAGCTTTAAACGCGATCCAAATCTATTTACTACAACATTTAAATTAATTTCTCCGGAATTTGTTAGCACACAATAACATAATTTAAAACACTAGCCCTACTAATGGTCATTTAAACACGCTAATCTCGATGCGATGACAATAATGTGAGAACAGAGGAAGCCGAGTGCGACTTTCTCCATTTGTTTGGCCACACAATGCCACAGTCGTACAGTCGACAGCAGAAGTTCCCCCTTACACATCTATATTCAACAGTAATAAAGACCGAATCGCAATAAATGTGGAACATGATGTGCTGTCAACTTTACAAAACATTGAATATGTATCGCGTTATTTACGATGTCTCACGTTTATTTATAGCACGCCTTATAAGTCACAGTTTTTGTGTTTCTATGTGAGTTGTGGACAAATAGGAAAAATATTTTATGGCGGCGTTTCATTGTTCGTTTGACGTTTTTCTAATAATTTTAACCACTCAGCTGCCTAAATGTAAGCATATGGATGAATTATACGGTTGCTTACAACAATATTTTTATAATTTGGTTTTATTTTGCCTACTTTAAGTGACAAGTTGATAAAAATTAGGTAAGTAAGCACTTTAAAAAGTTGCCAACTCTACGGGTTTAACTTTGTATTTTAACAGAATTTCCTAAAATCAATGACAGGAAAGTACTTTACGAGTTATATGGTTGCAAAGTTTATAGTTAAATGGCCTTTTTTTTAAATTTTCCTATGGGCCTTGGGTGTTTATCTATATAATGTATTTATCATAAAATATAGTATCGTTGGGTTAGTATCCCATAATACAAGCTTGAGTTTACTTCGGGGCTAACTCAATTTGTGTGATTTGTCCTAATATATATTTAGTGATATCATTAGTAATCCATATGACAAGTGAATAAAATTAGGTACCTAAATAGAAAAGGTTGCCAACTCTACGGGTTTGGCAACATTTGTACTTAGTACTTACTTATTTAGGATTTATATAAAAATAAGTATTTTATACACAGAGTTGTATAAAATCTTATTAAATCTTGTAAACCTACATATTGTGTAAGTATTCACATTGAATCCTTGAAGTATGCCACTCTCACTTCAAAACTGACTTGCTTTGTCCATCGCGGTGGTTACGTAAAGAGATTGTCGAAATGTCGCAAGGCGGTAGATCACGGAGAGGCTCTTTGACACAAACAAATGTATGGACCTATAGTCAAAAGTACAAAAAGAAAGGTAGAATAGATATATCATGAGATTCTTTGAGTATATTATGAAATAATTAGGACAAAAACTACGACGTTAGCACAGGTCTTTTGAACCTACAGACTAGGAGCCGTTGGTTTGCGTTTTTAGCAATTTTTTGTGTTAGATGTGAACGGCCTAGAAATAGGGTGAGAAAATATTTATTTTGGAATGACTACGCATGTACTCCCTGGTATTACTGGCATCCATAAGCTAGGGTTAGGGTCGGGGGACCGTTTTCCGTCTTTCTCTTCTTCACTTCGCATGGACTAGAGCATCCTTGGTTGTGAGATGTACTGGCTTGCATACGAGTATCATGTTTTGGGTTTACCTCGTTTACCGGGGTGGAGGCGGCATGCACGGAAATAAAAAAAATAACCTTTCATCATTGGTCACGACAAAAAATTTGTAAAAATGACGAAATGATCACCCCTTAGAGTTAGTATCGATAATACTTGCAATCTGTATTCATTGTGTGTACTTGTTTTTTTTTTATAACTGCCATTAAGAGGAAGTTACGTTAAGGCTTCCGGTAAAGGTGTATTTAAAAAAACAAAGAGTATTAGCTGACCCTATTCAAAAATTTCGCTAACCGCACCTTACATCCGTGAACCTGTCAGTTAATAAAAAAGCAGGACTCACGATCATTTTTGTCATGGTCAACTCTTATTATAATGCCATGAGTTATTGTACTTTTCAAATTATTAATCTTATAATTTAAAATATTACAACGTAGATTCTACATAACATATAAGTCTGGTTTCTGGCTGGTATCCCGTAAAATGAAAGATTTTTATAAATATATGAAGCTAGCAGAAAAGCCTTTATAAAATACCACATCATCTGCTATAGCTTGCGCGTGCCACACCACTTCTGAGAACTCTTTTTGTGACATTTCTCTTGAATATTTCATTACTTAGGTACTGACTTATTAACGCTATTAAGAATTCTTGTTTATTTAACGTACACTTTTTAATTTTCGGTTAAGTTAATCGGTAATTTTGTAAGTACTTAGAAACAACGACACATTACGTACGACAAATTACACTGATTGAGCTAGCCCTAAAGTAAGTTCGAGACTTGTGTTATGACATAGTAACTCATAACTCAACGATACAATATTTTATAATAAATACATACAGATAAACATCGAAGACCCAGGACGATTTGAAAAAGGCCATTTTCCAACTTGCCCTGACCGGGAATCGAACCCGAAACCTTTGGGTGGCGGACTAGCATGGTGACCACTACGCCATGGAGGTCGTCAAAAGACAAACTTAAGTTCAGCAGGGATATCTAGATAATGATGTAAATAGAACTAGTTAGTGTCGAAAATTTACATGTTAGGGTCTTTTTGATTATGGTTCACTTCAAATTACCTACACCAGCGCTGAACATAGCTTTCCGGACCCAACCCTTCATATACTCGTAACTGTGTGAATGCATTCCGAAATCGATAGGCCTTCACTCTGACATTCGCCTCCATTAACAGTCTTCATTACGACCGAATGGTGGTGTATGGTAATTCCTCAACCGGCCTTGTTACAGTTGTAAAATGTCAGGCTTGCGTGTTTCGGTAACAGTAACGGTAGCTAGCGTTGGTGTATTAGAAATTATTACAGTTAGTTTTTACTATAGTTGCGTCGCGGCAGAGTAAATAGCATTTCTCAGGAACCCTATCCTCTCCTATCGTACAGTCAGGTACTGAAATATCTGACCAGGCCCTCTACTTATATCTTGAATTGTCTATAAAACTAATAATGATGTTACCATAAAAAAAAAATATTCAGACAGACTTTAATTAAGTCTTTCTGAATACAATATGTAACAAAAACCCTGTCCAATCCTTCTAGGAGCAACTCAGACCGTCAATATGAACAACTTTTCCAGTGGGACCAATTCTTGAAACTCGAAAAAAAATCGATATTTTCATACAAAAGTGTTTGGCCGGCCGGCAATTTGTATGAAAATGTCGATTTTTTCTTCGAGTTTTAAGCATTGCTCCCATTGGAAAAGTTATTCATATTGACGGTCTGAGTTGCTCGTACAAGGATCGGTCAGGGTTTTTGTTACATAATATATACATTTTCAAGTTAATATTATTTTTAGTTTAAGAGAAAATTGAATATACAACGTATAGGTAGAATGTTTATCTATATATGTATATTGTTATAACATATAGTATCGTTGAGTTAGTATCCCATAACACAAGTCTCGAACTTACTTTGGGGCTAGCTCAATTAGTGTTATTTGCCCATATATATTTATTTATTTATTTAAAAAGGGACATACCCGTCAAAAATCTAACAAGGGGCTATATTAGTTCACTAAAGTATAATGAAATTAAAATAACAACCAAAAAACATCATTCTCATAGAAATTGTACGGGCGACTGCACACTTTTGTATGGAAACGTCGATTTTTTTCGTGTTTTGGCTGTTATTTTAATTTTATTATACTATAGTGTTCTAGTATAGCCCGTAGTCCCATGTATTGCTTGGTCTGGTATCTCGGTACCTGACCGTACGATGCAAGATACAGACAACAGAGATCCGCCAGTAGAGTCTGACTGTTCTACTGAACGACGAAGTTCAAATTATAGACTCTTCTGAGCAACGATTTTGTTTCATTTCTTTCATCAGCACTTTCCTATACTGCTATCCTTTACTGTTCCTCAGAAGCGTCATTTACTAGAGCCACGTTGGTGCGTTCCATCGCTCTCCTTCTTTCTAGCAAATGACGGGTCTGAGCGACAGAAAAGGATAACATAATGCGAAAGTTCCGTTCCGTGCCGATAGATGAGTCCCAACTAAGTCTACCCAGTGGACTCATATAGGCTATAAAAGAAAGTTTTATACTTTCTTCTATCCTTGTTCCTTTCATGCTGGTCTTGGAAAAGAAAAAAACTAAGAATGTATGAGCTGCTTCTCTGCCCGTGCAGATCGTAGAAGTCCATCGACGCAACGCTAAAAGTGGTCTTTGAGTGTTGCTACCCTGGGCTCGGTCTGCTCAGAGCCGTAAGACCTAAAATGCTGTCTGCCCTATTAGGGATAAAGACAAGTTAGTATGTATTTATGTTCTATCCTATTCCGGAGCAAAACATTTTAGGTTTATTATCTTGGTAAGTATTGCCTATCTAAGTTGGCAGACAGAGACCAAAACTGTGAGTCCCAAAAGTAACGTTTAGTGTGAGATGGGAAAAAACTTAATCAAAATGGTGATGTGTGGCGAGCCGCATCGCCTTTATTAGCGATAAAGTTGATTCAGATTCTCGCCCTAATTATCTCAATCGACTTTTACGTTATGTACTATAAGAGATGCAGCTAGTTTATTACATACATACATACATAAAATCAGTCCTATTTCCCACAGGGGTAGGCAGAGACTATAGTCTCTGCCTACCCCTAGGATCGTAGACGTAGGCTTAGGATCCTGACAAACTTATTTTGCTTCATCCACACTCATCAATCTATCCATTCATGCTCTTATAGTATATTCTTATTAATTTTTTCTCTCGTAGAGCAGCATGCTAGAATAAAGACGTGACTTAATGTATGTGTTCCAAAATTAACTTCGCTGACACACTATCAAATTCTCCCAACTATGACTACCAAAACACCATTCGTATCACACTAAAATCTGTACCAAACATACAAGAGCAAAAGTGTCTGTGATGAAACGAACAGCGGTGCCAATTTTTAAAACGCGAAGTCACTAAACTAACCGTTTGTCGTATAGGAAAACCATTCATTTAGATGACTCCGGGTTTAAAAAATGGCACCACAGACGTTGTACTACATAGCTCGAGCAAGCAAGACAAAGCCGTGACGGATTGGTCACCGTGTCTTTCAAATCGTTCTTTCAATTGTTATGAACTCGGCTTAATATTTGTGTTACTAAATTTCTCTGCCCACGACCGTATGTACCGTAAGTGGAATGGTTCACGAGATACAATCAAAATGGACTCGTACTTAGAATGAACTTTCTAAAACATATTTCTGTATTGTACACAATGATTCGGTATATCTTTGATAGTTTTGTTTTCGCGATGACTTTATCCTATTATCAATTGTTTTGGACTGATTTATTACAATTATTGGATACTGAGGTTTTGATAGTGAAGCGCTACGATTAATTGCATTTAAAATGTGTTTTTTCGCTTTTGAGACATTTATCCTCTAAATTTGTAATTCTTACTTATACACAGTCTTTTTTTAGAACTAACCTACTGATTAAAGTTAAACGATCGCACTTACCTACACATTTTTTAGAATATGTAGGTCTTTTATTTACGAGTCCATAAATAAATAGGAAAACGAAATTGAACATAAATTTCAAAAAGTTAACAATGCAAGTATCAATTCATAGGCCAAAAGTATTTATAATTAAACAAGAAACCGAAAGGTTTTCCTATTTTCTACTAATCACAAAATTTTATTTGTATCTATTGAACTTTTACTCGGAAGGTTAAAGTATAAACTCAAATATTTAGATGAATAAAATAAAAACTTTTGTAAAGATTTTATGGTTGAAATAAAGCGAAACAATATTCTAAAAAGCGTACGTTAATCTGTTAATAGATAAAGCACCAATCTCCCCCAACAAAGCCACCAGATACGGCCACAGATAACACTTGGTAAATATTTCTGTGATAAATGCTTTAGTTACCTGTCGCGACCGAGCGTTTCAATAATAACCGTGATATTGCGATGATACGGACTGGAAAAACTCGTTCGGTGGATGTCGATATCCTTAAAAGTTCACCAGTTATCCCTCTTAACATCTACACATTTGCTTAAATATCATTCATTACTGAGTATCTGCGCGCGGCGATAAATTAGCTTCAACTTAACGCGCATTGGATGATGTGTGTGTAGAAATAGGCGTTGCTTATTTGTTCGTGGTGGGGTAAATGCGACTATAGTGCGATGCCAGTGAGCGGCTTTCATTCATGCCGCCGCGGGCTACGTTCCACACGAGATCTCATCTTCCAATTACTGACTGGGTCCGTGTGCTCTGCGTTTTTGTCATTGTTGCCCAATGGAAATCGGTTATTTCGATTTCTGGATTTTATGTGGTTAGGATTCTGTGGGAAGCTATTGTACATTACAGTATCTCCGCCACAGAAAGAGGAAGCGTCAAACATACATACTAACATTTCAAATAATGGTATTACTGATAAGATGAGTCATTGTGTAAAGTAACTTATTTTGTAATAACGATATATCTGGTTTGTGATAAACAGGAGTGTGAAAAATTGTGGCCCAAAGCATGCAACCATTTATAAATACAACTTGCCGACTAGCGTGTCAATAAAGGTCATTCACCGATTATCTTTGCAAATCTCTGCTTTTACTAGCACGTATGTGTTCGCCGGAAAGTTGATCATTTGTAAGAAATGAACAACTAACGGATTCATTCCTGAGGGCCGATGCGGTAGCGCATTATATTGTCATACCACAGACTACGTAAGTACTGATTATAACACAAACAGTAATCTATGGTCTGAAATGGCTTTAATAAGAAGGAACTTACTTAACTCTTTCAAAGTTAATCAAATTAAATTAAAGAATTTAACAATTCACTTAAGGTTAAATTTCAAAGGGCAGATGGATACCTTATTATGCTGTTTTACAAAGAGAAAATAATTTATTTACATGTAGTTAATCAATCTCACGAACTGAACAACTACCTTACGTATACATTCCTGAGGGCCGATGGATGCCACATTATGCTGTTACACAAACAGTAAGCGACGGCGCGCAATCGCTCATTTCACAACCGGGGTCAACGACCGACACCAATACCTAAATTAATTTTCTTTTCCGACGCTCATTGTTCAATTTGTGGCTACTTTGCCTTTGCGATATGGAATTTACGAGTTGCGTATTTGTTTATTGTTAAGATAACTTTAGATTAATATAGGTCGTATAAGTTTTAAATAGAAGTAAAGAACATTATACTATTTTGTAGTTACTGGGTTTCAAAAAAACATAAACTTAAAAACTAAACTAAAAAAACGTTTAACAGTGTGGTAAATGTTTCGTGTTCAATAAAAAAATATTACCTATAAATTTGACAATTCCAATCACAAACATCAAGTAAAGATATATATCGTGGTAATAAAAAGAAAAAAAGCTAACCATCATTATGAAAAGTTTAAAAAAAACCTTTAACTGTATGCACGTTTCACAAAAGCTATCTTTTGCTTTAAAAACGAAACCGTTATACATTTTATCTAACTTTGACAAAGTTTCTAATTTCAAACATGAATTACGAGTAGGTTCGTAGTCGGTGAAAAAAAAGATCAAGACTTAAAATAATTGAAAAATTACAATATATTTTTCTCAACTGCCAAAATCTCATTTACAAAATCAATTGGCCACAAAATCCGCGAGACATTTATCTCACCTACGCTCGTAGCGGTCGTAGGCGCGCTTGTCACCGCCCTACGAGCTACGAGCTACGAACCCACGCGCCTCGCCCTACGCCTCCGCGGACGATTTGAACACAGTAATGCGGTTTTCAACTTGTTGAAATATGTTTGGATGTGCTTACCTAAGTAGTTATTTGTTTTGGTATAATGTAGAAATGTACCTATTTATAAACATCATCACTATATTATTACGCCAGTTCTCCAGGTAGAGACTGTAATCATAATCATAATCATAATCATAATCATTCTTTATTGCTTCATTTGGTGTACAATAAGGTCTTAAATAATGATGTATTAGCGCACAAATGAGCCCTGTCAGGGCATTGCAATTTGATCAAGGTTGTATTACAATATAACATTATTATCAAGTTATTACATACATTAAGCCAACTTTTATTATACATATTATTAAATATTAATAAAATTTGTAAAATTATTAAAATATTTTTGGAAAATCATCTAAATTAAGTAAAATAAAAATTCGTTTATATCCGATAAAACACGTCGTCATTATATCAATGCCATACATTGCAATATAAATGTCATTTCCTACAGAATCAAATTAGTACATTACATATATATATATTATTATTTCTATTAAAACCAAAATTTAGGCACTCATAAAATATTCGTCTATGGTATAAAAACTTCTCTGGATCAAATACTTTTTTATTTCTTTACAAAATTTGTCATATTTGATTATTTTTCTAATATTCTCGGGGACTTTATTATAAATTTTAATGGCCATATGATGAGTACCTGAACTAACAATATGTAGTTTGGTAAATGGTCGTGCCAATCTATTTCGTTTCCTTAAGTTTCTAGTCAAGGCATATGAAGCGTCATCTATTTGCGTATATAGATCAGGATTTTTCCTAACAAATTTACAGATCTCAAATATATACAAGGATGTTACTGTAAGGATGTTAAGTTTTATAAAATGAGGTTTACAACTTTCCATATCATTAATATTTACAATAATTCTAATGCACTTTTTTTGTAATACGAATAAGTCATTTATATCTACACTGTTTCCCCATATTATTATGCCATAGCTTAGCCAAGCATGGGCGTAAGCGTAATATGCATTCAAAGCAGTTTTAACATTTGTACATATTTTAAGTTGATACAGCGCGTAGGTGAACCTTGATAATTTTCCGGCTATTTTCACTACATGTGGTTTCCACGTTAGATTTGTATCAAGTTCTAATCCCAATAAGGTAGTTGTATTTTCAAAATTAATAATGTTTTCCTTGTGTTTTATTTTGATATTTAAGGGCATTTTTTGCCGTGGTTTAAATTGCATGAGCTTAGTCTTTGCTACGTTGATTTCTAAGTTATGTTCTAGTAACCATGTTGATATGTTCTCGAGTGATGTACTAAATTCTTGTTGCAAATTTACTCCCGATTTCGATGATAATATTATTGTTATATCGTCAGCATAAATAACACATTTTTTATTTATACACTTTGAAATATCATTTACATATATAAGAAACAGTATACATCCCAACGTACTGCCTTGTGGTATGGATTGTTCTATTGGCAATTTTAGGGATTTGATAGTTTTACGGTGCCTTTTCGTGTCCTTATGTTCTATTTCCACATATTGAGAGCGACCTTTTAAGTATGACTCAAACCAGCGATATGGCAATCCTCTTATTCCTATCCCATAAAGTTTTTTTAGAAGTATTTTGTGCAATACACGATCATAGGCTTTAGTCATATCCAATGAAGTCACTACTGCGTAACATTTAGCATTTATTATTTCTAAAATTTCATTAGTCAAATTATAGAGAGCTGTAACAGTGGATCTATTTTTTCGAAAACCATGCTGGCTATTGTCTATTATATTATATTTTTCACAAAATTTGGTCAGGCGAGTTGCCATAGCTGTTTCAAAAATTTTTGAAAACGTTGATGGTATTGTAATTGGCCGAAATAATTTGGGTTCATTCGCGTTTCTTTTCTTGGGTATAGGTTTCACTACCGATTCCTTCAACAAATCAGGGAATGTTGCTTCTTTAAAAGATTGGTTAATCAAAAATGTCAAGGGAATAACAAGCTCATCTTTGCAATATTTTATTAAAATGGGGGGGAATTCATCAGCTCCAGAGCTAGATTTATTTTTCAGTCTTTTTATTATATTTAAAACTTCATCTTTATTAACTGTGCTAAGGAACATCGTGTTTTCAGTAGTTTCTTTTACCGGGTGGCCCTGAGGCTCTACATTGCCTTGCCTATTTTTTCCCACCGATACAAAATATTTATTAAGTTCATTTGCTATTTGTTGAGGATCTATCAATGTCACGTTTTCTTGTTTAAGCGTAATATTTTTAAACTCGTTATTTATTTTATTTGTTCTCTCTTTAATAATTTTCCACATGTCTTTTGTTATGTTCTTAGATGATTTCATTCTATTTGTATATTGTATCTTTTTTGATTTATTAATTATGTTTTTTAATAGTTTAGTGTATGATTTATAATATTTATTAAAAGCTTCATTTTTTATTTGTGTTTTTAGAATGTTTAATAATCGTTTATTTTTACATGACATTCTAATACCTCTAGTAAGCCAACCCTTCCTTTTATTATTCATTTTAATTTTGATTTTCTGCCTTGGGATACAGTCGTTTAATATAGTTGTAAGTTTTTGGTGAAATGCACTAAAATTATCATTTAGATTTTTATCTAAAGTTATAAGATTATGCCAATTAATTTTTTGTAACTCATTCTTGAACCGATCCATATTTTTTGTATTAAATATTCTTTTTTCTATGTAGTACGCATGTTCTTTATACGGTACGCCATTGCAATTTACATTGAAATTAATCAAAATGCCCCTATGATCCGAAAATCCGTATTCCTCGACGTCGACAGTAAAACTTGGTTTCTCAAAATTTGTAAAAACTACATCTATGCATCTTTTTAATCGTGTATGCTTTTTGACATGCTGTTTGAAGTTATAGCTTTTAAATAGTTTTTCCATGTCTTGTTTTTGTTTTTTTATTACCTAAAAAATTTACATTTAAATCCCCACCCAGTATTATATTTAGCTTATTATATTTAGTATTTAATAGTCTTAATAATTTTTCTAGTTGTGCATTAAATATAATCTTCTCCCTATTACTATCAGGCCAGTATATAACAACTATTAGAGTATTTATTGTAGGTATTTCTACTCCACATATTTCGATAATATATTCTATTGTTAAAGCATTAACATCTTCACATTCCTTAAACTCTATATTTTCCTTCAGTAGGATGCAGACGCCCCCTCCCTCTCGGTAATTTCTGCTGAAGTGACTCACCAAAGTATAACCTTCTATCTTCAGCAAATCTATTTTCTTCGTAGTAATCCAGGTTTCTGCGATACAAAGTACATTCAGCTCCAATCTATCTGCCAGTTCTTCTACTAAGTGACGTTTATTTGTAATGCTTTGTAAGTTTTGATATAAAATTTTTATGCCTTTACCTTTAGCGGCGAAAGGAATGCCGTCCTTCGAAAATCTTTTCCACATGTGATGGCATGGTTTTATCCAAAATATTTTCCTGATTTGGGCTATCACGGTAATAATGTACATAGTTTGGTACTGTTTGACGTGGTTTTCTCGTTTCTCTTATCTGTCTTCTTTATGGATCCCCACGAGTGTACAGTTACACCCTAGCTTCAAACTATAGAAACAAATATGTAGTATATAAACAAATATATAGTATACATATAATAGCGACGCCTTTGGCTATCTTTCATTTTCATTATTTTTCAATTATCTGTTGGGTTTCTTTTTTATTAATTATTTACTATTTTATTATTGATTGTAATATAATTATCTAATAATCACGTGGTGTGAATAAGGATGGTGGGTATACAGCCTTATGATAAAAATATAACTGTAACATAGATTTAAACATGCTGGTTTATTGAGAATAAACAGTTGCACCGTAAAACTTACATAATTCGCTGCAGCAGTATGGAAGAAAATAGAATTGTGATGCACAGCGAAATTATTACGCAAGCACCTAAAAGTTGCGTAAAGTACCCGCTTCCCACTAGAAATAATAAAAAATCTGATTATTATTGTATTTCATAAAAAGGCAGACGGTATGACGACAAGAATAAAAATTAAATTATGAATAGGTACTGTGATGTAGTTTTAAGTAAAACCGTGCTATAAAAAGCACGTTAAGCCGTTGATCCCAACTGTCAACATTAGGTGGAAGTCATCAAATAAAACGAAAAAACAAAACCCACTTTTTTTAAAAACGCATAAAGTTTTTCTATTAAATCGAAAAAGAATAGAAATGTGTTTAAAAATTTGGCAAAGTAAAATACTCTAGAATATTATCTAGAAGAAACGACTAGCGAAAGAAGCATTTCATTAAAATAAATACCCTATATTTTTATACAAATATTTAACACCTTGCGATGCACGAGCCGATAATTTAACTGAGCTAAAATATAATAAAACGAGCGCATAAACTTACAGTGTCATTAACATTTATTTTTTGTATAAAAAATTAACTTATTGCTACAAAAAGTATTGAGCAAGTGCGCGCTTTGCCGTACGCCACGCATTCCGCTCTCAAACCTGTCTCGCTCAGTGGCTGTGCCGATGCCAGTTTAGCAGTACTAACTGCCCGGGGCAATATTTATACAGCACCGCCCTCCCCTTGTTTGTTTTTTTTTTCGTGTGTCTAAGTGGCCAGCACTGGTGTTAGGTTTTCCAAGTTGCCTTAAGGCATGTGACGTAGCTTGACGATTGACAACGATGACACCCGGGACTAAGGGCTTAACGTGCCTTCCGAAGCATGAGGAAGTTCAAGAAATTTCCAAAACAAGCCAAGACACTTAATTATATACTTATAAATTAAAATGAAATGGTTCCGTACCCAAAGGGTAAAAACGACTTTTAACAAGACTCCGATGTCCGTGCGTCCGTCCGTCTGTCACCAGGCTGTATCTCGTGAACCGTGATAGCAAGACAGTTGAAATTTTCACAGATAATGTATTTTCGCTTTATCAATAAATACTAAAAACAATAAAATAAATATTTAAGTGGGGCTCCCTTATAAGAAACGTGATTATTTATAGATAATAGTACGGAACCCTTCGTGCGAGAATCCGACTTGCTCTTGGCCGGTTAGGCATCTGAAGTAGCTTGACGAGTGACATACAAGGATGACAGCCCGGACTAACGGCTTAACGTGCCTTCCGAAGCATTGGGACGGTCGAGAAATTTATGCCACTGTGGTCACTCATCCAAGTGTAGAACACGCCCAGTGTTACTTAACTTACAAAAGCACTTGTAATTCGTACACCAACTGTACCAATAAGCTCCTTCCCTTTGATTTTTACATAATTATATTACATAAATATGCTAATCTTGTTTTTATACTTTACTTCGAGCTTACCTTACGGCACTTTCAGCGTCATGGTGGAGTGTAGATCAGTAGAATTTCAATACTTAGAAACATAAAAAAAAATCTTTTAGGTGAAATAAATTGGTTTTGTGTGGTAGTGTATTGATTTTGTCATTTAGGGTTTTTTTTAATGATTTTTCCTTTTTACAAAGGTCTTTACATTTTTATTGACCTATACGACTTTCGAAGCAACAAACATATTATATATAACATATAACTTTATTTATATCCAAAAACAAGCCAAGACACTTAATTAATACTAAAACTCAACTTGACACTACCGCATACAACCGGTCCTCCTCTACTGTCTTCCCTGGGCGGTAGCTCAAACACGCCTTACTGCCGCTTCTGCTCGCCGGGTGAAACCAAATGCTGAAAATTGAGGAGCACCCGTCCTGGATATATTGTCTTTGTAACTATCAACGTTTCAACTCGACCGTGTAATAGTTGTTTGTATCTGGGTAAGAGCGAGCGCACAATGGAGACAAAACAAATGTCAAAACGACAACCATCTTAGGTTGTGTGTAACGCATACGCAGAATATAAATTTCATTATGCTTGCAAATATTTTCAGAGTTAATTTTATGAGTTTCATAAATCAATGCTGTTTCTTCATTACTTTTTTAGGTTAAAAATTTAACTAAATAACAAGTGATGTTTATGTAAGTGAAACTTTTATTTTATGATTTCAGGAGCATTTCATTATTCACAAGGAAGTATTTTCCGCACGAATACCAAGAGGCAGTCCTCATTCTTTCTACCCTCATAGAATTCAAAACCGTATGTCAATATGGGCCTCAGTAGAGTTTTGTACAAGAGAATCTAAGTTTTTCTTCCAAGTATTTTTGATCGGAAATATCTCGAGGCACTGAAAAATGACTTATTGGCCGCCATTACTCTACTGTCAATTTCAGACGAAATGTCGTTATCTCTTTTAATGTAACTAACGTCCTATTATATAAGAAACTATTAACGCAAAGGCTACGTAACCTACTTTTAAAGCCATTTTTTTTCTTTTTTCCATCTTATCGTGTTTCCGATTGCTTCCTTAGTTGTCTTGTATTGTTTTGGAATCCTAATTATCGTTAAGAGTATTTTGGATATTAGTTTAAAAAAAATAACCGGCCATGTGCGTATCGGGCCAAGCGCAGTGTAAGGATCCGTAGTTGCGAGTGCCGACTTTGAGTACACAGGAAAAGCCATCTCAAAAACTAATTATCTATTGAATTTGTATGAAATTATACTTTTCCGAGTATATTTATTTCAGCACTTTATCGGCATAATAAATATACCCTTGCCAAATTACAGCTTTCTGGAACTTGAAGTCTCTGAGTAGAACCACGGACTGACTGACAGGCATGGCTACACATACGGTAAGCCTCAAAAATGGAGTCTCAATTTCTCATACAATTAGTATGAGAAATTGGGACTCTACTTTTGAGGCGTACCGCACAAATAAACTACTAGCTTTTGCCCGCGGCTTCGCTTGCGTAGGGGTGTAATTTATCAAAATCCTTTCTTAGGGGATACCTACGTCATAGTAGCTTTATGCATGTTAAGTCTAAGCCCTATCGGTTTAAAATTGACAAAGTTTCAAACAAACTTACATCCCCTATTTTATCCCCTTGGGGGTAGAATTGATCAAAATCCTTTCTTAGCGGATGCTTACGTCATAACATCTACCTGCATGCCAAATTTCAGCCCGATCCGTCCAGTGGTAGTGCGTTGATAGATCACTATGTCAGTCAGTCAGTCACCTTTGCGTTATATATATTTAGATAAGGATTCCTAGTTAACTACGAAAACCTAAAAAGGAAGGTCTATGTAGTTTTATTACTCACATTAACAGTTTTATTTCTTACGTAAAAAGGTTTAACAATGTATAAAGTGTGTGCGCGTGAAATCTCAAAATCGGTGGATGAAACCAAGTGGGCGCGATCTATGTAAATGCCTACACACTTAGTACGCTTTCGAGATGCTATCGCAGATGTAAATATGGCGTTATAGACACAGATGACGATCGCCTTTCGTAATGATTTTATAACCGACATAAAAAAGAGCAGGTCATTAATTTATTCGAATGTAAGTAAGTACATGTAATGGACAAAGTGATTAATTAGACAGTACAATAAATGTCCGCGCAGTGTGAAACGTACCCAAATGAGGGGGTAATGTGATAAAAGATTTTAAAATAATCAAATTGTCCGGGCATTATCATTATGTTTATCACCTATGGAGCAAAATAAATTAACACAAAAACACCTTTTACGTCGTCCATACGAATTCGCTTTCAATTTTAATAAAAATTCCAAAGTCTAGTGTTGCCGCTCGATAGTCCACTATCGATAGACTGTCACCGAGAAGCAGCGACACATTGATAATACATGGACTACGTTGATTACACATTGACGTAATATTTTATGCGGGGACTGTCACTGACTGTCGCTGCAACAGAAAGTGCACAATGTCGACTGTCGCTGCCGCTCAGCGACAGTCCTCGACAACGATAACGATACTATTGAAATAAAGGTAACAATCTATCGTTCAAAAGTATCGATACTATCGATAGTTCTTGTAGCAATGCTATCGATACGATAGTTATCAATAGTATTGCACTAAAAGAGCTATCGATATTTTCGATAGACCCATCGATAGTTTGGCATATTTCGATTAAAACATTTTATCGTAAAACTATCGGTTGTTTTAATCGTAATTGAAAGACCAGTGATGTTCATATTTCTATTTAAGATTTTTAGGGCTCTGTATACAATTCCTTTGAGCCTAGTGACGCGTTTGTTCTGAGTATTATCAGATTACCCGAGAGCCCCATGACAATAATCATAATATATCGGCAACATGATAAACAAAGAAATACCAATTATAATTTATTATTTCGTCCAAATCAGTTTAGCATTACTCATAATGCCCCGGGCATTATGAAATTTGACCAAATTTATCACTTTGTCCATAACATATACATGAAATAAGTTGTTTTTTTAATGTTTGTGTGTTGCAAAAATCAGACACAATATTAAAACTATTGATTTATCGGTATAAATCAATAGTATAAACCGAATCCGGTATAGCCACGTACAAAAGGTAATGTATGTTTCCCGATTGCTCGAAAACGCAGTGACCAATTTAGATAACTCTGGTGTTTGTTTGAAAGGGCAAACTTGACAGGTGATTCCACAGAATCTTTATCAATATCGGTGGTGTAGTTTGATGATGAAGTCGGTTTTTAGTCCATTCGTATGATTTTTAGAGCTGATGGGTTATTAAATAACGTTTGTATTCATTTTGTACTATTCACGCTCGTTTGTCAATATTTATCTTATTTTTACTTCCTGTTCATCTTAGATCTTTGTAGTTAGCAATCTTTTGTGCGGCTTCAGTTTCCGGTAAGTTTATTCTTATTTCCTTTTTTTCTATTGAATTGCCATGTTTAGCTTGTGTTTGCTCTTATTTCTATTTTCTCTTTAACATAAGAACATTTCTATCGTCTGAATGTGACAGCATTAACAAAAGCGAATCGATCAAGACTTAGAAAGTATGAGCGTCAAATACTTCACGATATGTCGCCAAAGCGTCGCCCAAACGGAAAACACAAGCTATCCTAGGTGGGAAAACAATAACAAAAGTAATAAAGGTACGAAGAAAATCCTACTACGACGACCAACTCCGCGCCTAATTCAAGCAGCATACAAGCATAAGGAAATCAAAAAAAAAGTGGGGCGCCCTATTTATACATGGGAAGACTCCCTTAATCACGATATTCGTTTCTACACGAATAAAACAAAGATGGGATGGGAGGAAATAGCAGAAAACAGAGCTTTCATTAAAAAAGAAGGCGAAAATATTTATGATGCTCCAGAATCAGTCTCAGAAACCGACCCGGAAACAGAAGAACATACTTTGAACTCAACGCAAATCAATTCTTCACCAATAGCGGACCAAAACAGGCGCTAGCTCAGAACTCGCAAAAGGTATAATCATCGAGTATAATGTATCTTTGCCATTCATCCCGCCACCACAAGACGTCCATCGCATCAATAAAAAGAAGACCATACCCATAGACAACTGCAACACCAGGGGTGTAACAGAAGCGTCGCCGGCCATTCAGGATTTTGCCCTCCCCAGAATAGGGGGTGGGGAGGGGGGGGGGCTACGGCTCTCTCACTCACCGAACCAAGCGTAGAATAAATACTACTTCTATTACATACTTTGACTATGAACTAAGTAGGTTATGCTGTAAATACGGATCGAAAATAAACACGCGATTTCACTGCGCTTCTGTGACTGTGCGTTTCGATGTCAGTGAATAATGATTGTAGTCCGTTTGCCACAATATCTATTATATTTACACTTGCATTTGCATGTGTGCATTGTGCAACTGTGTGCATGGGCGCCGGTGATTATTGACCTTGTCTCATCCACTTACATTCATTATCTATTTATAGAAACTTATGCTTCACTATTAATTGAATTACGTTTATATAAATTTCGTTTAAAATGCATTTTTGTCAATGTGCTTTTCATTTTAATATTTTGCTATCCATTTTAATTTTTATAAAGTTCAAACGTCAAAAGGGAAAATTCTTTTAATAAACAACTAAAAAAATTGTTTCCACAGTAACTAGATCAAATGACTGCTCAATTCAAAAAGGGGAAACTTTCATTTTTTAAGGCATTTTTAGCCTGTGTGCTACACATGCTATATATTTTAATTAATTACAACTAAAAAAAAACAATTTTTCACATTAACCAGATCAAATGACTGGTCAATCATATAGAAAACTTTTATATATTTTTTCTACTCCTGTACTATTTTCTATTATCTGTCTTTTAATTGGTCCCGAACACTAATATAAGAACATAGAATATATGATATTAGAAAGTCTATTACTAATATAATAGCACATGTGTCGTTATTTCGCCAAAACTATACTCCTAGCCATAGACCTATAACTTTTTTCTTTAGATCTACCATACTGCCAACATAATAAAATCGTTATTTTAACATATGGTGCCATTTTTCAAACGTGGAGTAACTGAACAAACGGTTTTTTGTATGAAAAAATATTCTTTTAAGCGAGTCCATGTTTCAAAAATGGCACTTTTGGTCACTAGGAAGACGTCAATAAAAAAAATTAAGTCTTCCATAGATACCGAGTATCTAGCAATCATATGGTATTATTTCATACTTTTCTTTGTTTATTTTTGGATTTATTTTGGTAGTCGTAGAAAAGTATTGTATGCAACGTTGTATAAGTATGTCAAAAAATGCTCGGTGGCGTCTCCTTACGATGCTCGCCAAAGCTCGCATCGTAACCTGCGCCACTCGCATTTTATCAACCTTCTTATACAACTGTTGCATAAAATACTATTAACCCATAAAAATTTTCCTCATGAATTACATTAGGAAAATTTTGATGATGGATTTAATTGATGATTTATTCGTTTTTCCTACAGACCAAGTTATGATTAAGTATCTACATATTAAAATGTAGTTGGTCTATAAGTATACGAAGTATGCATCCGCTAGAAATCAGTTATAACTACGATAACGAGTTAATTATATATTTTTTGTACCAACAAGTTAGAAATCTCGCTTGTATGCATGATATTCTAGAGGTTAAACAACAGAACAATAATAAAAACAACCCAAGTATAAACACAAAAGGCTAAAGAATATTCAAATAACCTGTTTTTTTACACCTTGTACTTGTTATTTTATTTATTTTCGCTTTGTCACAATCATGTTGTTAAAAACATTAACTAATTGAGAAAAATGAAAAATCGTGTTGGAAATTAAATTTTATCTGTCATACTTTAAACGTGAGTGAATAGGAAGTTAATTAAATATTTGATAACATGGCAAGGTAGAGTACTGAACTTAAAATAATTATCGATATGGCATGGTAAACTATAACTTTATTTCCACTCGTAATATTTACCATGCGATTAAACTACATTTTACACTAAGTAGATTTAAATGTTTAAAAGTAACAACAATGAGGGCATCATTATTATCATTCTTAGGTGTTTATCTAATATCTGTAAGCCGCCGCCCACAGAGCTGGTGCCATCGGAGGCTGCGCCCGGGGAGAATGAGGTGGCTGCCTCTCAACCACCGATGGACTTACGCTAAAAGGGCCCTCAAACCCTGATGCGACCACGTGCACCGTCACCACGGCCCAGCCTGGTGATCACAAGGCCACCGGCGAGGCCACCGTTGTCATTATCGACGCTGTTGGACGCTGCAGAGCAGTTGACACTGTCGCCTGTCACTTCAGAGGGACCGCTGGACCTCGAAGTGCTAAATGAGCCATCGCCGCGCGACTTTAGCGGCCGGATGGAGATGGATGCGTCCCAGGACGCTGAAGGACCGTCGGCTGACCGACGCTAATGTGGACGTCAATATGGCGGTACTAAGGTGCGTACAAATTAATTTGCAACACTGTAAGGCAGCCGTAGCTGTCTTTGCACGACAACTACGGCTGAAAAAGTATGATATAGCCCTTATTCAAAAGCCGTATCTGTATAAGGGCCAAATAAAAGGCTTTGGTAGTTTAACTAGGCGGATTTATTCTTTCTGTACTACTAGTGATAAGAGGACATGTATTTAAATCAGAGAAGGTATAAATGCCATGCCCTTGATTTTTTTATGTTACAGGGACCTGACAGCCATCAGGATCCAACAAGGGGCAGGTCAGTCTGTAGTTGTGGCTGCAGCTTACCTGCCATATGAATCAAAGGAACCGGTTTCACCCGAGCTTGATGCACTTGTGCGGCATGCGGAGGAGAAGAAACTGGAACTCAAAAGCGGGTGTGACGCTAATGCCCATAACGTCATGTGGGGTAGCACGGACACTAATGATAGAGAAATTAAACTAGCTGAATACTTGGTAAGTTCCCCTCTATTTCTTTGCAATAAAGGTAACAAATCCACCTTCGTAACCGCAAGAAGGAAAGAGGTAATTGATGTTACAATGGCCTGTAGGAAGGCATTTGGTAAAATTAATGACTGGCATGTGTCAAATGAGACTACGTTGTCTGATCACAGATACATATGCTTTAGGTACAGTAGTGATAACATTATAAAGGCACAAACTGCGCCAAAAAGGAACCCAAGACACACGGACTGGGTATCATATAAAGAATATCTAAAGGCAGAACTAGGGACTCCAGGATCCAGGCTTAACTCTATAGTTGACCTTGAACTGGAGGCTCAACGTATTGTGGATGGCATTAGTAATGCATGGGTAGACAATTGCCCATTGCGTAAACCGAGGACACAAAAAGATCCTTGGTGGACGCCGGTATTGGAAAGAATGCGAAAGGAGACAAGGAGGCTCTTTAATGAAGCTAAAGCCAGAAAGGACTTAAGCGCTTAAGCGACTCTCATAGGGGCCTTACTGAATAAAGCAAAATAGTAAGAAGGGCAAAGAAGTGTGCCTGGAGAGGTCACTGCGACTCTATCAGTTCACTGCCCGAAGGAATGAGACTAGCGAAAGCAATGTCCGTTACTAAGGCGAATACGCTGTCATCTGTTAAAAATGAGAGTGGAACGCAAACTGAATCCGGTAAGGAGACACTAAAGATGATGTATAAAACACACTTTCCAGGTTGTATAGAAATAACTATTGATCAAGAGGGTCTCAGCAGTGTTGAATCTAGGGGGGCGAGAACCTTCAAGAGAGACTGGGACGTGGCGAAGAAGGTGATAGATGACGAGAAGTTGAAATTGGCCGTGGGTACCTTGCAACCATACAAGGCTCCAGGGCCTGACAGCATCTATCCAATATTCTTGCAGAAAGGAATCTCTGTACTTAGTCCGCACCTCTGCAGACTCTTCAGAGCCTGTATTGGCTTTGGACATGTTCCCAAGTCATGGAGATTGGTAAAGGTGACGTTTATTCCAACTACGGCTGATCTGTGGAACAGGCACGCACCCAGGACAAGGCATATGCGAATGGAGACGACGCATGAGCTTGAAAGGATGTTGAACATGGGGAGTGACAAGATTTTCCCTGTGTACAACTTCAAGAGGTATTATAAGATATATGTCCCCACAAGGGAAGAATGGAAGGAGGAGTTTCGACCCTCAGAACGAAAATGCTTGACCTGGTACATGGACGGCTCGAAGACCAATCATGTAACAGGAGCAGGTATCTTCTCAAAGGACAGACAACTGTATCAGAGCATGGGACAGTTTGCAACGGTTATTCAAGATGAAACGTACGCGGTAACTGTGTGTGCTAAACTGAATATAGAAAAAGGTGTTAGAAACCAGCAAATATATATTTTGTCTGATAGCCAGGCAACTCTCGCAGCCCTCGGCTCCAGCAAGATTGATTCTGGACTAGTCTTGGATAGTGTGCGTGCCCTAAATCAGCTGGGTAGGCACAACAAATTGAGACTGGTCTGGGTGCCGGGTCATGTTGGCATTGGGGGAAACGAGAAGGCAGACGAGCTGGCAAGGGAAAGATCAAGCAGCTTGCTTATAGGGCCCGAACTCTTCTTAGGCCTATCATATGGAATGGTTATAAATGCTATTAATGCTAATGTCAAAAGTAGACACAGGGCTGAATGGAGAGATATTAGTGGACACAACCTTTCCAAGGAGACACTTGATGAAGAATTTGACAAGTGGCACAAACGGTTATACCATCATAACAGAAAACAGACAAGAACTCTTCTGGGAGCCCTGACTGGACACTTTCATAATCACAGTCATCTCTTAAAAATGAGACTTGTTGCGAGCCCTAAATGTAGGGCATGTGAGGAACTTGAGGAGATAATGAGACACATCCTGTGCAGCTACGACTCAATGGCCGGAAAGCGTATGGACCTCTTTGGATCAGCATATCCTAAGTTAGAGGACTACAGGCACTACGCACCAGGTAACATTCTGAAGCTTATGCAGTCCTTTTTCAGAAATCCTGATGCGGGTAAGTAAGGCAAGGGGGTAAGTACAATATAACCCAAAGGTTCGACGTGCTTCCAAATATGGACCCCAAATCAAGAAGATAAGAATATCTTTAAGTTAGTATCCCATACCACAGGTTAAATCTTACTTTGGGGCAACTCATTCAGTGTGATTTGTACCTATATTTATTGAACGAGCGAGAGAAAGTTTTTGGTAACATGTTTTTGCTTCTAATTGATAACATTTTGAATTTTTAATATAATATAATTTTTATATTTTTAAATATAACTTGAGTCATAATAAATACTCTACCGTCGTCTGAAGTCAATTTTATATAATTTAACTGAAAAAGAAAAGTTAACAAGCTTTAACAACGTTGACATTTCTAGACGTCAGCTAAGCTAGCTTGTTGCTGTTTAGTTATTTGATATTGACAGTGACAGTGACACTGACACTCATGGGCGTAGCCACAGTGGGGCACGGTGGGGCGCTTGCCCCACCCTGGCTCAGACCTTTAAGTTACCGAACCAAACCTAAAAATTAAATTATCTAGGTACTTACTACAATACTTAATATTCGTAAGAAAGTTCACACTCGACATTTATATGTAAAAATTAACTGGGGTAAGCGGCGGACCGTGTAGTTTGCTAGTTACATATTATTTCAGATTGCTGCCCCACCCTGAGCCCATGGCTGGCTACGCTTATGCTGACACTCAGTGTTGACATGACATATTCACGTTAGCAGTTTGCATCACAATCCTCTTGAGTACTTGGTGCAACTTCTAAAATGTATAAATAATGTTAGATCACAGCTTTAAGTATATTTTTTCTTCAAAGTAAGCAAAAAATAGTAATTGTTTTTTTTTTTGGAAAAAAACGGTAATTTTAATTAAGGGCCTCATAAAATTTGGAATGTTGTTAATTGAGCGTTTTCTAATGTGCAAATGCTTTTATTTGTTAAATTTTTTTTTTGCTGACTGATTTCTTTTCTTTTCTAAGTAAGAGTACATATATTTTAATAAGGTCATTGATTTTAATTTAAGGTCTTGTTTAGAGTTTAGTATCTAGTAAATAAGCAAGATAAGTGACCACCTCCGTGGCGTAGTGGTCACCATGCTAGTCCGCCACCCAGAGGTCCCGGGTTCGATCCCCGGTCAGGGCAAGTTGGAAAATGGCCTTTTTCAAATTGTCCTGGGTCTTGGATGTTTATCTATATATGTATCTGTTATTAAATATAGTATCGTTGACTTAGTATCCCATAACACAAGTCTCGAACTTACTTTGGGGCTAGCTCAATCAGTATAATTTGTCCCTATATGAGATACTAATATATAAGTAATTTATAACTTTTGTACTAAATAACAATTCTAAGCTAGAAGTTTTCATTCTAATTTAGAAACTCATTATGTAAGTGCTTTCGTACATTTTGTTTCTTATTATTATACACGCCTTCTTGAATACTGAATAGCAAGAACTAGGTAGGCTTCGAAACACTTGCGTAACGGAGCGCACAGCAATATGTCACTGTCTAAAGAGGTCAGTGTCCAAGACGATTTTGAAAAAGTATAGAACCAAGTGCATTCCAATCCAATGTTAAAGCAGGTCTTATTTTAAGTAAAATCCAAAGCATGTAAGGAATACTTTTAAATTTGACTTATTTTATACATTCAGACTCTTCAACGCTGGTCCGGAAGAAAATAAAATTTTTGAATATTCACCAACCAGCTGCGCTTCGGCCCACGCAGATCGTAAAATCTTATCGAGGAAATAGACAAAAATGCCAATCAAATTAAAAGGCGATGCCGCTATGATTTCTTTTTCCACCTTCTCGACCTTTGATCTTGTGGCCCTTGGCTCTACCTGCTTACATCCCCAAGACTCAAAACGCTCTGTCTGTCCCATTGATGTCCCATGAAATGAAGAAAATAACGCAACACTGCCAATCTATGACACTGATTTAGTCAAATAACTGAAGCACAAAAAAATATACAGGCTTGAGAAGTCTGCGCAGATACCAAAGTTATCATTGGAGTAGTAATCCCAGATTTATCAGAATTTAATTTTTTATAACGTAAGTACGAGCAGATGATGTCTTTCCTCAGCTAAAGTTTGCGGTGTCGATGTTCAGGTCTCCTGTCCAACAGTGTGAGATGACATCTCAATCGACGATACCTTTGTCATCAACAAGAAATTTATTTGCATGCCTTGAAAACAAAGTGTGTGGACACAAATAATAATAATAATAACTTTGTTTCTCAGACAGTCAGATGCATATGCATGTTTTAAGATAAGCTGCCTTTTATGGCAAGAGCTTCTGAGACAACGTGAATAGTTTTCTACAATACATCCAAGACGCGTCTTACACTACCACCTATGGTGTTGCAGGCATCTAATAGTCCATGTGCAATGTTTGTAGAGATGATACATGCGTCATGGTAATCGTAGGATTAGGTACCACAGGGTCGTTTCATTTTTCGAATCGGTAGGTAGGATAGGAACATGAGGTACCACAGGCAGATCAGGTCAGGTGGACCTAGGAGAATGAAAGATTAAGGTATTATAGAGTAGTACTTCTCTTTTGCATACTGAAGAAACGTCTTAAGGACAACAATGATTAACTGACACTGCAACACTAAGCGATAGTGATGCGACAAACGCAAAACAGTTAACTTTATTAGATTTATTGCTAATAGAAAAGCTAATGAGTGCGCTCCAGTGCTAACTCTTCTGAATTAATGCACTGGAGGCGGACCATACATAAAATTATCATAAAACTTGTTAATACAACTATATAAATTGTCCGAGATTAATTTATTGCAGAAGCTGTTTACTGTGTAAATGATGACTCTATTTTGTTCATTCTTTTTTTAGAAACAATAAAATTCAAATAGTTACTGTTTGGATCTAAGTATTATATCAAGTTATTAAGGTTCTTGGTACTAATGTTTCACACTCGGCATTGAGTAACAATACATGCTGAAGGAATAAATAAAAAAAAAAGCGTTCTCTAACTTTTTGATTTTTCAGTGACTTATTTAATTTGCATAAACATATTTCAAAACTTTACTTCTGATCGACCATGAGAATTGACCGAACCCCCCAGAACTTGGTAGAAGCGTATGATACTTTTTAATTTGAAATAATGACGAAATCGTTTATGGTGGCATCAAAGCGATGCCGCACCGAAGCCCCGGTAACTGTGAAGAGGGCATTTGTCGAGCTTGCCGAGTCAATAAACTTGATTCGAAAGTGGAAGACGCTCTGGCTTACATAAGCGAGCAACAATGTGAACGCCGAATACGCATAGATTATGAAATTTAATTGTTAAAGAGTTTTAATTGGAACAATAGAAAAGAGGGTACCTACATCCTCACACGAATGTAAATACAAATAGACAGACAAGACGTCAAAGGTTATAAAAAATTTAAGACGAATAGGTTCTCATAAATATTTTCTTCAATTTAATTATGTATTTGGTTTTGGTGTTTGATTCTATTGTAATTTTTACAAACAAACAAATAAATACAAATGATTGTTTTATAGAGTTCAGATTGGAATATAAAAAAGCGGTTGGAAAAATTTAATAGAATAAGGTTGACCATAAAAACTGTGTGATTTCAATCCCATGATACCATCCCAACGTTAGTATATTCAGTTATTAATTTGTTTGTCACGCTTCAACCACTGAAGCTATTTAGATAAAATTTGGTAATTTATTTATTTTATTAAATTGTTTTTCACGCTTTAACCACTAACCTATTTAGATGAAATTTGGTATAAATATAGTTTGTGACCCAGAAAAGAACATAGGATAATTTTTATACCGAATTTCTCACGAGTAGCGCAGCCCGCGGTCTTAGCAAGTAAGTTTGTGTTATGCAAAATTTATATTTATGGGAAAATGTGGCTCAGATGAAAGAAAATATTTTTAATTGCTTTTATTTATTTTTTGTCCCAAAATTAGTACTAATCTTGAGAAAGTCCCCATACTGACTTTATTATTAAACGCTTAAAATGATCACATTTCTAGTCTGACGTGCAAGTACCGAGCGTTTAAATCACATTCCTGGACCTGCAATATCTCGTCCTTATCTGCACCGTTAGTCACATATTACCAACCAGATATACACATGTGGGTACATTCCAGTCTGCACATTATAATAATCTTTGCAACATCTACCGCGTCCGCCACGGCCGCACACTCGGCGTCAGTCCACTCAGTCCAGTTATTTGCAAAACCGCTATTTACAACAATCCCATAAGCAGATCTTAGACACTCACTGATCAATTTAGTGTAAGCTTTGCTTATTGAAACAGGTTGTATATCAATGCATGACTGGCAGAAAAAAAGTACAGCGTTGTGTCTGGCTGGTTGGTTTTTAGTTTTTACTTTTGACTTTTATGTATATTTTATTGTTATACTTCCGTATTTAAATCAAGGGCAGTTACGATAATAGTTAAATTAGCCACTTAACAAACATTGAACTTTCCTTTTATTTTCACCTGTTGACGTTTGTTATTATGTGCTAGACCATTTGCATAGCTAAAGCGACGTTATGGTGATTTTATATCTTTTTAAGAAGTATTTTACGTCTTTTTAAACGTTATCACGATGCCTTATCTCGGAAATGTAAATACAGCTATGATGCCATGTAGTCCGGTGCCTCTGAAGTTTTTATGGAACAAAAAATGGTCGGGTCAATAACTAGACAAAGGAGATTGGAGTCGCTTCTCTGATCGGCCTCAAATACTTTACGGTGGGTTTATTAATTAAGGTGGCCGACCTTGCGGGCCGCGCATCCAAGGAGGTCGGTCGCGCGCGCGCGAGCGGGACGGCCATACTGCCCGCCCCGCCGCCCGCGCCGCTCATCGCCCCCTCTCCATGCGACCTGACGCCGCGCGCCGTTTCAATCGTCTGACGTCTCCTCATTGACCTTCCGTTATCTGCACTGGGATTGTCGTCAAGTTATCAACTTATTGTTGTCACATTATTGTTTTATTATTCTAATTAAAAATAAGTTGAATTGTCGTAAATAACGCTAATGTTTGAAGAAATGTTGAGTCTTTTTTATTTTAATTGGCTTAAAATACCATGACAGAGAATAAATTATAATGCCAAAAGTATAGCTATAAATGATGAAACGGATATGTGCAATTTATAATGAACACAACACGTTTGTTTAGTGCTTTCACAAACATGACTCGTGTATATATTTATGTATTCCACCGTCTACAATCAATTCATTATACTTTCTCAAAATTCTAACATGACAATAAAACTAAATATGTAATTTGAAATAAATCAACGAGAAAAACTAATCAACAAAGAGCTTTAAAAGTCGCTCGGTCGCTAAGCAATTATGGATGCTAAGAGGCGAATCTACAGTAAGCCGGTATACATGACGTATCATACCAACACAAACACAGGCGCGCGCCGAGTAGCGCAGAACAATCGCGCGGGGAGATCACTCGAAACCGCACCTTAAGCTCATTGTCAAACCGATTACAATAAACAAACAGGACAGACGCGGTTGGAATCTTGTCAAACAGGCGAGTTCGAGCGTTGACTTATTGCCGGTAGGGCATTTCTGTGCGCGCGTCTCCCGAGCAAAAACCCACCTTACTCCAATTAGAGACAGTCCAAAATATGGAAAGTGGTGCAAGTGTACAGGTACGACACGGCCGTCGCCTACGGCCCACGCACACATGCGCGCCGCTGCCATAAATAAAAGATTCCTACAGAAACAATTGTTGCGTAGAGGTGAGGTACGGCCTCGGTGAATGTAGCCGAGTGCGGAGTGGAGTGCGGACTAATCGCCGTGAACTGATCGCGAAAGTAGGTGACCGCTCGTGATTGACGCTCTTGCGAAACCCCGTTCGATGACATTTAGGCTGGACGGACAATGAGTTAAACCCTCAATAATTATGAAATATATTTTGTTTGCGCCGAGAATGTGTTTCGTAACTCTTAATAGATTCAATCGGAGTCCATCTATAACAAGTCTTGCTAATATCGATAAGAGTATTCACGTTTTAATGTGTATTGACGGATTGACATAATTATGTTTGATTCCAAGTAAACTTTTTCAACATTCAGCATGACAGGACAATTTTGCTAAGTCATCCTAAATTGCTGAAAAATCATATACAAAAATCTCTAGAATAAATGAAAGATCATGCGATAAATCAACCGAAAGTTTTCGGTCCTGTCATTTTATCCAATAATCCGGAGGACTCTATGGAACCTCTGTTCGGAGATAACACCGCTCTACTTAACCTCGTCACACAGGCGCGTAAACGTGAAACAATACGGTACACCAACACTACCTTAAACATACAACGTAATTTCCGCAACAAGCAAAATCAGACCTTACTATGAAAGTAATAAGGATTTTAAACTTCCGGCGAACCGCTACACGAAGTTAGGTTTACGACTCACCACTACAAACACAAAACAAATCTGCGTACGGACGACTACGCTAATGTGTGGGAATGCTAGGGAAATTTATAACACTGTTCATCACTCGGGTGTAATTCACAGTTTTGTAGCGTTTTATAAAGCAAACACTTCTGTATGAGATTATCATTTAATTTATCTGCTGTAGATTATATCTTGAGTGGCGAAGTTACATTTGTTTAGGGTGCAACTGTATATTTTCGGAGATAATAAAAACATCATCCATTTATTCAAGCAAAAGTTTTTACTATTTTAAATATGAATTATAACAATAGATCGTTGCGTATATGGTCTTTTATACACCATAGCTATACGCTTTATAAGGGCTTAAAACACTATGTTTTTATTAAAATATACCTTCAGTGAATAAGTAAGTAGTTACTTTCACGAGATATTTAGGGCAGATGTTAACAACTGCACATTCTTTCTTGCTAATCTATTGAGTAAAAATGCATTTATTCTCAACGAATTTAATGAAGAAGAATGAGCAAAAGTCACGAAAATGAAACATAATCCATAATTTTACGATCTAGGACCTTGAATATAGTTATGTCCAAGTATGCCCGTACTGAAATTCCATACTAAATGTCAGATGGTCGGTAGACAAACTTTATATTCTTTGCTTAATTCAATATTGTCACATTTAACTGTTTTCATTGTGGCGTAAGAATATGTAAGATTTGTTTTACCGAGTAATTAATGTCCCAAATAATACCCTGCACTTCAAATGGTCTACGAGTATAACTAGTATAGTACCAAGAAAAATGGTAATCCGCGTGATTAGCCTGTTAAATTCAAGGATATTCAAGCACATACTTGAGACAAAGTTATATTGAGGCAATCTTTAGACCAAAGATTTACCCCTAAAGTACGCTGGAAAACAATAATCAAGACGATGCAATTGTACTTTTCATTGGAATCCATACAGACAGATTTTAGACGAAATAGTAAGGAGTAAAAAATATCCATATATTTGCACCTGGTGCAAAATAAACTGTTACATTATGTTCTCTTGAGCCCTTTATAGCACGATAGAAGAATTTAAAACATAGATTGAAAATACGCGTATAAATTCCCCGAATCAAACGCAAGCAACAATCGTGTGAAGATTACTATCATCATGTCATAATCTCACCTTTTTCTACTGATTACGGCACACAAACACTTGACACCGACAATTTGCTTTCACACTGACACCGATTTATTAAAATAAGTAAACCCAAAGCAATAAACAAGAAAGCATGTAGAGAAAACAGAGGCCCGTCCATAAATTCATATCAAATTGAAAGTTTAAGCAAATGAACACGAGTCAGTGGGTGCTTTCTAGAAATTATAATGTAAGTACGAGTATGAGGTGGAGACAAAAAATATGATGTGTGCAGAAGCATAAGTCATGTTGCTAGTTTGCTATTCACATTTATTTAGGTACCAATTTATGTACACGGAAAATTTATACAGAGATCACCTAAATCAAACAAAAGTTGTACAGAGGCACTACTTGTCTCAAAAGAGATCTCTTCCAGTGTGTCGTGAGAGATGTTTATGTAACTCTCTTACATAAACATCTCTCACGACATATCTCTTACAGGCGTGTTTATAAACATAAGATAGAGGAAGAAGAAAATTGAAATGACATAAAACTACACTAACTACAAATAAATACAAACACTTACGACTCACCACTACAATATACTTAAATAAATTCATATGTCTATATAGAAGGAAATAATATAGCAATATAAATTGCAATTAAGATAATTCCAATAAATAATGATCTTTTAATTAAGAATATTATTAATACGACTTATATAGTATAAAGTAAATAGATTGCGATTCTACAGCTTCGGTCTTCGGTCATGGACAAGAGCGGCAAGTATTGTGACACGCAACTTTTTTTATTCATTGCTCCACTTTTGTACACTAAGCATTGGGTTCGTGAATGTTTCCCTAGCATCTCTGTTAGCACTCAGTAATTCTTTCTCCAGATATTACTTTAATTTTTTCACTATGAACAATTTTTATGTGCGCGTTGTAAATATATTGCAATTCTAACCTCTCTTTATTTTAAAGATGAGTTGGAGTGGAGCGGGCATTCGGCTTGGTTTGATACCCATACATGTACGCATCAAGCGAGGCGACCCTCTGTTTGTACTTAGTAGACCGAGTACGCCCACCAGCCAGTTATGTCTGAGCTGCACTAATAAATGGATACGGTAAGCTTCAATGACGTTTTAAGTTCGAAGATTTTAGGCACTTTCTGTTTAAAATTCAAACGGCATAACAATATCGTATAAGTACGTAAATTACCGTGACGGTATTCACACAGCTAGTTGAAAAACTTCAGAAAGCGCAAAATGAAAAAACGTAATAAAAGTTGTACGCCCAGTTTAGCCTTGTATAGATAAAGTGCTTTACAGAGCTGACCGTTCGTCTCCAGGAGTAAAGCGGCAGCTATTTAATATTCAATAAAGGATAGAAAAATCAAATAAATAAAAAGAAATGGCAAAAGCAGAGAAGTTTCTCCCAGTAGTAATACAGAATTGCTTGATGTGAATAAATTGTAAAAATTTTTTGTCTATTGCAAATAAAAATTTATATTATTTATAAGCTACTAAACTACAAAATCTGTTCTTAATTACAAATAAGTCCATAATTCGCTAAAAGTAAATTACGGACATATTTTTAAATTAAGAAATTGAAATAATTAATTTATCACAATGTTATTATGACAACCAAAATAGGCGGCACAGCAATATTTTATACTTAAATACTTAAGCTGCTTTAATTAAGGGTCAAAAGTTATTCTATTTATAAAATTTCTTATAATTTAGTTGTAAATAACAAAAATCATGCGTGAAATTTCTAATCTTGAACGTTACCATATTAAGCCAACCGGTATGTAAAATTAGCATCCTTGTTATAATTTAGACATTGCTCTAAGACCGGTGTGAATGTCCCACGAAGAAAAGATGACCTCTTGCCACAAAAAAAAATATGTGAGAATCTACGAACGAGTTCGAAACACTCGAAAACAACGATTTGTCACATTCATCCTGTTTCTTAATTCAAATAGAAACGCGATTTATAACGATCATTCGTTTTTTTGTTAACACGTGTTCGGTAAGTTCTGTTAAAAAATATTCTGTTCCCGTTCGGAATTCAAATTTGACGTATCAAACAAAGTTTATGAGCTCCGAGTAATTACACTTGATGCAATGCTCCAAGCGGGATGTAAATAGTAACGTCCATTGGGCGCCATTTTTATTACAAAACATTGACACCCACGCTCTTTCAAACTGTGATATACTTGATTTAATTATTAATCACAATGTGCACCCACTCGACGCGGTTCTGATAAACACAGAGGACAAGAGTTCAGTCTTTCCTACAATTGATATGATTTATTACACCTACAACTAAAAGATAATAAACAATTAAGTAAACAAAGTTGAAACAAAAGTATCCAAACATTCTCTTTTTATGTTTTTGATGAACAATATCCGTAAATTATTTTAAGATAAGCCATTTTGTACAAAAGGTCATGGCTACCTCGTTACATGAATAGTTTCGCGACTTGATCACGCACACAAACATAATTAATAGGTGTTAAATTGAGGCCACGAAAATCGCGGGTGTTTATCCAGTTTTAGGAGACTTTTAATTACATAAAAATGTTCACTGCTTATTTGTTGTTACCTAACTCATTGGAAACTTGTTATTAATTTGAATGCTATGAATGAGCCTAACGTATCATAAAGGTTTGAACGTACTTTTTTTTATAAAATTATTCGTATTCGTAAAGCTGTCAACACCGACATGTACCTAACTTTAAAGTGATTAACAAACAAGTAAACAGAAAAATATTATACAATGTGTTCTAACAACCTAAGTGCGAGTTGGACTCGCGCATGAAGGGACTGAAGATTTCAACTATCTAGCTCTCACGGTTCATAAGATTCAGTCTGGTGACAGACAGACGGACAGAGTCTTAGTAATAGGGTCCTGTTTTTACCCTTTGGGTACGGAACCTTAACAAAAAGGGGGTGGGTATCAATCAACCCGAAATGGAGTAAAAATACTCCTCAATGTGAACCACTTTTACAATATAATACCTGAAATCGCAAAAACACGGAGAGTAACTACAGAGTTCTAGATTTTTTTGCGATTTTAGGGATGGTCCCACAATATAAGTTGTTCACATTGATTAGTACGTTTACTTCCTTTTGGGGCTGATACCCCCTTTTTGTTACACGTTAAATTAATTTAGTTGTAATTTTTGACTGTAAGGGATTATAGTAATTTCAAAATAAAACTTATTTATTAATGAAGTTTGGATATTAAAAAAAAGAGTTCAAATACCCATGAACAATACTCGGCTTTCAAAAACAAAAAAAAAACAAACGCCAATTTCATGGCTCCACATTGTGCTTGGTAAAGAATTTACGTGCCTAGATTTTTTACCTATTCTTGATGGAAGAATCTACGTCAGATGGCCCTGACGACACTTCCCCATTTTTGTGAAGCTACTTGTTGCGGCGTAGTTGAAACAGCGACTAGCGTCCTTCTTGCTTAGAAGTTACTTTGTTTTCGTATAGCGACAACGTAATTTGTCGATTGTTATTTTGTTACGTTATGTTACGTACTCATTCATGTAAATTTTCACAACGCTGTCTACAACTTTTTGCAACTCCTGATGGTTTTGTACCGAAGATCTTGTCTGGAAAGTTTGTAAACTCGTTTTAAAAGACTTATTTTACCGCATTTTACTACAATTATTGTAGTTAGGCACACGTATTTTTTTAAATTATCTAAAAATGGACTTAGGGTATTGATCCTCAATAACTTCATTCTAACCATTTCGGTGATCTGTTTTGACTCCGATTTTGTAGAATTTTAATTAAAACAACTATTTAGATGTTCATAGCTGAAGTATTTTATTACGTGTGGCACAAATTTTACATGTCAATATTACTCTTCTTTAATCATAGAAAATATAACAAAAATGGTTTCAAATCAAAATTTCTCCTTAAACACATCCTATTTGATTATTTTCTCAAAATTTCGTTTCAAATACTCCATATTTGAAGAAAATTTTCCATCTCCCTACTATAATATTTTTGAGTTGGATATTAAGTTGTATAATAAAATAAAAGGCATTAACTTACGCATAACTAATCAAGTCTTATTTCTTTCATTGTATTTATAGAAACAATTTCATAGCTACAGAAAAAAGTTACCATTCAACAAGAATAGGAAATAGCGAAAAAGTGCGGAACTGTATTTTTATTTGCTGTTAATTATAATTAGGCAATTTAAGGTTTATGCGGCAGTTTTATCAAGTATATATGTCCGGTTTTCGAGTGAGATGCCTCTGGTTTACAGTTATTAAGAACATGACTTGTTTGAGAATGACCCGTTGCCAAATTTCACCTTGTGTCACGGCTAAAGACTTTCGTACATCATCCTTCTTTTCGCAATGCATAATAAACAAGGCGATATAAGACACTTTCATCAAAAATATTTTTTTTTTACATAATGGTAAAGTATAAAATTGTTTTCTTGGGAAGGTTTCTTAAGATCACACAGTGGCCAAGAATGTAGATGATCGCATAAGACTATATCTATGAAATGGTTACAAAGAGGATTTCACCTTATTTAATTCTCTAAGACTTCTCCGCGACTATCGGTGACTATCGGCAACTGTCGCCGACATCGCGCGTCAGTTTTTGACAGAGTGACATGTGTCACGCGATAGTTTGCGACAGTCCCCGATTGGCAATACAGGTCATTTTCGTCTGTAAGACCATCTAGATACCCTAGTGATCGCCTATTTTCTTGATCTACGTCAAACAATTCTTGATTTACTACAAACGTTTTTCTTACTGATTTTTAACCAGCACGGAAGAATATAAAATATAGAGTCGAAACAATAAAGGTAAAAAGAAGAACCAAACGCGTTTTCGTCCCTTTTGAATAAAACTTTGTTAAGCAAATGATTTGTCCAATAATTGTAATTAAACTTTAAATGAATAACAAAGCAATGAGAACATAAAAAGTTCTCAAAACCAGTTGTTACATAACAACGAGCAGTGATTATGACATCAGGTTAAGCGACGATCTCCAACACGTAAATAGAACTAATTGTTCCATTTTAGCCCGTATATGTACGACATTATGATATAGGAAGCGGTTGCGAAATCATACTTTAATTAACCCTGAAATTGTAAAAAATAGCTAAACTAATGTATGATTCCCATCACACGACGCGCGTCAAAGCGAAGCGCATTTTCTATGGTTAGACTCAAAGTGACTTAAATACAGAGTCTGATAAATACATCTTGCCGATTCATATTTTAATTAAAACAAGCTAATCCTAATCTGCAATTACGACTATATTATGTGTTAAAAGAGTAGATGAACTTTGGGTCTCAAATGGCGCACGTACCGGTAAACGCAGCGAAGGACCAGGGCCGGCTTAAACTAGGCTGGGGCCCTTGGGCACACGAGAATTTGGGGCCCTTTTGGAAGTAAAAAAGCGAATTATAATAACATTTTTTTTACTAAGTATGACCATTTGTTGTAATCAAATACAGTATGATATAATATGTCATTAATGATATTAGAATGCTGCTGGTTTTTTGGTTACGATTACAATAATGGTTTCTTTCGGGATTTCTTCGGGAAAAAAGTGTAATGTGCCCGACAAAAATGTTTTGAGAATAAATGTATGAGAGAAATTGTCGGTCCTTCGGCGCCCCCTGAGAATGGGGGCCCTGGGCTCGGGCCCCATGTGCCCTTATGGTGAAGACGGTACTGCGAAGGACACCGAACTATAAGTGGTCGCACGACAACTTAGCAAGGTTGCAGGAGACCGCTAGGCGCAGGCCTCTTCTAATAGGTGGTTTTGGAAATCCTTGGAGGTGACCTATATCCAGCAGTGGACTTCCTGTGGCTAATATGAGGACTGCGTTTGTATGGAACTTCCATATTACACACGTAACCTGATTGACTTAAAAGAAACTGAATTCAGATATAATTCATCATCTCATCATCATCAGCTTCAGTTTCTTACTGCTAGGCATCTGACACCAGCGTTAGCTAATTAACACAAGATAAGTGAAGAGAGAGAATTCAATTCAACTCGGTCTCCATGTAATTTACTTACTTAAATTTAAAGACTAAAGATAAGATAAAATAATTTATATCCTTACTCGTATTTATAAATAAAGAAAAGTTAAACGAAATTACTCAAAAATAAACCGAGTCCACGCGGCATAGGGCCAAAAACACTAGCCGCATTTTCGCGTTGGATCGCAATACTGATACGTAAGTTTATCCACATAATAATAATAATAATACCTGGAAATAAGAGCTGATCTTATCGATAAGCTACTGGAACTGAATAAATCTAGCCTGTGTCTATATTTGCTTACAAATTCTTTACTTTCAATATCAGAATTTCAGAAGATAGTATTATACTGTCACTTGAGTAAATATCCGAAATGATTAATATCAACAATTGGTCAAACAAATGCTACTGATACTCGTACGAATTTATCAACCAACTGCCACAAATAACATCTCGAATTCGATTCTGTCTGTCGTTGTGTACCACCAAGAAAAGATTAACTTGTAAATAGAACAGTCTCTGATCGTTTGCTAGATGTGATACGCGACGTCGCCCGCGTGTAAAGAAATTTTCATAAAACTCATACATCAAAAATGATTTTTCTTATTTCGCTGCATGTTCTTGCTTTGTTATTTGAAAAATGTTTACTTAGTTCAAAGATGTTGAATTAAACTGCCGCCAGTATAGCATGCACTACGTCCATCCAAAAAAGCAGATGAAGTAGGTAAACGTTTTTCCACTTCCAAATGTTATCTGATCTCAATGATTTTTTAAGTATGTTGTTGCTATAAATTTGCAATAAAAAAAATATTATTATTTTAGCAAATTTAAAAAAAATTAAACGTGTAAACCTAATCTATTTATTTATTGTGTATTAAATAACATTAAGGAGTGGAAAAACGTTTTCTCTTTTTGTATTGACGAGAGCTTGCTATACATACATACATACTACCAAGTCTCTAGCCCTAATTATGAGGCAGACAGTGCATTTTGGGTCTTGCGGCTCTGAGCAAACAGGCCCAGGGCCGCAAGATTCAAAAGCTGTGCTTGCTATACTTCCTTGTTAATCACAAAGAACAATCGTGTACAAAATAAAATCTTGTACATAAAGATTTTTTCTATAGTAACAGTGTAAAAAATCCACATTTATATAATAATACAGCAAGTGTCACAAGTTTCGCTCACAAGGTCTGCTCAGAATGACATCAGCACCACGCCGATCACAATCGCGACGATTTACATTATTGTCATATTGATTTACTGACTGTATCTACCTGATACTATTTTGGCGTGTTTAGAATTAATTGGCCACCCATACGGCTGTGAAGTAACAGTTCAACATAATTTTACTGGTTAGGACAATATTTATGACCGATCACGCATCGAGCTATAAACCTATATGAATATCCTACATGCAATAACGTGTAATGTCCACTTTACTGTACCTTGACTAGCAAAGACTTAATTACCATTTTAAGGCTAATCATTGCATCATTATTAAACAACAGGCTCTATTAGGGACGTGAATATTATACATATAAAGTTGATATTGAAAAAAATGTTCTATTTAGTTAAACCAACGTAATACTGAATTTAGCATTTGAGTCTTGAATCTGAGACCAGACTCCCAATTTTGAGAAACATGAAAAGCTAATAACTTAAATATCTTATAAATTCAAAAACTTAATAAAAAAAGACTTCCTCACTTTAGAAAAAACGTTTAACTAATGGAAACATTTTTAATACTAGATTTTTTTTTTAATCTTAGATACATTCTTCATTTTAAAATGTAATTGTATCTTACATTTACATGTCGTCACTGTAAAATTAACTCCTAACTATACCTAGGTATTTTCGGAAAGTAATGGTTGTTTTAATACAGTCCTGTTTTAATATCAAGTGTACGAAAATATGTCTCCGTAAAAGGGCACAAGAGATTCACGCATTTGCACGGTAGCACTGATGTTGTAACTCCGGTGTGCAAAGTATAAGCGAACGTGTTCGTTTCTTTACCACCATCTTCTTCGTTACTTACCTATCGTTTGTAAAATTTTTAAGTTGTTAATTACATGTAGCCTTTTTTTGTTTGTGCTTATAAGAGGGTATAGTTCATTGTGTTAAATTTTAATACATACTACTAGTGAATTCTTAAGAAAAATCTTGGAAGCATTCATAAGCATTAAACTGAAGACAGAAGTCTTCAGACATAGGCCTCCTCCCTTTTCACAACACCAGGGGATTCTATACTTATTCACCCAATATAAAATAAAAAAAGTAAGCCCACCCAAGTTGATTTCTTAGTCAGTAATATTCATCAGATTATCCAAAAGTAATGATAAAGCATGAACATATAAATTGATTTCCCATACAAATCTCGTAACTACATCCCGGAGCACAACCCTCGCCGACTCACCGGCAGACGTCCGAGGCATATTCTCTCTGATTCCGATGACCAGATTATGGCTGACATGGTCCAATTCGATACCTCTGCGGCTCCGAGCAGCCAGAGGAACCTCGCGGTCCGACCCCCCCGCATTCGTCGTAATCGAATACGTAGGCGTAGGAACATTAGCTCGTTCACTAGGTACCGGGACGATTTGCGTCCTAAGTAGGCCCTTCTGGCACCGTAGCTTCGGCCCTTCCGGCAAAACATGGGTATTGCAGCACCCCAAAATTTGCCATAATCCCTAGCGCGCCCAAAGCCGAGGTTTCCCCCTTTGGGAGCCCTTTACGCTGCAGCTAGTAGTATATAAATATAGGAAGTTGGGCCTCTGGCCCGCTCCTCAAACCTTGTCCGGGTGAAGTAGGAAATGCCGTCCGAGGCAACGTATGTCTGTCAATAAAAAAAAAAACAAATCTCGCATGACAACTAGACAGGCAATCAAGGATATGTCACACCCTAGGAATGTAAATGATGATGATGATGGACTTGCTAATTTACCAGACGCTCGCTACTTGCACCGCTGCTGTTGACCGACTATGAAGGCTATCAGAAGTGCTGCAGTGAACCGGTGTCTCCGGTTCTCGTCGCGTGCGCATGCCCAGCTAACCCTTCGACACCTCTCCAGTTCTTATTGATAAAATCTCGACATGATACGCTTGACGTGACATAATTGCCGATTATAGAACACCAAGTTTGATTTTTCAAATGTATCCGTCTTCTGCAAATGTCGTATGTCTCATTTGAGATGCAAATGTTGTAGTAATTTGTAGTGTGAAACCTGTTTTGTTGTGATTTAAATTGGTCTAGATTGCATTTCCGGAAAGTCGTGAAATGAATATTAGTTTTCTTACCACGATACCACGTATACTTCCCTAAATATTATAAAAAAACTATTATTTTTCTTAAGATTGTATTTGTTTTCATCATCATTCCGAGCGTATTCCCGGTTGCATCCTCAGCAGTAAAGCTTCAGAGCCCAGGATCCACTATCTAAGCTAAGCAATTCGATGAGGTTTCTGGTTTTACACAGAAGGACTGCCGTCTGACCTTCGCAACCCAAAGGGTAGATGAGAACCAATCCTTGTTTGAACAAAACCAGGTTTAAGCAAACGCAAAAAGGCATTCTGGACCCACAGCTTTTCGCGCCTAAGATTGTGATAGCCTTATTATATAAACAATAATATAAGGAACTAGCTGTAACCCGCGACTTCGTCCGCGTAGAAGTCAAACATTTTTAAAATCTTATTACTGTATTATTATTTTTTATTGACCACTAATTCAAAAATGTCATGTGTCTCGGTTCAAAAATGAAAAGATTCATATAAACTTGCAACCCTTATTTCATCTATAGGGTTGCAAGTTTATATGAACATGCTATAGGGATGTAATTTTCAACATCTAATTAATGCATTATTTTTTTTCTACTAACTATTAAAATAAATTAAAAATGTAATGTGTCTCACTTTAAAAATTACGAAATACCCCTATTTCACCCCCTTAGGGATGGAATTTCCAATAATCCTTAGCGGACGTCTCCTAGTCACAATCTACCTTCCTGCCAAATTTCATCTTCATTGGCTAATTAGTTTTCGAGATTTCGTGATGAGTGAGTGAGTGAGTGATTTCCCTTATATATATACAAAAAAAAAATATGAGGAATAGAAGTGGGTTATAGTAGGTTAGGTGTAGTATCAGTATCTTATACTTGTTTCATAAGCCACAATATTTGATTGTGCGCCTCTAATCTACCATCTTTTTTCTATTTCTGTACCAAACACTATAATTTATATTTATTTATATTTTAAATTGTATATTACATTTCATTAACTCACGACATATTATGTTGAAACATCCAGCACCTTTGCTAACAACAATAAGACACAACGAGTTACATAGTCTTCAAAGTGCGTCATAAAATGCTAATAACTGTCGGTGCATCTTAGCAATTAGCCGATTGGTTATGAGACAACACACTCGAGTGGACACTGGACTCAAGTGAGGAACAAGATGGCGAATAGAATCGTCTTGTAACTCGTCTGAATCGAGATGTATATTCAAAGTCATCGAGTTCGATTTGTTAAACAGAGGCGTGAGCGGGAAAGGCTCAATATTTTTCCTTTTCTTTTAATCTAATCGAAACAAAAGCACTCGAAATGGGGCAAAGTACGTCATAAAACGCATAACTGTCAATGCACCTTTACAATTGGCTGATTGTTTAAAACAACACAAATGTGGACTCCGACAAGACAACCGGCGTATAGTGAATCATCTGATTAGAGTTGGCCATTTAATGTCGAATGAGGCTAGCCGAAAAAATCAGTATAACCTTTTTCTTATAATGAAATAGAAATTGGAGTGCAAGTTGCGAAACTTTCTGTGTGACATATTTAACGTCAAGCCAGTGACAATAGTCAAAATGGCAAAAATCAAAGGTTTTCTCCATAGATTATATGCGCTGGTACTAATATGGCTGTACTAATGTTATCATTGTTATTTTATATCGGAGTAGAAATAGCAAAATCATGGACTCTAGAGAAAAACAGCGGCCGGCCTTTCAACTCCTCTGCGTTTAGGTAATCAGGTCGGCCGTTCAATGTCATTGAGTTTGCTCTACAAAACAGAGGAGGTAACGGAAAGATTCTTCGTCATACGCTGACTTTTTGCTTCAATAGCCTATTGCAAGATCTTTTAAGTAGGGGTAGAGAAAAAAGTAGTGTGTGCTCTTACACCTACCATGACCTATATAAAATTGGCAGAATGATTTGCTTAATAACAATTACCCTGTGATACCAATTACCTATAGCCAAGAGCACCACTTTATCCTTTTTATATCTTGGTAAGTAGGTACTATAAATTTAGTCATTCTACGACTTCTTTAAAAATACATAACTTAGTAGTGAAATAAAATGGCTCAGCAGTATAGAAAACATGGTTTTCATTAACCCTTTTCATCATTGTTGCACAAATGATGCGACACTTTGCAATGTTAGTGCCGCAACAGACGGGACGCAAGTTGCGTCGCGTAACAGCTAGAGATGGGCAGTGGAAAGTACTCAATCTACCCATTTGAGTATTTACTCACTAGATTTAATAAATAGAGTAAATAGAGCGTGCTCATATATTGACATCGCATTTGATGTCTGTTTACTTATTTTAACATAAAATTACGTCTTTGCACACCTGCCAGCAAAAAATGATAATTATTCAAAGAAGCCTACTTTCAGTGTATGATTAGTATGGTATTTTCATATATTTTAGCGTCGCATTTAACGTTTACCGACATTTTAAGCATATTATGGCGTATGCACACACTTTCCGACAAGAATTGCAAGTGTATACTAGATTTAAGTTTCAAAATTGTCATGAAAACATGAAATAATGAATGTGAATATAAATATAAGTCGCAACTCATATAAATCAATCTACTCACCAAGTGGATAAATTAGGATATTTATCGGGTATTTACTCAATCTACTGAGTAAATATTCAAATGGGTTGATTGAGTATTTATGCAACTCCCATCACTAGCTGTTGCGCGGCGCAACTTGCGCCCCGTCTGTTACGGCCCTTAATGAACGACTAATTGCAAGTCGGACTCACGCAGGAAGTGTTCCGTAACATTATCTATAAAAAAATCACTCTTTTAGTATATTTGTTGTGAACTATCATCTGTGAAAATTTCTACTGTTTGGCTACCACAATTTATGAGATACAGCCTAAGGATGGACGGACAGCGAAGTCTTAGTAAATAGGTTTTTGCCCTGTGGGTACGAAAGTTATAACATTGCTTTTTTTTGCGTACAATGTACATTGTACGCAAAAAAATAGGCAATGTTATAACTAAAACTGATTTCCAGCAGTAGTTAAGTTATATTCTTAAAAGTTTCTATTGTATTAGCACATAAATGGAAACGTTACTTTGAAAATAAACTCACGTTTTCAAACTCAAATACGCAAAATGTCAAAGTAGGTATTAAATAATTTCTAAGCAACTTACCTACGTCTTATCAATTGTTATCAAATCTTGGAGCGTGACGTCGGCATAGACAGTCGTCACTTAACCTTGAACGTTTGTGCGAATATTTCAGAATAATAACTTATTTAAATTTTCTATGACGTCATCGTCATCGCTCTAACTTGGTTTGTATACTTTTTCGAATTCGCCACATACATTGACTGTCTTTTCGTTACTGGAATGTCTTCGGTAGGTGACAATAAATACTAGGTACACATAAACAAGTCAAAATACAACTGCCATTAAATTTCCAAGGAAAATTTTTTCTACGTTTATTATTAAAATATTGTTTTATTAGGTAAGGAATTTAGAAATTATGGCGGAATAAATAAACTCACATACCTACATATGTACATGTATGTATTTATGTGTTTCTTTCTTCAAACACATGATCCCTAAACACTTACATTTGGGACTGTCTTATAGAAAGCATACCTTATAAGACTCTAAAATGAGTAAAATAAATTGTTTATTTTAATGTAATTATTTTTTATTATTTAAATTAGTTAACTTTTTTCTAAATCCTCGGCAGTGACCGTAGTTATCTGATCTGTAAACACAAGGAGCATTTTTCTGGCCTTTTTTTATGGATAACGAATGAAATGAAAAGAAATTTATAATTGGCTTCAAAACAACATTACATACTTAATTTTCTACGAACAAACACGGTTTTTTTTCTTAATTTAACTAAAGATTTATGAAAAGTTGCAGCTTCTATTAACTACCTATTTTACTATTTAGTATTTTTACGATTCGACTGTAAGGAAAAAATACAATTGCATTGCGTTACAATAGGTTACGTTAAAACTTATAGCATTTATTACATAATTAATATAACAAATCTAACATCAGTAATGATTAGGTTTTTAAATGGTTCCTATTTTAGTTTCAGATCAGCCAATTCGTAGAAAGAAAGAAGGTTATTATTTATGTACCTTTTGCTCTTAGATGATCTAGATCACGTAGGGTAAATGGAACACCGGTCGAGGTCGGTCACTCCTTGATTGATCCATTTAGCGACGATTATACTAAACTAGGAGTAGGTAGGCGAATTAAATTTGTTTGTTTCGTTTATTGAAGTGTGTTCTAGAAAATTCAATAATTGCCGAAACATTTTTCACGGTATTTTCTCCATCTGTTACGTCGAAAGTTACATCAATACCTACCTATTTTACTTACTTCTTAGCCATCATTGGAGCTCGGTGGTGCGGTCAGCAAGTTAAGTGACACCGGGTGTGGTTCGCACTTGGATGGGTGACCACATGTGGCATACAAATTTCTTGAGCTCCTCCGTGCTTAGGAATGTATGAATGGCGTGCATTTTAAGACGTTGGTCCCGGTTGCCGTCATTGTATGGCAGTCGTCAAGCTAAGTCGGCAGCTTGTTAAATCGTACATTTTTTAACTCCTTTCGTCTCCCGCGGGTCGTAAGGGGCGACTAATGGAGGTAGCAAAGAATGCAGCCGCAGCCTCTGTGCATTTTTGTCCTCTGCGAATTTTTACCATCTACTGCGGTCACCAACAGCAATCGTCTCGTCCAGCATAGTGATTGATAACAGCTTAGTGAAATAGTCACAAGTGGCATAGAAATTTCTTGAGCTCCCCCGTTCTTCGGAAAGCACGTATAAGCCGTTGGTCCCGGCGGTCATCATTGTATGGCAGTTGTCAAGCTATATCAGATGCCTTTAGGCAGCTTGAAAAATCGGACACTAGTGTTGGCCACTTACACATACGAAAAACAAGTGATTGATTATGGGTGAGTCCTTCCTTTATAGGAAGGGGTTTAAATGAACTGAAATAGTAAAAAGCCATAGCTGAATAACGTACCTATAGGTACATATATAAAGTATATCATTTTTTCCTAATGTGTGGACAAGCGCCAAAAATTTATAAAGCAAACAATTTTCCTGATACAGATAACGATCTTGTCCGGTTATCTACTATCTACTAACGTAGTGGAAAATTTGTTTGTCCGTCGACCACTGTGTAACAAGTCGTTTGTCGCTAATGAGTGACTATTTGTTTGGTACTTAATTACAAAATTCCTCGAAATACGTCAGTGTTATTAAAAAGTACATGGTCGCTAATTGCTAATCGCAAGAAAATGGTTCGGATTTTTTTTATTGTTAAGAGCCGATAGACAGGCACATGATGTACTTACTTTTTGGTTCATTATTTATTTTTCACTTGTATCATTTCTAATCTGTCTTAAGACAAATCACAAAGCTTGAAGATCCAACCACTAGATCGGCCATTTTGGAAATCCTTGGGAGAGGTCTATGTCCAGCAGTGGAGGTTGTGCGGCTGAAATGATGATGATGATGACGATAACTTTTAAATATTACAATTTGTTTCCATCCCTCAAATTACTTTAGTTTATTTTCACAGCATAATGTCATATGGCTTGCTCTTATGGGGTAAAGCGGCTAACATACATGCTATCTCTGTGCTACAAAAGAGAGCAATTCGGTCGATCTACGGACTAAAATCACGCCATTCCTTAAGAGAGTTATTTAAATCTATAAATATTCTTACTGTGACATCTCAATTTATTTACGACAATCTTCTATTTGTTAAATCTAGGTTAAATAATTTCAAGAAAAATAGTGATGTTCACAGTTATAATACTCGCAACAAAAATCAGCTTCATACGCCTAAATTTCGACTTGCTAAAACTAGAAAGTCACTCTTAGGTCTAGGTATAACATTATTTAATAAACTTCCCGAAGCGATCGTTAACCTACCAATGGCAAAATTTAAAACACATGTTAAAAAAGTTTTATTGAACAATGCGTTCTATACTATCAATGATTATTTAAGAGATAAAAACGCGTGGATACTTCCTAAACATTTTCCATTACACTCCACACATGAAACATAAATAGCTGCATTTTCTGTTACTATAATAAGCTTACTGTTAAAACATGTAAATGCTCTGCAATCAATAAGTGACCAACATATATTTAATATTTTCTCTTGACAAGGTCTGCGAGTTCGGGTTTTTCATGCTCACTAAAATGTCCAATCCGGTGGTGGCGTCGCTGGTCGGGTCGTTGGATTCCCTCTAATATGGTTGAGTTTAACGATGGCTGATCCGTGCGTCAACTCGTGAACGGGTGCTGCCGGGAGGGACTGGTCAGCTCGGCTTCGCTTTTTTGACTACTTAATATTTTGTATTACGCAATTTATGTTTGTTTACTGGTTCGCAAGCATTACATGTTATAATGTGTCAACATTGTATTATATTATAAGTATTTATTAATTAAAAGACAATTATAATAATATGACAAAGCCCTTCTGGCGAGTAGGCGACCAATACTGTGAAAATGAGTTTCTTTCGGCGTTTCTTCTCAGCAGTGGTCGTTACGAAGCGCTGGTATCGGTAGCTTTTCTTTAAAAATAAATTAAATTTTAATATACTTTACACGTAACATAAATTATACTTATTGACGTGTAAAAGTGCCTGTAAAGGTCTAATTACTGAAGAAACATTTGAATCTTTGAATCTTTGAATCTTACAATTAAATAACTGCAAAATCACTTCTTCTTATAGCGCCGATGGCTCAAATTATTTGTATCCCTCTAGAAGGTATATTACCATTAATAAAATCCATTTCAGAACGGGTAGTATATAGATAACAAATAGACAAGTTTTTTTACACTGCTTTTAGCAAAAACTTGTGAAATATTTTTCAGCCAAAGAATCATTTTTTATTCTGTCACTATGCAAGCTAGACTGCTTCCTATGCCATAATGGTAACATTTATTACAAACACGACAGATTTTGGACTAACCTATTAGTATCACTAAACTCGAGGTTAGATTTAGGTTATGATATAAATGTTCATAATCTAAACGTAGGTACGCACTATTTTGACCAATTTGCATATTTCCAAGGCAACAGGATCAATCGTCTGTGAATTCGAGATATTTTATGCTTTGGCTTTGTTTTTGGTAATCGAGACGTAAAATTAATTAATTCAACTTTTTCTATAGGTAGTTTTAACAGAACCATAAATAGTTAACGGGTTATAAAAACGACTTTAACAATAATTCCGGCTTCCATTTTGTTTTATATCAGTTCATGTTTATGTATCAGTAGTTTAAAAATACTTTGAGATTTATGTTTAGTTCACTTTAACTTTGTTTTAAAAGGCGGTCACCAATATGAGTCTCACGTGTTTATAAACACGAAGTAGTTATGTTATCAAGCCCATCAAACAAGGCTAATGTTGCACCGAGCGTGAACAGTACGCTCACTGTTGCACAAAATTTGTCTCTAAATTGAGTCTGCATTCCATGCATCGTAATAAATCAACACTTCTAGCCTGTATTGAGGACAAGTCCGACCTAAGAAAGGTAAATGCTAGTGTACGGAGGCGAGAGGTCGACCGTTCCAACGCTATGGCCCCGAAACGCACGCTTATTTGCCAATAGTTACTACTAGTATGATGCTAAATGTCTTTATTTAGGTACTGTTGCGGTTTAAGGTCGAATAGGGATTATTGTGTGGAAATATTGTCACTTAATCTGTTGTTCGAATCTTCAAATGTCAACAAGACTGTAAAGAATTGATTTGCAATGTCCAACAGTTGTTTAATCGCTGTGATAAAAAACCAGATAGTTATATCTACTTGATATAACAAGGATTGAATTGGTAACGTACTAAGTTTTACATTGACTTGGATCTTTTTCGACAACTGCAGTATTTTATTCTTGAAGATCTACTTTTAACCTGTCATTATCGTGGTCGTCATCTTCCCTTGCAGTATTATAATTTAACAATTGTACTTAAATTCTTATGTCTTTATCCTTTCGAATACCCTTGTCAACGTTCTCATTTACTTGTTTTAGGACTTGACTTGTAAATTGCCTCTGCTCAAACCCATTGATTCAAGGTCGTTTACTTAATGACAGCTCATCTTGTGGTCTTGCATACCGTCTTCCGTAATTATCGCGATCATGTTACCATTCGTGACTCACTCTTTATTTACTAAACATCTGAATCATCGCATATTTTATATTATTCTTTGTTCGATTATGCTAAGTTGTGATAAAATGTATTAATTGACATGTAACCAAGATAAATTGCTTTATCTTCTACTCACTGTTAACATGGTGCATGTTATAACGAAATTACAAGATAAGAAAAAAAGCAAAGGATATCAAATATCTCACTACTCATCACTGCAGGTTCCTCCGATTAGTATCTAGATCTAACAAATTTTAGATACGATAGCTTGAAGCATAATAAAGTAGGTACCTAAATATTGGTGTTTTCTTTTTAGTTTATTCTTTCTGCTAATCCACTACAATCCTTTCAAATTAAGTAAGGATTATAATTACTAAGAACTCTAAGATAAAATTGTCGAGAGAGATGATTAAACGAGGAAAGTTCACGAATAGATGCAGGACATGAGTTTAATTCTTGTGTCTTGCCTAGCATCAATCCTGTATATTTTGACATTAATATGCAGCTGCAGTAAGATTATCAGACAGTCTAGAACAATATCGAGTTTTGTGATTACGAAACGCAGTTGCGCGTTACACGTCCTCGGCGTCTGCGCACGTGACCAACTGCGCGCAACTACAATATGTGAGGACTAGTATTCGATATACCTAATTATTACTTCCGCAAACGTCGATTTGCGCGTGCCGATCGGGAGATGACAATGAATATGTTGTAAGGACGAGTAACTAGACAGGCACATCTTTATGTAAGTGTCAATTAGTATACCTACTAATTCACTGTGTGCTAACAATGAGGAAACAAGACTTAGAAGAGTTGGTTGAAGAAAATATTTAACAAGGTTTTTGGCACTACAAGTGTTGTAATAGCTATTAAAACACCTGCGGGAGAGAAAAAGGGTGGCGTCAGAAAACTAAGGGATATATTCCTCTACCATAGGTGTCGTAATAGACAGCTAAGGTAGGTATACTTACCTAAGTAACAATTAATGGGCAGCAGTGTCCTCTGTGCAAAGACGTCATACCATCTACTGCGATTACCAACCCGTCTGCCTAGCATGGTGATTATAATCGGCCTTTTGTTGGGAGAGGCCTTTAATCCAGCAATGATGATATTATACCAACGCCGTAAAAAGGTGTCATTCCTATATGTTCACCATATAACTAGAATTATTATATAATAGTTATTTATCTACAAAGGTTTGCAAGTACGGCACGTGATAACAGCTGCAAAAATGCCTAGTCAGGACAAGTGACATAATAGAAAAAGATTCAAGGTGAGCGGTGAAAGCAATTCATGTTTTGATTGCGTAATGAATTTGTAGTACGTACTTATTACGATTATTAATAGTTTTATCTTTTACATATTTGGACTTTAACTAGCAAGGAGGCAACTAGCGGATTGTACCCACCTATTTCTTGTTTTGGCAAAAACAGTGATCATCATCATACGAGCGTATTTCCCGGTCGCATACTCGGCAGTAACGCTTCAGAGCCCGGGGTCTGCTACCTAACCTAGATGATGTGTCGAGGTTACTGGTTTTTACAAAGAACGACTGCTGCCTGACCTCCGCAACCCAAAGGGTAGGCCAGAACCAATCCTTGGATAGGTTTGTACGTGCCTTCCGAAAAACTGAATCATCTTTCTTCTTTGGATAATCAGGTGATTCAAGCCTGCAACGTCCTAATCAACTTTTCTCAAACTATACTTCCCAATGTTTACCTAATTTACCTATAACCACTACTAGCAATCACAAATTCCATGTAAGCATTAGAAAGTCAAACATTAATAATGGAGTTCATCTTCTTAGTTCTGGCGTCATCCTCTTATTTGGCGACAGGACAATCTTTCCAAATTTTCACACTGGATAGGTTTTCAACGCGCGAACAGCTTCATCATACTAGACCAGGTTGGTGTCTATAGACCTTTCTAGGATTCAACAAACAACAACTTCGGAAAGCACGTTAAGCCGTTGAACACGGCTATCGACACCGTTGTATTTCGATCAACAAGCTATAATGATTAATGTCTTTATAGACAATCTTACACCAGTGGTGGCCACTTGCACACTCAAAAATAAACAAATAAGCAAGCAAGAATAGAGCTTTACTAAGTCTTTCTCTGTAAGTTTGTATGTTATGCAGGCTTCCACGTATTCAAATTCTTTAATGATCAGGCCACACCTTATTTTCATTACAATTTCAATGACGAAGCGAAATAAAGTTTTTTATACGAAGTGGTTCAGTGCAGTGCGGGTGCGATGCGTCTCTTCTATATGGCAAGGTCGGCGGCGCCAGCGCACGCGACAAGCGCAATCACTTTCACCGTACGTCTTACCAAACAACGAGGATGTAAACACGCTAGATATGTTGTTGCACTTGTAAGTAGTTGTATCGCGTTATCTAATTACTTTTGACGATTAAATTTGTCCTTTTTACTCTTTTTTTAAAGGAAATTTTCTCAAAATAAGTATGTAGCACTTGTTTTCGATAGAAGAGTTTTTTTAATGTATTTATTTTAATATCTTACAAGCTCAAGCATTACAAGTTGTATACATAATGCGATGGTGCTGCTGACATTTTTGGTGCTGGTGTTTTTCGTAGGGTAAATTTGTTATTAAGTTTCTCGTACATGTTTTATTTTAATGGGCGTTATACTGTCTTCATGTCTTATTTGACATCTAGTGAAGTCAAATCTACAAGAATATGTTTTATATGCTTTATATTTTTTTTCAGAAGAAAGGAAGATTCATTCATGTTACTGATTACATCCCCCGATATATAATAGCCAAATATAGCATCATAAGTTTTCATTTCAGATTGTTTTCTATCCCTAAGGCCCTTATCGTTTGCATTTTTTATTATAGTAGTATTAAAAGTAATATAATCATTTAACAGCTCTTACCAAACATGCATTAATTGCATGATAGGTAACAATCAACGATTACATTCTTTAACTACAGTTTGCATAACGAAAATGATAAAATGCAAATAATTTCACGGAATAAGCATATGATAATGTTTAATAACATATTGAAAGTGTAGATGTCGGGCGGGTATAATTTGTAATGTGATAATCTGCAAAGTAATACTTGGGCTTTATCGCAACACACAAGTGTACTGTAGCAACATAGATAAGCCATTGACAAAGTTTGTATCGCGAAACAGATATAGATACTATCTCGCTTGTAATACTTGATGAAATTCGTCGTTTAGGATTCAGAAACTACAGAATCACAGATCATTATTGCATTTCCAACATACTCATAACATATAGGCCGCATACCAAGAACATTTCTTAATCGACTTAGATTGCAGCAGATGCTGATCTGTTATGACAGCTAAACTCTCTACCTATAACTTACCTCCTGGCGAGTAATCGACCAATACTGTGAAAATGAGTTTCTTTTCAGCAGTGGTCGTTACTGGTAAAGGTAGCTTTTTTAAAAAATAAATTAATATTAAATATACTTTACACGTAACGTAAATTATATATACTTATTGACGTGTAAAAGTGCCTGTAAAGGTCTAATAAGATACTGAATAAACATTTAAATCTTTGAATTTGAATCATTTAAAAAAAAAAACTTTAGTTATTAATGGTTGTGGATCATCTGATTATATGCGCTGGTAAATCGCTACCACGTGAACTTTTGCTCAAACTCTAGTAAAGACATAATATGCAGTTCTTAGTACCTATGTAAACCATCTCTCATATATTTAATTCAAATGGATACATTGAAACATGCCAAATTTAAAAAAAATCTATTCCCGGAAAGGCGCTCAAAACTCACCATTTCAATTATATATGCGCGCGAAGCCAATTATATAAAATTAATTAATTACGTTAAACTAATAAACTGCACACGTTTCTAAGGTATTTTTATAATCCATTCAAGGAATATAGAACTTATTTATACTTACAACGACGAATCATTCTACGTCTTTGTGCGATCATTCCGACTACAGGCACTACTATACAATCACGTTCCACCACCCCCCTCGCTTGTAGAATCGAAAAAGTTTTCTAAGACAGTCAAGTATTCCAGTCAGAGAAGCCTCAAACACTAGGTTAGCATGGTGGAAATATAAATATCCTCCTTCACCATCTCATATTAAACTTGTTGAGAAACTTCCACCAGGTGACGATCTACCCCGGGCAGTCTGGAAGTTCCTAAACAGGCTTCGGACTAGTGTTGGGAGATGTCACGAAAACCGAGCAGTGGGGTTTTCCAAACAACGATCGTTGTGACTTTGGAGCTGTTCAAACCATGGCCCACCTATTGTCATGTCCCAATTGTCCAACCCCCTGTACAATAGAAGACCTAAACTCGGCTAATGACAGAGGCGTAAATGTGGCCACACATTGATCCACACTCATATAATATATGTATTAGTCCATTCTGACTCGCTAAGAAGTAGAAGTGCGATCATCATAGTTTAAACTACAATTTTACTATACATTTTATGGTAAGTAAGAAGTTACTGATTATTGGGTTTAAACAAATTCTTAAATACTACTTCTTTGCGTGTCAGTATTACAAGTTTCACAAAGCCATCACTCTGTCGAGCCAGGCCCTTTTCTGTTGTTTGCTTGTCGTATACTTATATAAGTCCCAAGCACCCTGAAATCAATAATTAAAAAATATATTTTTTCTTCTCCTGTACTGTTATCTGTCCCGAATACTAATATAAGAACATAGATTATATGATTTCAGAAAAGTCTATAGTCTATTCCTAATATAATAGCACATGTGTCGTTATTTCGCCAAAACGATACTCCTAGCCATAGACCTATAACTTTTTTTTCTTTAGATCTACCATACTGCCAACATAATAAAATCGTTATTTTAACATATGGTGCCATTTTTTAAACGTGGAGTCACTGAACAAACGGTTTTTTGTATGAAAAACATTCGTTTAAGTGACTCCATGTTTTAAAAATGGCACTTTTAGTCACTAGGAAGACGTCAATAAAAAAAATTAAGTCTTCCATAGATACCTAGTATCTACCAAACATTTGGTAGTATTTCGTTCTTTTCTTTGTTTATTTTTGTATTTATTTTAGTAAATGTAGTCGTAGAAAAATTATTGTATGCAACGTTGTATAAGTAGTCAAAAAATGCTCGATGGCGTCAATTTACGATGCTTGCCAAGGCTCGCATCGTAACCTGCGCCACTCGCATTTTTTAACCCTTCTTATAAAACTGTTGCATAAAATACTATTAAGACTTCTACTTTATACCACTTATAGAATATACAAGTCCACTTGTAAACACTAAACTCGGCTTCGTCTTTACAATGCGCTAAATTCGTTTCAGCTCAGCTGCTTTCGTAACTCGACTAAGCTCACGTAACCAACACAAAGCTAGCACTAGCACACACGATAATTACTAGGAAAGTTACACATTGAAATTTTTTCTAAAGCACATCTTTAAAGAAATTCGCGCCCTCATTTAAAATAAGTTGATTATTTTCACGAAAATGAAGAACAAAATTAGAATTTCCTTTCATTAAAGTTTTTTTTTATAAAACTTTAAATTATTTTAAATATAGTAGCAGGCTACACATGGTGTTGTTCGCATGCTCAAAGTGACCAGTAACAAATTTCGGGATCTTTTAAAATAAGTTTTATGCATTCAGTAGGTGTACTAATTTATAAGTCTCTTTCCAACAAAAGGGGCCACTATAACGGAATAACATCACAAATCAAGATTTTTGTGACTTATATGAGTATACTAGCTGAAGCTAATCAGTACGTTTGCATTGCCTAGACATATTTTTCTAACGCAAACGTAATCATTCAAATCAGATAGTCAATGCTATGTATTATAATAAACACGTGTATTCCTAAACTTCGGCTGCAAGCACTGTTGCCGGTTGTCGCAGGTGTATCTGTATATTACATAACCCTTCGTGACTTGACCTGTTGAGCCTGTCAAACTATGACAAGAGCTGTCAAAATATTTGCTCTAAAGTCACGTGGTCAAAACATTTGACAGCTATTTTAAAACTACCGAATCGTTCATGCGGAATAACATAAAAAAAAACAGTAGATTAGTTGTGTAATCAATAAGTAGCATAGCTTTGATTTGTTTGATCTTAAAAAATATACTATTCTGAAAATAAAAATAAATATTTTCCATATTTTTTTGTATGAAATAATTATTTAAGTATACATCGATATTTATGATTTATATTTTTAATTTAAAGCAAATTTTAAAACCACCAATAAACATAGCCTATGAGACGGGATCGATTCCCCACAGGGGGTTGAAGTTGAAAACTGAAAGGTATGATGTAAGGTACGATTGGAATAGAACCACTGGTTTCTAAATTAAATAACTATGTCATTTCTTAATCAATTGCAGTATTTACACTTAGGTACGATAAGTAGATAACTGCATCAATTTCCTGAAACGACATTACCTACGCGTAACTTAGACCTTGAAAAAACAGTTTGATTTGACGGAAAAACATTACCAAGCCCTGACACGTGCTTAACAGCAATATTAGAAAATAGTTGAGGGAAATTTGAGCACTAAACTAATAATAATAAAGTAAGTTATCAATTGAATACTATCAGCAGTCGACATGCTTCGTTATCATAGTGTGTAAGTTTGCATAATGTTTTGATTTTACGTCGTACAGACGCGTATAGGTAGTCTGAGTGCCGAATAATCTATTTAGACTCTACTCCGGTAAAATAGAGGCCAAAATAGCGTGCTATAGTGCATAATACTTTAACAGTGAGCGTGGAAAAATCACTGAAGTAGCGTGCGCTCATAAAATTTGCGATAACAAAAGACGTTAAAAACCAACTTGTAAACTGGACACGCGTAACATTTAAACGTTAAATAACTATAGTCGCGTTGAAACAACATAATGGAGATTTATTTCATGTTTCCCGCTTAAAAACAGCTCACATTGAATGAGATTACTAATTACTGCAATGAACGTTGACGAAGCGAAAGAAGTTTGCAAGCATTGAAGCAAGTGGAGAACCATAGTCTCTGCTTGCCTTATGGGGAACATATATAGGCATGATAACACTGTTTGAACTTATGTTACTGCTAGTGTAGTGTAGTGTTATCGAAAGTATCGTTAGACTATCGATATTTTATACTATTACATCGCTGCAATATTTTAGTCTAGTGGCGTCGCCATTTGAAATAAATCTGCAATAAATACATCTGTTTTCTCTGTTCTAAAAATCTGCATCATCAATCATCATGCATCAAGACATCATCCATATCTAAGAGCTTTGCTCTTGTCGGTGGAGGGTGGAGTACCTATAAATTTTCTTTCAATAGTCTCTCTACCATCCACTTTGTTTTACTTTGCTGTAAGACACGACGTTCATCTTCTCCTTTATTTGTTTCATGTACCTAAGTACCTATACCTCGGTCTTCTTCGTCTACTTTTTATCGGAAAGTAGTAGAAAGCCAGAAGGAGGGTTATCTTTTTCGAGAGTATGGTATGAATAATTGTTTGGCACGCTCTGCGACCCGAAAGGCTCGATGGATTTAAGCTTGAGAGGTATCATTATTAGATTCTTCTTAATCCTGAGAGTGACACTGGGTGTATAAAAAGGCAGTCGGGTTTTTTTTTTTTAATAATGACTTGTTCTTTCTATCTCTGCATCATATAACACACAGTAAATAGGTATTTAAATATATTTGTTTAGAAAATATAGACCAAGTATTATTTTATTATTAATATCGACAAAGCCAAAATCTATTATATATTAATTAACCTACAACGACGTTATAAATTCAAACTAGTTTTGTCTAACTGCGATAAACATGGCTGATCGTCATTGAGTCAATTTATGAGTCGCGATCGCGACCATTGGTCGCAAGTCACAACGTTTTGATGTCCACCGCACCTCGACATGAGTCATACCTTGAACCGAATATTTCCAAATATTATGACCTCATACGGTCACATTGAAATTTCAAGAACTATTACATCGCGGAGGTAACGTCGTCTTGTGTTTGCTTTATTTTTACGCGCGTAATATAATCTTTTGTTATCTAGCGTGATTTTCCTTTTGGATTGTTTGCCAATTTATTCGAATGCGACATCATGTGACTCATTATTTAAAATTACCTGTTTATGATTTTGATACAGACAGTATTCTTTTTTTTCGTTCATACTATCTCATAATTTTGTCGAAATATTACTTCAGACCGCGTAATTTTTTGACGAGATTAATTTAAGACCACTTGCTATTATAAAGAAACATGCGATTTAGACAATGAGGGTATGAGACGAGTTTCTACATAAACTATTTGTGTTTAAGACCATTCGATATTAACTCTTTTTAAACGTATAGAAAACGGGAGATGGCGAGACGTCATAGAAGCTTCATGAGGGAATGGCAGCAGGCTGCAATGGACAGGGATTAGTGAAAAAAGTGAGGCCTTTGTCCAGCAGTGGGACCCGAAAACAGGCTAATGAAAAAACATAAATTTATAAGGTGTTGTAATAGGTATCTATCCAAGAAATCTTTACGGAAGTTGTAATATTTTCCAAAATACTGTACATAGGTACTTATGCGTAAAATTAGTATTGATAAAAAGAAATTTTAAAACAAATACTTGCTTAAAAAAAGCGGCCAAGTTATAGTCGGACTGGCCCATGAAGGGTTCCGTAGCAGCAAGTAACATAATATAAAAGTTTTTGTAGTTCGTTGTAACTTTGATCGATGTTTTAATAAACGTATTATAAAAAACTACTTACTAGCTCTCATTTAAACCAATTTTTGGTGGAAGTTTGCATGGTAATGTACATCATAATTTTTTTTTAGTTTTATCATTCTCTTATTTAAAACAAGTTACAGGGGGGGCACATTCTACCACTTTGGAAGTGTCTCCCGCGCAAACTATTCAGTTTAGAAAAAAATGATTTTAGAAACCTCAATATTATTTTTGAAGACCTATCCATAGATATCAACACATAAGGTTTTGTGAAAAAAAAATTTTACTTCGAGTTCTAAATAAAGGGAACCCCCAAAATTTATTGTTTTTTTCTAGTTTTCTGTAAAAATCTTAATGTGGTTCACAGAATACATTTACTTACCAAGTTTCAACAGTATAGTTCTTATAGTTTCAGAAAAAAGTGGCTGTAACATACGGACGGACAGACAGACATGACGAATCCATAAGGGTTCCGTTTTTTGCCATTTGGCTACGGAACCCTAAAAACCGTCTTTGCCTTTACATACATACATACTTATTCATTATAACTATCACGTCTTTATTCCTAACAAGAATTACTGATTCCCAACAACTTTATTGATGTTATTATAAGTACAAGTGATTGATATTCCAAACTACCAGCAGCCTTAGTATGATATTTTATCTGAGATGTCTTTACGTATCTTCCCTCTGTAACGACAAGATAAAATTCATGAAGGGACACGTAGTAAAATGAGTCGTCACACGCAGGCAGGTTTTTAACAGTGTTTCTAATGTCTGCTAAGAAATAATAATAATTTTAAATTAAAACACGCGTTTTGTAAAACAATCACCATATATAAAAGAATGATATAAGTATGTAATAATTCCTAGAAAAAATATTGCAACCAAAGAGTAAGTATTTAAAATTATTAAAATAAAATGTTATAAAAATGAATGTGCAACGGAACGTTTCAACTCATGTCGTACAACCAACATAAAGGAAAATACCACCGCCGAGTACGTATGCATTCACCGCCGCCGGAGTGGTTGTAGGATGCATCAAAAGATGGCGCTATAGTTTCGTAATTAAATATATTTCTAAGTTTGTAAACTTCAATAAATAATACATTGTTTAAAGAATGTCCGCCTACATTTACATATGTAAATATACATTTAATATTAGTTCAATGGAATAACTGTTTAAAATACGATTAAAAATGGTTTAATTGAGTCTTATGTGGGTTTAATAAATCGGCGACAAATTTACATAATTTCACGTTGCCAACCGTCGATATGTCCTCTTTGACCTGTCAAAACCATGCTCGCACGGGAGTTAGGCATGAGATAAAATACGTTTTATGAATGAAAGTTATTTTGTCGCTCAATTTTGTCTATGTTTGTTGCGGTAAATTACGCGAAATGCGACAAATTTGAAGGATAAAATTTGTCGCCCTAACCATACTTACCTCGCAGGAATTACTTATATCTCTAAAGATAAAATAAGAGTAAGTATAATGATATAAATAAACACTAGCGTTTAACATAAGCTGCGACCAAAGTACAACACGGTAATGATTTTTTTTTTTCACTTATTAACATTTAATGTAAATTTATACGATCATGACACGATCTCGACGCGAAGTCGGCATTAATCAAAAGTAACTCTTGTCTTGTAATTATTCACATTAAACTCTGTACTTTAGCCATTATTAAACTTAATGCTTCTTCTCTCCTTGCTTCTATGCTGGTCTAGGAAAAGAAAAGAAAACAAAGAATTTGCCAATCAGCTGCTTCTCCTCCCAAACAGATGGTAGAAGCCAATGTTACCGAGCCAATCCATCTTCAAGCCCTTCGCAAGCGCTAAACGTTGCCTTTGGGTTTTAAAGCCCTGGGCTCTGTCCGCCCCGGGATGAAGACGTGTTGGTTTTATATTTCTCTCCTTGTAGTTCAAGGGCTTTTTGGTCGATGGGTTTAAAAGAAGAAGCCTCCATGCATCTGTTCTCTCTATCAACTTTTTTTATTTTATCGTTAGAAAGGATCTCTCTTCTTAGACGCTTTCCTATTTTAATGGTAAAAATCCGTCATAGAATTTTTTTACTAGCTTTCTTTTTATTCTTCCTTCTACCATTGTCATGCCTTATGAAGTATCTATCATTTTCTCCTCTTTTTAACCGACTTCCAAAAAGGAGTAGATTATCAAATCGTCGCCATCTTTTTTTTATGTATCTATGCTAGCCGATTATTCGAAGACGCCTGAATCGATTTGGAAAATTATTATTACTGTCCTGGGTCTTGGATGTTTATCTATATATGTATATAAAATATAGAATCGTTGAGTTAGTATCCCATAACACAGTCTCGAACTTACTTTGGGGCTAGCTCAACCAGTGTTATTTGTCCCTATAAATGTATTTATTTATTTAAAATACTTATGTTCTAATGAAGAAGTACTAAACAGAGCGAGCGAGTATGAGTGGTGTCGTACCAAGACGTCAAAAGGCTGGCTGAGGACAGACAAGAATGGAAGAAACCCCACCGACAAGAGCGTCGCTCTTAAATTTAAATGAATGAATGTTCTACTATCAAAGGAACTAAAATGCCAGCAGTACCTAACCTAGGTCTAAATCCACTTTATATGGAATGTTTTAATCGCCTTAACGTGATAGGTAGGCAGTGACCGGCGACTTGGTGACCCTATCGTTCAGCGAACGTCGACTATCAAAACCACCATTCACTACCAACTAAAATTATCCACTTTTGACAGATTCTTTAGTTATACTTAAGTATATTTTTCTAAAAACCAGTAATTTTTTTATTTTTTATTCCAGTCTGATCCACCGTCCAGGGTATCAGAAATAGTAATTAAATATTGTATTCTGGTTAGATACCAAAACATATATTTTTGGTACAGTCAGTAACAAAATATTTGTACAGTTACCAACTACTGAAAAATATTTTTTGGTTTATCTTTAGTAACATATTGACATTTTGTTTTTAAGCCTGATTTTTTATGTTATTGTACCATAATATATGTGATAACTTGATAAGTGATATCTGAAATAATTGTCTTAAGAAGGTTTTTTTTTTGTTGTTAAGTATTTGATTTTTAATTGGTTAATTATTTACAATTTTATTTCATTTTATAGCTAAATCAAAGGTGCTTAATAATTATTTGTAATTGATTATAACTAATAAAACTGATTACTTTTTCATCAACTGTTTTCCTCTTTACGGACTTACCCATGAAAAAAAAGGTAAGAGATCAGACCAGACTAATCAATTTTATAGAGGATCCGACCGAAAAAAATTTGGCACGGTAGGTATTCACTTTTGTATGGAGGTGAAGATTTTTTTACGATTTCAGGGATGGTCCGATAGTAAAAGCTGTTTACATTGATTTGTAAGTTCACTCCCTTTCGACATGATACCCCCTTTCCGTAACACATTGAATAATACGGTATTTTAATAACTTAATATAAGTATTTTTAAGGCTTCTCAATCCTTTTTCTTTACGTTGTATATATCGGGAATAACAGCTGCAATATTAATTTTTACTCTTATCAACTTCATCAATCAAACCAAGTGTACCTATTTATACAATTTAAAGCACGTAACGTCAGCATCGGCGCATGTGATTCCGGCTGTGTTTACACATACTTGACAATAACAATTGACGCGACGACCTAGCTTATGCACATGCCCACACGGGCGTGACAAGGATGCAGCTATATGCAAGCCATCATCAGATAGCGTGGTACAGTACAACATACCTAAGCATGAAGCGATGGTGGCCAAGCTGTTAGGTAAGTCATTGGCTGTGCGCCAGTGAGCTACAGGTTCGATTCTCAGTAGATAGTTTCTTGTACCTCAAAGTTTGTAATCACGTATTCTATTTTATTTTCTATTTTTAGCCTATACTGTCCCACTGTAGGGCACTGGTCATATTTAACTAACACCACCTTGCTTCCGGTGAAGTAAAACATCGGGAGGAAATTTGCACACTTGTTACTATTCCTCCTACTATTATATATATATATATTATATATATATATATATATATATATATATATATATATATATATATATATATATATATATATATATATATATATATATATATATATAGGAAATTTGCACACTTGTTACTATTCCTCCTACTATTATATATATATATATATATTATATATATATATATATATATATATATATATATATATATATATATAATATATATATATATATAATAGTAGGAGGAATAGTAACAACTGTGCAAATTTCCTCCCGATGTATATATATATATATATATATATATGTATATATATATATATATATATATATATATACAAGACGACCTCCGTGGCGTAGTGGTCACCATGCTAGTCCGCCACCCAGAGGTTCTGGGTTCGATCCCCGGTCAGGGCAAGTTGGAAAATGGCCTTTTTCAAATTGTCCTGGGACTTGGATGTTTATCTATATATGTATTTGTTGTATAATATAGTATCGCTAAGTTAGTATCCCTAAACACAAGTCTCGAACTTAAATTGGGGCTAGCTCAATCAGTGTAATTTGTTCCTATATATTTATTATTATTTATATTGTTACGATAGTAAATAATTAGTTACCCCCTATTAATAAATAAAAAAATACAAACGTTGGCTAAACCTATTTTTGTTAAAATATGTTCTTTCTATTTTAAATAATGAAAAGAGGGAAAAGAACAAAACATGTTTTAACTAAAATAGGTTTAGCAAACGGTAGTTAACTTTTAAAAATAAGAGGGTAAGATGTGTAAAGTGGAGAAGGCAATGTGCGTCTCTTTCATACACCGACACCAACAAGAGCCTGACTCATAAATTAAGGTATAGTCAATTGACGCCAAGCAGCGAAAATATTCGTCTTTATCTAATGAGCATATTTTTGTTCTGCTTGGCGTCGAAACTTTTGGTCCGTGGGGCCCAAGTACTAAAAACAATATTAAAAAAATAACCTCTTGGCTTGTTGTTGTCGGCGACGCCGCTGGTGACAAAGAGCTGGCTCATTTCTCGCGCAGAGGATTGCATCAGCGCGGGAATACAGTCAGTGTTCTTGACACCAAGCCACATGAAGCGCACTTAGATTTTTTAATTTAGTTAATTTTAGATTTTAATTTTAAACATTATACCTGTGTATATGTAGAAAAATATAAATAGTTTTATTCATTAAAAAAGCCCGATGAAGTATTAATAAATTTTCCTAAAATGTTTTCAGTTTCTCAAAGAAATGTTTCACCTCTATGCTGTGGTTCCACTGACCAGACAATATGTACCAAAAAGTTTTTTTTTTAATATCCTAGCAATGTTTTTATATATTTAGATAAGTTTATTACATTGATGGAGTGAGTCGCTTTTCAAGTATGCATCGACCATACATTTACTCCTAAGTAAAGAATTAAAAAATACGTGCTTATGAAAATTTATCTTTTCTTTAAATGCGTAATCTTTCTTATAAAATATAGCTAGCATAATAATTACAACTGCATTATTTTTTACTGCTGGAGTTCCACCTGTTTGGATGCAGCTTACAACACCTACTGACGTGCTTTATGCAATTATTTTAGTTTTACAGAGGCATGATTGAAACCTACGCCTGAATCGAATACCTTTATCAATTAAACATGAAACCAAAAGATTAAGAAACCATACTAAGTATTTTTTTTTTTATTTAAATTGAACTATTTCAAGCGAGATTTTTCATACACAAATCATAACAAAGTCATAAATACTTATAAGGGTATTTGACCGATTTTGACCTAAGTGTAATGTTTTTAACCATCTTCATTCCGAAATCAAAATCAATGAGCGCGTCATGTGCAGAATCAAAATTATCTGCTTAGGTGTCAAGGTGACTTATATTGAATGTCAATGCAAAATGGACAATGGGCCAATTACCTCATGAAGACAATGGATGAGCTGAACGCAGGATAGCCTGAAAAGGGTCTTATATCGAGGGACTCATATTTGACCTAGAGAAATATTTATATCGATCAACCGATAAATTTTGCCATCGATACATTGAGTCTAGATCCACAATCTATGTACTAAAATATATTTTAAAAGATCCCTGGCTCCAAAGTAACACGGAGGTGTTACTTCGGAGCCAGGGATCGATGAGGATTGTCGCGAATACGCTTTATGAGAGAGAGAGAGTCAATTAGCTACAAAGTACGTACTTGCAGAAAAACAGCAGCTTTACATTTTCTTGACACCGCACTTGCTTAATTTCAGAAAAAAACTGGGTAGTCTTAAATTAAGAGTGAAATAAAAATCATTTAGGTATTTTACACTCACAATCTAAGTACATGGTGTGGTGCAATACAATCACACACACACACACACATCATGTGTGTGTGTGTGTGTTTTTGTTACTTCTTCACGCGTAAACGGCAAGACCAATTTTGATAAAATTTGGTATGCAGGAAGCTGACACTCTGGATTAACAAATAGGCTACTTTTTATCGGAAGGGCGCAGCTAGTTATATATAAATTAAAAATAACGAATATAGTACCCGATGAAAGTCAAAATAAAGTAAGTGAAGGAAAATATAATGCCTTCTATCAATTGAGATAAACTTTTTTAAAATAATTAATTAGATTTTAAATTCAATGTATTTGAACACTTAGTTTTTCTTTAGATGTGTATGACACATGAAGACAAACGGAAACTTCTAAGAAGTTAAGACATAGAGGTCATACTTTTCGGCTAACGTGGACATTAAAAGAATCTTGTATCCGGCTGTGGGCGGGATGCAGCTACAATGATGATGATGGTGACAAATATGAGATGTCTGAAGGATAAAATAACTTTAGAGTAGGTTCACTTTTGAAGCACTGAGCAATTTGTAAACCTAGAATATAAAATCACTAACAACCTAAAGAAACGACGAGATGCGTAAAAAACCCTTCCGACAATAAGAACTCGGAAGATGCGGCATGAATAGTATTATATCACTAAAGTTGAAACAATCTAATGACAGAAAATAATTTTCACTCTATTCGCAAAAAAAATGCTCACGTTCATCAAACAAACTAATACAATATAACTACAGCTCCTAATCTCAAACAGCAATAAGTATGCCCTAGCTTAACACGTGCCGCGTGTTTGTCTCGAGGAGCATACGTAATCCATATTTAGAAATGTTGGCTTCCGATTGCTCCTCGACCCCAACGCCATACAAGTGTTGGGATGAAGGAGCGTGTGTACTAATGTACACACGCTTACACCGCCTCACCAGCCTTCTCTATCAGCGTTTTCTGGGACTATACTTTCTTTTAAAATAATACAACAGAAAACATTGGCTTGATCAACAGCTTGACGAACACGTAGCTTCTTTACAGCCCATATTAGACTATCTGCTGGTCTAAACGCGTCTTACAATAAAAGGTTTACCCATAATAACCATGGTGGGATGGTTGGTTGGTGATCGCAGTAGATTGGTACGTACAGAGGACGCTGTTGCCAACTCTCCCTTAGTCGGCTCTCACGTCACGACACATGTGGAAGAGATGGGGTTGTGATAAATAATAAATTATATTCTACTCTGCTGACGTCACTACACGGCCACTTACACGGAACTACATGTATATCGTACATCTTTTGTAGTTAAGCCCCAGTTCAATCGAAGAGCAAGCAAATGCAAATACACCAGATTTCTGGATTGCGTGGACGCATTGACAAATTATTTCCCTGATGATCAAGGCTCAGAAGATGTCGCCGATGCACGTGTTTACAGTACTTATCCACGATGACGGAAGCCAAAGCAAATAACATCATTATCCGGTAGGTATGTGTTGTGAACGACATTCATTCATAACCATTGTTATGGATTGCGTGCTTCGTTCAATGTCGCTCAAAGTACGTTTTATTGTTTTGGATACTTTTGGTTCACTTGTAGGCAAGATGAGTGACACTATGTTTGTTTTACAGACAACTTAATATTTTATAGTGATAAAAATACCAGAGTAGTGTTGCCTGCAAGTGTACAAGCGCCAATGCGGTCGGTCGTAAAACCACAAACAAATAATAAATATAATACAGTAGTTTAAAAATTGTTCCGGCTTTTTCTTCTCCACTTTATACAGTCTTCATAATCCTTGGGCGACCAGACCAGTGACATGTATGTTACAATCGTTAGACAACAATAAACCAGGAAGCGCGTCTCGGGCTTCGAAGCAGCATACCCGTGGATGCAACCGAGAATGCACTAACACGAATAGTAAAAGTTACAACTAATACTAGGTACTCGGAATTGTTTAAGTATTAACTGTATTTACAATGCACACGAGCTTTTTAAAAACCGTATGATAATTTATTGCATTGTCAAACTAAAACTGTGTATTGAACCGTAACCAGTCATTTTATATCTTATTTATTCATCATTTGTCTCAGGCAACGCAGGTTCATGTACTTATAATATTGTCATTGTGATATCAACAACAAAAACATTTACTTTATGTGAGTGCTTATTTACTTAGCACGGGGGAAGTCCCAGTTCAGCAACCAACCAAATGGTCTTTGGTTACTCTTCCGTGGTTATTGCTACAATGTTGTCATAACATGGTTATTTGTACTCACATATATGCCCATATTTACCAAGAGCAACATTTTACCTATGTAAAACGAAAACAGTGTGGAAGAAAGGCTCTATACCTACTACGAACATTACATGTACTTTTAATTCCATTTAAAATACTGAATCAAAAAGTAAAACTAAGCCTTTATGAGTCTGTAACCTCGTATATCAGAAGTACGAGCAGTAGCAACTCCCAATAGGTTATTTTTTTGATAAAAAATTAACGTTTGACCAGGATAACGAATACTATCTAATGTAAAGCACGGTACTCAAGAAAATTTTAAAAGAGCAAAGACATTCCCTCTTCCTTATGTTGATATCAACAATGCTGTAGGTACAGGTGTTAGTATTTTTTGTACGCAAATGCAGTTTTGTTTTCTTTTATCCAATAGGATAGTTCTGCATTTTAATGAAGAAATAGAAAATGTGAACACATAGTTTTAAAGAGAAACTGTGATCCACTTTTGATGCAGTTGAAACAGCATTACTCGCGGCAGTGGCGCGTAAGTCGACACCGCTACTTGTCCGCACTATGCAAATGGAGATAATACGCGCACTAGCTAAGTGACCGGGTTGCGCTTCGTACTCCAGCACAATGAGGTTAATATCCGCCCAAGTTGAGAATAAAAACGGAGTCACCGCTGCGCAGAGCGTGAAACCAGCAATGTAATTTAGTCGGGTTTGATCAGAAATCGCGCGCATGTGCACGGAGCGAATGGGGTAACCTCACCCACATTCCTGCCTTCCGGAATTTCACTCACGTTGACAGACGCAATGTGATACAATGATCGTGTTGGGGCCGAAATCGGTCGTTCACCAATTTAATGGGTAAAGCTCAGCCGCTAGGTTTGCTCTTGAGTCACTTTAATGTAATTACTCTCAGCTAGTTGAGGGCTCACGGGTCACTCTTTAGGGTACTTTACATTGAATTGAGCAGTCACAAGGAGAATGCGTGAACTTAAATGGGTTTACCGCCATTTTAGATTTAAGTAGCTAACTGTAAGTTATCCAGCGGAAATCTAGGCTCGTGGAAATAAGTCGTAAAAGTTAAGATGTAGGTACTCATTCGTACACACGTACATATTGCGTAAATCTTTGTTATTTTTAACGATTACTTGTTATAGCGTCAGCTAGTTACTTTAAGAATTAATTTTATTTGATACGTAAGTACATATCCAGCTACAAAGCTTGGACACATCGTTTTAAATAATCGGCTAAGTGCGAGTCGGACTCGTGCACGAAACGTTCCGTACCATTATCTATAAACAGTCGTTTGTTGTTTGGGAGCCCCCTTAAATAATGATTTTATACTGTTTTTAGTATTTGTTGTTATAACAACAAATACTAAAAACAGTATAAAATCATTATTTTAATACATAATCTATGAAACTTTTCAACTTTCTAGTTATTACGGGCTATCATGAGGTACAGCCTGGATAATAAGCAGGACGGAGAGACGGACAGACAGACAGCGAAGTCTTAGTAATAGGGTCCCGTTTTTACTCTTTGGATACGGAACCCTACAAAATCATGTGAAGCCAATATAGGAAGATGAAAAGTCATGTTTGTAGTCAAACCGGCTAAGTAGCCTTTATGCCCTATCTCTTAGTCAAACAGTACAGTTACTTATAGAAATATAATATATTCCTTACTAACTAACAGTACTGTACTTGTTTAGACTGGAACCGCAACGGACCGGCTAAACATAACTAGACGGTTAGAAGTCTAAATGAATTTTCCATAATAATACGTGAAGATAGGTACGTAAAATATCAGAAACTGCATTCTAAGAATGAAAGACTACGTGCAAAAACGTGCTATGTGTGTCGCCTGAGCTAATTTAACGTGTGATAACAAAAATACCATAGAAGACATTATCGCAATCATTCGGAGATATCGTGAAATCGTGACGCTACAACTTTTCTTTATCACGACAGTAAAATGTTATTTTACGTTGAACTCGCGATAATCAAATACAAATTCCATTGTCAAATTAAAAACATAACAGTCGGTAGATATATATTTACAAACAAAGATTAAATAAATTCGTCTTGAGGTCGAAAACAGACGACGCCAACATGAAAGTTGATAAAAAGATAATGTCATTCTAATTAATTGTGTGCCAGGGTCAATAGTCTTTACGCTGATACTTTTAACCTAATGACCTCCAAACAGACCTGAAAACTTGCATATTCAGAGCTTACGCATGCAAAAGAACCTGCTGATATATAAAACAGATATCTAACCCTCACACACACATCGCAACGTCGTGTCTTGATGAGAAAAATAAAATGAGACATCATTGTCGTGGAGTATTTAAGCATCTGTAGGTTTTGGTGTATGGGTGTGTATGGGTTGAAACAAAGAATTGCCAATTATTCCACCTGCCCCCGCCGCAGCTGGCCCGGCTGCTCTTTTTATTTATTTCAACGTCGGTGATATTTTTATTGTTCGCCTTCGACTGAATGTTACACTAATGAAATGCAGCGGCGGCGTATGCGCTTTTAAACGAGTGGTGATAAAAAGCGCGCTTTCTTTACTAGATGCACAGGCCCATGATTATAGAGCGGCTAGGGCTTGTTATGCGTTTTTGTATAAGTTTGTTACAATGTTTCATTTTATATTTAACTCAATGTTTTACTGTTTAATTAAAAAAACTAATAAAATATATTTCAATTAATTTTGTTTTATTTACAAACACAACAACAAAAAAATAATAAATTAATACAATTACAATAACTTTAGTGTCATCATCACGCATACAATACTGTAATTACGTAGAATGTATTTTTAAACAATTATTATAAATCTCACGTCAGATTTCTTTTCCTCCGTCTTTACTTGCAAACTGCGCTCAAAAGTTGCATTTCACAATAAAATTATCTTAATGGCATCAACATGCATCAAGTTAAGTACATCAATAAAATCTCATCCGAAATCGCCCGTATAACACAAAATGTAAAAAAAATCGGGCGAGGAGACGGACACGATGCGTCGACATGGTTCGTCGACCCCGTCGATATTTCTCGAAATTCACCGCGGAATCCACGCTCTTTTCGCTTTTTAATTGTAAGCAACCAGCTACCCAGCGACAAGGTGATACGTTTCAAGTGAAAAATGTACAGCCGTAGCCTGCACTGGAATTACTGTAACGGAACGTACGAATTAAGATTTACAAGGAAATGCGCGACAAATTCAACAGAGCGCTTTTTTGGATTATCTTTATCTGATTCTGACTTGCTTGACCAAAACTGTACATAGACTAGAAATAAAATGTTAACACAGAAAAGTTGAACGCAGTTGCTCTAATACGTCAGCTACTAGTTTCACCGTTATAACCTCTTTTTAGATCTACTTCAATAAAAACACCAGAAATGAATTAAAAACAATAGAAAGATGGTTTCTTAAAATATTTTTAATGTTGCATAGTGCGGAAGCTTTGATTTTCACGCTATAAACCAAACAATGGACTCTCAATCCAATAACGGAATAGTACATGCGGAATCGCTGCGAATTTAATGATGTTTCTCACTATTCATACCTTTTTGTTTCTGTCGATATTTTATAAATTTTAACCTCTGATTCAAAGTCTTTTAAGATTTACAACCATTTATATCTATGTGTGCGTGCATAAGTAAGTGCATCTGACGTAATTGCTCTAAAACGGGTGGTCTAAATCAGATGCCCGATTCCAGTTAAAACATACGTAGCATACGTGGTTTGGGTTTGATGGCATGTATGAGCAGTAATTCAAATACACCCGTGACTTTTTGGGACAACCTACGTACACTACTGAACAGAAGGCCTCCCGCCTGGCAGGCGAGTTGGTGATCGCAGTTGTTAGTATACTCTTTGCAAAGAGAACGCTGCTGCCCGGTCTCTGTCGCTGACAAACGTGGGACAGGAAAAGTATGGTGACAAATCCTATTCTACCGTCACCATACGACCATAGCCGTGATTGAGCGTCAGATACACATTTATAATCGAGGATTAAAAATTTTTTTTGTTAATATTGCTCTCACATCATGACGGATTTGAACGAGACCACGTATGGTATTTAGTATAACTGGCACACGCCCAACACGATCTGAATAAATAGAGCATGAGTAGGTAGATTAGTTATTATGACACGTGACTATGTTGAACATTCGCACATTTGACTCTTGATTCTTATCACGTAGGCAATGTATCAATTTTTCACTTTTGACTATTTTTACGTGGATAAAGATTTGGTTAGATAGCCAGTCCAGGTCCGTATGTTTGCTTGTTTTAGTTTTTGGTCGTGTGTTCATTTCCTCAATCTATAGTTTCAAACAAATATGTTACAAATTAGTAATCTTAGCCTATGATTGATGGGGAATCCACCAAAATAATTTTTAAAAAATGTTGCACTATTGTATATTTACGATAAAATTAGTCTACACTACAAAATACATTTTGCAATTGGCTTAGTTATATGATCTTGTGTAGCAAAACAAATACGAGAATATTAAGGCGACGACTTGTGGTTATTTTTAGCCATAAAATTACGCAAATGCACAATCGTCAACGCGACGGCAAGGTGCGATGCGGTGAGCGATACGCAGCGGGCGGCGAGATCAGGCGTCAGGGCTGATCCTGCAAAAAATACATCGAAATTACAATTTACAGGAAAAAATTCAAAGCATTTGAACATTCATCATTGAAACATTTTTAACACAATTTTTACCATATTTATATTAGTCCTTGTTCAAATACTTCCTGTATTTGAACAAGGACTAAATATGTCAACAAAATGTTTTACCTTATGAAAACTATATCTAAATGAGTGGTTAGCTACCCGAGTAGCGAGTAGGAAGTGAGCGTAGAACCACATTTATAAATACTTACAAGAGGTGCGACCCTAAGTAACGAACACTCGATGATGTTTAGTCGATTATAATTAGCCGTGCTCCCGACTCGACGACGTGTGGTGCAAGTTACTAGCGGTAGCGATAACCTGAAAGAAACTACTAATCTCAATAATCAGTTGAAAATCAATCTTAATAATTACCTAACTGATGCCAAATTCTTCCTCAGATAAGAATTCTATGAAAACTGTTAACTTTGCTGAGATGATGGATGACACATATGCTAACTAGAGTAGCCTTAAAGTTTGCTATAAAAACTACTGAACTCCAGAGGCTAAAATTTCGAGATGCAGCGGATGCATTTTCATCTAAAACACTTAAAAACATTATTTATCTAAACCATTTCTTTCACTCAGGTGGAATGTCTAAATAAATACATTATTTCAATATTATTAATTTCGCTTAGAATTTGTGTCTGTTCCGATAAGACTAAATGCAACAGCAAGTATTAACTATACGACACGACAACACAGATCTAACTTTACACACACACACGGTACGCTATGCTAACATGTGTTTGTAAAAATGTAAGTAAAATAAAAAATATGCATGTAAAAACGCACTGTAAGTAGTTATTGCCACATATGAATGGTCTATTTCTGAGTCCATCACTCTTGCCTCGGTCCTGCCGGGTGATAGCATGGTTGCCACGCGCGTGGGGCAGATGTTCTCCGACGTACCTGCATACGGCCCGACCGTTTGTCTTTGAGATGCTTTTAGTATCGCATAATGCATGATTGCAATAGACATGAGTAATCCAAGGTATGATTTTGACCGTTTGATTTAGTTTGCGTATCAAATACTTTCTTCAAACTTTTATTCTAATTTAAAATTAAAACTATCAACGCGCCCCTACTGTTACCTCATCTAACCTTGAGATGATTTAAGTATCGCAGAAATTTACAGCAATGATAAACGTTATAAAATTAAAAAAGAAACGAGGATTTATCCCTGAAAGATATAATGATGCTGAGCAGTGCACACAATACCGTGCAGCAATTGTAAACGAGGAAAAAATTAAAGCTTAACAACAAATTGATTTTAAGTCCTTAATTTATCGAGTTTTATCAATGCTATCAGTATGACGTCTGGTAACTGGCTAAACAAATAAATCATAATAAAAAAATACATACTTTTCTGATTAATTCTTTCAATTTCTTTATACAAATAATGGAACAATTTTAATGTGAGTTTGGTCTTCTTTCAGTGTAATGCGCAATAGGTTTCAACTTGTTATATAATCTTATGCCTAGTGAAAAGTACGAACAAAATTTAAAAAAATCTATTTATTAGGTTATAATATATAAAAAAAGAAGTAAAACTATTTACTAAATATATACAGGGCCAATGAAAAATGCACGTATACTTCCGTACAAGTAAAAATGTAGATTCTACTTTTAACTACGGAACCACTCACGGCCTGAGTCAGTGTGAAATAATAGGGAATCGGTACTATATTTAGTACATTAGTACTATGAATAGGCTCGCCCACGAAGCGGGGCTGTGTAAATCAACGCTCTCCTAATGTATAGCTAACTCGATACACGGCGAACTGAAACAAAAAAGCTAGCTTTCATATTTTATTATTCTTTAATGCAGTTGCCGCCGTTTAAAATCATTGTATGGAACAGTACCTACGTGCGATGATGAGATTCCTTGCAACTGACGACGTGATAATAATTAAAGAATAATGTCCACAGTTTGACATAGGCCTTATAACTAGGTAATTATAAAAACGAATGTAATACATACATGATGAGTTTATATATTAACCAATCAAATTTTTATTTATAATTAAGTATAAATAAAAAACTATTAAAAACTGTTAAATTTTCGTCGTTTGAAAAGCGATAAACACCGGCAGTAAAATTGAGAAACTAGAAGAAACAGCGTTAAGTATAACGAATATTAATGTCACAGATCACCAAAATACATTTAAATAACAACTAGAACATATACTATACAGTCCTTTTACCTTTGACCTAAATGGATAATCCTAAACATCATTCTATTTTTATACTAATGATCGTTGTCAAGGTACGGGCATGTTGTGAAGCGAGCATGTAAATGCCAAGGTTCACTGTGACCGATAATGAGACCAAACACAAAGGCTGTCTTAAAGATTAAGCTGCAAAAACTCCGAGACAATTAATCTTTAATCAAATGAAAGTGATTTAGATGTAAATGTTTAAATGTGGTCCGCCAGGAAAGGGCAGGCAGGAGCAATATGCCGACATATGGGCGTCTCACCGCATTGCGGCAATGTTACTCCTATGTACACATACGTTAACACAAACCACTCGCCACTCGCTTACGCTGTCAATGTATTTATACGCATACATAACTGGTGTTAGCGATTTAGCTATTGAACACGGCGTTTTAACGTACTGTAATTAAAATGATATTCTATACCAACCTCATCAATGAGGTGAGTTAGTGTAAGTGCATTGTTATTTTCAAAGTTAATCACGGGAATATCTTTGCTGACGTTTCAATCGGATTGCACCGAGACCGTGGTTTCAGTCTCAGCCTGACTGAGACTGTTAACATTGAATAATAATGCAACGCGATAGTTTAAAAGTAAGTACCTAGTTAATTATTTTCAGACCAAGTATCCCGGTTAGTATTCCCGGTTGCATCCTCACTTTTAGGCGAATAATGTTAAAAGCGCAAAATGTTAACCGCTCGCAAAATGGTAAAAGAGCAAAATGTTGATAGCGCAAAATGATAAAAGAGCAAAATGGTAAAAGCCCAGAATGGTAAAAATTTCAGTTGTATAGTGTATGAGCTGTCATGATTATATGGTGCATTGTGACTCGCTACTTACAAGTCAAATATAAATAAATAATGAACGGTTTTTGAAAAAAAAAATCTTTCACAATGAAATAATCAACATTCATGATAACATCGAAATCAAATATATATTTTAATAGTTATAATCACAGGTCAGATAACCACAAAATTAAATAAAAATGTTATCATTTCATTTTGAAAGCTTATTTTTTCGAAAAACCATTCACGTTTTATTTATATTTTACTTACTAGTAGCATAGCGAATCACAATTCATCACATAGTCATGGCAGTTATACACTACACAACTGAATTTTTTACCATTGTGCGCTTTTACCATTTGGTCTTTTATCATTTTGCGCTATTAACATTTAGCTTCTTTTACCATTTTGCGAGCGGTTAACATTATGCTCCTAAATGCATCCTCAGCGATAATGCTTCAGAGCCCGAGGTCCGCTACCTTACCTAGGCGATTGACGAGGATACTGGTTTTTACACAGAGCGACCAAGTAGGTTCAGCTATCGAAAAACCACAACAGCAATTTGATTACATACTGTTCTGGATATTTAGTTTCATAATAATCACATCATTACACCTCATATATTTTACCTGTTCAGATAGTAAGATATAAAAGCCTGTGAACACAATTTAAATAAAAATATCAAGTGTTGTTAACCAGTAATTTATTAGGAGCAACCGTGTCACGTGAACCCAAACGGTTTACGCATTGATGATCAAGACACTAGAGGGGAAGACTAAATATTTATTTTACGTTATTCTTGAAATTGTTCTGAGAGAAAAGAAAAAAAACTTTAAGTGTATCAGCTGCTTCTGTTCCTGCGTAAGAGCCTGAGAGAGAGAAAATACGAATCATGTCACTAATAGGCGATGGGGCGAGCAACCTGAATATCACGATTTTTATTCCTTTTCAGGGTTTTGTACCCGAAGGGTAAAAACGGAACCCTATTACTAAGACTCCGCTGCCGCTGTCTGTCCGTCCGTCCGTCCGTCCATCTGTCCGGCTGTATGTCCGTCACCAGGCAGTATCTCATGAACCGTGATAACTTGACAGTCTAAATTTTCACAGATTATATATTTCTGTTGCCGCCATAACAACAAATACTAAAAACAGAATAAAATAAATATTAAAGTGGGGCTCCCATACAACAAACTGGGCTCTGTCTGCTTAAAGCCGCAAAACCTAAAATGCTCTGTCTTTCCCCTTATAGAATAAAATACATGATAGATAATGTAATTCCTAATCAAATGAGCAGAATGCGTTTAAACAGAGCAAGCCGCAGATGAGTTGGACGCGATTGTGAGCGACCGATTGAAGCTCGACGGATGCGTGCGATTATAATTAGGATTGTATTTCTGATTCCGACGAAGCGGTATAGCGGGCAACACTGAATTCCATCTGAGTCATTGTGCCCGTTCTGTAGCCTTTATTTTCGTAAAACACTTAACCCCTCCCGCGTATCATTGTAGCTCGTTACCTCCGCACCGAGCAATTAAATTTTCCTCGCCCAATAAATTCAGGTTATTGTCACTTTGTCACCAACCGGCGTTGATGGAAACTGATGCGTCCCGTATTTTACTGGAGTCTGTTGCGTCAGGCAGGTAGAGGTAATATGATTAATATTAATTATGACGGTTATAAATATAAGGACAATATGTACTATCCAGGAATTAAGTTCAATATATTGTAAGAAGTGCTATCGGTGTGCCTTAAATATTGAAAAATGACAGAGAAAGGTCATTGCAATTATTTACATTTGTTTATAGAAAACATTATTAGTATATGCTGACATAGTATCTTAAAATAAAACAGTCAATTTGTCATAATACGAATGCGTTTATAGTATGAAGAATGTTGTTTTCATGTCTGGCTTTCTCGTCGACGCGACATCGCGCGCGAAGAATGGAAATCATCGCCGCCTGTAAATAATAAATATGGACACGTCTCACGTCAAAGTTGCGATGTGATTTTAAGTCAGCGGCGAAAAGCGGGACTACATTACTTATCACGTTTTGTACCAAAGACAGAACTTAGGGTCAAAGGTCATTAAGAGCGGGAAGAAAAGTAGCTGTTATTTTTTTTTTTTTCTCTCAGACCAACGCGGACTGCATAAATTACAAACTTCCGTGATCTCATTGTAAAAAAAATCCCAGGATTATTACTCATTATTATTACCTACTAGACGAGGAAATGTCACTTGTGTTTGTAAATTACAACCGAGTAGCGGATTATGTAAATTCAAGTACAAACCGTATAAGAGATTGACTTGAGGTTTAGGTCGTGAAATTTTGCAGAACTGCAAACTTTCGACTCTTTTACAACCCCATATCTTCTCTCGATAGGTAACATTTTGACCAATCTGGCTTGTGTCCCTTATCAATATTTAAAATTATTTTGATTTAAGCTACTCGAGTAATCCAAACATACCTACATACAATACAAGCGCCGGATACGCTATTTTGGAAAATAAGTACTAAATCAATTTTTGTAAAATATCGAAGTTCATTACAATATTTATAAATTATCTAAGTTTCTGCTATTTATCTGATAAAACGAAATAAGAACAAAAATTTTACGGCTTCGTTAATTGACGGCCGACATAACTGTTGCGGATTTCCGTAAGCGACGAAGGCCGTACACAAGACACTTATCACTCACTGCTTAGAATGAAAACATTCGCGTCGACACAAATCTGGATCCCCGTGATCCATTTTTGGCAGTTCATAGAAGCGGAATATAATTTATGCCTACTACAGTACTACTACAAATGAAACTAATACATTCGTCAATGTGTGTGTGTGTGTGTGTTTGCCCCTCAACACACTCGACAAGGTGAGAACGGGAAGAGGTGCTAGGACGGGGAACGGGGACGCATATTGCTAGGAGTTTCCGTTCTGTATGTAGGTAATACTTGTATTAATTTTGTGTCTGGTTGCAAAGCAAGGATTTCTATGAAGTACCTACTCATTAACAGCAAGTTTAGTCCATGATACTTGAAACATTCCTCTTTTTGAGACTACTTGAGACTAAACTACGCTGTAAGTAAATGACATGACGTCAACACACAGCAGCGTCAAAAACTAATTAGAAGAAAAATTTACAATTATTCAGTAATAAAACATCCAAAGATAAAACATAAAATAAATAAATTATATTGATTTTGACCGCATGTAGGTAAGTATAAAATTATGTACATATCGTGTTGGTACGTACAGAAATATCATATCATGTTTATTATTAATAGATTACTGAAAAAATTATATATGTATATATATATATATATATATATATATATATATATATATCTTTACCTACTACTTAGTTTTTAGTTTTTACTCATGACTTCGTTCGCACCCCTTCCTAGGGAGTCTTTACTTGAATAAAATGTAACCTATTTACCTCGGTATCAATTACTAAATTTCATGCGAAAACTCACGTCGCGCGTCGTCTTTTCGTTTTGGAGAAAATAACGGACAAACAAACACGCTTTAACATTTATAATATGTCTATAAATTCGGTTAACTAAACAAACGGTAAACATATCGGACACATATCTTCCCATCTACGGCAACAGCCAATATTTGCTAAAAGCATTTGCTAACTGCACCTGTTTTACACCTGTTTACTGCAATAAGAAACAAACTGAAAAGAGTTAATGTCGATTTCATAGGAGTCGTTACGGTCTGTTCTGTTCTGGGAAATAAGATTAAAATACTGATAATGGTAAATATTAGAAAAAGAAAATCTAGAAGAGGGCTAAGGGGAGCCAACTGTGGATTTCATGTGGCTGAAATTATGATGATTTTTTAAAGAAATATTTAAATGATGTTTCAGCTGCCTAACCAATCAAGATCTAAAAATATTTATTAAATACTAATTATCACAAAAACTGTCTTTTCCTATGAGAACCCAAAAGGTCTTTATGATTCTAAAGCTTCTTTACAATAGACGAATGACGGGTATAAACACGTAATCATGAACGTAAAATATCACCATCACAGATTGCGGTTACAGCGTGAAAATGCGCAATATGAGTAAATATTTATTTTGTTTATAAAACTTTATTGTTACAAAGTATAAAAACACTTTTAACAAATGGCGAATGTAATGCTAACAGAGTTTTCTCCTAGTCAACCATAGGGATAAAGGGAATTTTGTGCAGTGCAAAAAGCAAAGTATCTACGTAAACACTATACTATAGATATAAAAGTAAATAAAAACTTGAATGAAAAAATTTCGCTTATTTTGAAAATAATTTAAATAATCACGTGAAAGATCCCTGTGTATTTACGACATGTCCTGGTCTCGTCATGGAGAGTTTATTGGAACCCACGGATACACCCCAATAGCGGAAAATTGCCAATATTCACTACAGATGACAAACAAATCCCTGAAAAGATATATTAAGGGACGCGGTACATAAAGAGACGCGTATAGTCACACCTCAATTTATAAATATGCGCTGGCTTGGTTAAAATTATCACATTATGCGGACTGCACTAACTAACTGTTCAAAAGACTTAATGTGGTAGAAAACGGACATACTGCTATGTACATGTTTTTAAAGACAATCAAATAGGTATAAGGTATTGTTAGATTATTTTTCTTTATTGACATAAAAATATTTTAGATAATCAATCGTATTATTAATTTTATTTATTAGAATGATAAAGTAGAATTAAATGTCACAAACACGTATAGCTTATCGCATTTACTATTAAAACTACACCATCATGAACGCAGAAACAAGGTTTACCGCCTACTTCGTATAAAACTAAGCAAAAACGTTAATGGCCCGACTAAAATGCATTTTACTGACAGATCGTAATATGGCCACGTCCTGCCCACACCATGGATAGAATGAAAACACAAGGCGTTACAGAAATAACTGATGCACGTTCAAGTAGGTACCTATATCTACGTTTACGACTCCTGCGCTTTGGGCCCGAAGCGGCGCGGGCGCAGACGGCCATTGCAAAACCACTGAGTTGACGATAATAGCTGAATCGTAAAATAAACACGGCACCGTGATTTATAACTGTTGTCAACATACGAGGAAAAACTTACTTTTTAATTCTCCGTTTTCAACGCTTTGATGATGAGCTATTGTTGAACGGCAACCGGCTAGAAACGGAGCGTGTAGAAACCACGTGACTCAAGTTTAATGTCATGTCACCGCGTTGATTAACGTATGAAAAGCTGAAACTGACACGTTATTGTCTAAAATAATAGATGTGTGTCAACAATTACGGGTTAAAGCGAACAGTTGTCATTGTTGCAAGGCAAGTGCATACATTGTTCGTATGTTTTCAATCGTGTCCGCGCATTTATGATAGAAAGTGGCTGGTTCATTGTAACTTTTATCAATTTACTAAGAAGGACCGAGAATAATACTTAGTCGCAAATAAATATTGAACTACCTCTCGGTAGTTACTTGTTTCACTTCTTGTAATTCAGTTTATTTTTAAGTAGGATTATTTCCAGCCCAAGATTTTACAGCAGGGCAATTAAATAAGTTATTTATTTAATTTTATTACAAAAATTGTTACATACGGTCTTTAGGCCCAGGGTCTTTTCTACTAGTCGACCTACAGGTGATGCCGATTAAAGCTAATTATCGTTGACATAGCACATTCTTATTTAACTATAATTAAGTACTAATCTTAAAAATTAAACTCATTTACAAGTTTACTCTTGTAAAAATATTAAACATTTTTTTTTTACTATTAAATAAAAGTAATTTTCGATAAGAGAGTCGCATTTTCTTGATCTTCTGAATACAACTCCAAAGCACTGTACATTAAATAATTATCTAGTAATAATAAAAATGGCGCGAGAAACACCACACTGCGCTCCATTACCAAGATAGCTGATGTGGGAGTTAGTAAAAGCGGGTACTTTAAAATGGGTTTGGGCGGGACATGTCAGTCGCATGCATCCTGAAAGATGGTCATATATTATCACCAACTGGGCTCCGGACAGTAGGGGAAAGAGAGGAAAACCAAGAAAGAGATAGGCAGACGACCTTACTCAGTTTGAACAAGATTGGCAGATCACGTCTAGGGACCGCGCGAAGGATGGCATCAAAGAGGGGAGGCTTTTGCCCAACTTTTATAGCTAACATAAAAAATACAAATAAATAAAAAATGGACTCTGATTTAAGTGTATACTAAGTACTAACTAAGTAACTAAAAGTCACTGTGTGAAATAATCATATAAATTACTTTTTATCAAGACCAATAAAATCTAAGAATTCTTCAGTAAACGATGACCTTACGTTAGTCTTGTTTCGTAACGTGATGTTCTGGGTTTTTTTTACTGCACCACTCTCGTGTGGTGACGATAGAGTCGAATTCGATTTGTCACCACCTTTTCTCCCTACGGGTGTCGTAAGAGGCGAAGGGAGGTGTAGATGACATAAAATGGACAGCAGCGTCCTCTGTGCAAAGACTCTTCGTTCTACTGGGATCATCACGCTCCTGCGCAACATGGAATTCATAAGTAAATCCTCCCTTGATAGGTCGGTCGTTTGGTCCAGTTGCTCATCAACATCATGCAAGCGTATTACTGGTTGCATCCTCAGCGGTAACGCTTCATAGCCCAGGGTCCGCTACCTAACCAAGGTGATTTGACGAGGTTCTTGGTTTTGACACATAGCGACTGCCGTGACCTCTGCAACCCAAAGGGTAGACAAGACCAATGCTTGGATAGGTTTGATAAGCAAACGCTTTCAAATCATCTTTCTTTTTGGATAACCAGGTGATTCAAGCCTGCAATATCCTAACCAGATTCTTAACAACTTTTCACAAAGTATGCTTTCTAGTGGGATATGAACCCATGACCTCCGTCACAAGGCAAACGCCTTGACCACTGGACCACGGAGGCAGGTCAAGTTGATAACTGCATGATATTATGAAGTATGATTTACGAGTATATATATAAAAGAAAAAACTGAATGACTGACTGACTGACATATCAACGCACAGCCCAAACCGCTGGGTCTAAAGACTCCAAATTTGGCACTAGGTTCCTTATGACCTCATAAGGAACCTAGGGGTGCACTTAGTAAGGATTTTTCAAAATTCACCCCCTAAGGGGGTGAAACGCGGGTCCAAATTTTGTATTGAGAAAAAAGATTAGTTTGACCATTTTATTCGAAACTTCGCAAGAGTAACTCCCGGCGGTAAATAAGTGAATACGTATTTTAGGATTTTTCAAAATTCATCCCCTTAGGAGGTAAAACGGTCCAAAGTTTGTATAGACAAACAAGATTAGTTTGACCATTTTGAAGCGTTCCGTCGCTCTCTTTCGGTCTAGCAAATAACAGGAACGGGAACAGGGAACAGGGAACAGCAAACAGGGAACAGGGAACAGGGAACAATTATCAAGTGATATAAATATCCAAAGATAAATAAATGATTTTTGACTTTTTGACTTTGGAACAGGGTACAGGGAACAGGGAACAGGGAACAGGGAACAGGGAACAGGGAACAGGGAACAGGGAACAGGGAACAGGGAACAGGGAACAGGGAACATGGAACAGAGAACAGGGAACAGGGAACAGGGAACAAGGAACTGGGAGAGGGAGAGGGAGAGCCCTATATATACTAGAACCATTTTCGACAGAGACTGAGAATAGATAGACTGATCGATCAACGCGCAGCTGAAACCGCGGGTCTAGAGACTCCAAATTTAACACATAGGTTTTTTATGAGGTCTAGGAGTAGGTACACTAAGAAAAGATTTTTCAAAACTCACCCCCAAAGGGGGTCAAACGGGGGTCCAAAGTTTGTATGGAGTGACAAGATTAGTTAGACTATTTTATTCGAAACTTCGCAGGAGTACTCCTGACGGTAAATGAGTATGTATTTCAGGATTTTTCTAAATTCAACCTCTAAGGGGGTGAAATGGGGGTCCGAAGTTTGTATGGAGAAACTAGATTAGTTTAACCCTTTTGAAGCGTTCCGTCGCTCTCTCTCGGTCAAGCAAATGATGGGAACGGGAACGGGAAGGAAACGGAAGAGGGAGGTTCGCCGGGCCTGCTAGGCCTTTAAATCCCTATTATAATAAAAAAATATAAATATTTTATAAGTATTCAAACATTTTAACATTAATAACGTAAAAATCCTATTAGAATCACATCTGACTTCTACGAAGTCGCGGTTTAAAGCTAGTATACAATAAACCAACAAAAATAATATAACAAGTAGGAGCTATGTTTATGTACGTGCTTTTACTACGTTACATTTTTATTACGTTACATTTTCTTTTTGTCCATTTCTACCGCAAGCCACGTTGATTTTTTCCCCATAAATAAAGAATACTCAATAAATATTTATTTTTCAAAAATTTGGGGTCAACTCTCCGAATAGTATTTTCACGCGCCAGTTTTTCATTTTCAGGGTTTCGTACACAAAGGGTTAAAACGGGACCCTATTACTAAGACTCCACTGTCCGTCTGTTGGTCTGTCTGTCTGTGTTTTACCTGACTGTGTATCTCATGAACTGTGATAGCTAGACAGATGACATTTCTACAGATGATGTATCTGTTGCCGCTATAACAAAAAAAACAAATATTAAAAACAAAATATTTAAGTGGGGTTCCCATTCAAACGTGATTATTTATAGATAATGGTACTCAAACTTTTGCGCGTGAGTCCGACTCGCACTTGGCCGGTTTTTTAAATCCTATCCAGAGTTATACTTGCCCATAGTCTCCATGTTTTTAAAAATATTATACTAAAATATGTACTAAAAATATTTTTCAATTCATTATACCTAATAAATGAAAAAATATCTTTAGCCCATCGGCTAGATTATTAAAAAATATTGTTATTAAAAATATGTTTAGGTATAAAAAATGTTGGCGACCTCCGTGGCGTAATGGTCGAATGGGTTCGATCCCCAGCCAGGGCAAGTTGGAAAATGGCCTTTTTCATATTGTCCTGGATCTTGGGTCTATCTATATATGTATTTATCATAAAATATAGTATCTTTATGTTATTATCTCATGTCACAAGTTTAAGCTTACTTTGTGGCTAGCTCAATCTGTGTGATTTGTCCGTATATATTTTTTTATTAATATTTATTGTACTTACACGTATTATTTCTTTTATCTGGGAAACAAAAAATTGCAAAGATGCAGCGCATTAAAAAATTTCAAGATGTCACGGCTACGTACGATTTATACATAGAGGTGACGTCGCAAGCCCCCACTCCGGAACTTTAATGCTTCGTATCTTTGTGAATTTTTACTTTATTCGCAAACTAAATTTGGTTCCATTATTTTTGAATAATCTAAAAGAAGGACTAATTACAATTATACTTTATTCGTCATATAATAAATGATTAAATTATTAAGTGAATCTTAAGTATAATATCAGGGTAGAGGGCGTCGCAGCCGCAGCGCAACGGAACGCGGACGAGCGTTTCGCCGCTTTCCCGACTTTCCAGCGGCGCGCGTGTCCGACCAAAACTCTATGTACTCTCACTACCGCCATTTACTACCGTTTCTGCTTCAATAATTATCACATTAAATAATTACAATAATCCAACTTACAAAACGGTAGTTTTAAACCAATCAAGTAATGTATGTAAGTACTTTATTTGGCGAAACCAATTCCTCTAGCAATCTTAAAATATTTGTGTACTTATTCTACATAAATACAAAAATTCTTGTAGCCGAACATTTTCGCGTTGCATTTTAATCCATCATTTGGAACAAATTTCTTTTATTCATTATCCCAAAATACAATAAAATACAGTGTTATTACAGAATGTGCTAAATATAAAGATAATTTATTTGCCAAACATGTGTTACAAGCATAGTTCGGATAATCGGATGCATATTTACCTAAACTTATTTTTTGGCTAAGAAAATATGGAGACGGCTTCTTTTTTCGGAATTGTCTTTTTCAATGTCGGGATTCGAAAAAAATCAGGGATTTTGAACTAATCGGATATAAAACAAATTACGAATTTACGAGTTAGTTGGTTACCTACCTATCAGATTATAATATTAATTTATAATTATAAAATATATATTTTTTTTTTATAAAATAACTAGCTACTAAGCTTCGAACATCATAAATTAATTCATAATGGATATTCGCAAGCATCTGCACTTAAACTGAATTTTAAACGTCGATGCAAATGTATTAAGTATTTGAAAGGTGAAAGAGGAAGGGTAGCATGTGCTAAAAAAAGACAAAAATACATTATTTTTTTTATTAAATAAAGTTGCTCCACCGACAAGAGTTGAACTCTTAAGTTAAAGAAGAAGAAAATTATATATACATAGTGTTTTGATAACAATCTTAATCACTATCTATCTCTATGATTTGGTCACTGGAATCTGATGTTTGTGTTGAACATGATGGTTTTTCGTCAGATTCCTGTGACTGTTCTTTATTGCTAACTCTATTGACATCTAAAGAATTGCAATAAATAACAATAATTTTCTCCAAATTTTCAATAGTCAGTCTATTTCTTTTAACATTTAAGATCCATTTAAATATAGAAAATGATCTTTCCACATCTACTGATGTAAGTGGCGCAAATTTATATATACTAGCACAATTGTCTGTACTCATTTTTTCACTTATTTCCCTTAAAACATCAAAATCGGGGTTTCTGTCCATAAGTTGTTCCATTTTGTTTATTAACGTATTATTTAAAGTTTCATTAATAGTAAATCTTACATCATCAAATATTTCAAACACTTCACTTATAGATAGGTCGCGTTTTTCCAGCTTAACAATTGAAGTATTTAAAATTTCGAAATTTTCGCTTAAATAGTTTAAATCAATCTTTAAATTTGGTTTAGCTAGCACTGCCTTGACATTTCTAATAGATATTGCTTCATTGCTATCCAAAAGAGCGACAACACTTGAAATTTTGTCTAAATGTTTGGCATAGTAAAAGGCTGCCTCCAACCATGTTCCCCACCTAGTAATAACTGGTTCTGGAGGCAAGGATAAATTTGGATGTAACTCCTTAAAAATTCGAATCCTGTTAGGGGATTTTAAAAATATTTTCTTCACATTATTAATTAAAATGTCTACATCACTATAGTTTAAACGTAATGTTTCTGTTAACCTATGCAAGGCGTGAGCTAAACAAGTGAAATGTTTTAAATTGGGAAACGTGTTTTTTAATATTTTGCCAGCTAGTAACATATATGCTACGCTATCGGTACATAATATTAAAACATCTTGTACTTTATTTTCGAATTGACATCCCCATAAGTTTTTTAAACATTGAATCACAAACTCTGCTACTGAGCGACCATTAACCACATCTAAAGCTTGACAGGTTAGCAAGTATATTGGTTCTGAAACATTTTCACTTAGAGGTTTTACTAAAAAGTTTACAACAAATCGACCCAGACTGTCAGTGGTTTCGTCTAACGATATCCAAATCTTTTTGTTTTGTATTTTACTTTGGATACGTTTCATTTTATTGTCGTAAATTTCACTCAAGTACTTCTTTCTCAGCAAAGACTCACTTGGAATGGTTCTGTCTTTGTTGTTACATTTACAAACGTATTTTTCGAAAAAATTGCGAAAATTAGGGTTGTCAACTTTTGACCATGGTATGTTGCACATAATTAGAAAATGAACCAGATCAAAATAAAAATCACTTGGCGCTGCTGCTTGAACACCACGATGTTTTTGTGACTTCAGATGTCGGTTGAAAATAGTTTTCTTTGCACTTAAACGTGTCTCACATTTTGTGCAAGTTATACTGCTAGTTGCCGGATCGTAAAACATCTCTGGGTAATTTCTTATCCATGATTGAGCTATGTCTTCTTTTTGAGTTGATTCCGCCATTATGGCTGAAAAGAAGACTATTCGTTAATTATTTTAACACTCTGTATTGTATTGCAAATACTCGTATGAACTGTTTTAGAACAAGTTGCAGAATACAATGTGTAAGCGCAATAGGTACATACAATTAATTAATACATTTTTTTGTAAAATACAATAATCCTTACCTTGTAAATACAAGACGCAACGCAGAGTTCCGAGATCCGTAGCACAAGACGTCGTTTCAAGAAAAACTAAAATCCAAAACCAAATCACGATGCAAATCAGAATCCGTTGTTGAATAGCCAAATCGTTAGAAAATTGCAAAGGAACACAAAACACACCCGTACGCATGGCAAGCAAAGCGACGAATATTTTCAAGTAACTAATAGATAGATAAGATAACAAAAGACATGCATTACCGGGGTTTCTTGCACCTACCTGCACACAAACCGGTTTTGAGAATGCCGTCTCACTCGCACAAGCAGCCAAAGTTACCTATCCGTCTCACTCGCACATTCACATTTATAACGCTTTTTTAAACATAACGAGAATTGTAAATTCAAAACTGAAATTGATCTCCATTTATTTTTCGATATATTCTATAATAGTTAAAATCTTAACGTTAGTAAATGTGCAGCTAAGTGCACAAGCTTTACAATGTTATTCAAATATTGTTCTCAACGCAAATAATTACGGCTCCTCATTTAAAAACCTTTATTTGAGTGTGCATTCAATTATATTTATAACCAAAACGCTAACGGTATTCATCCCGAAACATTCGGGTTTTTTTCCATACAAGTAATGTACATACAAATAATATATTGTAATAGAAAACACTACAAACGTAATTAAAATACATTTAATTCTATATTCCGAACATTAAACGCATCAATTCCGAAATCCCGAAATCTTTACGATAAAGAAGTGCTTTCCATACTAAGCCGCCGGTCAACTTTAGGTAAATATGCATCCGATTATCCGATCTCTAGTTACAAGATACTACATTCAGCTTCGACCAATCATGTTTACCATCACCGGTGTGCAAATTTTGTCAGAAAAGCTATCTATCATAATAGTGTAAAAAAAATACCTACTTAATCTATAAACATTTTACAATTTACTATGAAACAAAGTCAATTTACAGTTTATCAGATAAGAAATCCTTAACACTATAATAACATTTATCTATCAAAAATAACTTAATTTTCTTCTTAAACAAAGTCAAATTTAATTCTTTATATTGTTTTGGTATTTTATTAAATATTATCGGTGCCATACCTAATACACTATCATGTAATAATGCAGTTTTAGATGAATGTATGCACAATTTGTCCTCACGACGGTTTCTTTCTACAGTATCAGATAATTTAGGAAACAGGTGAGGATTACTCTTTACAAATATAGCTGTTTCTAATATACAATGTCCTTTTTAATTAAGTACAAATATTTTAAGAGGTGATTCAGTCCATCATTTTGAACAACTTTTTCCAATAAATATATATCGAAATAAGAAAAATTTTTTTTTGCATTTTTCATAGTAACGATATCATGTGACTAATTCGTTGTAGTCCGAACATTGCTCGAATACAGCGCTTTTGCATTTTGAATATTAGATATTTATCGGTGGAATTGCTCTTAAAATATTAGCACTAAAGTATAATCGATTACGCAAAACAAGTTACATTTTCATCCTATGCAACTCATGCACCTAACTTAAAAGTAATAGAAATTGCGGTTTTACTTTCTAACAGGGCCCAATTTTGTGTAGGTAGGTACCGAAATAAAATTATTTCATAAAGTATTACATATTTTTCATCTTCATCTTAGCGCTGTCACGGTTGCATCCTCAGCTACGCTGCTTCGGAGCCATGCGGGAAAGCTCACTTGGGGCTGATAGAGGATGCAACCAGGCTGTAATGAAGACAATAGTAGGCCTTTGTCACTTCCCGTTTAGGTTTCGAAAATATACCTACATTATTACTATGGGCGCGGCGACCACTTTGAAGGGGAAAATTCAGTTACAGGAATCGTTTGTCTAAAGTAATAAAAATTAAATTGGCTTGCAATGGATGTCTAGGTATAAAAACGAAGAGGTGAAGAGTTCTCAGGCAAGCTAAGTTAAACCATAGCACTAACCACATTAAGTAGATATTTCTTTCAATTTCTTTTATGAATAAGACTTCTGTACGTGAGTACTAGTACTTATTCTGAAAAACTTGTCAGAAAATTAATTCTACAATTGTGATATATGGAAGCGGACCCCAAGTTTACGAAAACAATTTTCCGGAAAATTTCAAGCGATGCAACTCGTGTAACTTTGCGAACTATTGAGAACTGCGGATGTTACTACCAAACTGCATGGAGTTTCATATATCAATATACTAAATAAAGACTTATTCACAACATAAATATTTGTATGGTTTGAAGTTTTAAACTATATCAAGATATGAAATCAATATGTACTCATTAGTTTGGTCACAATGCTAGTCTGCCACCCAGAGGTCCCGGGTTCGATCCCCGGTCACGGCAAGTTGGAAAATGGCTTTGTTCAAATTGTACTGGGTCTTGGACGTTTATCTATATATGTTTTTGTTATAAAATATAGTATCATTGAGTTAGTATTCCATAACACAAGTCTCGAACTTACTTTGAATCTAGCTCAATCAGTGTTATTAGTCCCTATGTATTTTTTTATATATTTCAGTTTTAAGTAAGAACTTACAAGACTACAAAAATAACGTAGCATAATTAGAATTGTAAAATAATAATTTTAAAAACATAAAATAAAAAACCTTTTTCGGAAATTTTCAGACGACCTTTTTGGTAAATTTGTGAAATTAGAAAGCAAGATTTAAAAAAATATACATTTAAAAAAGATATTTGTTTTTTATTTATTTTAAGACACCTACATACTTATTTAGTTTAATTAAGATTTAAGTAAAGTTTTTACTATAAATTTAGTTTTTAGTTTCATTGTCATTCATTATTGTTTTGTTTTCCCAGTTATTATAAATTCTTCCATTTAACATAAATTGATAATACATTTCTTTGTGTATAATAATATGAGCTTGAATGTGTTAGCGTTAGTAAACAACTTTTATTTCAATGAATTTCAATTTAATATTGTGTCTAATCAATTTTACATATTTTTCCGAAACAATTTAATTAGAGTAAACAATAAAGTAGCTTATTGAAGTACACTATTATTATCGGTTGGTATTATAATTTAAGGGGATACCTGAATTTTCCGGAGTTCAGTGCACGTACAATTGCCAAAAACGGTCACTTTTGGCGTATGTGAATAGAAAAGCTTCACGTTCTCACTTTAAACTGTAAACGGTAGTTCATAAAATAGTTTGAATGGTTATCTAGTGCCTGGTGAAGTTAAAATTTTAAATGATGTCTCCGTTTCCTATCAAATGATTTATTTCAAATGGGGCAGCACTGGACCCCGGAAAATTTAGGTATCCCCTTAAAGGATAAAGGCGTGCTAGTAAGTATTTTATGAGTTCGCTACGTAGATCGCGAACTGTTTGGGGTAAAATGCTACTCCAACGGTACTTAGTTGATGAACGAAAGTGGTACTGTCATCGTCGTAGCTCGTAGCAAAATCGTAGCTAGGTACTACGAGCTACGCAGAAGTAATAAATATATTTTTATTTTACAACAACGTAGACAGGTAGTTTTCTCATAATATGGTGTTTTATCTTTTACTTGACTGTATTTATTTTTAGATTTTTTGGTACCCAACAACACAAGTTTATTTTCACACAATTATAGACAAGAAAATGGACGTATGCCCATAGTTCACCTTTGGGACTATGTGATGGATGAGTGTGTCATTGCAAGGGTGCATTTCTAAGTAATGATTCATAGTCAGTAATACCTAACTTTTGTGTCAGCTGTCAACACAGTTGCAACTTGTTGATAACAGTAGTCAGATAACTAGAAGTCATTTCGTAACATCGCGAAATTAATTGTACCTACAAACAATTAGAACAAACTGTCAAAGACGTGTGAAGCCGAACCGGGCGGAGCGCAACGACGCGTCGCAAGGACATCGCCGGACAAACCATGCGTCCTCTATCGCCACCGCCGCAGGTAGCGAGCCAGAGGACGACATGCCCATTGTTTATCGTTGCTAATTATTATGCCCCAACGCAGACGCTCGCCGTCCGCCGCGTCGACGAGCCACTGCGCAAAAACTCAGATACATCGTCTACCTGAGAAATACGGAGTTATTTTTATTCATCTCGTCATCAACCTTATTATCAAGTAGACCACCGCTCGGGCCTCCTCAGCAAAAATCATGCGCATACCAAGATTTTCATAGTCGCCGCTCTTTGATCATTGAACTAATCGCAATGACGACAGAGCGTTGCAACTATCGCACTCGCAGTATCGCGCTCGATTGAGGACCGTTACGTGAAAACGTCGAGCGCGCGGGGCGGGGCAGCGCCGATACAGCGCTGGCGCCCGAGCGCGGCCGACCGCCGAGTGCCGAGACGACGACGTACGAGCGGGGCAGCGGGGGTGCGCCACTTATCGCGGCGAGCTGGCAACGTCGCGCGGGGTGGGAGCGCCCCGCGCCGCAACCTCTCACTCACCGTCGCCCGCTTGCTATCGCCATCCAGTGTTACCTTTGACGGTCGAATGCGCGGACGTTCGCCGTCAGTGACGTCGCGGTCGACACTCGTGCAACACGTCTATGATGTTTCGGTGATTTCAAAGTCGGACTCGTGAGTGAACGATAACTCGTTGCCTATCAATACTGGAACACAGTGACACGTACAAATTGTACTACCCTGGATTTGGATGCTTCTGATGTTTTGTGAAAAGTGAACTTTTGGATGTTTGTGGATTTTGCTAGTGCAGTGGACCCCCGAAAAAGGATTGCAAGTGACCAAAGTGACAAAAAAATTGTATTCTGATGGATTTTACCTGGAGTGCCTACAAAGGATCTCTATCTGCGTGAAGTGATAGAAAAGTAAATAAAAGTGCATTGTAAAAGTTTTGCGAGTTGTGTTTGTTGTTGGAATTTCTACAAGTTAATAAAAAATGTAACAGCTGTTTAGTATCAAAAAATGTGTTATCCTAATAAATAAAAAATTGTTGAAGATTTCAAAAACGTGAAAATGAAATTAGTTGTATGAAATTGAACACCGAGCACGTACACCCCTGTCACAAGTAGTGCAAGTTGGATTTTGCTACAGCTGATCTAGATGTGGCATCTTCGGAACGTTCATCGTTCGTAATAAATCGAATCCTATGAAATTGAATATGAAAAATATATTATAGTGTCAATTTTTATGGAGTCCTCAAGACAACGAAAATTGTGAAAAATTCCAATCAATAAAAAAATTATTCGTGAAAGACAACATAATGAGAAATAACAAATGAGTGCAGCAAAACATAACACGAGGAGCAAATATTTTGGATTGTGCCTACGTGACGATGAACGTTTCGTAGATTGTTGACGATCCAGCAACGGATAGTTGGGTTTACGCGCACTACACAATATGAGAAATTCGACTTGACATCATCGAGTACAGGCTGGAAGAAATTTCTTAGCGAATTTTTCAAAATTGGAAAAGAATTAGTGCTACATGAAGGTGCATCGTGTTTCAGGGGGAGCTGGCAATCGACAGGACGGCGAACTCTAGTGGCACGTCTGGATTCTCAACCGCCAGCATCGGGTACCAGGGAGCACACGCTCCCGATACTGCCAAATACAACTCCCAGCAAGGGACCATTGGTTACCGAGTCACCACCCCTAGGTGAGTACTTCTCTGAAAATTCTTGGTATTGTATCAAGTGTCGAGTAACAAAATTTAACCAAAAATATATTTAAAAAAACTAACAGATTCAAAATTGCGATACATGTTTTTCAAAAGGCTAACCTTGGAAAGTCAAAAAATTGTAATCGGAGCTTTTGTAGGTAAAGAATTAAATAGAATGATACAAGTGAAAATTTAAAAGATAAATATCATAAATAATTATGCAGAAAAAAAATATTACAACAAAAAAAAAATTTGTAGGTACAAGTGAAAAGTTTTCGATAGAATTTATCACATATTTGTTATATTTATTCAGCGGCCTTAAAACTAATTAGCTCATTACGAGTACTATGTCGAAAACCGCTCTTCTTGGTGTATTTTATCAGACAGTCAAAACACGATACCTACTAGTGTACGTACTGTTTTTATCTTATCCGGAACAAGTTTGTTTACATTTCAACAAATCGCTGAAACGTGACTCGGCTTACCTGCGCCACCTTATCGTGGTTAACAAGCAATAAAATCAAAAATATACTTACCCGCCACGTAAATACCTGACGCTAGAATAGTTTCATACGCATTCCATTAATCCTTAATTAATTTTCCTTAATTAATATTATATCTTAAACCAGCTAAATGACGTTAAAATGACATCTAATTTACATATATGTGCAGTCTAAACTTTAATATCTGCGAGGGGTAAAAAAGTACACAAGTGAGTGTGACATTGTCGACCGCGCTCCGCTGCAATTATAAATGAAATGTGCTCTTCCATTCACACGCACAAACGCTTCAGGGCACCCAGCACCCACACAGACGCACTTCACCGCACTCACACCATTACAACACGCACACACGCGCAGACTCACACAAGCGAACAGTGGGAATGCAAGCGGTGACTGCACTTTAGCGCTTACAATAAACACAAACAAACAAAATATTAGAGTAGCATCACTAGCCGCATCGGATTGTCAGTCTACATATTTATGTATTTGAGACCAAATGGCTTAATTTTGAAACCATTCGAAAAATTTAGAACAATAACTTTTTCAATAATCATTATGAACCATTATTATATTATAATAAACAATAATGAAAAACCAGAGCAGGTGCTAAACTGAGGCGCTCAACGGCTTTGTTTTGTAGTCACCTTTACAAACGACATATTGTTGATGGCTGCCTGCCTCTATACAAAACCGATAAGTAAATAATAATACAGCAGGGTCTCGTAACGAGATTGTGTGAACTGAACACAGGAAGTCTACTTCAGTTGAGGGTTACGACAGGGAGATCAAACCACTGTTGCCAGCCGTTATTAGCGATTATACTCGTCAATAAAATGAAAAGAAAAATAATTAAAACACACAGCCGTTAAACTCAAAACAAGCTTGTAACTCACTTATGACAAGTTAAAACAGATTTGTAACTGTTACTGAGTTATCGTGGGAAAAAACGTCAGTTTTGAACGGGCGGGCTGGGGGCGGATGCGCGCACATAACAGGCATTAAGTACACACGTGCTCAATAGGGTTGAACTGAATCTCTTTAAGACAATTATAAATAAATATATGTATATATACGGACAAATCACACTGATTTAGCTAGCCCCAAAGTAAATTTTAAACTTGTGTTATGGGATACTAACTCAACGATACTATATTTTATAATAAATACACATATAGGTAGATAAACACCCAAGACCCAGGACAATTTGAAAAAGGCTATTTTCCAACTTGCCCTGGCTGGGGATCGAACCCAGAACCTCCAGATTAGCGGACTAGCGTGTTGACCATTACGCCACGGAGGTCGTCAATTAAGGCAATTGTTGTTTAAGAACTAAGAAAATTATTAGAGATCGATTACTTAAACAAGTTAATTTAATTGAAAATGCCATTCCTACATCCATGATTTTACTATAACAATCAAAATAAAACTTAACCCAAACTAAAGTTATATCATAGTTTTAATCCATTTAAAAAGCTCACGGTTCGATTTCATCGTAGACAAACAAATTATTATCGGCAGCGTCGTAATAAAGCCCCATATTGACGTGACCGGGCCCACTTACCCTAAGCGGGCGACCGGGCGCGGCGACGACCCTTCCCCACTCATTGTGCCGTATTTACCCCGGAACGCTCGCCTCCATTTGTAACCCCCGGAATCCGCTCCTTGAAGCATGATTCATTCTCTCCCGACCCCGCCGCCATTGACTAAAATGAGATAGAAATCGAAATATGTAATTAATCAATTACTCTTTCTCTTGATTCTTTTCAAAAATTTCGAGCGATGGTATCCGAACGATCTGAAGTGTGTACAATGTAGAAATGAATCTGATCATAACAAAAAAAAAGTTTACAATACTGTTCGATTATAACTTATATGCACTACATAAATGTGTTAAGTATCACCACACAATACACCTGCTGATAGATGTGTTAAAGAAAGGACAAAAAGTCAATCGTAATGTTAGAATTATAATATAATTTAATTACACCGACAAACTGCTGGTAAACGTGACATCGTCAATATAATATCAAAGCGTTAACTTTACATAAAGCAATGTGCGCACAAGCCACAATGTGAAGTGGCATTTAAATGGGGGTGACCAACTGTCGTCGAAACATTGGGGTGGAACACGCCATGGCTTCACGCTACCACGATAGTAATCTATACGCGACTCACAATTAATGCCTTATTTAACACTCGACTCGTAATAAGAAAACGTGTTAAGCCATACAATTTAATCGCTGTAAAATAAAACACCTTGACTTAGGAATGAACAAAACAATTTGTAGCAACATTATTAAAATTACTGGCGCACACAATAATCATGTAGAACAATAGCGAAACGGCTGTGGCTGAAACATTTGTTAACTGTTTCAATACGAGATGATCTCCACTGCCAATTAACTAGGAATCCGACACGTCTGCGCACCAATCTAAAATTAACTGCAGCCTATGTATCAAAATACCAACGCGTTACTCGCACATCTCTCAATACTATGCCAAACACCTTCCAGCTTCTCAAAATAGCGACATGGCTACTCATTCATATTGATTTATTTAGCCAATTCGTGTCGAAAAGCAAAGTCAACGTATGCGTCCACAAATAGCATGATTTGCCTGTTCTCCTTCCGTGTAGTATCAAAATCAACCGAGATTCGAGCTTCATGCAAAAACAGACATGCCGTCTGTAAGTACGCATTTGCCGAAAAATAAAATTCCACAAAGAATGAGTTCCAAGAACGAACCAAAAGAAATGCCTGCGACCTACGTTCACATTCAAAATCCCAAATATTTTGAACAGAACGTAAGTGATTATTCGGATGTGGTACCACTTTTACAAAAAGTGCACCAGGATACAGAACACACAGATTTTTTGTCGGCTACACATTTTGGTCGGCAAAAAGAAAAAAGCTCTGACAAAACTATAAAAAGAAGTGCAGGTCGGGCTGAGTTTACCTAAGAAAGGACCCTTGTAAATCATCTGCAGTGTCGATGAATAGAGGCGACGTCGAGTTGAGCGTTGTTGACTCGTGTGTTTATTGATTGTCGACGCTACTAAGTATCTGTTAAGCTATTTACGAGAATACTTAAGTAGCTGAGGAAAACCAACAAACTGGCCATTAATTTTTTAAGCATTTTGTGATGACAGCTTTAGTTCATGACCTATTCAGATTTTAAGTTTACACACTTTAATGCCTATATTTTATTTGTATCTATAAAATGTAACTTCTCAAACGTGGCATCATCAATGTTACTTAGAATCTGATATGTGTGTAAGTTTGTATTCATTAAAATAATTTCATACAGCTGTACAATAGCATAATATTGTTGCACTACTACAGAGAAGCAATGTATCTAACAATGGGTAGCCCGTGCGAGTGTTTGTCGTGCATTTGTCGAAAGGGAATTATTAGGAAGGGCTCCGTGAAGGCTCGGGAATTCGCCCCAAAAGCAGTTCACATGAATCGGTCTCCCACTCCAGCGCCATACAAAAAATCAAACACATCCCGAGAGAAACACAGGGGTAACAACGCGTCACTATACGTCCATATTGATTTTTTCTCTCATTGTGTGTAAAATAATAAAATCCCAGTACACATTAAATAAAAAAAGATCTTAGGTCGATTGAATTTGGGTTGAATATTGAGCCCGAGTTTATTAATAATCGAAGCGTTAACGTGTGGAATGTTCTCTGCAAGGCCGCTTGCAATAGAAACTGCTTGTATCGTGAGTGAAATAAAATTAACTGGACCGATTTCACATTAAAACATACTTGTTCTATTACGTGTTTACACATGATGTTGAATGTAAAATTTGCTTGCTCTGAAAAGTTATATTATTTTTTGATTAAAAATTTACCATCAAATCGACGCTGTCAATTTAACTTTTTATACAAAATTTGAACAAATTTAATTTTGAAAAAAATTCAGGATTTAGGTAATGATCTTATTCTCTGATAAAATACACCAACATATCATTTTTTCAAATCTATTTCTTCCCACTCCTTTGCAAAGGTCTCCCCCGTTTCCTTCCAAGCTTTTCTGTCCAATGCAACTTTTGACCATCGCTTCTCCACCCTACTATCCTCCTCCAGCAAGTCACTACCCATTTCTACCATACCACTTGACTATTTGAGCCCAGCATTCCGCGTGCATTCCACACACGTGACCAGCCCAATAATACTTAAGGTATTTTAAAAAAAATACTTAAGAAATGAATTACTAAGTTATATGTGTATTTTGATCACCAGCGGCTATGGGTGCGCCGGCGGTACGGGCGCGATGAGCGGCGGGGGCGAGAACGCGCAGTTCGGCGCCACCGCCGCAATGGTCGCCGCGGCCACCACGGCCGCGATGCAGGACTCGCAGCCCTTTTCCCAGGTAAGAAACACCATTTTGAACAATGATTATACATACGTATAAAACGTCTAACAAAATATACTAAAACCTTTTAAGGGTCGATTCAGTTCATGATTCTGATCAACTTTCCTCGAGGAACATATAACTTGCATCCCGTACAACTTGACTGATCAGAGTTTATAATAAAATGAAAAGAAAAATATTTTTACTTACGGGAAAGTTCTTTAGTATCGTAATCGACTCTTAAAATAGTTTCAATATATTTTGTTTATAGAGTGCATCCAGTAGCATTTGTTAGTCCAAAAGGCCGTAGAGTATTTAAAAAGGACATGCTTCTCTTTTTACAGATGCAAAGCAACATGACTATGGGCAATCCCCAATATGGCGCGATGAACGGCTACAGCCAGCAGCGCAGCCATAACCCTGCAATGACTGGCATGGGAATGGGCGGAAACGGCGGCATGAATGGTATGACCGGTATGAGTCAAATGAGCAACGCCGGTATGAATGGCATGAACCCCATGGCGCAGATGGCTAATATGGGCATGCACGCTAATATGATACCCGCACAAATGGGCCCTGGTCAAATGGGAGGGTCAGCAAAAATGGGACCTGGATACCAGAGGCGACATACACCATACCCATCAGGGAATATGCTTATGGGCCAGAGGAAGACTCAATACATGGGCAGTCAACCAGGTTTTGGGCCAGGGCAATATCCAGCGGGATATGGTGGTAGGCCGGGATTTCAAGGTCAATATCCTCCCCAGCAACCGTTAGGGCCTTCGGGAAACTTTGGAGCAGCTTCGATGAGGGGAAGCATGAGGCAAACAACGCCCCCATACTCGAACCAGGGGCAATACTTTAACGGTGGTGTTCCTAACCAATTTCCTCAGCACCAAGCCGGAAATGGACAATATGGCGGTCAATATAGTGGACAATTTGCGCAGGAAGTGGCCATGCGCACGAATATGAGTTACCAGCATAGTCCTGTACCTGGGAATCCCACGCCGCCTTTGACGCCAGCAAGTAGTATGCCGCCATATATCAGTCCTAATGCTGACGTAAAACCCCACTTCAATGAGCTCAAACCACCGATGGGTATGCAAAGTAAGTTTATGAAAAAGTTTAAAGAAACATAACATTATTCATTTATTGATTTTTAGACAAATATGTCGTAAACTAAGATGGTGCGTATCTATTTTCAGATGACGAGCTCCGGTTAACATTCCCAGTAAGAGATGGTATTATACTACCACCATTTAGATTAGAACATAATTTAGCGGTTAGCAATCATGTATTCCAATTAAAACCCACGGTCCACTCAACGTTAATATGGAGGTAAGTGTTATTGCGCTTTGTTTCAAAACTAATAAGTATTGATAAATACTATCAAGTCACGAATATGACATTTATATGTTATTTTCTTTCTCTTACAGGTCGGACCTTGAGTTGCAACTGAAATGCTTCCATCATGAGGACCGGCAAATGAACACAAACTGGCCAGCAAGTGTTCAGGTGTCAGTCAACGCAACGCCATTAGTCATAGATAGAGGCGAGAACAAAACATCACACAAACCGTTGTACCTGAAAGAAGTGTGCCAACCAGGCAGAAACACGATACAGATCACCGTCTCCGCCTGCTGTTGTGTAAGTATCTTCATTATGTCGCACATTATATAATGACATTCTTTTTGCGCATTACTGAATAATACCCAATCTTTTAAACACTTGCTTCAATAAGAAGACTTTCGAAAATGTATATACAAAATTAAAAATTGACACTTATTATGTTTCTATTTCAGTCACATCTATTTGTATTACAATTAGTTCATCGACCGAGCGTGCGAAGTGTCCTCCAAGGGTTATTACGGAAGCGGTTGCTGACTGCAGACCATTGCATCGCAAAAATAAAGATGAACTTCAACCAAACGCCGGCAAACAACAACGGTTCTAACACGGCAAACGACAGGGATAGTGTGGAGCAAACCGCATTAAAAGTATCGTTAAAATGTCCTATCACATTCAAAAAGATCACCTTACCTGCGCGCGGGCATGAGTGCAAACACATACAGTGTTTCGACTTAGAATCCTACTTACAACTCAATTGCGAACGGGGATCATGGAGATGTCCAGTTTGCAAGTAAGTTTAAAGGTTTAAATCAAGATTTATATTTTCTAAAGTACCAAAATATTACCAATACTAATATCTATTTTTTCCGCATTACAGTAAACCAGCGCAGTTAGAAGGCCTAGAAGTAGATCAGTACATGTGGGGTATACTCAATACTTTAAATAGTTCCGACGTTGATGAAGTAACTATTGACAGCGGAGCTAACTGGAAAGCAGCTAAGAGTCCATCGAGCTCTGGAATCAAGGTAAAACATTTAACAAAAGATTGACCTCTGTCTAGGTTTAGAAAAACATTACATAACAACTTCGTAACATACGATTACATAACTAAATTAAAATAAAACAAAAGATTCATTACATGGTACTGCATTTTTCTCAATAGTTAACTAATATTTGATTATGTAACATTTCAGCAGGAAGACGATAGTAGCAATGATAACAGTGTAGGGAAGCGGGGCAAAGCAGTTTCACCAGGTTCCATGAACATGCCAACGATGAATAACTGGGACATGAACCAGGCCTTATCTCCATACCTTCCGCCCGACATGAACACTATTGCTAGCGGTTCCATGATCTCCCCATACAACCAAAGTGCGCAGAACAGAAACTCGGGGTCGAACAACCAGAACTATGATTTCGGCATGAACAATGGTCCTGGAAGCAACGAGTTTGCTGGCAACGGTCCTTTGTCGCATTTGAATGATAGCGTCAATTCGTTGGATCCGCTCAACGCTATGGAGAAGAGTCTAAACGAACAGGTACGTATTTTGAAATTGTATCGAGGTGCTAGTATATCCGTAATAGGGGACTAGATCACTCCATCTTTGAATCATGTTTCTAGGTAGCATCCTTGGCTGTGATGTTTTGGAGCACGCAAAAACTGAAAACGAAAAATATCGTAAATTGATAATCCTACTAGATGTCCTCTTTTTACATGAAAGCCTTACAGTTTGTGTAATTTTTTAGAAGACGTGCATAGTAATGCGTCTCTTATTGAAACTTTTTCTATGATGTCACTTGTTCTTTCCAGATGCCACACACACCGCACACGCCGCATACCCCCGGGTCAGCGCACACGCCGGGAGGTGGTGGTGGTGCGCACACCCCTGGTTCTTCACACACGCCGGGCCCGCCCTCTGTTGGTCACCACAGTCTCAACGAGGTAGACATCCCGGGAGATCTCAACTTCGACCCTGCAGCCGTCATCGATGGCGAGGGCACCGATAATCTCAACGTAAGTAGTACTAACTTATCGGATTTGTATCTTTGTTATATTTTCAATAAATCATATCAGTATGTCTATTAGAAGTATCATCACAGAGTACCTACACAATTACATAGAGGTGCTATAATGTCAGAGGCAGTCTGAAGATCCAAATGCAATGCTAAGTGAAATGGTTGACTTGTAGACGAAAAACAGGAACTTCACATAGTATGGTTAGATTACTAGCTTGTTAACCATTTAGAAAGAATCCGCTAGTTAGAAATAAGAAGGTGTTCGTGACATCAGCATGAAAGCAGCACCGCGATCTTTCAAATGCTATCTTGTTTTTCTTAATGTGTTACGATTTCATTCCCTTTTTATGTTCAGTTTGCTTAACTGTTGGTTGTTTATATTCCAGCTGTTGCCAGAAACGAGTGTGGATCCAATGGAGTTGCTCTCGTATTTGGACGCGCCTGCACTTGGCGAGTTACTCGCAACGCCGCCATCATCGTCGTCATCTGCCGGATCACATCCGCCCAGAGCACCATCATCAGACGACCTACTAGCGTTATTTGAATAACTCTTCGCGATGCAGATCTCAGATACAGCAACGTGACGAGAAACATACCAGAACAAGTGCTGCGAAAGAAGCTGTCCCACCGCTCTATGGTATTAAGTTATCACACTGGCAAAATTTGTATTTAAGCCGAGCAGCCACGGTTATGCTCTTTATTTCTGTGATTTTACTATCTTCTTTCGTAGCTATCTGAATAACATGCGGTCAATTACAGAACTAACAGTATTATAAAAAAAGTTCCTCTGGTAAACTGTCAATTCCACAGTTTTGATCGTTTTCTCGTTACGTGATATACTGAGTCCCTCAGTACTGATGGGGTTTGTTCATCCTTAGGCTTAGTGAGGCGTTGGTTTAACTCGCTTTCAGGCTAGCAAAGCCCGACATTGTGATACTAGATTTTAGTTCCTTCTCCTTTTGTGGTAATGTTGAACATGCATGTTGCGAGTATAACTGACGGAATCTCGGTGACCTAAAGGTACACGTTTCTAATGGGCTTGTGATGTTGAGCATTATTTCACGAAAGCATCGACGATTGATAAGTCGGTGTCGGAGAAATTTTAGCGTATAGGTAAAGTATTGAGGCGGGGCGTTCGCCGCGCCGGCCATAAACACTGCGGTGTTGTGCATGTATAGTTCCTCGCACCGCCGCGCAAACGGTGGCGCTACTGAGCTCCTTATATTCTAAACTCTAGCATAAACCGTAACACAAATCATAGATAAATTTAACTTCGTATTCGATATGATAATCTATTAGAGCCTTGATTTGTGACAACTATTCGTGGATTTTGCCGAGTGTACATAAAGAGGAGTTATTTTATTTGTGCTAGTTGTTTTGGTACTGCGAGCGGTGTCGCCGGTCGCCGCGCCTTGTAAATATACGATAGTGCGCCGCGTGGCGCCCGCTTGGAGGCATTATGAATCTTATAGTTCCTATTCGATGCGAGCGAACTATAATGTTCAATTGCCATTTACTGTAAAATATTCCTTGACGTTTTCGCATATTCTGCATTTTTATGGTAAGATACGATAGGATTAGTGAGTATAGCGTTACTCGCATAATGGGTGATATAATTAATCTAAATGAGTTGTTTGAAATCAACAAATAAATGGTAACAAATTAGTTACAAAACTATATTGTAAATGTGAGTGCAAAATGAACTCTGTTAAATTATTTTGCGTTATGTGAAGCGAAGAATGATAGAAATATATTTTAATTTCTATATAAATAGTAATGAACTGTATTATTTGTAAATATGATCTAGTTAAGAATATTATATTACCTAGTTATATTTTAGGAGAACATGGCAGATACTTATATGACGGCCAGTTTAGTATAGTATTACTAAAATTATAAAGTCTACACATGGTTTTACATGTACATAATACAAATCCCGTATTATACAAGGCTACAAGCGTTCAGAGTACAGATGGATACATTTTTTTTTCTATTTTCACATCACATTATACTATGTCGAGTACTTAATAAATATTCTAAATTGTTATTCTTATGAATAGTTAAAATGTTAGTTAAATTTTATAAACAAAATATTCAAATATTGACGCCATGTTCAACTTCCGAGGCGTACATTAAACTGACTTGAGTGGCTAAGATCTGTGCTCTGACACGTTTCTCTAATCACAAGTGCAAATATGCCAATATACATACATATATTAGTAAAATGTCATAAGTCTTTGCTCATCTTAATTTAATTTCATTTTAATTTTCCATTATGTACAGATTCCTTATTATAATATCCAATACACTCAAGCAATAATTAAATGATTATACTTACATAAATATATATATATATATCATTATAAATTGAGAGAATATTATAGTACTTATCTTTGTTGTTATATATTTATATTAAGTGAAAGATAAACAATATGAATGAAAATTGTGATGAGCATTGCATTGACAAAATCTTGTTTCACATATTTTCAAATGATTTAGTTTTTTGGCGTCTTGGCGCTGTATTGAAGTAAAGAAACATTAAAACTTTTCTTCATATTTAATTTTGATTAATGTCTATTTTCGTGGACATTTCTAAATGGAATTAAGTTCCCATTACTGACCCCATGATTCATTTAGGTGTTGTAAAATTTTCTGACAACTTAAAATTTTAAAATAACAGTTAATATCTCTAACTTAGAGTTGTATGTAAAACTGTCGATCTTTTCACTAACGTGTGTAAAAATTGGTGATTTGCGCATCTTTACTTCATGCTATGAATATGGACGCCTCTTTAGAGTTAGTCAACTATTACGAAAACAATAAAATTAGTATTATACAAAGCAGTGGTCAATTACTCAGACAAGTGGAAAGAAATTCATATATAACAGTATCAATTAAAAGTTTTTAGTAATGAAAAGGGAGGATCAATGAGAAATTGTATGTCTAGTTGATCACAGCTTTTACATAAAAATACATACTTATAAGGGACCTTCAATTCCAGTTAGCTAGTTCTATTTATTGTAGTAAATATTGCTATTGGACAGATCATCATAACGATTTTTGAAAGACCAAATAGTAATTTTTTACTCGTATACCTGTTTTAGGTAATTAAAATAACGAATTTGTTTGTATAAAATCTAAAATATCACAAAAAATGTATAGCATATCACATTAAAAAAAAATACAAAAATCGAGTTGCATGATCTATCCAAATCAGTAAATGATTACAATATATTTTGTTGAATATTATAATGAACTGCTGTGGAGTAGATTTTATGCTCGTACAAATAAGATACAGCATTTGGAAATAAGTGAAAGAAGAATTCTAAATAAGCTAATGCAAACCATGACCGGAGTTCATAACCGCCAAACTGTACTGTAGTATACATTTTGAACTTCATCTGAACATTTTAGCAATGAGGTTCATACCCACTGAAATTCATTTTGAAATGTGTAAAATGGAAAAAAAATCATAACATTTTTATGTTATTGAAAATAAAATGAATTTAAAAATTATTTTCGTTTTTCATTTCATTGCCATATTATTTGCAATATATTTTAAAAGTTAACTAGTAATAAACTTCCAAATCCATACTGACTTTTAAGTAATATGTATATATGAATAGGAGCCCACATAAATCCAAAAGATATGGAAGATCTGCAATTTTATTTATTTAAAATGTTTCGCCCCATTGGTTATATTTTCTATTTTTAAAGTAGGTAACGCTAAAATTATTTAAATTGTCATTACATTCTCTAATGCAAAGATCATTTTAAGTGTTTGCATTGCAAGTATTGTTTTTGCAAGAAACACTACATTCATTACCCAATGGAGTGTATTGGGTAATGATTTCTGAGGACTGCCTGTTTGAAATTTGAAAAGGAAGGATATCTAACATTAATAAATTACTCATTTTATTACTAATATAATATGTTTTTAATAATAGAGTGATGTATAAGTTGTACCGCTTACACAGATAGGTGGACCCAAATGGTCACCCTATGGATACTAAATGAAATACCAAGAAACCCTTTAACTGCTAGAAACTGACACTGTGTGAGTAATTTAGTTTATGGTTAAGTGTAAAAACTTAAGAAACATTTAAGTACCTTGAAATAATTCTCGAAAACCTACTGTATTAAGGACATTAAAGCTCTATCCTTAATTACACATTTAGATGGGTAACCAAGAAACTCTGAAAAGATAATAAAATTAATTTTACTAAAGTACTAAGTACTTACTTCTAAGATTACATTTGAGGAAACATAATCACTAGGATTAAAAAAATCAAATTCAAAATTTCTTAATAATCTTTATCTAACCATACATACTTAAAACTTTAACAATAGTTGATGGCAAATATTAATATCAGATTGTGAGAGACGGGTGTGTCTGAACTAAGCAGAGCCTGTATTTCAGTACACCAGCCTCTCCCTAATAACATAATATGTGTTTAATGCTATTTTGATCAAAGAACGAAACAAGTAATTATTACAAAAACAAAAATCCGACTGCCTTTTTTATGTTGTATTTTTTATTTTATTTTGATATACCCGGTGTCACTCTCACAATAAATACGAATCAAACGACACCTCTCAAGCTAAAATCCATCGAGCCGTTCAGGCTGCAGAGCGAGCCAAACATTTGAATTTGGCGCCAAAAATCCGCCATTTTGTTTTTATTTTTTATTTTATTTTGATATACCCAGTGTCACTTTCACAGTAATTACGAATCTTAAGACACCTCTCAAGCTCCAATCCATCGAGCCGTTCAGGCTGCAGAGCGTGCCAAACAATTATACATACATACATACAAACAAACATACCTACACACATACATACATACAAACATACATACATACTCTCGAAAAACATAATCATTCTTCTGGCGCAGCCGGGTAAAAAATTAAAAAGAAATAAAGTTACTAATAAAATAAAAAGATATAGCAAAATTGGCAACTTTAGTCTATAAAGCTCGCATAAAACATTGGCGATAGTGTCCGTGTATGTAAAAATGTACACATGTATTTTATTGGTTTACGACTATAGTTGGTTTACGACTAATAATCTGGCCTTAAACACACAAAAGACTAAGTGCGTTAATTTTTCACTATTGAATAAACCTAATACTCACATACCTTTGAGTCTTAATGGTCAAGTTCTAGAATGGGTACCCAACACCAAATTTTTAGGCATAACTGTAGACTGGAACTTAAAATGGGATAAACATATTGAGGCCACTGCCAAGAAACTTAGTTCGGCAGCATATGCTGTGAGGAGGGTCAGACGGTGTACTAACGTTGAAACTGCTAGGCTAGTATACTTTAGTTATTTTCACAGCATAATGTCATATGGCTTGCTCTTATGGGGTAAAGCGGCTAACATACATGCTATCTCTGTGCTACAAAAGAGAGCAATTCGGTCGATCTACGGACTAAAATCACGCGATTCCTTAAGAGAGTTATTTAAATCTATAAATATTCTTACTGTGACATCTCAATTTATTTACGAAAATCTTCTATTTGTTAAATCTAGGTTAAATAATTTCAAGAAAAATAGTGATGTTCACAGTTATAATACTCGCAACAAAAATCTGCTTCATACGCCTTAATTTCGACTTGCTAAAACTAGAAAGTCACTCTTAGGTCTAGGTATAACATTATTTAATAAACTTCCCGAAGCGATCGTTAACCTACCAATGGCAAAATTTAAAACACATGTTAAAAAAGTTTTATTGAACAATGCATACTATACTATCAATGATTATTTAAGAGATAAAAACGCGTGGATACTTCCTAAACATTTTCCATTACACTCCACACATGAAACATAAATAGCTGCATTTTCTGTTACCATAATAAGCTTACTGTAAAAACATGTAAATGCTCTGCGATCAATAAGTGACCAACATATAATTAATATTTTCTCTTGAAAAGGTCTGCGAGTTCGGGTTTTTCATGCTCACTAAAATGTCCAATCCAGTGGTGGCGTCGCTGGTCGGGTCGTTGGATTCCCTCTAATATGGTTGAGTTTAACGATGGCTGATCCGTGCGTCAACTCGTGAACGGGTGCTGCCGGGAGGGACTGGTCAGCTCGGCTTCGCTTTTTTTGACTACTTAATATTTTTTATTACGCAATTTATGTTAGTTTACTTGTTCGCAAGCATAACATGTTATAATGTGTCAACATTGTATTATATTATAAGTATTTATTAATTAAAAGACAATTATAATAATATGACAAAGCCCTTCTGGCGAGTAGGCGACCAATACTGTGAAAATGAGTTTCTTTCGGCGTTTCTTCTCAGCAGTGGTCGTTACGAAGCGCTGGTATCGGTAGCTTTTCTTTAAAAAATAAATTAAATTTTAATATACTTTACACGTAACATAAATTATACTTATTGACGTGTAAAAGTGCCTGTAAAGGTCTAATTACTGAATAAACATTTGAATCTTTGAATCTTTGAATCTTTGAATTGACCAACTTAAAAAAAAGGAGAGGCTATCAAATCAAATGTGTATACCTTATGGAGACGGGTGCTGAAGTCGGTTCTTGGTTATAAAAAGGGTTCCATTTGGTAGGATAAGGACTAGTGGAGTGGTATTATCAGGTTTTCCGTGTCAAATCATTCCTATTTTTTGCAGGAAAATTTAGTATGCTGATGCAACTTTAATATACCTATAGTAAAGTTTGTAGTAGATTAAACAACCCATATAAGTATAAAAAAGATGTGATAAATCCATACTGTGTACAGGAGCACAAATCAGAGGAGGATGACGCGCAGGATGGGAAATAGTAGGAACTGACTTATTTTCCCAGAGCTGTTTCACTATAGCGTCGAGAATAAAGATTTGTTGCAGTTAGCACTTGACAGTATTGATAAAGAGAAAAAGTAGGAAAAATCATCGGTTTAAAGGTACAGACTTTTAGAAGTGACCTTTGAGCTCGCTCGAAACACCCTTCGCACAGCCTTCTTATTGAAAAAGTTTACTTACATAGAAAGGAGCATGCAATAAGCATTTCCAACCAATTGCATGAATTTTACCATAAAGAACAAATGACAATTAATCACATATTAAATTATTCAAATAAGTACCTACATCATGAGAAATTTATAAAGGTTGTTGTCTTGCTAAATGATTTAAATTTGCCCCCATAAAGATAAAAATGTACGCAAGTAATAATAAATAATAATAAATATAAAGGGACAAATTACACTGATTGAGCTAGCCCCAAAGTAATTTCGAGACTTGTGTTATGTTATGGGATACTATATTTTATAATAAATACATAGGTATATAGATAAACATACAAGACCCAGAACAATTTGAAAAAGGCCATTTTCCAACTTGCCCTAACCTAGTACAAGTAGGTTTTCCATATTGGGTGTTTGATAGCCCTTTGAAGATTAGCAAATGTTCAAATAAGTGTTTTTTCACGCGTTGATTTGTGGCTAAAATCTTAATTCAAAACGATGACCGCTCAAGCCACAGAAACCGGTCAAACCTGATCATAAAGTTATACCTAATTACAAAATTAACGTCGTACTCTGATCACTACTTCGTCTGTGGTCGTACTCACCGAGTGATTCTCAGAAATGGCGCAACAACCGCTCCCTACGTGAAAACCAGGTTGCGCTATTTATAAACCAAAACAAAAGTAAAACTTCACTAAAACCAGCTCGAAGGACCCTTGTGGAAGTTTACTTTTCTCTCGTTTCGATTTCAAATTTGTTTTGTTTTGTTGAAGTTTGAAACTAGTACTTATTTCGCCTTGGATGAATTTCGCATTGTGTTGCCGCAATATAGATTTGCCAGTGCTTAAACAATGGACTCCCAGGGAAAAAGACGATCAAAGCTATAAAAAAATCCTTCCATATAAAAGGAAAGAATTGACGGACGCCGCTTATTTATTAATATAGGTAGGTACATTAAGTGAATACACATAAATACCTAGAACAGAAAAAGAAAATTTCTGACGCGATCAGTCCGTTATATTAACCCTTGCTGTATTTTTTTTACCATTTGTATGCAACAATGTGCAAATATAACTTGGATTTTGGATACCTAAGTATACAATATAATAAGCTGTTAGTTAATTAAAATCTTTATTGCACCAAAATATAATGTTACATAAAAATGGTAACATAAAACAGATGTCAAAAGGCGGCCTTATCGCAACTGCAATCTCTTTCAGGCAACCGAGGTACTTAGAGATGTTTGTCGATAACAGGTGAGGTGCAAAGTAACCTAAAATATAATTCTAATAAATTTACAAAACATTCCGCAAGAAATTCTTTACATATTTTTTAAGCATTTTCATAATTATTAAGCATTGACACACTCATGAATCACATTCACATCTCATCACTTCAGTTAGGCACATCAGTTAGTATTTATATACGTATGTATATACTAACTGATGACGACTGATATATACGTATGTATTTTAAAGTACCAAAGAACCGACCTACTCGACTGCCACACTTGTGATTTGATATTCATCATCACATCAGGAAAAGAATCAAGTATTTTTATTAAGTAACAGTACGTAATTAATAAATCAAAACAAGTTGAATGATTTTTTTTGTTACCCAATGTACCTAATATCTGTTATATAATATTAGGTCCTTACATATGAAATTGGCGTTTTATATGGGAGTAACAAAATGTCAAATATTATATAATTTATTATATTTATTTCAGAGGCTATTCACATTTGGTTGGCTGTTTCTATTTATAATTCGCTCGCACAATCAAACATTTTTAAAGATTATTAAAAAATGTGACTCATTTGAAGAAAAGTGTTTCATAAACTTTTTAATATTTTATATGTTAGATATTGTAGACATATTTTTTATTGTTTATGTGTGTGTGTGTGTCGAGAATAAGGTCATCAAAAATTTTAAATTTTGATGACCATATTTTCGATGTAAGTCCATGTCTACACTATATACAAACATGTCTACAATATCTATATTATATAATATATTAAAAATTAATATTGTTTAATAAATTTTAAAAATGTTTGATTGTGCGAGTGAAACAGCCAACCAAATGTGAAAAGCCTCTTAATCAAAGTATGAACCATAGGTATCTTTGCACTTTGGCCATTTCATAGGCCATCCCATTACTAAAAAAACCATTTGGACGGAAATCAATAAAATCTTTGAAGGTGGTTTGGACTGCCCCATCGGAGTTGAAATTTTTCCCTTGCACGAAGTTATCCAAATTTCGAAAAAAAAAATGGTAATCTGTTGGAGCAAGGTCCAGGGAGTATGGTGGATGTCTTAGACATTCCAATCGAAGCTCTTCTAATTTGGTAGCCGTCTGTTATGCAGTGTGTGGTCTAGCGTTGTCGTGAAGCAGCAGTGGCGTAGAGCGATTTACTAGCCTCGATTGTTTAGCAGCTAGCTTACCATCATGGTTTGTAATTGCTGACAATAAACGTCTGCCGTAATCGTCTGGCCAGATTTGAGAAAACTGTAATGAACAACACCGGCACTAGTCCACCAAACGCTTACAAGTAACTTTTTGTGGGGAGGCAGGATTTGGTTGGCTTGCCAGGGTTTGGACCCTGGCAAGCCAGCCATTGCGATGAGCGCTTCCGATTATCGTAGAGAATCTACTTTTCAGCACAGGTAATAATTCGATTAAAAACCCTTTATTATTGTGCCGGTCAAGTAAAGTAACGCAGCAGTCGACGCGCGTTTGCCAGTTTGCTTCACTTAATTCGTGAGGAACCCACCGTTCAAGCTTTTTAATCTTCCCAATTTGCTTCAAGTGATCTAAAACAGTTTTATCACTAACACCGCAGCCTGCACCTCGGACGTGGTTTGCGATAGATCCGCTTCCACAATAGCCTTCAATTCTTCATTGTCAAATTGGGTCTCGGGCCGTCGACGGAGCTTGTTCTGCAGGTCGAAATTTCCAGAACGAAAACGTGGGAACCAAAAAAGCATTGTGTTTTCTTTTGCGGCACGACCGCCATATTTACCTTTCGAGCCATGTCCACAGCACTGGTGCCACGGTGGAACTCGTACTCGTAAATAACGCGATATTTCAAGTTTTTCATTTTGTAAACTAAGAGCCGCAAATAGAAAAAACAAAAACAAATTAATAACGGTTTATGAAACAAAAATACGTGTGGAAATAGTATATATTTGAATTTTGAATTCCAAACCAAAGAGGAGCAATTTGTGATTAAAGTGGCCAGTACGACAAAACGCCAATTTCATATGTAAGGACCTACTATTATTCGTTAAGTTGCTACGTGGCCGTTTTCAAGAATGCAAATCCGCTATGTTTATTTCTATAAGATCTTTTTTTAAACGTTTCGTTTCGAATCAAAGTTTTTATGGGATTTGTAGAAAACAGTTAACCGTAATGTCCGTGACGTATGATTTCACAAAGTTAAATTAAACAAACCCACTTGAGATTCGCATTGTCTTACATAACTTATCAACTCCTATTATCGGAGGTCCGAAAATATTTCTCATACCATTTAAAATCATACTGATCATACAAGATTGAAAAACTTATCATTAAAAATTATACATTGAAATTCATAATATTACTAATAATACACTTACTTTTTACTAATATTTTGTTTTCATATATTAGTTTATACTAGTGATCGAAACCCCTAATCGTTTAAATAAATATTTTTAGTATTCATAAATTCAATTTATTCTCATATTTGATTTTATAGTTTTTTTAATCATGGGTGTTTTTATCCATATTATTGAAAATCATAATGTCTATAATCATATACATATATTTTTACTAATATATTTATTCTCATATATTTTTGACCCCAACAGCGCGCGAGCCGAGAGAACGAAGCGAGTGTGCCGCGGTAGCCACCGGCAAAGCGCCAGAAACTAATTTTTGACAAAAAAGTGGGCAGACTTCGGTGCCCTTTGATTCGTTTCTGGTGGAGCCACCCAGAAATACTTGCATTTTGCTTGAATTCTGCATGCTTGCTTGCATGCTGCATGCCAGAAAAGAAGGTTAGGTTAGGTTTGAACTGTGACCCTAAAGCAAGTTATTAACTGTTGTAAAGTAAACTATTCTGAACAATAATATTATGAGTTGAAGCATGGTCTTAGTAACAACATTATTAAATAAAATAATATGATCATTGAATGGAAAAATAAAAGTTCTGGAAAACTAAATATAGATAAACTTGTTCTTGGTAGAAACAGTATTAATAAAAAAATATGATCACTAACACTAACTGTTATGAGCTCCGTTGGCAGTAATAAAAATGTATGAATAAAAAAAGTATGAAGTATAAAATTATGAAGAGTGATTATTATGAACACTAATCGGTAGTAAAATAAAGAATAGGATTTAGAATTTTATGTGAGCCAATATGGACCCACTTGCTTGTTATATTTTTCTCAGTTTTTAGGTAAAAAGTCCGGATCCTGGCAATACGTTACATTTAACTGTCGAAATTATTCTTGTTTACATTCATAGAATTTTATATGCCATAGTTGACATTGCAGTTTGTCAGTGACACTTGACAGATATAGAGGTATCATTTTTAAAAACGGGGAGTCAACGATTGGTTTTTAACCGGCTTCCAAAAATGAGGAGGTTATCAATACGACGCGATCTATTTTTACCCATTTGAAATATTTTTTGTTCAATAGATTGTCTGTAACTTGTCAGGTGGTCCCATAGAAATTTTATCAAAATCGACTGTGTAATACGGCGGTGAAGTCGGTTTGTAGGTTTGAAAAATTATTTCCATAAATAAACGGTTTCGTAGATGGCACCATTAGGTACGTTTCACAAAGTGTAATAATCAGTGTCAAAGTAGATTTCAGAGAAGTTGAAAATGATTTTGTAGGTACTATCTATGAGAAGAAAATTAGAAAAATAACTTGAAAATGTAGTTAAACCACCCCGCGAGACTTGTAAGTTGTGTGAGCAGACCCCGTGAGATGGGTGTTTTTTTTCACAAAGTTCTTCTTGCAAGATAAAAAGCGTCTTATTATAAAACCCAGACTAACTTTGTTACTAGGTTTAAACCATTATCCGCCCAAAATGATGTAGACATTGACAGGTGAGTGTGTGCTATTACTAGATGTCAACTTAATTTAGTCGGATAATGGTTTAAACCTAGAAACAAAGTTAGTCTGGGTTTTATAATAAGACGGAAAGGGTTTACTAACCACGAATGTGGGACTTCTGCTTATAAAATACTGGGCGGTCTGATTGCTAACCTGCTAATTGAATGGAATTCCTCTTTATTATTATTTAATCCTTTACTGCGGCAAAAAACACAGCACTTGATTATATTTAATTAAGAGCAATGGAAAGACAATCGGTGCATCCCTTAGGTGCATCCACTAATTCCACTGCAACTTACCATAAAAAAAGAATTCTTCGACAAACAGCGTATCAGACTAATAAGCTTTACTCCTGTCTTTAATAACCCTGCAACACATCCATAGAAGTTGCAGCTCAACGACCGCTGACAACTTAGCAGACACGAAGCAAAGCACAAGCACCGCAAAGCCTGCTTTTCTGTTTTATGACTCACACATACATACGCAACCTCACTCACGGAAACACGTGCCCTATACAGCCTCTATCTACCTTTCTGTACTACAGAGGCAGTCGATTAGTCGACGGGTTTGGAGCAGGTATCGCGCCTCGCCTGCTCTACCGGTTGAACGACAACGATCGAACGAACGTCCCATTAAAACGAACTTTATTATGTTCTAAACTCGAAACACAAAAGAACATTCAAATAAAATTAAAAGGATACGTGCAATAGTGCAGCCATAGCTAACTTCGCGTTGTTACTTTATGACTGTAACTTAAGTGCATAGCGGTATCGCAGAACCAGATTTTGAGTCTTTTATGTATTGAAAGTCGCTTTTATGTTTGTTTAGTAAGTGTTGTTTTGTGCCTGGCTTGAATTCTTCTATGTCTCATCGGACCCAGCCCAAAAGTAAAGGTAAGTGCCCAATTTATTTTTGACTGAGAGATTTCGACGTAGTATTCTTAAATGTTGTTTCAAATATTTCTATATTATATATTCTTATAGCTCTATGCTATGGTTGTTCTGGTGACTATAGTTCTGAGGAATTTATGCGATCACACCGCTAAAAAGCATCAGTAAATAATCCAGAAAGACGCAGGGATTGTACCTTTCTAAGTCCCATTTAACTGTAGGTATTGTATAATGCAAGTACAACCTTAAACCTAACGATTATCCATGATAGGTGAAATGTTGAGTTTCGGATTAATAGGTAAGTACATCATTCATGTACAATTCAGCTAAGTGAATACTTTTAAAAAATCTTTACCTGCCACCCTTCCCTATCGGGTTAGTTCTAAGAAGCGCTAAAGCTGGGTATGCTTATCTTTTTAGTAAATATAAAAGCAAGTTCCGCTAACTTTGCAGGTAACATTTCCATTCACATTTGGCGATAAGATTTCACGATGCTTATTTGAAATGAGTATATTACAAAGACTGAAGAGTCAAAACATTAACGAGGTGATAATGAGTAGTAGGAATACAATTTGTATGTATTCGCCATTTGGACTATTTATTGTATAGTTCAATTAGACTTGTGTAGATTTTAGAATAAAAAAGTACTGTGTTTGTTAGAACTTTTGATATTTGTTTTTACCATCATCATTGACCTAGCGAGCGAAATGTCTCAGTTTCGAGATTAGCCAAAAATACTTTTGTCCGTCTATCATTTTGTGAGTAAGCCTGTTTGACTGTTTACTCCTGCAGGTCGCATTTCTCACCCGATTCTAGTGAATTGTTGTTAACAGGTTTGAGATTTACCTTGCTGATTCAGATTTTTAAAATTTGTCATAAAATCTATTAAAATACATATCATATTTTAGCCATTTCGAAAAATTATCAATAATGTCATAAAACTTTTTTGTTACCCTAATTAAGACGCAACATTTTTGTCTGAACAACCTTTTTATCCGATAAACTAAAACGCGGTGGAGGTGATTTGCGAGATCTACAGCTCACAAAGCCACTAGTTTTAAACGAATGGTTTTAGTTTTAAAACAAACCAACCAATGGCACCACTTTCATTTGAAATACTTAAATTATTTTATATGAAGACCAATATGAAATCTCTAGATAAATTTGATTAAATGTAGGAGCAACTTCTTACAGCACGCTCATATCTTAGAAATTTCAAAATACTGACGTGATTGTGATGCTGGTAAATAGAGCGATTTTTCCGGAAAAAAATTAAACATAGGTAAATTATAACTGTATTTTGAAACAACAACAGTAAAATTTCTAAAAACAGTTATATAGGTGAACGTAATCTTACTTGTTTTTAGGAGTAAACAATGTCTTAGGTAGGTACCTTGTTACTAATCACGCACGACGTGAGTTTGCTCTTTTGTCCTCAGAATCTGACCTACTTACAAATATAAGTACTTATTTATTAGCCAGCTAACTAATAGTTTAGAAACAATTTTGCTAGGACAGACAGTAAGGACTATTACCTACCAATTGGTAGGCGTCTGTTCTGATGGATTTAATTTTTCGTAGGTGACTGAAAGGCGGAGACACTTTCTCGTCTTTCAAGACGTCTTTCTCCTATATCGATCTGACAAAGAAAACAACAAATCGGTGAACAATTAATATGTGAATTAAATACTATGATTTGTGATGTCATTGCAAGAGATTTTCCAGAATATCGGATAAAACAATTTTTATATAATTTATCAAAATGAACCTAAAGTGTACTTACCTAGTCCTAGATTAGTATTTTTTTTGACTTTGTTTATGGATTTCGTTTTAAAGAAAACAGTAAGCACCACAATATTTATTGAACCCAAGTTTCCAAGAAACAATCCACAAAAAATTAAAATTGACACTGACAATACAGAATAACAAAAAGATACCTGATTATTAAGTCATTTTAAGTAATAACAGACATTAGCAATCTGACTCACACGGCAAACATGATTTTTGCTAAATGAGCGACTGAAACAAGTAATCGTATTCTTTTCTTGGTTTTATCGTCGTGTTACTCTGTATGTTATTATAATTCTATGACAAAAACTTAAATTGAAACATCTGCTCTCAGTATTTTTCTTTTATATAAAAATCACATAGTAAAATAATATTAATCAATTTCTTCCAATTCAACCTCGGTCACTATGCAACAGATTTTCAATCGTATAACATCCTGTTTTTCCTTCGAAAACCTTTCCAAGTAACGTCCTAATTCTTGGAAAAACGTTTTTGAATCTGACCTTCGATGTATGTCAAAAATAGTCTCCATTTCATCAATGGTTTCTGGGTTAGGTTTCTCTGCCATCGGAATAGACATGGATGAAATAGGAATCCTAGATGACGTTTCGACACTTGCAGGTTTAGCTTGGGATGGAGTTGGAAATGCACAGACGGCATGTTGCAAATTTTCTGAGGTCTCTGCTTCCATATCTTCTCCGTGAGATGATTGTGAGTCAGATGTGTCATCTGAACCTTCATCGTCATCTAATTCTATAATATCAGCAGGAGTATTGATCTCAACATGTTGATGACTGGGTGTCACCGATTTTTCAGAAGCCGATGCAGGCATTTGTTGTTTGGTAACGTTTCGTTGTGTTTGATTAAGATGTGGATGTAATGCCAACGTTTCCTCTATTCGCTTGTAGACGAGGGATATCATAGCCTCCATTCTTGCCATCTCGATTTCTTCATGTGAACCACGTTTTTCTAGAAGGTTATCAATCATTTCATAATCTAATACCATGTAATCTTTTTCGTCACCAAAATCTTCGTCAGATTCAATGACTACTACATCATGTAATGCTTTAGTAGGCGTCAAGACTTGTGAAGTGTTTTCTTTTTTATAATAAACATCTAAAAATGATAATCTTCCATCTAAGTATTTTGTTCTTAGCGGTTGTCGTTGTGTATTTGATAACAATTTTATGTACCTCGTTTTTATTCTAGACCATCTTGAACGGCATATCGATGCTGGAATAAATAAAAAAATAACTGATAATTTCGATTTTTTTAAAGTTAATTAAAGCATTAATTACATATATAAATAAAAGTGAATTAAAGTAAAGGTGGGTGAGTAATTGGTCCAATTTAAGTATTTTTCGCTTCCCATTTACCACCACTGGCGGAAGATTGGTTGAGAATTGAGACTTATTAGTTAAGTACCGTATATTTTGACTTCCATTCATCACCACTGGGGCAAAAAGGAATAAATTATAAGTGTTTTACATTCCCTGCAGCCACTGGAATTAAATAAAATTAATAAGGAACGTCCTTCCCATCACTAGGAACGTCTGACTGGAAACAATGGGAATAACCCAAACATGATGATACTAAGGTATTATTAATGAAAGGAGTCCTTCCCCTATAAAAACTTAAGTGAGAAATTACTTTTTACTGTTGTTGTTGTTTTTCGTATGTGTAAGTAAGTGGCCAAGACTGGTGTCAGATTTTTCAGGCTGCCTAAAGTCATCTGACACAGCTTGACGACTGCTATACAATGATGACAGCCGGGACCAACGGCTTATACGTGCCTTCCGAAGCACGTAGGAGCTCGAGAAACTTTTATGCCACTAAACTAGAGTTAGTCATATCAGACATGTGAAACACTTACCCGGAACATTAATTTCTTCCGAAATCTTCCCCCATATTTGGTTAAGTTCTGTCTTTGTTCCTCTATAGAGAGGGGAACAGATGATATGGTTTTCCTTCATAGCTGCTATTAGTTTCAATTCATCCTCGCTCCATTTGTAGACACTTACAGTAGTCATAATTCTAAATTGAATAAAAATTAACAAAATGTAATGAAGACGGCGCTACGCAAACGTCAACACGTTTTGATTCCATCGAGTTCATTAGGCGACTGAGGCGGTGAAGGAAGTAAGGAGAGGGGAGTGGAGCAGACGGGTGACAGCGCGGCGCGGCGGCGAGTTGGCCGGCCGGTAACACGCCCCGCGCCTCCCACTTCGTCTCCAGCACCGTTTGTTGTGAGTACAATATTCGCTGAATTGGATAACATTTGTAACTTAGAAATTAGAAAAAATAAATCCCAAAATGAATTTATAAACAAAATAGTATCACTTTATCATAAAGGTATTTGTTTTTTGTGAAGATTATTACTTATCTACTTACGTAAATATTTTACAAAGGTACAATTAATATTACTTACCCATGTGACTATGTGATATTAAGAAAGCCATTTATTTAGTAAAATTGATAATCGTCTTTGTTCCGATTTTCATACAACTCGTATTTAAAATAGGTACCTACGGTACGCCTCAGACTTGTAGTCCCAATTTCTCATACTAACTGTATGAGAAATTGAGACTCCATTTTTGAGGCTTACCGTTCCTACATACAAACGTGATTTTTAGGGTTCCGTACCTCGAAAGGAAAAAAAACGAAATCCTTATATATATCTTTGTTGTCCGTCCGTCCGTCCGTCTGTCTGTCAGTCCGTTTACTGTCGCATGAAGCTGTGAAAAAATTAAACTTCTAAGCCAACGCAATCAAAACATACAGCTGTTTATGCCGCAAAGGAATCAAAACCTATACAGGGTAGTTCCCGTGAACTAAGAATCTTGAAATTTGGTACGAAGCAACACATTTAATAAAAAAAAATATGGATAATGGTACGGAACCGCTTATGCGCGAATGCAACTCGCACTTGAACTCTTGTTTAGAACCATAGAGAGAGAGAGTCTAGATAAAACCATAGAGAGTCGAGCGGTTCGGTCTAGGATAGTAGGATCATCTCTTCCTGTGCTGTGGATGTCATAAAAGGCTTTGAGAGGATTGTTCATTGGGATCTTCCATCCTATGGTCTGGGAGGAGAAAAGAGAAAATGTAGAATGTACCAGCTGCTCTGATTGTAAAAATCCGATAAAAGAAATGAGCGCAAATCTTAATCACGTCAATAAGAGACATGTCTAGCAATCCATCACTATTTGATTCTCTTTTTCCACTATCACGCCCACCATCGCGCTAAAAGTGGCATTTGGATATGCGGCCCTAGACTCCATCTAACACGTACGTAAGAAATAAAGACGTAAAAGTAGTGTTTGTAATCATAGCTTAACATTATTTGTGATAGATTTCATTATGTTATAAGTATATAGTACTCTGTGTTTATAGTATAGGTACTCGTTCTCTTCGCTAGCTCGTTCACATGTGAACGAGCGAGCGAAGTTTACCAAGCGACGACTACTTACCTCATAGTTTTGTTTTTCATTCCTTGCAAATTTGCTAGGTACCTCGAAATTTGATTGTAAAAAAATACTTGGTACTGTAATTACATGTCTAAAAATGTAAACGAAGTCCTACACAACATTGTAACCCTTCACTCACCTTTATGCAGCAGTGATAGCGACGAAAGTGCAATAAAGCATAGCTTGAAATGTTGTTAGCTTGTACTGCTAGAAGTCGTGATAGTCGTGCGTAACTTTTTCGCCTAGCAGAAAACATTTCGCAATCAAAAATATGCTTTAAGTAAGTATAATGGTGTTTACGCAATTTCGAATCAGGATGGTTGGAGGTCGTGATACTTCGGTTGACTACTATGAAATCAGGAAATAAATCTTGGAAATAGATGAGCATCATACAAGGAACATATATGGGTAGTAAGAATATATATGGGTATCGATACAATCTGTAACGAAAACCCTGTCCGATCCTTGTAAGGGCAACCCAGACCGTCAGCATGAACAACTTTTCATATGGGACCAATGTTTGAAACTCGAAAAAAATCGACATTTTCATACAAAAGTGTTCGACCGGCCCGGCAATTTGGTCCCATAGGACCTCTATTCAATGGTCTATAATATCAAACATACTCCGTTTCCGATTTAATGCATATTTATTATATAATATATTATATTTATTTGTTACAATCATATATACATGTTTAAATCTTTATGGGAAAAATAGTCCCTGATAATGTAAGGGGGTAGGATTAAAAAAAAATCAAACAAAGCTTTGGTGCAATAAGTCTACGTAAATTGTCCACACAACTGGAAAGATGTTGTGATATTTCTTTTCCCTCGAGACTCCCGGGTATAATAACCGGCCATTGATCCAATAATGAATATTTCATTAGCATAATAAGCGAGCCTCCTGAGAGCTCGACCGCTCCATAGGTGTCGGAGTGTCAGCGCCGAGTTGCATCACGGTTTCAATATCGCAAGATATGCAATTACTCTTTAAATCACCTGAGGCTAGGTTTTAATGAAATCCAGACAGATTGCAATTCGATCAAGATATAAAAATCTTTTTTCGTGTGTGTAAATGCCAATAAATCGCTCTATTATATTTTTTAAGTGATGCTTTAGCCACCCTGCATTAATCTTGTTGATCATTCATTGCCATGCTCTTATATTAACGGTTAAGTGTTTTTCGCATTGCAATCTTCATCAATTCTTAGGCTGTCTAAAAAACCTAAGACTTACGAAGAAAAGGTTGAAAGTTCCTAGAAAGTAATTATAACCTCTCAAGATTGAAAATGAAGCGCATATCAAATTTCTGTTGCCTGCCGTGGCCCGCAGATCTGTGCATTACGTATGCTACAGGCCACGCACAGGACATTGCACTCGGGCGTCGCCGCTCCCTTCCTACGTCTTGCTGACCAAACGGGCTAGCTTTGTCTATATTCAACTTTTTAATCGATTTATCTTTGGTTTTTTACTTTTTTTACCCGGCTAACAAGGAAGGGTTGTGTTTTTCGCGCGTAGGTATCTTGTATGGTAGGTAACCTCGTATCTTCCAAACGGTTTTATGGATTTCCACAGTTAATGTATCGTTGAGTCATTAAAAAAGGTGTTTTAAAAAAAGTCAAAATGGCCGATGATTGGCACTCAATGGCGGATTTACTCAAGTATTTGGGTTTTTAGCCGGTAGAGTAAGTTTCTTACTTTGTTTCTCTCTCAAATTAAGAAACATAAATGGGAGTTTTTGACGTCATTAAAAAAACAAGAAACAGCAATATCTCTAAAGTTACCGGTAAACCCACGCAAAGTGAGGTTGACGGCTCAAATACAGTTGATTATCACTTTGTCTGTATATAAACCGTTAGCTATCGGAACACAAACTTCCTGTCAAACGTTCTTAACACGCAAAGTAACTATCGTTCCTACTTAGATATGTGTCTGGGAAGTATTTTCCTATTAAATAAAAGCTATACTTATCGAAAGGGCCTTGGTTTAACGAAACAAAAATCGAAAACATACTTTGCGTAGTCTCTACAACCAAGAACGCCAAAAACCGTGTAAAGTAAGAAAGTAATAGCCAAAAAGCAAACCAGAGCACCAAAGTATTACAGCTAAGGAATAAGGATGCGATTGGTAATAAGAGCGAGAAATCAACAATATAAAAAAATTACTTATGATGGAATTGAAGGTAGGTACTTAGGAAGGAAGTGAAAGGGAGCATATACAAAAGGAGGTCAAAGAAGGTGGATGAAATATTTTAACAACGAATTGGCTAGAAAATTTTAACAGTTGAAATGACAAAGGACAGTTTTAACATGCTGTGACGATGGTATAAGGGAAGGAAAAGGATAAGGAAGGTACTAATACCATATAATTAATACACGTATATAATTTTAGGTTAAAACAATCATTTATTCAAACTCAGTTCAGATTGTTTTTTTAACTTAGTTCTCAAGTTCAAATCAAATCAATTTATGAATTTCACCACGTCGCACAAGACTTCCGCCGATGGTGAATCACCATTTAGTTTCTGTCATGTGGGGATGAAAATGTCTCTTCTCTGTAATATTGACTCATTGGGAAATTCCAATTCCATTGACCGTTGTATTGTTTATCAACGATATCGACAATTAAAAGGTCATCAACATTTACTATCGTACTTTCAACTATTTTTATGTCCGTGTGTGTATTATTTATTCTATCCTACCTACCTTTAATACAAGAAGAGGTACGTATGTGAAAATTTGTATGTTTGTCACTCAATCACGCAGATTCGGCTAAAAAAATTGGAATTAAATTTGTCATGTGGATAGTTTAAACCTAGATTATCTCACAGGATGCTTGCTATGATGGCTCACTTAGTTGTACATATAACGTTTTTTGTCTTTAATTATAATGTTTTGTAAACTATGAGAGATCACAGTTTACAGAGCTTACTACAAAGAAACTCGTAGATATAAGTTTCGGGTACACAATACCTACATTAGCTGAACATTATACTTCATATTTTAATCATGGATGAGTGAGTGATTTCCACCTTATTACCTACCCGTACCTACTATCTCCAATGAATTGCATATGTTACAAGTTAATTAAAATATACATTTCTTTACTGCATTGGCCTACTGGCTGACCCCTCGGCCTGAATTTCCGATGAGCTGTATTTTGCGCCTGCGCATCACGTACAATCACTGCTGTATTATTTGACACACTAATTTCAATACGCTGAATAACCGTTAGCAGTTTATAATTGATATTGTCTACAACGTACTATATTGGAAATTGTTTTTTTTAGTTACGACTTACTGGCCTTTGTTTTTTATAGCAAGGTGAGCGTTTTGATATTAAAACAAGCTGTAATTAATTGCGGTAAAAATCTCCCTAGATCTAGGTTAATAACGCTGTTTATTTATTTTCCCTTTTTTTGAGTTGCTTAGTATATTGTTCTCATCATCTAGCGATTGTGTTATACATTCTTCTGTTTCACCTTTAAACGCGCTCACAGTTGCATCTTCAGCTGTTCTATAATGAAGTTGTTTGAATGTATTCGTCTCTCTTTAATTTTCCTGAAAATCAGATGTTCGATGGCTTACGTAAAGACTTTACTGTTCACTAACTTATGTAGTTTTAAAATTTAAAATGCATTAATAGCGTTTGCCTGTATGTCTGTTACTTCTTAACTGACTTTGACTTGGTTCTTTTCTTCCTCATGATACTTTGAAACAAAATATACTGTATCTAAACACTTAAAAATGAACTCTTAGACCTACTTTCGATCAGGACATTAAAAAGATGGCAGAGAGAAGAGATGAATGGACGAAATTCGAATTAACTCCACCAGTAAGAGCAGATCTAGGTAAATTGTGCCAAGAATACCTAATCTATATGAACTACTTTCCTTTTCATAAATCTAAAAGTAATTCATTTTCTGACCAACATTTCAGCACCATTATCGTTTTGATTCTTAGTGGACCACACAATAATAGTTTTTAACTTGACCTTTTTATATCGAATATCTACTCAAATTGCAAGAACTGGTTGCCGCGGCGTTTTGACATTTTTGGATCACGTTTTCATGCTTATGTGACCCTAATGTACACCTATTCACCTTTAATGTGTCGCTATATTACTATCAAAGTCAGTTGTCAATCTAATTCTATTGTAACCTTTTTAAACAAACTCAAATTAAATTATTGTTTTTATAACAGCATTAAAATGCTCGGATTATTAACCCTAATTAATCGTGTCAAAATTTTTCATCACATGTTTTAATTTGGAAACTCAAATAACTAACTAGCTCTCCTTTTAATAAACTTTTATCTAAATTACGGCCTTCTTGAATCATGAAAATCCAATTTTGAACCCTCTGCTTTGTAACTAAATTGCGGCGTTTAAATATAATGTGCGAGTATTTTTTAAGTAACACTTGAAACTGAGTTTTCTATTTCACTATTGGTAAACCAATTTTCACCCACTTGATTAAGGGGATACCTGAATGTTCCGGGGTCTAGTGCTGCCCCATTATCATATGATAGGAAACGGAGACATCATGTAAAATTTTGTCTTGACCAGGTGCTAGATAACCCTTCAAACTATTTTATGAACTCTGTTTACAGTTTAAATTGAGAACGTAAAGCTTTTCTACACACATTTGCGAAAAACGGCCACTTCGACGTATGAGCGTAGAAAAGCTTCACGGTCAAGGCAACATTTTAAATGATGTTTCCGTTTCCTATCAAATGATATTTTTCAAATAGGGGCAGCACTGGAGCCCAGTAAATTCAGATATACCCTTAAGCTGTAATATAAGTCCTGTGACAATCCAAGTTTTGGTACCATCGAACTGATCAGATGAAGGAAACGAGATATATGATTTAAACTACGTGAAAGCAAAAAAATCACTCAAAATAAAAGATGGTCCAAAAATTGAATTTTCAAAAGGTACCCAAAAAGGCAAGTAAAGGCAAGAAATATAACATTAACTCTACCAATTACGTATACCTATCTTTTTATAGAAAATACGTGTTCAACGTAATTAAAGATTTCACAAAGCAGCTGTCCCTGCAAATTATGCAATAGCAGAGCAAGCTCAAGGAAAATACTGATGATTGTGTGGAAATTAGCACGTTCGTGCAAGAAGAGAGTTAACAATGAGATGATACATAGCATAGAAATGGCAGGAAGTCAACGATAGCTGTTGAATAATACAGATACTATATCACGTTTGTTCCTCACGGGATAGACAGAAATCCTAATTGGCAAAGTACGGTGAGAAAGGACGTGAAGATTATGAACTTAAGGCCCCTGAATTTAATTTCGACCAAAATATTGTGGTACCTACTAAATATTTGGAACCATACGTGAGATAGATATTTATGGGAAAGTATATAATAGATTTTTTTTTTTTGAGTTTGGTTGAAGCTGTGAAATTCAAGCGATCTAAGCGATTGGCATACTTGACGTCGTCATACGTATTTAGACGCGAGAATCACAACTTACGGTCATTATCGACTCCCTTCTACCACTAATTTCACAGATTTTAACTGAAAATATAAATTCAGTTAAATTTGAATGAAAGAAAAAGTATTTTGAGTGCATAGACCAAGTGACCACTATAAAATACAAGCTGATTACTGCGGTCGCGTGGACAAGTATTTTTCTTTTCTTTAAATCAAATCTTTTTTTGCCAACAAGAGGGGTCCCAATGGGGTTCTCCCATTTTCCGGAATAAAATCCTAAGTGTCAATCCGGGTAATAGCTATCTCCATGCCAAATTTAATTACAATCTTCTACAATTTTGGCGTGAAGGCGAAGCAAAAATTCATACGATTTGTTCATAATACCACGATCAGTTGCTTGTGGTTATTGACTCATACACAATAGGACCCGGCAGCGGTAGAAATGGTCGCAGCACCAAACAAGGCCTGTTTACACATTAATTTGTTCCTCTAAATACGGGGATATTTATGACTTAAGAGTAATTCTTAGAGGCCATCGATGACATAAGATAAACGACTAGGTATTGATTGAACAAGCAAGAGCAGCAAGCGAAGTTTTCCGGGTCTACTTGAACAGTCTGGACTTTATATGGATGTATGTTTTTTCGAGAATGGCTTGAGTAATTTTGATCGGAACTTTATGTGGCAGACGTGTAGATGTAGCTAATAGTATTTAGGTTCAAACATAATCCAAATCTGTCGAGAGTTTGCCGGGATATGGGGTTCGCGAGTTCACCATTCATGGCGAATTACTAGTTGACCGAGCGAGCGAAGCGTCTCAGTTTCGACTGGCTGAAATTTTTTTGTCCGTCTGTTCGAAACTTAAAAGTTTTGAATCCAAACTTCAGTGTTTTCACTGGTAGGTTGGGTTCAAAACTCTTAAATGGCCTCGCTAAGCCAGGGAAACGGTAAAATATGGGTTTTTCGTTGTTGTTAGGGCTCGCGAGGTTACTGTTCTCACAGAACCACTAGTTATTAGAAGTTCCAACAATATAATTAAGTACTGTACTTAAGTGTGTATTTTTCAGTCAGAAAAATAAAACAATTTCAACAGCAGTACCTATGCTGTGTTACGTCTGCATACAGATGATCAAGGTAATCAATAAATGTGCGGTTGAAGGGGTGAATCCGTAGGAAAAATTCTTTATACTGCTGGTAGTTCTGCTCATAGACCATAGACCTCGGTTTTTTTACTAACCAAGTGCAACGAGATAATACGATACTGTTAGTTAGATAAATATAGCGATCAATTTAACAATGAGACAAGTTTTCATGCAAAACATATAGAACATGGTCGCACGAAAATTGGATTTTTCAAATTCTAAACTGTGTTTTTTGTAAGTTTATCTTACCTTGCACATGATAGTATCATACTGGCTTTACCGATAGTTCGTGTAGTAGGTACGAATACAACCCTTATAAGGCCACACCAAAATATTTCGTTTCTGGTCTCATTTTACAAAACTCTACGGCTATGTATGGTTCTTCTACACCTTCGGGAATATTCATGGCAATCTGACAATGAACATGGTTTGTAAGATCTGTATAGACGGAGGTATTAAAAAAAAAAGTAATAGTGCTTAACAAGTCATTATTACAAAAACAAAAAACCCGACTGCCTGCTGTTTTTTCTTTTAATTTTATTTTGATATTCCCTGTGTCTCTCTCCCAGTAAATACAAATCTAACGACACCTCTCAAGCTAAATTCCATCGAGCCGTTCAGGCTGCAGAGCGTGCCAAACAATTATGCATACATACTTTCGAAAAAAATATAACACTCCTTCTGGCGCAGTCGGGTAAAAATTCTCATCGTCGATAGTTCTGTATCTCTCTGTATCAAGCCTCTCTCAATGCATGCCATCCGCCTCGGTCCTGCACCATACGAAACCAGTTTCACCCTGCGATTTTTCTTATATATAAAACACATAACTTTATCAAATTAAGTCACGATAATTTGATTCTTAGTAAACTGGATCGTGTTTTAATGTTTTAATTGATCTGCGGGGACTTTGAGGTCATTTAAATTATTATGCCATTTAACGAGTCACTGCGTCCGGTGAGGTGCATAATTAGCTGCAATTATTATTATGAAGAATCGTTTTAGTCCTACGTGTATTGATACAAACATTCTTCAACTACGAGTTAGTATTTGTAGAATGGATTTAATACCTAGGTCTTTTTGTGTTTATTAGGGTTCTGTACTTGGAAAGGAAAAAAAAGAACCCTTATAGGATCACTTGGTTATCCGTCCGTCCGTTCGACCGTCTGTCTATCTATCCGTCAAAACGCTTTTTCTCAGGAACCCGTGGAAGTATTAAGCTGGAAAAAATATCAAATACTCAGTTCTACTGTTCCTTGGAGCTGTGAAAAAATCAAACATCTAAGCCAACGCAATCAAAAGGAATAGCCGTTTATGCCGCAAATTTCCGCAAAAATTCGACACTCGCAAGGGAATCAAAACCTACTTACACCTCCCGTGAACTCAGAATCTTGAAATTTGGTACGAAGCAACGTCTTATAGCGCAGATAAAGGAAAAATTGCGAAAACTGTACATTTTTTATTACATCATATAATAAAAATATTTTTAATAATTAAAACTTATTACCCCTCTCGATTGTCGTGATGGGTGAACTTTGACTTATATACCTACACAGGTTTATACAAAACCCTCGGTGCGCGAGTCCGACTCACACTTGGCGGGTTTTGGTCTTGGTTGTATTTGTAACTGGCACGACTGTCTGCCTATACTGGTTAAACTCTTGACATGGCTTTGATATTTCATTTATTCGCCATTTGTAAACACAATATACACATTAATTGTCATGCACTTTACAATTAGTTACTTCGGTAACAGTAGAGCATCTTTAATACACGTGTTTAACAACTACCTAATGAAATACTTATCTCTTTCAATAAAAATTTTACTTATTTTTTTTGTTACTTTTCTAACAACGATATTTTGTTATTCATTTAAAAACGATATTAACTGATTGGATCTATGTACTAAACGCCATTTATTATCTTCTTTCTTCCTTAGAGCATTGGATGGCTGGGTTGTCACTAAGTAAGAAGTGTATATATGTAGTAGGTAGGTTCAAATTAGGTATGTATTTGTTCATATGGAGTATTTTTATGTATTATATCGGTTGTCATTGTAGGTATTAAGCTTTTTGCGGCGCACAATTACCCGCTTTTCTGACCATCTGCAGGAATCTATCCTGTGATTAATTTGATACACCTATCTGGAACACCTTTGCCCAGTAGTGGGACAGTAAAAGATAAAAAAATATATGCCTATATATTTTTAAATGGACAAACTGTGCAGTTTTACCGTCAGTCCATAAAATAACATTAGTAATTTTGGATTGATAACCATTAAGCGAATATTTAAGCAAATTAAGGTATATACTCATTGTCTTGTCAATTGTCATATAGCAAGAGCCTTCCACCCACACGTTATATGAATATGCATTTCATGCATGCTTAGAAGCATGGGTGGCAAATATTTGGTGTTGTCGTTACCACTTCTGCCCCACTAACCAACTAGTATGCAAAATCGCTAATTTAGAATAAAAATATACGAAGTAAATGTTATTCCAATTCTGATTAAAATCCGTGACAAATAAGATTCTTGTTATCATTAACTTTTCGCACTTTCCAAAAATTTACATTTAATGGTCTTTTTTGCTAATCTTAATTCTGTTAGTGTCATTATAACATTCTAATGTATTATATTATTTAAGCCGCATTTACCGCTATATAAATACACATATACATAGGGAACCATTAAGCAAAACAATACCATTTTCAAAACGAAAAGCCATGCTTAGCAAAGTCTTGACGGACTCCATATTAAGTATTGGTCTGCCCGGGATAAGAAGCAGCTAGTACATACATATACTATAATCGTAGACTAGTAAGAAAAAAAAATATTTTTTCCCCTTTTGAAAAAAGTTTAGAGAACTAACGGCCACCTTCGAGGACGAGAGAGCTACATGAATATAACATCCCACCAAAAACATTTTTATGTAAAAATTTTGCCAAGACGAGTGTACATAGCTTACCCTGTGAAAAAGTTATGAGATCTCGTATAAAGCCAAGCTCTAAAGACTACACGCTCTAAACCTACTAGCTCTACACTACTCCTTAACCAAAATCTATGAAAAAGTGGTCAGATCTCATATAGAGCCAAGATTCTTGATCTATGCGCCCTTATTTTACCAGGCCTAACTTCACATACTCTACATTTTAGTCAAAACGTGATGCTTGGTAGATCAAAAATCTTGGCTCTACATGAGATCTGACCACTTTTTCATAGATTTTGATTAAGGAGTAGTGAAGAGCTAGTAGGTTTAGAGCGTATAGTCTTTAGAGCTTGGCTTTATACACTTGTCTTGGCAAAATTTTTACATAAAAATGTTTTTGGTGGGATTTCATTTATTTTTGTAAGTTGGTTAATGGACTTTATTGAGTTTAAAAGTAACCTATTTTGACCCCGGGCCTTTACTTTCGCCTAACCCTTCGTCTGAAATTTATTATAGATGAACCAACCAGTAGGGGCCGGTCTGTTCTCTATATCTTGAGGAAATGAAAAAATGTGTGGGCGGCCATCTTGGATTCAAAATCTGAATGCAGTTTCGAATTTTGCGGGGTGCTTTACCTCCACCTAAAAATTTCAGGCCTCTACTTAGTCACAGTGAGACGTTAAGTGAAATAAGTTAATTGTCTAAAATCCAGAGCCATCTTGGATTCCAAAAAAATTTCAGATATTTATTTTTTTTATTGTCTTTGTAGTAATATTAGCTTACATACCAAATTTCAGCGTTCTAGGACTTCAGGAAGTACCTTAAGAATTTTGATGATCAGTGAGTGAGTCAGTGAGTGAATCAGTGACGAAATAGTTAGTTTTTAGGCATTAAAAAAAATATAAAGTATGATAGCTATGAGATTTAAACTTGGTATGCTTAATGATTGTACTAGTTTCATTATATCTTGAAATTTTTACTATTAAGCATCATACAAACCAAAGTTATGAGAGTTCAAAAAAACGACGAAACGTTTGGAGAAAAGGTAGGTAGTGCCCTTGCGCTCCGCTTGGCTCGTCTTGGCGGGGGCACTCCCTTGCCCCTAGACTGTAAGTGGCCAATACGGTGTTAGATTTTTCAAGCTGCCTAAAGGCATCTGTCATAGCTTGACAGATGCCTTTAGGCAGCCGGGACCAACGGCGTTATGGCCTTCCGATGCACGGAGGAGATCGAGAAATTTTTATGCCGCTTGTGATCACCCATCCAAGTGCGGATCACGCCCGATGTCGCTTAACTTACTCTGGCCAGGCCACTATAATAGTACATTGAACCTGTGCCAGACAAACATTCTATACATTAATGTAGTGACGTATAATAAGAATCAGTAAGAGCCATAACCTCAGAAACAATGGGTAAAACATCTGCTTTTTGAACTATTTACATAACTGTTAGATCAAGCGTGATCGAAGAATGAAGTGCAAGTTACATTACGAAACCATCGAGTTGAGATATTACGGATTAATGTCAAGCTGACAAGCACTTTCTATGTAAATGTTATTTCACATTTGGCCAGCTGAGTCTGCGAGTCAAGTGGCTAGTGAAAGTTAGGCTTATTCGCTCGAGCGCTATTGAAAAATAGTCTAAAAATGAGCAGATCAAAGATAAAACTCTTTATTTGAGTTAGTATCGAATGGTAGTAAACGCGAATAGTCTATGTTAAAGACTCGTCTTAAACACAATTCGAGACTCGTTTAAACTCGTCAAACTCTAGCATCAACTCGGCTAAGTTGCAAGTAGTCTCAAAAGTTTTTTTGACTAAATTGCGGTTAGTTTTCAGTAATTCAGTTCAACCGGTTATTATAATGTACCAAGATCATTAAATATGTTTGTACGCCCGTATGAACCCCTTTAAAATAGGAAAGGCACAGTCCTTAAATCACAATTGTGCGGTATTTTGTTTGCTAACACATAGTATTATTAAGATAAATCTTGAAACATCTCGATTACTTGATAGTCAACGCATTATCCGGTCTTTTTTTCCTTCCTTGTGGTTATTTGGGATAGGTATAGGACTAGGTATATCAATACACAGTGACTTTCTTATACGTAATAGTATGCATATTTTACATGTTATTGAAGTGAAAACATCTTTAGGCGCGTTGAGCATGCTCGGAAAGCATTTTCTGGAGAAAAATCATTAAACTCGCGTCACTGTTACCATTAACGTAACTGACACCAAGTTTTCACTTCTGTCGGAACTCCCGGAGAGCCACTTTTTTTTAGTCTTTATCTTTCTCAGCTGTTTTATTTTCATTTTTACACGAATCCTCAAACTTCTCTACTTACCCGTTCTACTTGACCAGTTTGAACTACGCATTGCAAGACATACCGCCCACGAAGTCTGGTAATACAAAGCTGTCAATTGTTCGGTCGTAGGCCTATGGCGAAACGTTCACTAATCGGAACATAATGGAATTACGGTAAGCTTGTTTAGGCTATCTTAAAATAAATCAGCGAGAGCAAATTCACAGTTTGTGCTACTGTACAACAGTACAAACTACTGTAAACTGTGGTTGCATCGATATTTGCGTAAGAAAGTAATAAAACAATATTTTTCGCCTTAGTTTAGTTTGTTGTATAACTACCAAAAAGCGCAAAATGTCCAAGCTCTTTTGTTGATGTTTGGCCTTTTATCTGTCTTTTGATATGCTTCAAACCTATGTATCCATCTTTTGATTTGTTTCAGTCCAGATGAAGTCCACATGGGCCTCACCCAAGGATTTTCAAACTGACCTATTAGAAGTTGCTACTTACATTTGTTCAATTTATACTTAAATTCCTTCATCTTACCTCGTCCCCGGTTGCATCTTCAGCTATGCAGCTTTAGGGTCCGGGGTGCATTTCCCCGCTTTTTCTTTTACAAATGCAATCCAGTGCGTGCATGCAATTCGCTTGTCAAGTAATTAAAAAAAATCTAATTTTCAAATCATTTAGGGACCTCGAGGACAAGCTTTCTTTAATCAGATTTTAAAATAAGTTCTTACTTATTTAGATATTTTCGAAAATCCCAATGACTTTCATTTTTAAGCAAGGTCAAGCTTATTTGACGAAGTGACGTCACGATGTACATCGTGTACTTTCAGTACTGAACTGTACTATCACTGTCACTGTCATCTACCAACACAACAACCCATAGACTTAAAAAAAAATTTACTACGTAAATAGACAGTACTAGCAAAGTGAGACAAAAAATAAGTTAATGGTTGGCCTCACAAGAGCAATAGAGATAGCGATTAGATTGACGTCTGACCAACTTTTGAATGAGTCGACTCCTGGAAACCAGACTTATGTTGTGTCACACGAAAATTGGATTTTTCTAATTGTCAACTGTGTTAATTCATAATTTTTACTACTTACCTTAGAAAGATGATATAGTGCAGCTTTATCGACTGTGATACAGCAACAAACCATAATCCCAATAAATCCATATACATACAATAATTTTGCTAGACACGTTCTTTACCTTTTCGTCAATATTTTCTTCGCAACTTCACCAAAAAACCATTTAAAATCATGCATTTATTTAGAGATAACACAATATTTATTAGTTATTTAAGGAATTCGTTAATTTATTGCATAAAATATAAAATTATATGATTCCGCTAGGGCTTGACTAATAATTGACGTCATTTTATGTCATGAAAATATATATCGATAAAAAATCTATTGCTTTTGGTTGTATCAGTACAAACTCTTTTTAAGTAAAAATGTTTAAAAATTTTATATCGAGTTTCAGTTTTGTTTGGTAAAATTTATTAGATATGTTGCTTGATTTAATGATAATCAACGATATCAATTTTAGAAAACTATTATAAATTTTAGGTATTTCACAAATATATGTCAAGTCGTCACGTTCGTAAAATAATTATTGTTTACAGGAAATTGAAAATCAGAAGACCTTCTTAGCTCAGAAGACTTCGTATGTAAATAGGATAGAGACATTTACCTTTATCACCAGAACCTGGGCCTTCAAATAAAACAGTTCCTCGTACAGAAAATAAACGCCATTTTAGGAAAAAAGAATGAAAAAAATGCTTCCAATAATTTAAAAGCGACAGTTGAGAAAATTAAATAAAAGTTTGTTAAATTTACAAGATTATTTATTCCATTTTCCACTTATATACATCCGCGTCTACTAATATACATACTGACTTTTGGGCTTAGGCTAAGTCTACTCCGCTAGGGACAAAGAGATTAAAATGTTTTTAGTATTCATTTATCATCAAAAATATTAATTTATAATCAAAATACATATTTTATCGATATCCAATATGTGTCGTATAGTAGGTACAACCCTTTTAAAGTCAGGCATGACATTTAATTTCTGGTCTCATTTTACATTAAGCTAGTTCCATCTTCTTTCATATAAATCTATGCAACAACCAGCATAACGACTGTAATTTAAACAGGAGACATTGACAGTTGACAGATGTCAACTGTCAATGTCTTCTGTTAAATGTAAACTTCAATTGCTATATTACCATTTTTTAAATGATTGTCCTTATTTTCCATTAAATGGACCAACAAAACGTTTTGACCAACCAATTCTAAAGACCATGCGATATCGAGAAGAAATAGTAGAAACACGATTTGGCTCTATTTTACGACCAGCCGCCTGCCTTACGTCTACCCTCTTTGGTAACCATTTGGTTTAAATATATCTATCAGATAGTGTAAATATCCATAATTAAAGTTGCAGCAGAGCTTAAAACCTTCTAGAACCTACAACAGAACGCAACTATCGAGTTCTTATACCTCGAAGCAGGTTATCTTTGTTTCAAGGTCAGGCATGCACTGATTCTGGCTGGTCCAAAACAGGATCCCGACTCCAAATGCTCAGAGCCGTGAACTGAATAACCTTGGCGACATTGTACCTAGTTCGAAATTCGTGTCTAATTGCTCTTACAAGGTATTTCATCAGTTAGTAGAGTAGAAACTCTTCCTTAATTATTGAGACATTTCCCTAGTGACGAGCTGACTAGGAGGAAGTAGGCACTTAGGTATTTTTCTTACGTTTATTTAATTTTAATTTTAATTGTTAATGCTCACTTGAAAATTTACAAAAAAATAACCTTATGGAAGTAAACATAGTATTTAGGTGCTACTTATTTCTAAATAAATTTCTTGTTAATCTTCTCATGCTTCTTCTGGAAATTGGATAATGGATATTTATCTATATATGTATTTGTTATAAAATATAGTATCGTTGAGTTAGTATCCCATAACATAAGTCTCTAACTTACTTTGGGGCTAACTCAATCAGTGTGATTTGTCTATATATATTTATTTATTTATTTATAATTGGACGAAAGAGGTAATTGGCGTGTACAATACAAAAAAAAATACTTATACCTACAAGAAACATAAATAACTTCATAAAAATACATACACAAACGAAAGTAAAATAAATTTACTTTATTTTTTAAAAGTAAATTTCACACAGATTGTTCCGTAAGGTTAAAAGGTTTTAGTAAGTAGATTGGCACCATCTTCTATGCTGGTCTGGGAGAAGAGAAAAAACTTTGAATGTACTCCAGTCCAGCTGCTTTTTTTCCACGTAGATCGTAAAAGCCGATCGAGAGACTGGACGAAAATGCAAATAATGTTAATTAGGCGATGCGGCCAGCAATTCATAACTATTTAGATTTCTATTTCCACCTTCTCGCCCAACATCACGCTTTAAAGTGTCCTTTGGACCCTGGGCTCTACCTGCTTAGATCCTTAGGGCTCAAAGATCTCTGTCTGCCTCATTGGTGATAAAAGCGTGATACTGTATTTATTAGATTTGTATTACATTTAAATATTCGCAATTTGAATGCTTGAATAGGTTGTGTAATTTAAGTACAAAGCACTAATATTCCTTTCACGACGTATTGGTTCAAGGGAGAGTGATTTCACTTTCTCTTAGCATATGGACGAATCTAGTTATAAACCCTAGAACTATCACCGTTTATACTAAGAGTTTGAAGTGAAGGGCTTCTGCGCTGTATTATTTAACGTTTAACTTTTTTTGGAATCACAGGTCTTTTTACCCGAGGCTTGTGTGGGTGGGGGATACAGATCCAACATGAAGAGTCCCTTAAGAGAAGTTGATGTATGTAGTGCTCCCGCCAAAACGCATTCTTTGATACACCAATGAAAGGTGTAACCTAATAGGTTTTAATTTATTATTAGTTACTTATCTATCTCTCATTCGAACAACACTGCATATGTTACTCGAATGAAAGATAGTGGTTTTAAGTGCCGCAACAGACGGGACGCAAGTTGCGTCGCGTAACAGCTAGAGATGGGCAGTGGATAGTACTCAATCTATCCATTTGAGTATTTACTCACTAGATTTAATAAATAGAGTAAATAGAGCGTGGTCATATATTGACATCGCATTTGATGTCTGTTTACTTATTTTAACATAAAATAACGTCTTTGCGCACCTCCCAGCAAAAAATGATAATTAGTCAAAGAAGCCTACTTTCAGTGTATGATTAGTATGGTATTTTCATATATTTTAGCGTCGCATTTAACGTTTACCGACATTTTAAGCATATTATGGCGTATGCACACACTTCGACAAGAATTGCAAGTGTATACTAGATTTAAGTTTCAAAATTGTCATGAAATAATTAATATGAATATAAATATAAGTCGCAACTCATAAAAATCAATCTACTCACCAAATGGATAAATTAGGATATTTATCAGGTATTTACTCAATCTACTGAGTAAATACTCAAATGGGTTGATTGAGTATTTATGCAACTCCTATCACTAGCTGTTACGCGGCGCAACTTGCGCCCCGTCTGTTACGGCCCTAAAAATGTTATTTACAACACCTACAAAATAATATCACTTGTCACGCTTTAAATGTTTGTTAGTTAAACAGGTTTTCAAAGGTACTTTTTACGTCAAATAAAAAAAATATTGATAGAATGTTAAAGATTTATTCATGTTATTAATATCTGTTAATATTCAAAACGCTACAAACTATCACACGCTCGATACATAATATCTCTTAAATAAAAAGTGTAGCCTACATGCCGTATGCAGTAGCATGGCACCGTAGAAATGCCATGGATAAAGTTTACACCGCGCGTCGGACTAGTTTCATTTCTTTAGTTAATATTTAAGCTCATAGCAATCGATAAACATTGTCGCCAGTGTCATGCTAGCGGACTAGGTTGGTCTAAGTAGGTACATACTTTTAATAAGTTATTTGGAAAAAAAATCTTTACAAACATTTATAGTGGGGCCAAAGTACTTATTTTGACAAATGAAAAAAAAACCAAACACCATGGAGTTGCGTTGTTTTATTTCAGAGTTCCATCGACCACCATGCGTCTCCGTGATCAGACCCTAGGCATCGTCTACCATAAAGTGATCGTCAAGACAAATCAAACGAGTACTACTCAATGAGATTATGTTGTTTTATAACTGAGTTCCGTCGACTATCTCCCGGCTCCATCATCAGAACAGCTTATTGACTCTATAATATTTTATTGTAATCCGCCTTACTCAAGTATGCAAAATGTAGCTCAATCGATTGAAGATAACCGGTTGAAAATTGAGTTGCAAGATCTTACATTCAGGATACATTGCAAGTGAAATGAAAGCTTGTATAAACGACAGTACTCTGTTGATCATCATACCTACCACCATACATTGGTGTTATCCCGTCTTTCTCACATCCTTTAAAAAATAAACGAGTACTACAATAATTAAATTGTTATTGCTAATAGCATCAATAACAATAACACTTTCTATGGACAGTGGGAAAATAAAAAAAAATCATATGTGAGAAGATACTCGTACTAAAAAGACAGGCATTATTTGCATTAAGTTCTTCAAAAGTTGAGTTAAAAAAAAAAATTCTTTACGGTCAACATACCACTTTCTCTATAATTATTTTTCCAATTAATCTTAGTCGTTTTTCTTTTGACATACTTTGTTGTTGTATGATACTGATTAAAATAATTATCAGTACTATTATTAGGAAGTATCTGAATTATCACTACTTGTGCTACAAGTGCTACAACGGGCATTAAAACTATTAAATTCTTCACAGATTTCGCTTCGGAGCATATTTTTATACCAAAATTTATTAAAGTCAGACCTCCTCTGGGCGTTGTCTCCAACATTTTCGTTTATGTTATTTCCATATTGAACCACCTGATATTTTTCTGTAAAATTTAAGGAATCTAAGAACACTTCATTACCATTATCGTTGCTTTGTTCACTATCATTATTTGATTCTGCACTAAGATTAATTTCATTCTGCAAAGCAACTTCCACGGCAATTTCTTCTAAACTATCAGATTTTCTGTCATAAGAGTCGTCGCAGTCGATGCCACTGCTGTCGGCGTTGTCTTCCATATCTGAGGATGTGTCTGCAGGGTTAACTACGAAAACTCTCAAAAATCGACCTCCGCCTCCTCCAGAGTCGTCAGAATCTTCATCAGATGTCACGGGCTCCTCTGGCACTCCACAGGTTATATCATAACTCCTTCGGGTGACACCTGCCTCCGAATCACTAGAATCTCCAGATTCGTTAGACGATGGGAAAGCCATCTCCGCATCTAAATGGTCCTGCATGACGTCTACTTGTTTTGATAATACTGTTAATTGTCCTTTGTGGTAATCACTTTAATTCCGTCCGGTGCCTCGCGTTCAACTGTTTGTTCAATAATGTTATCATTGTTATCGTTATCAGGGCGATTGTGATGTTTTAGATTATATCCCTTTATCAGTTTTTTACGGGGGTCATTTTGAGCTGCGTTTGCGATAGAGCGGTGGTGGCGGCGGACACGTCACCCGATTCCGTGAGATCCTGCTCTATAAACAGAGGAAATGACTAAGGATTCGGCTATTCAATGTTCATATTGATTAAAAATCTTAAAACTTAAGGTTAAACTCTGAAACTAAATAAAATACTTAGAATTAATAAAAAGATACATTTAATCTAAGTATTAAAAAAAAAATATTGTTTTGCAAGAGCTAACTAAACATTGTAGATTTTATTGACTTGCTGAAATAACAATTAATTTTAAACGCAAGCGTTATACTCCTTTTAACTACGATTACTTACCATCAGCTAGGCCGTGTGCCTGTTTGTCGCTTAGATATAGAAAAAGCCCTTTAACACTTGTATGATGGTACTATATAAATCTTTTACGGGCTGGTAATTACTCTGTCTCGCAATAAAATCCCTTGAATTGTAATTTTTACGAATTTTATAAATAGTATATCACAATCAATAATTCATCTTCCTAAAAATACATTTAAATGAATACTAAACATATCACTACTATATCATTGACAACTTTAGTTGTAACAAAAAAAAGCAAAGTTGACATAATATTTTGTTTTTTCAAAGCATATCTTAAGTACATACCACTTCAAGATAAGTAGGTACTCTTCAATACGCTGACAGCGTGAGAACGTAAGTGTTTGCACTTAAAAATATGTCATTTCACAATCCAATCTTACTTTTATGGTTTTGAGCACGATACTGAACAACTCCCAATTGCATAAATTGTACTTACTTAAAATAATCTTTTTAACCTCAACACGCCAAACAGCAGATATTTCAGAATTTAAAAGTCAATTACAGTCGGTACGAATTTGGAACGACATAATTTTGCAGATGATTCGTGTAAGTTGTGAAATAATGTCTTAAAATTGGAAATCAACTTACTACTAAGTTTAAAAATTCAATGTGCTTAAATATGCACTTGACAAATCCATTTATGAGATAAGTATTTTCAAGAACTTATAATGAGGTGACGTTCATATTCATTATAAAATTGAAGTTCACTAGACGATCTGTCTGTTCGTTTATGATGTGGCTTTTGTTATATACTCGTATCTTCTTCTTCTTAAATTAAAGAGCTGGCTTTTATCTGTGGAGCAAGGAATTGCTTTAACTAACTGGTAAGTAGGTAGATATTTTTTAAATTCAATTGCAAAGCTGAAGTAGACTAGGTTATTTAATAAAAATATAGGTATTTATAGATGTATATGTTTATGTTATAGTAATTTTTGCTTGAGCAAAATGTACAAATTTTATTTGGGTACCAACTCTTTTGTGATGTCACCTCTCAAAAAAGGATTATCAGTGGGAGGCACCCATTTAAACTTCAAGCAGGTGATGTCATTGCACCAAAACTGAACAACTATAAAAAAGAAAGTTTGAATAAAAGAGCTTTTTATTCATAATCCTAATCTAGCTACACAAAATAATTTTTCATCTCATCTACGTACTCAAAAACGATGTTTTCATCCCGAAACATTTGTAGCTGTTTCTGGTTATTCTCTCGGGACTAAAAATTGAAAAAGTAGATCTCTAGGGATTAAAACCAATTTGCGAAATTGAACACCAGTGTAATCTATAACAATCAAAAATAATGTCGGCAGTCCAGCAAAAAAAAAGAAGAATTTTGTTTAAAAAAAAAAATTAGCACAGAAAGATATGTATTCCAATTTTTAAAAAATTTGGAATACATATCGTCGTCAACAATTCAACATGGATAAATGTAGGTAAACATTTTATTGTTCTTCACTTTGGAAAAAAATAATAATTAAGAAAGCGCAATTTTTCTCTTTGATTAAAATTATTTCAGGAATTTTAGGTTATTTGTTTTGAAATTTAATTATTTGTGTAAATGTAAATACATTTTCGTGAGTTTAAGCCAATAGTGAATAATTATCAAGTTAACCTATAAAAATAAAAAGATATGAAGGACCACGCATCAAAGTTATGTATGAGTGAACATTTTATCTTAAGTTGGTGGTCTTCGAAAAAATATTTCTTGATATTATTGTATGAAAACGACACCAAACAAAGGTTAGTATTAATTGTTGGTTGAAGTCTGATTAGGTGTTGTAGGTGTTCTACTGTTCTTTATATTCTGTTTTGTATATGCTCGTTTTCTCATAGATGGAGATTAAAAGTAGAGTGTGCTACTCGGGTACGGTAATATTTTTATCTCGGACGATATACATGAATCCCTCGCTACACTCAGGATTCCACCGTAGAATCAATGGAATCCTTCGTTTCCCTCTGGATTCAAAGTAGCGCCCTCGCCCACAAAATATTACCTTATTCCCTTGAAGCATAATCTACTATTTATGTTTTTACTTTCTACGTACTAACATAAAATAATTTAAAAAACATCCTTTTATTATATAAATAAAGTCATTTTAATAAAGCGTCATGAAACTTTTTATCATTTTAGATATATCTTAGATGTAAAATAAAGTTTTATCATTTTAGATATATCTTAGATGTAAAATAAAGTTTGGCGTGCGTGCGTAAAAAAATATCGTCAGTTTTTATAGCAAAAGAATTTAAATAAGTAACATATTAGTATTGATATCTAATTAAAAGGTATACGTACATAGTTAAACTATATCATTTCATGTTTGTCAAATGTAGGTATCACCCAATATGGCACCATTCATCATAATTTCCTGAGAATGTAGGCATTAAGTACAAATAGTAAATATGTATAACTAAAACGTATAATTAAAAATAAAATCTAAAGAAATATAGTTGAAAATTATAACTACAGCGTAAAACACTTAACCATTTGATCAAATAACCTACCAGAAACGAAAGGCACGTACAGTAGATACCTTACATAACTTTTAATAAAACACGTATGAGTAAAATATGACACAGAACCGTGGGTCATAGAGTAATCATGACAATAGGAACTTCATTTAGGTTTTATTACGTAGACATAGAGGTGTTTTTGGATCTGCAGTTTATTATTGATTTTTGGTCTCTAATACAAAAACCGTGGCCCACGCAGTATTGTTCTGTCACCTCTATGAAAAGCAAGGCTAAAATTCAATGTAGTTATTAATTATTGAAATTGAATGAGCATTTTTTATTAACTATTCCGCTCGGATCATGCGATAATGCATACAGGTTTAATAAAAGCTTCCTGATTCATTTAATATGTACTGCTGGAGTATTACCTACAACTACATACGATAAAATGTTAAATTATGCAATCAGGCATCACGAGAAGCAAAGTTGTTTTTTTTTTGTCATTATAGTCTTCTATAGTGACAAAAAAATGTGTTGTTTGTTAGTTACACATTGTATTAACGTTTTCATGAAAAACTAGATTAGCTATTCATTCTACTTATTTCTTTGCGAGAACGAAAAAATTTTATTAAGTTAAATGAACTCATATTCTATAATTTCTATTTATATTAAATGAAGTATAATATTGATATAATTTACATCAGTAATACAACAATAATTGACAGAAAACAATTTTGTAACAATTGCCTTTTCTTTTTTCATCCTTTTTAAATTAGATAGAGATTCTTGGAAGGAAAGAGGGGACACCTCTGCCCAGCAGTGAAACATGTACGGCCAAGCTTTGCAAAGGATACTTACCAAATTAAAAGCAAAATTCAATACTGGGCCTACGTTGCCTTAAATAAAGTTATTATCAATACTAACATCTCAATAAATAAATCAATTAAAATTAAAACCTAGTATCTCGCGATAACAGGAAGCACTTGATTTCTAGGTGAGCAACTCCATGACGATCTTGAAGTAAGTAAGTATAAAAAGTACTTTAAAACAAGAACTGTCTACAATGCAATCTATAGACAATTGTGACGTTTTTCACACTTCGTTATCTCAATGCCAAGAATCGAACGTCGTAATTACTTCAAATTATAAAGTAGGGATGCACTTTTAGTCAGCTTTTTCGTTTGACATACAATTTTGTTATTAGATTTGCTGTTCTTTCTCATGCATGATGGTTACATTAAGTTTAGCACGCACAACGAGTAGAGCAGTTTCTATAAAAAAAATAACTCAATTACTGACGTATCTAAGTGTAAAGTTAGAAAAAAGATTCTTTTTTTAAAGACTTCAAAAAAGAAGGAGGTTATTAATATTCAATTCAAATGTTCCTATATATTTTTTATTTATTTTCCCCGATTATTCGAAGACGCCTAGACCAATTTGGAAAATTCTTTTTTGTTTGTTTGTTGAAATGTTATCAAAATCACTTGTCTAATTTGTTGTTGAAGTCGGTTTTATAGTTTTGAAAAATGATGTACTAAATGTTGATACCAATAAGTAAATATTTCAATGTTCTCAAAAGCTACACTGTCATATCGCAGTGTGCACTGACCCTATACAGTATATTTACATTAAGGGGCTACCTGAATTTATGGGGTCCAGTGCTGCCCCCATTTGAAATAACCTTTTGAAAGGAAACGGAGATTTCATTTAAAATTTTGTCTTAATCAGACCCTAGATAACCCTTCAAACTATTTTATGAACTATTGTTTACAGTTTAAAGTGAGAACGTGAAGCTTTTCTACGCACAATTGCGAAAAACGGCCACTTTTGGCGTACGTGCGTAGAAAAGCTCTTACTTTAAACTCCAAACAGTAGTTAATAAAATAGTTTGAAGAGTTTTCTAGAGCCTGGTCAAGACAAAATTTTAAATGATGCCTCCGTTTCTTTTCGAATTATTTATTTAAAATGGGGGCAGCACTGGACCCCGGAAAATTCAGGTAGCCCCTTAAGATCGATCTATTGCCCGCGTAGCATGGCACAGTAGATAAACTCGGATAAAGTTTATATCGCACGACGGACTACGCGTTTTTATTACGTAAAGAGTGATAGTATCAAATCCATACGTAGAGAGTGCCATGATAAGGGGGCTGATCAGAAGGCACTCCTAAAATTACGACTACAAAACGTAATAATAATATCACCAATATCACTAATCAGAAATTATTTACTTAACTTTCTTAACCTCTCATTTCTCGTCCGGACCCATGGGGAAAATCGACACAGACGAACTTCAACCTTATAAGAATGACGCTAATGTCTGCCTGTCTGTGGCATCATAGCGCTCGAACCGGACCGATTTCAATGAGATTTTTTTACGTGCTTGCAAGTTACCTTGCGGTGATTCTTATCTATGTTTGATGTAATTTAGTTCAGCGGTTTAAAAATATTTAAAGGTAAACGCTTGAAAGTTTGGGTTTTTTCTAGCAAATAATAGATGGCGTTACGGATATTAATTATAATATGAAGTTTTGCTTCTCATCACTGGATGGCATTATAAACAGTAAGGATTTTTTAAATTTGCCTAGGAAATAAATTTGTGATAAAACGTGTTTTTACAGGCAAACGCCATACATATATCACCAAAACCTCACAAATTAATAATTCTTTTTCAAATCGTATACTTATTCTACATTCTGAGCTGGCTAGCTACCTCAGAATATATATTTTCATGTATTTGTACCAATTCGTGATAAAATTCCCTTGTACACTTATTCGCCATGGTGAAAGACACCGCCAAACAGGTCGAAATCCAGTTTTTAGCTCAATGCTCCACTTACTGAACGACATTTACAATAATCTTATTGCAACACGAGTTTTTTGTATAAATAAACTTTTTGCTCAATTTATCTTGAATTATATTCCTCTAGCAATTTAAGGCACTTTTCACACCCCTAATGCAACTACATTGTTAATAAAATATACACTATACTTACAAAAAGTGTGAAATTTTAATGTATATACAATAAAAATTTACATTCTTTGAAACTACACTTTGCGGCAGCCAAAGTTCCATAATTTTGTCACTGTCGTGGCATTGCTGACTAACTTTACTTTTTACCCGACTGCGCCAGAAAGAGGGTTATGTTTTTTGAGAGTGTATGTATGTATAATTGTTTGGCACGCTTTGCAGCCTGAACGGCTCGATGGATTTTAGCTTGAGAGGTGTCTTAGATTCGTATCGAAAATCGAAAGTGACAGTACTGGGTATATCAAAATAGTAAAATAAAAAAACAAAATAAGATAAGTCGGGTTTTTTGTTTTTGTAATAATTACTAGTTTACTGACTTGGTTTCTCATATGGATTGCAATCTCAATTAAAATGTTTACGATGGAAAATACTGCGTTGCGGTTTTGCGAAACAGGTATTATTTTTGGAGATTATACCTCTATATTCTAAAAATTTTGCGACTAAATTTTGAATCTATTAACCGATTCTTTTGAAATTTAGTATAACAGGTACATTTTGATAGACAGATATATGCGCGTGGTACTTCAATTTCTAATAAGTAAGTAAGTAAATTCCTTATCTTGCATAAACAGTTAAAAAGTATATGGAATTTATACTTCATTATCCTTTCTAAGACCTTCGCTTATCGATTAAAGTGGCCTAAGCACAAAAAAATACCCAAAAATTATAATAGCTAAGATTTTTTTTTTATTTAGACTTTCCATAGAGAATTAGAGGGGAGAGTGCACGTCCATACATCATGCAAACTAAGTTTACCGCGGAAATCATTTGCTTAACTTTCTCAAGCGAGCATCACAGCCTAAGTGGTTTTGTGGGAAAGCATGACGTTTTGAGAGACAAACGCCATACATAAATAAACATAGCCTTGAACATTAACACTACTTAATTAATGCAAAATATTTAAAGAAAATATTATTACCATAAAAATCTGTGTTCTCTAATATTTGCATATTGTTTGTTGTATTCAACGATAGTCGCAAAAGAAATGAAGCAAGAAGAATTGGAGCGACCAAGGCAGAATAACGCGATTTCTTTTATATTAATAATCTTTTGTGATATATAATTGGAATTTTTACGGGATATAATTAACTATTTTTAATTAAAAAAACTCCCTAGTTAGTTTTGTTTATAATATTTTACAATGTGTGCATGTTATACTTTTATTTCCGACTTGCAAAAATGAGGAGGTTGTCAATTCGTCGCCATCTTTTTTTATGTTTTTCACCGATTATTCGAAAACATCTGGAACGTTTTGAAAAAAAAATGTTTAAACGTTGAAGTTGGTTTTTAGTTTTGAAAAATTATTACTCGACTGCTGTTGTAGGAGTATACACAAAAAAATAACTGCTATTATTACACAGATACCTAGTAGGCATAATTAACAAAATGTCAACCGACCAAAGTCAATGCAATTTCGGTTACTATTGTAGAGAGAACAGTTGTGTAAAAGTAACTTTGACTGCATAAATTCTGATCGACATCACTATTTTTAATTTTTCTCTGTAGTAGTCAAATATGTAAAACATTCTCTCTTCTTCTTGTTTTGATAAAAAAAATATATATTGCTGTCCTAAACGACATTATTATATTAAGTGCCGCAACAGACGGGGCGCAAGTTGCGTCGCGTAACAGCTAGAGATGGGCAGTGGATGGTACTCAATTTACCCATTTGAGTATTTACTCACTAGATTTAATAAATAGAGTAAATAGAGCGTGCTCAAGTATTGACATCGCATTTGATGTCTGTTTACTTATTTTTACGTAAAATTACGTCTATGCACACCTCCCACCAAAAAATTATAATTAGTCAAAGAAGTCTACTTTCAGTGTATGATTAATATGGTATTTTCATATAATTTAGCGTCGCATATAACGTTTACCTACGTTTTAAGTATATTATGGCGTACGCACACACTTTCCGACAAGAATTGCAAGTGTATACTAGATTTAAGTTTCAAAATTGTCATGAAAACATGAAATAATGAATATGAATATAAATATGAATCGCAATTTATATAAATCAATCTTCTCACCAAATGGATAAATAGGGATATTTATCGGGTATTTACTCAATCTACTGAGTAAATACTCAAATTGGTTGATTGAGTATGCATCGCCCGTCACTAGCTGTTACGCGGCGCAACTTGCGCCGCGTCTGTTACGGCCCTAAGGCCAACGCTGACTACTTATCTTGGTATGATATTTTTGTAAGTGTGAAAATAACAACTGTGTTTTTTTCTATTTTGTATGTGGTTATATGCGGCCATCGTCATTAAAATTGCGTTTACATACATATACGCAACGCAATTCAACTACAACAGTGTCAACTGGAGGAAATAACTTTCATAACAGACGTACGAGTCAAATCAACATTATACTGCCAGGATAGTATATTTTAGGTGGGCCACACATTAAAAAAAAACTATTTGAATTCAACAAGCAAACATAAATAGTCCATGGCAGAGTAAGGTACCTTATTCCTGTGTCTATCGAACGGATAGATGCCTGTCAAAAGGGCCAGTCGAATGTAATATATTATTACAGAACCTAGGTCATACGGTCACTGGCCCAGATAGCTTCAAGTCGCCCGAGTGAGTGCCAACATACGTTGGGTAAGAATTGGAACACGGAGTACAACATTTGGTACACATTGAACCATTTTGTTCAAACATGGGAGAGTGCGGGACAGGCGCGAGGTGAGCGCGTGGCGTGCGCGTGGCGTATACGAGGCGTGTGCGTGTGACGTAGGTAAATGCATTTTGAGTTGTATTGATGTCTGATAGGACTTAATAATTAAATGCAACAAATTCTTTAGCGAGATATATGCGGGTGTTGATGCGTGTAACGTGCGCGTATTGTCTGAACGCGGCCTAGGGCAATCAGAGGCATCAGAGCCCAGAGCCGTAAGACCTAAAAGCCACATTTAGCGTGATGGTGGGCCTGAATATAAAAAAATGGAAAGTTTAGAAAGGAAACCATTAATGGGATCCCTAGCTTCCAAGCACTATTGCCAAGGATGTAACAAAAACACATGCTTAGATGCTTTAGATATTGTGCGCAATATGCACTCACTCTACGGTAGGGAAAATTCTATCCAGACGAAGATACCCGTAGTTTTCATTGTGATATTTGGTTATAATTACCTAGGCTTAGATATGATGCTAGTATGTTAACTTCTTGTGTTTAGTTAATAAAGTTCTATAGGTACTTTGTATCTACATTAAAAGAAGCCCTAACGTTTTATGCTCAGTAGATAGTGATTTTTTAATAATTAAACTAACTTTATTTGCCTTTAAATCGAAAATCACCTTTTATTAAATGACGTTCGTAACTTTCTAAAACTAGCGTAAATCATAACTTGAATACAACTGTTCATGTGCCCATTGAACAGAAATTAAGTACGGCAGTTTTAACTAACAACATTCTGGTGATATTAGATTTCAACGCTCATGTACCTCTAGTAGCAAAAACTGATATACATACAAAGCTACGAGCTCAAATATCAGTTTATAAAATAAATGATGTACCTACATCATTTATTTTACTTTCATAAAAAGAAAAAAGTTTATAAATTAGAATTGGAGAAAATTGAGCCCAAATCCGCCACGAAAGCACTGGTTCATAATGAAAAAAACGGCGTTTTAGTTTCTATATACTTAGTTTTAAGTTGTCTGCTTGTTTGTATGCAAATTCCACATCTGAGCAAAGTTTGATCAGAGCACCTGCGATGCATTACGACATTTTAAATACCAATATCATCATACCACGGTACTGCTGATCCAATAACAATTTGGTGTCACTGTTATTTTCGTCGCCATCCTTCATTTCGTTCGTATCGATGACAAATCCTGACTTAAGGTCTTCTCCTCAATAGAAATAGATCATATTGTAAATGATATCTTCCAACTGCATGCTAACTATTCACCTCGTTTCGTCATCATCACAACTAGCTAGTTTGCCTTTCGAGATTAAAGTTTTCAAATTCTTGGCATTTCAGCGGTAATGCTTCAATGCCCGGAGTCCGCTACCTAACCTAGGTGATTAGGCAAGGTTACTAGTTTTTACACAGAGCGACTGTCGTCTGACCTCCGCAACCCAAAGGGTAGACCAGAACCAATCCTGGGAGAAGTTTGAGCAAACGATAGAGTGCGTTCGGGACCCACAGTTTATACGTGCATTCCGAAACACGGAATCGTCTTTCCTTTCTGATAATCAGGTGTTTCAGGCCAGCAATATTCTAACCACACTAGAAACATCTCTTCACAAAGTATATTTCCTAGTGGGATTCGTACTCACGATCTCCAGATCACAAGACCATCGCCTTGACCACTGGACCACGGAGACAGTCAGCATTCCTTTTTCATCATCTAACTCATTCCTATTCGATTCCTACTGAAGATACAATCAAGGGAACCACCATCTAATAGGAGTATTTTTTATTATTTTTAAATTGTCATTTTATAATAGTGATGTTATTTACATCACTGTTATAAATTACGTGAATTAAAATATATTGTCATGCATAACAATATGTAAGTATATATTTTATTTATTCATATTAAGTATATATTTTATTTTATTCTTAATAGACATATGTATTTATTTAAGTATATGTGTAATAATATATGTATGTATATGTATGTTTATTTGTAGTTTGTGTAGTTTTATGTCATTTCAATTTTCTTCCTCCTTTATTTCATGTATAAACACGCCTGTATGCCTCTCTTACATAAACATCTCCTCTCACAGGCCTACTGGAAGAGATCTCTTTTGAGATAAGTAGTGCCTTTGTACAACTTTTATTTGATGTATTCTCTGTATAAATTTTCCGTGTACATAAATTGGTAAATAAATAAATAAATAACAAAAACCCTGTCCGATCCTTGTAGGAGCAACTCAGACCGTCAATATAAACATCTTTCGATGGGACCAATTCTTGAAACTCGAAAAAATATCGTCATTTTCATACAAAAGTGTTCAGCCGGCCCGGCAATTTGTATGAAAATGTCGATTCTTCGAGTCAAGCATTGCTCCCATAGGAGAAGTTGTTCATATTGACGGTCTGAGTTGCTCCTACAAGGATCGGACAGGGTTTTTGTTACATATTGTATACATTGTAATTGCTCGCTAAGCATACCATCACAGAATTAAAATAATTATCTATTACATATAGATCAAAATCTTAGGTCCCGCGCAATATGCGTCCCCGTTCCCTGTCCTCACACCTCTCCCCAATCTGCGCTGTGAGGAGGGTGTAGAGCTGGCTACTGCAGGCATCTGCAGCCGCCTCGACAAGGCGAGAGAGGTGAGAGGACGGAAGATGAGGACGCATATTGCGCGGGACCGTAGGAGATTCCGTTCGGTGTGTAATACTTCTATTAATTCAGTGCCTACATCTCTCTTCATCTTTGGTTCATCATGTTTGGTTCGCCATACTAAGCTGGAATTGGTGGAACCTCACAAAATGTTACTAAGATTACTAATTTATCGAAGAGTTCACATTTAAAAGATTATTTTGGCATCAAAATAACACAAATAACTTCCTCTTAAAAATTAGGAAACTTTTCCAAATCTTAATTAAGTTCATTGTAAATTATAACGTGTATATGCTAAATAGATAAGTGCATTCACAACACGTTTTATTACGTAAAACCCCCAAGGGCACATACTCTGCTTTATATGGTGTAAATGCCTTAGATGTAGACTTGAAACTGTCATAGATTTCCATCAATGATAGCCTCGTACTTTACACTACCTAGTTGTCATTCCATTCCACTACATTTATACTACTCGTATCTTACATACATAGTACTTACATAGTAATAAATCAATATACTACTTTCTTCCTCGATATACATGAAAATATGTGCTTAAGAGGTTTTCGATATGTTTTTAAACATATTGTAACACTGGCTAGCGTTGTTTTTATTTAATTTTTTTGTCATTATTAATATCGCAGTATATAGTATTTTGTGGTATCGCCGATGTGGGGCAATAATATGCAAAGCTGAAGTAGGATTGGGCAGGCCATGTTAGTTTGATGCAATCTTTTAATGGGCGAATAAACTAACGCCATAGATACCCGAGGATGATCAACGACGCAGGGGAAAGCCGAGAAAGAGATGGCATGATGCCCTTAACAGTTTGAAACAAGAGTGGTCAGCGAAGGCAGGAGATAGAGACACATGTAAGGAATGGGAGAGACCTTTGCCTAGCGGTGGGCCGATATAGGTTAGTAAAAAAATATATTATGTGCTGACATCGTATAAAAGATTCATAAAGGATGGCTAGCTTTACGGGCGCATTTACCTTTTTTCACGAATTAATTTACTGCCCTTGGATAAGATAAATTTAAGATGTCAGTATTTTTATAGGTAAGATCGTCAGCAGTAGCTCGTGCTAATTTCTTGCCAAAAATATTTGATGTCTTTCATGTAAACTAGAAAAACTCTTCAGCAGTTCTAAGCTTTGTAGGATATTAAACTGTTTCTCTAGGTTTACCGCATGATTTAATATCTATCTAATCTAGTTCTAGACCTAAATCTCTTCATTAGGTGCCGTTATGAACTAATCAACTTCTTGTTTCTTAGTTAATTAGTTAGATCTAAAACCAGTTCAGATTGAAATCAGTTGTAAATCTTACTAATCGTACTAAATATTTATAAATGCGAAATATTTATAAAAAATATATATATGGATGGATGTAAGTATGTTTCGCTTTTAACCCAAAACAGCGCAATGTATTGTAATAATATTTAAAGTGTAGAGAAGATAGTTTATTATATGGATAACCAAATAGGATAATTTTTATCCCGGAAAAATGTAAAGTTGTCCGTGGGATTGCCAATCTAGATTTATATTTCAGAACTTTCTAATGACATTTATGTATGTGCATAACAAAAAGGCGTCGATTGATACAATTTTAATGTGTATGAATAAGTAATTAAATTATTATATCATCACTTACAAAACAAAAATGCTCTTTGCTGACAGTGTGACAACTTGACAAGGCTATACAATCACGCAATATTGTCGCTTTGCAAAGTGCGGGATATATACCCGGTTGTGGTAATAACCGTCATTATTACTTCAAGTATGTCTTATTAAGGCTCTGTGTCAGCTCAATGTGCTCTATTACTGTACATTGAACCATGTACAGTAAATTGCATTCGTATCCGTAGCGATTTGTCAATGAGCCACTAACATCTATGGAACATCAGTAATTTAAGAGTCCCCTTGGCATAGGTTTTTCCATACAAAGGTAGTCTAGCTTTTATTTTGACACGACATGTCAGATTCGGCAGATTTTGTAATTTGTGTATTATATTAATGTCTATCAGTATGGAAAACTTGTCCGTGTATTATTTCCTATGGGGACTCTAAGGATGTTAGACATGTCGCATTGCGTGTGCCGACGTCGGAACACGTGATGCCTTTTGTTGACTTTCTTTTTTCTTGTTGTGCTACTGTTGTTAGCCAGCTTGCCCTATGGCAAAAGCCTTACCAAGTAGTCTCAATAGTATTCTATTTAAAAATTTTCTTCTCCACAATCTTCCATCTTAATTTTCCTTACAAATCATTCAGTATCAAATCAAGTATAGACTCTACGACGCAACGCAGTAGCAGTACCTACTCGGATATACTTACATACTGCAGTATTATACTTTCTGTTCCATTTGCCATTATTTGCAACAAAATATTAGTCTGCAGTATCTAGCAGTCACGGAATGTTTACTTACACGCAATAATCGAAGAAGATAGTTATAATATAGTTGTTCTAAAATAAGTTTATCAGAATCATTTAATTGCTTAAATACATCGGATATTTTTAATATAGAACTGTTGAACTATCATTATTTCATACGCAGAAGGTATATCTGGAGTAAATTATATACATATATGTAGGTAGATCTCTTCCAAACATTTCCAATGTGCTTTTGATTTATTTATCTTTATTACAAATGTAATAGGCGGTCTTAAAGCCATAAGGTTAATCTACCAGTCAATCCACTAGTGATGCCGAGAATAAGATTAGAAGGAGGTGCAAAATATGTACCTTTGAAAGATATATTAATATAATAATATAGGATATTAACATAATTATGTTATTAAAAATAATAGTATATATAATAAACTTTCATTCAAAATATACATAGATATTAGATATAATAACCAATACATAAGAGTATAGTACATATATATTACTTGTATTCTATATGACAGTTCCCAAAGATAATGTGCACGCACTGCACTTTTAAACGCTACACGAGTACGACCTTTTAAATGACCTACCAAAAGCGCCCTGCGTTTGTATTTTTTACCATATGACCTAGAAAATATATAGTTTGCAGTAGTTAAGTAGTACAAGGCAAGTTTTTAGTTTTGATATTATCAAAATACGAGCGTGGAGCCTAACTCAGCAGGTATCCATTAAACCAAGAGGTCGTCCATACTCCCAGCTTTCTCAAAGTAAAATTAAACGCCCAACAAGAAAATGACACTGCACTGCAGATAGCAAGTCATATGAATGTATAATACGATAACGTGTACCATTGTCTTTGCATGGGAAACCTGAGCCCTCGGTCGTTATGGGAAAGCGAACTTGCCATACTTACGCCGGCATTTAATTGACCTAACTGTACTTTGGATCTATTCAACACTCCAGGAAAAAATATGTTTTTCTTTTAATTATGGAAAACAATTAATTATGGGATCCCATCGAAACTTTTTCTTTACAGATATTTGAAGAACAAAGAATGTACTACATGTACATTTGTTTTGATTAATATTAAATCTCATTTTTAACCGACTTCACAAAAGAAGGAGGCTATTAATTCCAATGTATACTTTTTTATGTATTTGTTCCCCGATTACTCGAAGACCCTGGACCAATTAGGTTTTTTTTTTGTTTGAAATGAGATACTTTTGATTGCCGTGTTAGTGGTCCCATATAAATTGTATAAAAATCGGTTGCGTAATTTGGCATTGAAGTCAGTTTTTAGTTTTGGAAATTTTCTTGTTTACCTATTGTATACCATCCCTCAACTGAGCAAAGGTTTCTCTCCTCGTAGTGATTATTGCTAAAAAAATTGCTGCACAATCTGCTTGTTTTGTAATGGATTATTTTTATTAGAAATGCTTTTTAACCCCCGACAAAAAAGAGGGTTTGTCTGTCTGTCTGTGTGTCTATCTATGGCATCGAAGCGTTCGAACGGCTTGACCGATTCCGATGCGGTTATTATTACGTGAAAGCAAGTTCCCTTGCGGTGGTCTTTAGCTATGTTTGAGAAAAATCGGTCCAGCCGCTTAAAAGTTATTAGGAATTACAGCTTGAAAGTCAGGGCTTTCCCTAAAAAAATATAGATGGCGCTATAATAGCGGAACTACCGATACGATATCAAATCGTGTCGGTAGTTCCGCTATTCATCACTAGATAGTGTTGTTGACATTTTCGGTCGAGAGTTTTTTAATTTGCCGAGCAAATAATCTTGTTAATAACAACATTTTATTATACACATCTCGCAAACCTTTTAACCCGGTCGGCATACGAAAAAGCGTATTTTCTTTATTTGGAGAAGCAAGTAATTTTCAAAACAATCAAAAGTTATGTTATTCTTATTTAATTACATTTCCTTTAGTAATAAAACCTTCGACAAAGTAGGCATTTTTTGGAGGTGACCTTAGTTACACATGTGAATGAAAAATACCTACTACTTTATGTTAATGGTTACCTACTGTTACATCCGTGTTGCTCTATGGTTACAGATTTGATGTCCGGAAGGCTAAAACCCGCTATTCATTTAAGAAACAGGTGAAGGCACACTTTCTTCAAAAACTGTCAAATAGATCATAGTGTATTTATGTAGTATATGTAGGTAGTGTTTATTATAGTATATACTTATTAGCGTGTATTTTCTTGTATGTAGTTTATTGTTTTGATATATAGTCTTTTTTTTCTCGCCATATACCTATTCAAGTTTTGCACTACCCCTGTCATTCTCTACAACACCCGTTTGGTTGACTGGTAGATAAGGCCTTAGGCTTTAAGTCCGCTATTACACTTGTATTTGTAAATACAGGCGTCATAGCAATAGAACTAAATGTTTTGGTACGCTGTGGGTACCTATACTTTTTTCACGAGATTTTATTCTGCATAATTAACCGAAATAGATCGATTTACTTGAAGCTGTGCACTAAAAATACCCTACCTATGCATAGGTACATTTATATCTGTTAAACCGCGGACAAAAACTTCCGAAAATCTTAGGGTTGTTGGGCGTTTCGGACCGCGAGTGTTCGGACCGCGGCCCGAATCGTCCAAGTACTGTTTTTGAAACGGGTCATTCGGACCGCAGGGGTTGAAGGGGTCCAAATGGCTCAAAGTATCGTTTAGAATGGGTCGATTCGGACCACTACCAAATGCTCTTTTCGTAAGTCAGATTTTCACCAATTATTTATTTGTAGAGATGAGTAGAAAAGTGGTATTTTAAAATAAATATACAATTTAAACTTGGTCTAATCACAGCTTGAGTACAAACTAACCATCTTACTAAAAAAAAGATATAATTATTGCTCAACATCTTTTAAGCATTATGATTTTTAAAAAATATGATTTAAAATCACAGTTTGATCAACCTTATACATTTAACTTAAAACTAACTCTTGCTGATCACAAGTAAAATGGGCATTATAATTTACTTATAACTAGGTAATAATCATACATAAAAAAGTGCACCTATTTATTGTTTACAAATTTTTACTTAGCTAATCAACATCACTTAGTGAAAAATTCAGTATTATTTACAGTGACTAAAAAAAAATTTACGTAGTGGGCGTAATACATATAATGTCTACATTATTTTTTTACCTGTTATTTTATGCCTGGCTGTACTGTAAAGGATGTGTAATAAAACTTCATAATGTTCTCTGACCTAATTCAATGCACAAGAGAACTGTTTTGTTTCCCAGAGCAGTCCAAATCGACTTATTACAAAATTGTTCTTGGGCGATTTGGATAACGGTCCGAATGACCCCGTTCAAAAACAGTACTTGGGCGATTCGGACCACGGTCTTAAACACTCGCGGTCCGAAACGCCCAACAACCCAAATCCTAGACCAGCTTCTCAAATTCTCCATGTGTCATATTGTAAGCATTATGATTCAGTTTACAATGTCTCGACGTAGAATGACGATGTCTTTCTACTTTTATGCTTCTTCTTCTTCTATATCTTCTTAGCGCGTCCTGGTTGCATCCTCAAATGTACTGCAATGGAAAACGTGGAGCACATTCCCGATTTTTTTTCTCCAAATATGAATATGTCAAATGTCACCAAAGAATGCCGACATTAATTCTCCTGAAGGGCCATTTTTAAAACGCAGAGTCATCTAAACGAATGGTTTTTCCTTACAAAAAACCATTCGTTTAGTGACTTTGCATTTGAAAAATGGTACCATTGGGGAATATACTTGTAGCACGAGATGTTTGTGAGTAGTCTTTTAGTTGTCTCTTACGTCATCCAAAGGAAGATATACATTTAGTGGTCCTATTCTATGTCGGAAGACACACGGTCTCTGTACTAGCTATAATACTATCTATTTCCAATTTCAATTTATTTATTTATTGCATTTCATAATGTACATCAGTTCTAACTACTCAAAGTCTCTGTCATATTAAACGAACCCTTTGTCATATTATTTGTCGGGTATCGCAAAAGAAAAATGGAACGGCAAACGAATTTTATGTTATGCAAAGGTTAATTCATAAATATAAACCTAGTATTTTACCTCATCTATATGTATTTAAATATAACTGGTAGATATTTGAAATGCTATGGTAAGTATTATTATTTTTTGCGAATGTTTATCATTTGTATTTGTGTCAGTCATAAACGTAGTCAATGTCAGTTTTTTTTATTCAGAACAGCAATTTCAATTTATTTATTTTATCATTTAAAAACTCGTCTATTGTGTAGTATGTTTTATTAATTAAAATTTGTTTCAATTTATTTATGAAGTCAGAATTTTTTTCTTCGTTTCGTAGGCTGTCAGGTAGGGAATTATAAATTTTTTTTGTGTGGGATATCTTCGTGGTGAGTCTTCTTTTTTAGTGTAGAACTGAGGATATTTACGAAAAAATTTTCAGGCTTCTAATATGTATATCGATGGTAATGTTAATATTTTTAAATCTTCAAAATATTGTTTAAATTTAAAATGTACAGATACAGATATATTTTCACGTCTTTATCCCCGACGGGGTAGACAAAGCCCAAGGCCGTAAGACCCAAGGGCCACGCGTAGCGTGATGGTGGGTGGGCATTAAGATGGAAAAAGGAATCAAAATAGTAATGGGTTGCTAGCCGCATATTAACATGATTCAAATCTCGCCCATTCCCTCGATCAGTTCTTACGATCTACGCGGGAAGAGAAGCAACAGGTGCATTCTAAGTTCTTCCCTTTCTCCCTGACCAGCATGAAAGAGCCTAAAATATACTTCAGCGAAATATAATTTTGGCTCTTGTATCTACGTCTTGTCTGTGTTTACGTAAAAAGTTGGTAAGTTTGTGGTATTTACGATAATAGTTGCAGGAAAAGATACGCATCTCGATAAACTAAATTGTTTCCCATTTAAAACGCATCGAGTCGACCTCAATTGCGCTTGCGACAGATCCACTAAACGATAGTCTTGCGACTTCGATGCTTGGGCTAAACGTTATGACTGCGCATAAAAGTTTATTTCAACATCGAGGAATCACATCTTGTAGGCTTAGATAATGACATTTGAGAAGATAAAGACCTAGTAGATGTAGCACAAGATATTAAAATCATTCAAATAAACTAGTGAATATAGTTTTATTATTTGCGACCATACCATACTAACTCATATTATCCTGCGAGTAAGTTTAAAACTGTATACTTGTATCTAAGGATAAATTTCCAGGAGTTTGTATGTGCAATTAGTTCCAATGCGTTAATTAGAAGTTATTTGACGACCTAGAGGTTTCGGGTTCAATCCCCGGACAGGGCAAGTTGGAAAATGGCCTTTTTCAAATTGTCCTGGGTCTTGGGTGTTTATCTTTATAATTATTTGTTATAAAATATAGTTTCGTTGAGTTAGTATCCCATAACACAAGTCTCGAACTTACTTTGTGGCTAGCTCAATCCGTATAATTTGTCCCTATATAATTATTTATTTATGAGGACATGCATCAAATCTTTTAATCAGGCTTTATGGTGGCAAATAGTTATAAATTGTTTCTAATTTCCTTTTATCCACATAGAAGCCCCTCTCTACTCTATTCTATATTCTTCTGTGTCTATGCCCATAGATTCTGTGTCTATGGGCATGCTTAAAAATTTATATTTTAACGAGTCAGATAAATCAATGATGGTTTATTATTAATTTATCATAAACAATGAATCCCACTGAGATATGCAATGACAGGAATAAAAAAGTAAATTAGTCACGACTTGTGCAAATGAATCCTGTGGCCTACTATGGTCGTGTCGTGATTCAAAAATCATGATCGATTCAACCTAGTTCTTTTTACTACGTTCTAATACTTTCATAAACTCCGTCTGTTCCTTACAATAAATTAATCTTTATTATTTTTCCACCAATCCACTGCTATATAAGCGTCTTTTATATTACTACTATGTTAATTACATGTTCCTAATTTTTATAATTTATTCCAGACAAATATATATTTTGAATCCTTATTTATGAAAAAGTTTCTTGTTTTGGTTAGTTACTAACCTTATTATTACTTTTATACTGCACGATTTCTAGATAGCTGGAGAATCATATTTCCGGAAAGTAACAAAAATTCAATTGTGTTCCTAAATATAACCATTACTATCGGAGGCGTCCGCAACTGCACCGAGAAAAAGAAATAGCTGAACGAGTTTTGCTACTTGCGATTTAGTTAGTAGATACAAAACTTTGGTTCTAATAATCCACTATCCAATCCACACACAAATCTAATAACAAAACCACTACACAGTGTAGTAACATATCCCAAACTACACCTATTAATTAAGATACATTTTAACTACTAGTAGCCCTGAGTTCAGCAGTCACTTGATTTTGGTAACGTGTATCTAAAATGTTTGCTACTAGCATATTACTTATTCTGTGCTGCTTGCAACCATTCTTTTTTCTCAGTGTGGGGCAAAGATACAAATGCCACTTTTCATTACATTTTATAATGCAATTAACGAAAGAATGTATGACTTAACGGTTACGTTATCAAGGTAAATGAATATCTTTATGCAAACTTATCAACCTTTCTTTGTGTACGTTGTGCACGGCGCATAAACCAGTCAAGTTTGCTAGTCTGCAGAAGTCAGACGTCTGCGGTCTGCTACGCGACTCGCAACCACGGAACCCGACCTTAAACTTATTTTTTAATTCGAGCACAGGAATTTGGCTGTATACGTATTCAGCCGCTGTGTAGTGATAGTATTTTATCAGTTTAAAACAATTTTCTTATCGGCTTCGTGATTATTTTTGAAAGATAATGTGTGTTTGTTTTATGGATTAGTTCAGAACCTGATGCTGGTTAGATAGCATTTCTTCGGTTTGCGGTTTCATTATAGGTAATATCGTTTTGTCTTACATGTTTTCTTAGTGAATTAATAATACTAAACTTCCACTGGATTGCTTTTTTTGCAGATCGATAGACTTACTTAAATAATAATTATATATTTTTTTACTTAAATAGTAATTATAATTACCTAGTGAACTCTACACTTCGCATTGGGTTTTTATTTCCTTATTTATTTTTTAAACCTAACGTTCCTTGATCGTCTTGTTCCTAAACTCAAAATGATTGCTTTAAAATGTTTTATAAGTAATAAATAAAGATACTGCATAAAATAATTCAATATAATATTATATCGGGAAAAACCTAGACCTAAACAAATACAATAAAGTATGACGTTTAGGTATACCTACTAATTACTAGTACCTAGCAAGGGATGTAGGGATACCTACAAGTACTCATAGCGCAAGGCCGTGAGTCCTGGCAGAGGCAAAGAGGCCTTTGCCCAATACTAGGACAGCATCGGACATTGATAAAAATATTATGTCTTTTGATAACTTCTTTCCATACAATTATGCATTCAATATAAAATTCTTTCTCACGACCCGCATGTCTTTGAAATCAGTAATTTGACCTAAGTTGCAACTTGGAATCACTTACTTCCGTTGAGTTAAGACACTTTAGTCAAAGAGCTTGTTACTTACTTATAGTCACCAGATCAGACACCATTTATTTTAATTTATTTCTTTATACATTTTCTGAGAATGTTCAAAAATGTTTGTTAATAATTAAAATTAACCTTATCTAAACAGGTAAGTGTACCTAGTTCCTATACACTTACTAGCTAAGTATATATTAAGAATGTAGTGTAGTGATTAAGTAGATATTTAGCTTTTTGCGTCCATTTAATTTTCTCTGCTTATCTTATGGTTGACTGGGAGAAAATGCTTTTAGCATTAAGAGTCCCCTTACCCTAGACAGAATCAGACTTTCCCATACAAACGTAGTCTAGCTTTTATTTTGAAACGGCGTGTCAGATATTGGCGAAATTATGTTATTTCAAAGAAATTGTATATATTAAGGCATATAACTAGTTTTCACAGTCAAAATATAAACTTAAAAGAGAATATAGTGTATCATATCATATTTGACCATCAGTATGGAAAACTTCTACACTCTCATTTGTTCATATTTGACTATCGAAAACTAGTTACATGCCTAGATATATTTAATTTCGTTAAAATTACAAAATGCTGCCGAAATCTCACAGTTCATTTCAAAATAAAAGCTAGACTACTTTTGTATGGAAAAGTCTAGGGTAAGGGGATTCTTAAGTTAACCATTTGTTTTTACTTTGTAACTACTATAAAGTGCGTGAAATAAGTAAAGAATTAAATAATTTATCAGTACCTACCATCCCAGTATAATTAGGTATGTTAGCAACAGGTAGTGCCTGCAGTGTGATGCAAAGAGATAACATCACAATAGCATTCAGGGTCACCTTGCTCGCATCGCTGCATTACTGTTATATTTTATTTCACTTTATGAAAATCTACGTTTTAAAATAGACTTTTTTTTATAAGCCTGTTTGTGATAACCATTAACTAGCAAAGGTCCCCGTCTTTTTGAGCTGCAGCCCAGGTTCCGTGGATACTAAGACCCCCAGCGTCCATTGAAAACAATAGACAATATTGTAAAGTTATATATCAAAAATTAAAAAAAAAACTGAAATTGTAAAAAAAAAAATATGATAAGTCTAGTTATTAGGTAGTTCCGTAGAGCGTTAGTCCAGGCTCCTACAAATTCGCGATCCGCCCCAGTACCCTATAAGTGGTAACAGTTATAGTTATGTAGCTTCTCACTCGTGTTCTTCCGTATATTTAAGTCATCTTCGCTTGACAAGAGCTACTGGATATCCTGAACCACATTTATTATTAATATCATAAATGCGAAAGTTTGGTATGAATGTGTTAATGTTATGCTAACGGCTGAAATGTTTGGATTAAAATTTTGCAAGTAAATAACTTAGCATTTGAAATGTATCAGTATCTCTGTAAAAAATAATAGCCTGGTCATTTTGAGTATAAGAACAAGCAATAAAGTCCTCTATAGATCAGGCTACAAGTTACGTAAGTGTGCCGCTCATAGGACAGCGATATTTTCAAGGATAATAATTGTGGACTACACTTAATAATAAGCCTTTGTATGTTTTTTTTTATTTGTATCAGTATGTATGTTTTGTTGTATTATAACATTTATAAAGCTACAAATGGACTTTCTAATTGATGATATTAGGAATTAATATGTATTACGTATGTATATTTTTTTAAAGAATCAAATGTCATTTATTTAATTTAATCGTATATGTTGATTTATTTTAATTAACGCAGCAAATTATAGGTTAACGACCTTTCTTTTGAAAGTTCCCTTTACAGATTTACTATATAAATATTCATAAAATTATCTTTCCGTTTTTATAATGCGTTTACCGACTTTCCATCCTGTTCAAATTTCGGCCTATATAACTTTTTGTAGAATGTATTTTTAAATATATTTCAGGCTTTACACAGAAAGACTAAATTTCAACCCTTGACTGCAAGCCGTCTGCACGCTAACTGCACACCGACAGCAATCGGACCGCACGATTGTTGCAGTCGGCTTGCAGTTAAAATGCCTGCAGTCTCTCTGTCTAGACTTAGTGCATGTTGTTAAAAGAATAATAAATAAATAAATATGTATAAACGGACTAATCAGTAATCACAAAGATTGAGCTAGCCCCAAAATAAGTTCGAGACCTGTGTTATAGGATATTAACGATGCAATATTCTACAACAAACACATATATATAGGTTAACCTCCAAATAATATAACATACAAATATAAGAAAACTTCTAAATGCAAATATTGGACCGTCTAGAAGATTTGTTTTCTATGTAATGCACATATATCTTAACGTATCAAACGTAGCTGGTATCACTAACAGATTATTTTTAGATAATTTTATAAACCTAGTGTTTATTATATTTCGGTCTATTAGCGTTTTTCTATTAGTAGTATTAGTACTATATTTTTTTTTTCTAGAATACATCATTTGACGTTATAAGATTTACCCACTCACATGTGTCAAATAGGCATAACTCATCTCACCGGGTAGGAAATGTACTAATTTCTTCAGACGTTTTCATTTAAATATATGAAATTTAATGGATTAACTAGAGCAGAAACGAACATAAATAAATTTCCCTAATTAACAAGTGTTAACCAATCATTTCTTGTTGCAGATCTCACCAATGTCACGATGCAGGCAGCGCGTGAGTCGAGCCGGCAAAAACGTTGCAACAAACGACGCAACTCACGAAAGAAGTCCTTATCGCCGTCCGATCTAAAATGCTCTCGCAACGAACCGAAATCGGAAAGCAAATTAGGAAAACGTTCCTTATCGGAAGGATCAGTGAAAGTGAAACACAGAAAGAGTAATATTCGTAGGACTTTGACTCATCCCTTTACGGGGTCGGAGGAGATAAAGGATGTGACTGTGATCGGAGTGTTTAATCGGGAGGTGAAGGTAGATCCTCCTCCAGAGAGTGACGAGTCGAATTTGCCTCCGACGAGTAGTGATAGGGACACTGAGGATGACGGTCGCGTGAGGCCCCGGCCGGCGCCGCAATGGTCCAAATGGGACTCGGGGAGTGAAATGGACTCCTTGGTGTCGACCGTCGTGAGGAGAGCCTCGGCTAGACGTCGCAGGACGCCAGCAAACCCAGGTAAGAATATTATAGTAGTTTATTATTTTTCTTTTTTTAATAGGCTATGTAGTGTTCAGTTGAGCAAAGCTTCTTGCTTCCTCGATTCACGATCCAAGGCAGCTTGCTGCCATCCACTCATGTTTGACCAGAAACAAAAAAATGATCATTTTAAAAATTACATTATAAAAACTAAGACAACCATCTTATTTCGCAAGTGAATCATTTGACATAATGAAGATTTCGCAAATGTTTTACTTTGTAAGTATTTCAATTTTAAAAAACTCTCATGTTATTTTCATGTGTTTTGGTGCAGTATAGTGTTTTTACTTACTTACACTCTAAACAGTTTATATGCTAACAAATTTTAAAAAAGACCCGATTGTCAAGAACACCATCTAGTGATGAGAAACAGAACTACCGAAATTGTATCGGTAGTTGCGCATCTCATCCCTAGATGGATCCGTAGCGCCATTTTATATTTTCCTTGAGAGAGACCTGACTTTTAAGCGTTAACATCAATAACTTTGAAACGGCAGACACACAGATAGACATTAGCGTCAAACTTTTAACAACCCTCTTTTAGTCGGGGGTTGAAAATATTTATTTTACAGTTTAACATTTGAAATACATATGTATTTGCAATGTCCAACGCAAAGTTCTTCAAAGGTACTTCATTTATAACTATTCCTAGCATGCTACGATTTCCATGAAAATATCGGTCACTATTGTTGAGGTCTAGCTAGAAATTAACCGGCTAGGGTCAATGCTCGACCTAGTACAGTCGACAGCACATCAAGCTTTTCAAATTCATTCCATTTACAATACCGGGTTACTCCATTAAATAATACGATAGTCATCGGATGGTGAAGTCTTACTTCTTTATCAAACCAAATTAGACTTTATAATCATAAATGTTGCTTGACACTGAAACGTGGATACACAGTAACGTCCGTCTTGCGTACCGCTTTTGGAATAACCCTCCTATACAATACGTATAATATACATTATTGGGCCATAAAGCCCAAAGACCACTTTCAGCGTGCTGATGGATGTAAAGCAGTGACGTGCACTGCTATGTTTATAGGGAAGCCCCTGTGATCAGTGCCTTCCCTATAAAATATGGAGCCGTTCTTGTAAATTAGGTAGGATTACCTAAATTACAAGAACGGCTCCATATCGAAGAAAATAGGTACATTTCTTACTTTGCCGTCATTATTAGGGTGGCTTAGGGTAGACAAATTTCTATTTGTCTGGAGTGCACGCCACTGATGTAAAGGTACAAAAGGGAATCGAAATAGAGACGCTGGCTTTTACTCATCCTCTCGATCGACTTTTGCGATTTGCGTGAATAGAGAGGAAATTCTGTGTTTTCTATTTTGCTAGACTAGCAGAAAATACGCAAAGATACTACAGGTTAATTAACTCTAACTAAAAAGGGTCAATTCAAGCCACATTCGTCCTGAGAAAGACCTTCGGAAGAGGTCGAAACATGTCGGCCAGTAGTAAAATAAAATATTGAAACCAATTTTTTTTGCGGTAGATCCCATGCATGTAAAATGAAAAAAAAATGTTTTTTTTTCGACTAACCAATCATGTAGGGTATCGTTGGATAGGTCTTCCAAAAATATTATGAGCTTGTGAACACCCTTTTTTCAATTTAGGGATCCGTTTCTGAAATATTTGGTTTTAAAGTGAATTTTTTTGATAGAGTTAAGTGTCAACCCCCCCCCCCCTCTATCTGCTAAACGGTTCTATATGGACACGTCACAAAATTCACAGCTATAGTATAAATAACGAAATTTAAAGGAAAACTATCAGAGCTAAGTAGTGTTAAGAAATTAAAAAGTTATAGGCAATCAACTTATAAAATGTACTCGGAAAAGGACAATTTCGTAGAAATTCAATAAAAAAATTAGTTTTTAGATGTTTTCAGTGGCATGAACTCAAACATGGCATTCGTAAATACGGAACCCTACACTGCGCGTGACCCGACACGCACTTGGTCAATTGTTCTTATGTTAATATAGCCCCTGTACCTAGGAAATACCAGACACTATGGTTTAACGACTCATTTTTGCGTAGATCTACGCTTCGGCATTCAAGAGGATTATGGTATACACTGCTGTGGACTGTACCGTACGTGCCTAGATGAAATGTTACACTTGTCTTCGTCAAAATCAGCAATAACTAGTTTCATGACAGCACAATACTTGCTTCATTGCAACATAGATTAGAAAGTGTCAAACAACACACAAAGGAGAACCGAACACGATTTATGACTGGGCTCTTCTAGCCTAGGCATATTTCGCTAAGGAATGTAATTGTATTAGACAAAGTACTAAGGAACAAGAATGTATTCCTATAAATCTTACAACTTTCATAGCCCAAAATACAAATAGCACAAGCACGCCAACTAAAGATTCAACACATACGTATGTCCAATGCGACACAAATAAGTTGAAAAAAATGGCGGACTTTAAAGAATTTTTGTAGTAATTCCCGGCACGTAGGTTAAGCCAAAATGGTGGTTATCGGCGCAGGTACAATTAATGTGCCGACATTTTGGTTCAATTTACGTGTCGGGAATTTGTACAAAACTGCTTTGAAGTCCGCCATTTTTGTTTAACTTATTTGTGTCGCATTGTATGTTTGTGATGAAGTTTAGTTGTATATTAAAAATTGGAACCGCTTTACCAGAATCGCATCTTAGCATAAAAGACGCTTTGCTTTTTTCTTCGTCATGTCAACTGTCTGACTCTCCATACTCTCTCTTTTAATGTCATTTCAAGTCAGTTTACCAATTCCGTTCTCATTTTCTTTGTACTTGTATTTTGTACCCAATTACCCATGTACTGTAATTTTGCTCGTTCTTTAATACAGGTAAGTATTTAATATAATGTAATTTAATTGAATATAAAAGATCGCACGAAAACATGGTATGAACTAAAATTATTTTCTCTGTGTTGCTTTCTTCTCTTCTTAAAGTTATCACTTTATTAACAAGTATTATGAAATCGAAAGAAATTGACAACTATCAAATGATACAAATATTGCAAGATAATTTATAATGTTTTTTAACAAAAAAAATGTAATATAATTTCATTCAATAATATGAAATTCTCTTTCTCCCTTGTACCCAATTATATGTTGTCCTTATTTTATAAGTATTCCAAAATTGAAAATGTAATTTGGTGCAATAAAGTTTTTTGTATTGTACTCAATTTAAGTTTCATTCAAAAGTCTGCAGCGAAGATTACATAGAAACAAAACACCTATAATCGACATGATCCAGACAAAAAAAAAAGAAAAACGCAAAAAAAAATTAAGGACTTTCGAAGAAAATGTATATATCCATTTAATGCATAAGCCAACAAAAATTGCAGAATCGTTCAAATTCACAATGCACTGTACAATCAAATCCTCGCTATGCTAACTGAGGCCAGGGCCTTAAGACAATTTGATTCCATTAAGGAGAAGTGACTTCATTAGTGGCGCCCTAATATGAAATAATATTTTAAATCTTAAATGTGGTAAAAATTGCCTTTTTTATAGTGTAAGGCACCAGATAGACCTTTTTATTTTTTTGTGTTCTGTATTGTATTGTATTTTCACCTTGCATAATGACTGCGGGAGTTTAATAACACTTACCGACTTATAAGATGAGCGCAGGCAGCATATGGTGCGCTCACCTTAAATCAAACACGCACTCCGTTTAGTAGACATATGACAATCTGTTATTAAACCTTCTTTGACACATTCCTAGACATCTTTTTTATAAAGCAAAGTAACAATTATGCATGTAAACATTAGAATTGCGGGTTATAGAAATTGACAGGTAAAGTTTCGAAGATTGGCTTTAGCACGCACCTCTAAGACTAATAAATCTTAAGATTCTTAAGGTTAATAAGAGGTTCTTAAATTAATAATAGAGGTTAATAAATCTTAACGAAGAACGTGAAGCTTTGCGAAAAACGGCCACTTTTAGTTAATGTGCGTAGAAAAGCTTTATCTATTTAAACTATAAACAGTAGTTCATAAAATAGTTTTAAGGGTTATCTAAGGCTTGATCAAGGCAAAATTTTGAATGATACCTCCGTTTCCGTTCAAATAATTTATTTTAAATGGGGGCAGCACTGGACCCGAAAAATTCATGTAATTTTTAAATTCTTAAAAGTCTGGGTTTTCCTCAAGATTTATCTAAGAATAGATCTAAGATACGGGGAAATATAAATAATAAGGGTGGCCACCCTTACAATATAAATAAAATAACCGTGGCAATCTGTAAATACAGGTGATATATAGACAGGAGCTAGCAATTATTACTATTGCTGTTTCTCATTTTTGTCATACTGGTAGATTGATCAAAAATACAGAATACTTATCATCACATTCATAAAAAAATATGTCTTCCTAAATCAGTCATATAGTGAGAAGTTCAAATATCTTATGCAATTTACAGAAAAAACCACTTCTCAAATCAGTAGCATTATTCAATATTACTTATTTAAGAAGTGCAGTTTTTTCAAGAATGCAAGTGTGATACGAGTAGGTACGCTCAGTCTTGTACGCAACTCAAATTGATCCGAGACTGTAATCGACTGTCATTGACATTATTACTGAATAGCACTAATACACGGACAGGAAATTAGGCATCGTAAAGTGTCAGTTCTAAGTGCGTTCTGCGTTGAGAAATAAACAAGACTTTATACGCGTACTTAGGTAGCTAGTGCACTATTTTTAACCAACTTCAAGAAAGAGGAGGTTATCAAATACAATGTATATATGTAGTTTTTTTATTTATGTTCCCCGATGACTCGAAGACGCCTGGACCAATTCAGATTATTTTTTAGTACAAGTAAAGTACATCCTTACTTGTCAGATGGTCCCATATAAATTTTATCAAAATTAGATGTGTAGTTTGGCGATGAAGTCCGTTTTTAGTTTTGAAAAATCATCAGTACTAGGTATAAATATACTGCTACTATTCTATGCTAGTCTGGGAGAGACGAAAGACTAATAATGTACCAGCGACTTATCTATTATACCCGCGAAGATTGTAAGAACGATGAAGAAAATGGGCTAAAATGCGAATTATGCTAGCAACCCACTCTATAATTTCTTTTTCCACCTTCTGGCCCATCATCACGCCAAAAGTGGCCTTTGGGCCCTGCAGCTCCACAAAGCCGCAAACTTAAAATTCTCTGTCTGCCCTATTAGAAATAAAGAAAGACATTATAGTGTATACATATGTATACACGACCATGTCATAAATACATAATACATATGTATAGAATATACTGTGGATACATAACATACCTAAGCGTTTTTCTCTAACACGAAAATAAAATCCTACCATACGAAATTTTAGAATCTTGAAAAAGTTTTAAAATGAATAATATCGTGTAAACACAATGTAAACTTTACAAGAATTTTATTGCTCTAACATTGAAAAGTTCTTCCAATATTACTACTACGATACTTCATACACCCTGCAGTACCTAGTGACATCTATGTTTACATTCCATTACTAATAAAGTAAAAAATACAATAAACTTATCTTCGAAAACAAACTCGCTGGGAGTTGTCAGTAATAAAAGAAATTAACTATCTAAATGGAAAGAAGTACAAAAATACAATATTAGTAAGATTAACTCTAGTCAGAGCCCTCTATTGTAAAATTTTAGCACGCATACGAGTCATTGAGCTGGAAAGCAAGGTAACTTTATGGTATCTTATGGTATAGATAGGTGGCGCTACGTGTCGCGATTGAAACTTTATTTTCCGTAATCCCAGTTCTAATTTATAATACATACCTATATGTATTTATTTTTTATAGGTAAGTACACAATATTTTATGTTGCTTTCAAAACGCGTTTCAAAGTATAAAGCAAGTAATACTTTCAGCGGTCGTTCATAGGGCTATCTTATTCCTGATAAGAAGTTGAAATTTTGATAATCACGATTAATAAAAAAAATATTCTAATGCTATCTGAAATGCTATTCTAAATAAAATATGCCATAAAATTTTAATTTACTTATTTAATATTAATTTTAGGACGTGATACCTACTTTCTTTTACTGGTGAAGTTCTGCATTTTCAACTGTCTTTATGAAGCAATTCTTTTAATTCTTTTTTTTTTATTTCTTCTAATGAATCCTTAATAACTAGCATATCCACATCCCTTCTTACAATAAAACGTGGACTCACTTTAGAACTTGGTCTAAACCATTATCAGCCCAAAACAAGAAGACCACTCACAATATGTCACCTTTACTTTTGTCTCTATCAACATTATTTGGGTAGGCCAGTCATAAACTTTGCAAGTCTGCGTTTTTAACCCAACCACGGCTAAGACAAATTTATATATATAACGGCGGTATTTCGCGCGCTATGTATCTATGTTTATTTGTTCCCTCGTATCTTCTATGATATCCATAGTATCTTAACATATTAAATATCGTTGCAAGCTTCTTGCCTGGACGCTGGTTATAGGCTATGTGACGTCACAATACATTCACTACGGCGCCCTCTATATGCTAAAAAGTAAGTATTTAACTAAAAAATAAAATACATATAAACATGCCGTATACGTTATCTATATGTATATCTATCTTATCAGCCAGAATATTTCCGTAGCCGGGATTTTGTTTTTCAAAATAAGTATAACTTGTTAATAAGACGGATCATGTTTTTAATAATTATAAGAAAGGCGTGCGGAAGGTCGGAAGTTACGAGTATGGGCGGCGTAGGAAGGCGTTGAAGTGAATGAAGCCAATGTCAAATATTTAACGGAACAATAACTATGTGGGCGCATCCGACGAGCGATGAGAAGGACAGGCCTAGCGTGACTTTAAACATTTTTAGGGTTCCGTAGTAAACAAGGAACCCTTATAGTTTCGCCATGTCTGTCTGTCTGTCTGTCCGTTCGCGATTTTACTCAGCGACTATGAGTACTAGAAAGCTGTGATTTGGCATGGGTATGTATATAAATTATGCAAAAAAGTGATAAAATTAAAAATTAAAAAAAAATTAGGTTAGCTACAAGTAAAGTCAATTTTTTTTCTTGACTAACTAATCATGCGGGGTATCGTTAAATAGGTCTTTCAAAAATATTATGAGCTTGTGAACACCGTTTTTCGATTTAGGGATTCGTTTCTGAAATATTTGGTTTTATAGTGATTTCTTCTCAGAGTCAATTGTCCCCCCCCCCCTCTCTATCTGCTAAACGGTTTTTTTTTTTTTTATCCCACCCCCTGACATTATCAGGGACTATGTGTGCAGTTACTATTTTTATACAAATAAATATATAAATACATTTAATATATAATATACTAAATATGATAAATATTCCCTGAGCTTACCAAAAAAAAACATACATATATATGTTACGGTAAATTTGATTATTATGGTTATTATTAATAATAACCAGTTCTTATTAATACTTACCTCATGATTTGGTAAATGTGATGAAAACTGTGAAATTCATCACTTTTACTGGTTTTTATTAATAATTGACTATGTGGTTTGGTAAAAGTGATAAAACAAACAAGAAACAATCTGTGTTAGTCAATATTTATTAGCAATTTATGTAATAAAATCATGAAATTAACATTAAAAGCTTACAAAAATTATTATTTATTTTTGCAACAATTATAAAATTAACATTAAAAGTAAGTAACAGAAATTATCATTTTTGCAAGAATCATAAAATTAACATTAAAAGCTGACAAAAACTATTATTTATTTTTGCAACAATCATAAAAGCAAAAAATAGCTGCTAGCACGCATGCACTCGGAACAACAATAGAACCGACTGAGACGCGTAATGACACGTTGCTGCCGTGCCCCCCGCGAGTTCCGGCAACCCCCGCCTGCTTCTAGCGTACGTTATTTTTGAAAATTTATTACATTTACCAACAGTAAGGTGTAATTATTAATAATAATCGGTAAAAGTAAATAATTCATTACTTTTGCCTTCAATTTTGGTAATTATTAATAATTGTTGATAATTATTAATAATTTTCAGTTAATCACACTTACCGTAACATATATACCATATTTTGTTTCGAGGTGCTCCGCATGGCAACCTGCAATGTGCCTGTCGCCATGCCGAACTGCTAAACGGTTATATATGGACACGTGGAAAAATTCACAGCTACAGTTAATATAACGAAATTTAAAGGAATATAACTATAAAAGCTAAGTAGGGTTTACAAATTAAAAAGTTTTAGGCGATCAACTTATAAAATGTACTCGGAAAAGGAAATTTTCTTACAAATTCAATAGAAAATTCGTTTTTAGACTTTTAAGTGGCATGGACTCAAATTTTGCCTTCGTAACTACGGAACCTTACATTACGCGTGGCCCGACATGCACTTTGCCAGTTTTCAAATTGTTTTTAATATTTTAATATTTTCTTTTTCACTTTTTAGTGCTCAGAGAATCAGCAGTAACTTAATCTCCAAATGTTTGGGATAAAAACGTAGTTTTTCGAGTAGGTGAGATGAAAATACTATTTTAAACGTCTAAATAGCAACATTAACACCACAAACAGAAACTACAAACGTAAGTGTAAGCATTTAAGTAACGGAGGTAACTGTGATAGTACTACTCACATAATATTTAAAACGTCCAATAACAAGATTAACACAACAAACAGACCAACAAACATAAGTGTTTAGTGTACGGACATAACTGTCACAGTGTCGTTGAAGTCTTTTGTACGGCTTCGTCGAGCCGCAATTTGGGGCTGTGTGCCGCGGACGGAATTACCACGGGAAAGGTACAATGAACAGATAATTGTATGTCTTTCTAATGCTTCTGATAGCTAACCGTTTATCGTCCTACTTAGTATATCATATTATTCCTGCTTCCTTTACAGACGTTTAAATAGACCGATGGGGGCTTTATGGCATAAAACTAGGGTATACTTATGATATACTCTATAAGTATACCTGTCTACTTTCCCAAGGTAATGCCGTCCGTGACATAAAGTTTATGCCGCGGACGACATTGCCACGAGAAGGTACAATGAACAGATAATTGTATTTCTTTCTAATGCTTCTGACAATTAACTACTTACCTGCATGAGTCATATTGTTCCTTCTGGGAAGGTAGATTATTCGATTAAGGTTTAGATATATAACAAAATTTTAACTCGTCTCTGTTATAGGCGGAAGTTGGTTCATCCCTTATTAAAAATAATAAATCGATAAAACATCTTAAATAATCTTTAATTGAGGACACAGTAGTGAACTGTGTCCTTAATTAAAGATTACTTAAGGACTCTGCTACTTGATCTTATAAATCACTTGTTTTATGGCGGACTTTGCAAGACGGAAAATTGTTTATTGACATACATAATGTCAGCAATTTCACAAGCTAAATGGCTTATGCCAGTTGCGGATCCAGGATTTTAGTTTTGGAGGGGCTTGAAAACAAGCCCCTCCAAAGCCAAGTTCAAGATAAAGTAAACTCTTACAGGGGCTCGTTCAGTCATAGTTTTCTAACCGCTCGCCCCGGGGCGGCTGTCTTGCGGTCGGACCCAAATTTTTGTAATGGAGGGTCTTAGATGAATTCGGAGGGGGGCTTGAGCCCTGGCTAATGCCATTACCTCATGAAATTATTAAACAGGTTAATGCTAAACAGGAATTTGTGGAAAAACGAAGGTGAATGGGTAAGTGCGTAGATGTATTCCACTTCTGAGCAAAGACCCAAAATACTCTGTCTGCCCTATTACGTATAAAGACGTGATAGTATGTTTATATTGTATGTAAGTATGTAGATAAATATATATATATGTACAACGTGTAACGTTACAAAGAATTAATCCCAATTAATGTCGAATTGGTAGACTTTTAAATTAGATAACTACGAGAAAATCAAATACGTAATTCACCTCGTGCAAACTTTTTACGTCAATTGTTAATAATTTCATGACCTCCAAACTACAAGGCTTTATCTATTTTAATTGACAAAAACAACATTTTAACAAAAAATCTCGGATGTTGAGTTTTTATTAATTCAGACACGGCTGTAACTTCTTTATAGAATATTATTAGTTAAAACTTTTAAAAGTTCATAGCATAAGTAGGAACAAGAAGCTTACTTTCGTAGGTAGCGTAGGAAAACACTGGAAAAATATTCATGTCAATCAAAATAATACAGAGAAAATCAGTAAATACTTTTTGAATTACAGGATCTTAGCCAAAAAAATAAATTGAAATGATTTTTTCTTATATCAGCATGTCTAACCCCGACAAAAAGAGGGATGTTATTAGTATGACGCTAATGTCTGTCGGTCTGTGTCATCTTAACTCTAGAACGGATGGACCGATTTCAAATCGTTTCAGATGTTTTAAATTTATTAGGGATTAACGCTTGAAAGTCGGGGTTTTTAAATTTACCTGGCAAAAATGGATGGCGCTACGGATATCAATTCCACTTATCGTCGGTTGGAATATGTAGTTTCATCACTTATTACTAGATGGCAAATAAACTTGTTACAAGTTTTATTTAACTAGTCCTGTTTGTTTTTTGTATTTTTTGGGTAAAATCATGCAAACTAATTTTGAGCCACTTCCCGTTTTCCGATAGAGATGAAATTTTGTATGCATTTCTTTTAATACAAATCAGATGATAATACAATATTATTGTGACAAGAAGCTGATCTGCTGATGGAGCAGACGGGGCACTGGTCTTGATAATGTACCTACTTAAACTCACAATAAAAAAGGGAAAGAAAAAACATTTTTTTTTAAGCTTATTATATGAATTGTAATATTTATGACTAGGCAACCTAGTGATAAAAGTTAACTTATATATTGGCTTCTTTTATTTTCTTTGAATCTTTAATAAAATTAGAAATCAATTTTCGCTCTGATAATGTACGTAATTAAGGGGATACCTGAATTTTCGGGGGTCCAGTGCTGCCCCCATTTGAAATAAATCATTTGATAAGAAACGAAGACATTATTTAAAATTTTGTCTTGGCCACGCACTAGATAACCCTTCAAACTATTTTATGAACTACTGTTTACAGTTTTAAGTGAGAACGTGAAGCTTTTCTAAGCACAATTGCGAAAAACGGCCACTTTTGACGTATGTGCATAGAAAAGCTTCACGTTCTTACTTAAAACTGTAAACAGTAGTTCATAAAATAATTTGAAGGGTTATCTAGTGTCTGGTCAAGACAAAATTTTAAATGATATCTCCGTTTATTTTCAAATGATTTATTTAAAATGGGGGCAGCACTGTACCCCGGAAAATTTTGGTAGCTCCTTAACAAAACCTCGCAGCTTTTTAGGTTAACATTACATGAGCCAACCGAGTTACTTGAAATGCTGCATCTTTAGAGTAACATATCCTGTACTGCACTTAAGCTGCATGTGTAGGAGAGCCTCCTACATAGGATAAATGCATAAACAAAAGCACAACCATTCTTTTCGTTCTATATTCAAAACTTTAGCCGCGCTGTTTGGTCTACTTCGCTCAAGTTCATTGTTCGAACACACCAAATTTTAAGTGGTCATAAACGCCAGGCGCTTCGTGGTCATTTTTTACCTATGTTCCTTGACTGGGTGGAGCGGGCTTTTTGTCGAATGTTACCGGTCACTTACGTCATTTTGCTCTTTGAATACGTTTTGTTGTTGGCGTTGAGACGCGGGTGAGTCACGTTGTTAGTTGACGTTAAAGTCGATAGATTTTATCGACATGCAGAGCTTTTGCAGTGCCGCGATGCACCAAAACTCTTGAAATCAATCTATAAAATCTATTTATTTGTAAAAGTGCCTGTAAATGTCTAATTACTGAATAAACATTTAAATTTTTGAATTTCGAATGCAAGTTTCTAATTTTGAATTTTATTTAAATTTATACATCAATATGTTATTTTAAAAAAGCCTATGGAATCACCATGCAACAGCCTTTTCAGATCTACGGACTTAAATCATTAAGCGTCTGTCTGTCCAGGTCTAAAGCTCTTTGCTAAATATCTTCGCTAAGATCGTAAACGGATTATAAAAATAAAATATTAATAAATATATAGGGACAAATAACACTGATTGAGCTAGCCCCAAAGTAAGTTATAGACTTGTGTTATGGGATACTAACTCAACGATACTATATTTTATAACATATACATATATAGATAAATATCCAAGACCCAGGACAATTTGAAAAAGGCCATTTTCCAACTTGCCCTGACCGGGAATCGAACCCGGGACCTCTGGGTGGTGGACTAGCATGGTGACCACTACGCCACAGAGGTCGTCATTTTGTTTGATTGATTATCGTCGTCATTTGTTTGATTGTTCATTGATTATGCTTAAATAAATATATAAAAATAGCGAACGCAGCAATGAAGAAATAAATCAGTATTGGATAGTAATCATTTCAAACATCTTAATCAGAGCAGCAAGCGAAAGTGCAACTCGCAGAAAAGACCTAACCTGCATTTCACTCGGCGTCGCGTGCATCTAGCTGGCTCCTAGCTAGCTTGAGAAAACAATGGGTGTTACTATAGCAATATCGATACGTAAAAAATCGAGTGTAGCACAGCACTCGTGTGGTGGCGAGCGCAACAGTCAGCCGGCCGGCTCACGATTCCCTCCGCACATCCGCTTGCGCGTTCTGCCCCGCAACCGTTTCACAGCCCTAGACGCGAAAAATAAAACCCAAAAATCGAACAACTTTTTTTTAAAATTCAAGTGGCCAGTTTCATAATCGCACCAAAAAGTGTTTTTCTTTTAATTTTAATTTACGAAAAAGATTCTAACGACCTGTACAGTTGAACAATAACAGTCCTGTTATTCAATTTGGTGGTTCGTGCAATAGTTCAGCAACAATTGTGTGAAACGTGAACTTTGAAAGCCTTCGATGAAGCCGTATATGGAAGCCTTTTCAATTACGTTGACTAAAATGTAAGTGTCGTATCGAATATCGCCGGTAATTGGATAAAGGGAATACTGTTTATGCGATATTGTGTAATTTTCTTGTGAAAATCGCCATGAAACTATGTATTATAATATTTATAATCTTATTATTTTAAACAAAGACACATGTTTTGAGATCTTAATAAAATTACTTGTCATTGTTCCTGAAATGTTAATAACATATGCTGTCTCTATCTTAAAAAGGGCGTCATACATCATAACTATTACAGTAAAAAAGAAATCTAGGTCTGTGGTAATTTTTTTTATTAAATTTATGAAAAGAAAGCGTCATAAACAAAAGAATATTTCTTAAAATTTTATTCATTTTTTCCCGGAATAAGCATAGCAGAGTATATTCCATACTTATAACCTAATTTCAAAGATTTTGTTTAACCATAGACCTAAGTAGTCTACCTAGAAAGGTTTAATTTTTTTTTCTATTTTTAATAATTTTCTGGTAGCTCGATACATGATTGGTGCTACTTATATTACGGTGAATGTAGCTATTAAATTTTCATAAAACTGTTTTTTTATAATTTTCTTCAAGTTTTTAGGCCTGTTACAGACTCTCTTAATTTTTAACCGACTTCAAAAATGAAGGAGGTTATATATTCGACTGTATATTTTTTTAATACATACTATTGGTTTATATACATAATTTATCAAGCTTCTATAACAAAACGTCTTAGTTCACGGAATTCAAGGAATGGAAGTTTTTTGGCTCGGTAGGAGTGGGCATTGCTAGTGCTTTCACAAGTTAAGCAACCCCGAGCGTAGTCCGCACTTGGATGGGTAATCCCAAGTGGCATAAATCTATCTCGAGGTCGTTCGTGCCACAAAAGGCACTCAAAGCCCTTGGACCCTACTGTCATCATTATATGGCAGAGTTCAATCTATGTCAGATGCCTTTCGGCAGCTTGAATTTGACACCAGTGTTGGCCACTTACACTCACGAAAAATTAAACGTATTTAAGAATCTATGCTGGTTACATGTCACTATTTCTCACTCTTGTTTATCTACTGTATGTGATTCTATGTCGCTAAGACTTTTTGAGTCCTCATATACCTCTAGTAGCCCGTAAGCTTAGAGTGAGAGGCAAAAGCACTTATCTAATATAAATATTTTTTGTAGGCTTATTCAATAGTAGTTCTAATATTGTAAGTTAATATATTTAGGACTATAAATAAATATTTTTTAAGATTTTTTTATTTACTTTTTTCGAACAGAACTTGTTATGAAGTTCTATACCATTTCCTCTGTAATGAAATTTTGCACACTTATAGCAATTTTGATTACAAAACAATAAAACTTAAGTTAAAATAATCTTTATATGGATCAATAAACCAATATCATTTTTAAGTATAAAGCTGCCTAGAAAAGTGCAGTTCTTTTAAAACAGGTTAACGTTTTCACGGCTTCTTCAATAATGGGCCAAATTGATTTCGCACGGTTTTTGTCGGATGACGTAGGGTAGCTGCGACCACGTCCAGGGTTAATGTTCTCCGTTCGCGAGGGTCACGAAGATGACGGTGACTATTATGTTCATTCAAGTCAGGTACCCATTGTGTAATATTTCAGATGCCGTACGTACTCGTACGTAAATACGCTCTTCTTCCTTTCCAGAAGCTTTCCGTTTTTTTTTATTTTAAAAACAATTCGGAACGTTTAGGTTATGTTATTTTTGCTAATAGTCTAAGATCTCGATTTACCATTGACCCATTGACCCATCATATTTTTTTTTCATGCAAAGTATATTATACGGGTTTCCTGTCCCACGTACCATGTATCAGATATCAATCAATTGTTTTACTATTGTTCTTTAATGACGGTCAGCGAAGGAGTCAAGCAATAAAATATAAAAACATGACTCAGGGGAATTCTCAATTCAACATTTGCTCCAAACTTTTGGATACTTTACTTTCTTGGGTCAAAAATAGTTTATTATTTGATAATGTTAAGAAAATATAACTTCACAAAATAATCTCATGATCATATCCATTTTCAACGTGATTTTAGATTAATTATTGCAGAAAAACTGATACTAAAAGCGTTTTTTGACTCCAAAAACTATATTTCATACAAATCCCATAAAAATGTTTGTTTTGACATTTAGAAAAAAGAATCTGGTTTGTGTTGTTGAAAAGTAGCGAATTTAAAAAAAAATTGGCTACTTCATTATTATGAGAGAAGTTTGCATGTATCTATATTTGCAGGTACTTGATTATCATGACGGTGCATGACTTTCAGTCATTTCCGCCGCCATGATAAATGCCCCGTGTGAAAATATTATTTTGAGATGCTTGTGTTGACGGAGCAAAGTTATTTCAATTCAAAATAGGCAGCGTCACTTCAATTTATAAATTTTGCATTTTAAGAGCCTTTCTTTAATTAAGTGGTTTAAGGGGCTACCTGAATTTTCAGGGGTCCAGTGGTTCATTTGATTTATTTTAAATGGGGGCAGCACTGGACCCCGGAAAATTCAGGTATCCCCTTAATACTTGTCTTAAGCGACTAGCGTTTTTCCACCATCTCGCTAAAAGTGGCCTTTAAATCTTGTAACCCTGGGCTCTACTCTATCTGCTTTGATTCGCAAGACAAAAATGCTCTGTCTGCTCTATTAGGGATATAGACGTGATATTATGTATGTATTAAGCGACCAACAGATTGCAGAAAACTAAAGATGTTTTATTTAACTATGATTTTTACTATATAACAACAAATGAAAAGCAAGGCGGAAGACAGAAAAGTATAACACAAAGTCTACCAACAAGATCATGCTCTAAAATTCTGAACATCATTTCGGCGTCTCTTTCCAGCAGCGTTTATTCGGAAATGCTTATAAAATAAATTTAATAATACTTATCAAAATTTGCCAAAGAGTGATGGAACGAAGCGTACTAGGACTAGGCTTCATAAGATTGGATAAGTTTCCAAATACTACGCTTTTCCTGAAAGTAATCGCTGATGTGGGGCAAAAATCTGCAAAGCTTAAGTAGGTTTGGGCGGGCCATGTTAGTTAGAATGTTTGAGGAGCTCGGTGGCCCGGCGGGAGTGCGCATTACTAGCGCTTGCGCAAGTAAAGCGACACCGGGCGTGGTCCGCACTTGGATTGGTGGCCACAAGTGGCATGAAAATTTCTCTAGCTCCTTCGTGCTTCGGAAGGCACGTATAAGCCGTTGGTCCCGGCTGTCATCATTGTATGACAGTCGTCAAGCTATGTCAGATGCCTTAAGGCAGCTTGGAAAATCTGACACTAGTGTTGGCCACTTACACACACGAAAAGCAAAAAACAAATTAGAATGCAATCTGAGAAATAGGCGAATAAACTAACGCCATGGATACCCGAGGATGATCGACATCGCAGGGGAAGGCCGAGAAAGAGATGGCACGATGACCTCGACGCTTTCAAACGTGAGTGGTCAGCGAAGGCAGGAGATAGAGACACACGGAAGGAAATGGGAAAGGCCTTTGCCCAGCAGTGGGACGATATAGATTAGATAAAAAAGTACGTACCTCACTTCATCGTTACACATAGAGGTGCTACTAGCATCTTAAATAAAAACCGTAACTTAACACTCAGTTGTTAATTGAGACAAAAATCATAACTTTATACCTGTTATAAATTCATTTTTGTTAATTCGAATAGTTAAAAATACAGTTACGTTACAATTTCATAACGATGGTGTTCCGATAACCTCGCAGTATCGTGGTCACCGAAGCGTTTACACACAGATAAAGTAAAACAGTACAACTAGAAAGTCCGAATCGATAAAATCTGCTCCACATTAGTCTATGGTGTGGTTAAAAACAATAGAGCATATCTGATGCGGTGCAGTATAGTTTTGCAATGGATCTAGATTACAGAATTAGTGCTTTGATACCTGATGTTAGTGTAATTAATAGTTGTTTGTTACTTAATCTGAACAATTACTTATTACATATGTATCTATATTTTAAATGTATTAATATTTATTGTGTTATAGTTTAGTATTTATTTACAAGTTTTTAGTGTAGTAAGTAGTTAAGTGTAATTAAATTCTGTTTTCTGTTATGTGTCTTCTGTATATTGTACCCACTCTACCCTGTGTTGTAAATTTTCCTCATATTTCAAGGTTGACTGGAAGAGATCTCTATCTGGGATAAGTCCGCCTTTGTACTGTTCTCTTGTTCTAACATGTATTTTGTCCTGTGTTTATGTACAATAAAGATTTTACAAACAAACAATATTTTCATCAAACATGGTTAAGAACCACTGCAAGAGAAGTAGCTTTCACGTGAAAAAAACGCATTGAAATCAATCTATCCGTTCGAGCGCTACGATGTCACAGACAGACACACATACAGATAGACGTTAGCGTGAAACTTGTAACACCACTCTTTTTTTTGTTAGAGGTTAAGAACGCTTTTGTGCGGCAGTTTAAGATTACTAATATGTTTCCATATTTAGTCACTATGCGATATGGATTCGATGTTTATGTTATTTCAATAAAAATGGTGCAATTTTGCAGTCTTGACGTCATCTTGCATTGCTAATTGCCTTCTAGGTGCTGTTTGTTTTTGTTCGCCTGTTATATCAATTTATATATAGACTATTTGCGTTTAAGATCATTCGATACTTAACTCAATTAAACAAAGTTTATCTATAATTACACCATTTATAACACAAGAACGGCTAGACGATTTAGATGAAATTTTGTATGGATATAGTTTAGGGGCCCGGGGAAGGACTTATGATAGCTTTTATACCGAAGTTCTCACGGGGAGCGGACTCCTCAAGCACAGCTAGTTTGAGATGATCAAGGTTTCATTAATTTATAGTTACCGCAGTTAGCAGTTTATTTACATGTTATGCCTAGATCAATTCATTAAAATCAAATCATACACCATATTTCCTTTAGCAGTATATCATTTTATTAAGCCTCTCAACTAATAGCCTTAAGTATAGTCATTGTAATCAAATCACCATTGGATCGGACAATGAAAGTAAGAGCGCACGTTGGCGCCGACTCAAGGCTTCATTGCCTAAGCAGTGAGTCGTGGGAGGCAAGGAGGTCGTATAGGTTCGACTCCTTTGCCATGTGTCAACTTATTTGGCTGTTCCAATTTTGAGTAGAGGCAATTACAACTCAAGGATTTGAGCTTATACAAGTTTGGCAATTCCAACATTGTTTTCTTTTTGTTTTGTTTGTTTTTCGTGTGTGGCCAGCACTGGTGTCAGATTTTACAGGCTGACTATAGGCATCAACATAGCTTGACTACCATACAGTGATGACATCCGAAACCAACGGCTTATACGTGCTTCCGAAGCACGGAGGAGCTAGAGATTTTTTATGCCTCTAGAGCTCACCCATCCAAGTGCGGACCACACCCGGTGTCGCTTTACTTGCGAAAGCGCTAGTTATGCGCACTCCCGCCAGGCCACGAGCTTCTTTTTATTGTGTTCAATATTCGAGGCTCCATACGACGTCCGTTGGATTTGCTTTCTTTAATTGTTTTTGACAAACTATGATATCTACTAGCTTATAAGACAACCTTGACAGTTCCAGTATGTGATAGTACCACATCAAAACCAATAATCTCACCCAAATTGATAGGTTCCCTTTGTAGCCCTACCTGACACCTAAATTAAATAGGTCTTGGGTGTTTATCTATATATGTTTTTATCATAAAATATAGAATTGTTAAGTCAGTATCCCATAATACAATTTTATATATAAAATTTACTTTTGGGCTAGCTTAATTAATCTGCGTGATATGTCCCTATACTATAGTATTTGTATATATTTATAATAACTGCGCAACCCTTTTAAAGCCATCTGTAGCCAAGGATTTTAAAATGTCATACAGTATTTTTATTATGAGATATATGTTTGATAATTTTTACACTTGTCAATTTTATTTCAATTTAAAGACTAAAAACAAAGATCGTGGATAATATCCTCGACAAGATTTATGTTCGTTCTAATGAACTGACCATATTGGCTTTTGTAGTTGATTAATTTATGAAGGTGACTTAATTGTACCTAGGCGGATTTAAATAGGTGATTTTAAGGCTTCTGATACATGTTTTGTTGATCAAACACTCGAATTTGTTGGATATAGTTTACAACACACAAAAATATTGAAATAATTATTTGGTTCAGTTAACGTCATCAAGTTTTCTGATATTCTAGTTTTTTTTTTACTTCTTTACTATACATGTAAATGACGGACTTAAGCGGTTTAATAATGGAGCTAAGTATTTCATGTTAATTCGGAAGGATTTCGCAATATTGAAAACATTTTTTTTTCTAAGTGACTCAAGTTACACAAAATGTTATCCTTTTAAAAATGAAGTTGAAGATATAATGTTTTTATAGAAGGTAGGTGAGGTACCGATCGTTGACGTGACAAATCACTGCCTTATAATATAATAGGAATGTTGACAAAAAAAATATATTTTTGGCTTAATAGATAGATTATTAAAAAGTATGGTAAACATTTTTTTTTCTGATTTGTAAGTAATGACGAAGATACAGGGCATTTAAATTTCGCGTGACGTCACGATCAGCTACGATTTTCAACCAAAGGTGATGTAAATCCCTACTCCGAAACTTCGAAGTGCTCTCTCTGTCTTTGTGAATTTTTACACTACTTTGCTAAACGAAAAAATGTGGGTCCTTTCAGTCTAATCCCAATTCTTGAAATTCTGTGACAAAAAATAGAAAGAAAGTAAAATAAAAGAGTATCTTCTACCTGATGGACGCCAATTAAACGAGCAGGAATACAGGAAGCGTGCTTCCTGTGAGCAACCTGCCCTCGCGACTTGTTCCATTTGATCTGACAGGTGGTCGACCTATCATCGTTCAACGGGGACAATTGTTGTGTTAACCCCCGATTACAAAAGGCAGATGTTTGAATTAAGGATTACGGGTTTGAATCTTATCACATGATGTTGTCTTACTAAAATATTTCTTAGCGTCCCTCCGTTTTGCGAGAAAAAACATAGGGTTTTCCGAACTCATTTCGAGAGGCTCCTTTCATTTAGACCTAATTGAAGAATGAAAGCTTATATAGATTTACTTTCTTGAAAAAATTGATGCTTTTTAATCAGAACCATAAAGGAAAATATTCTGATCTAAACCGAACAGACCCTTTTACACGACCACAGGTATTTACAATTCTCGAGAGTACTTTCTTACTTCGATAAAAAGTGCGATTCGTTGATAAATCTTTTTGAAGACGTATTATCTGATTGTTTCATTCTCAATATAATTTCTAAAGTACTCATATTGTACTTGTGTCATTCAATAAATACTTTCTTTCCCAGTCAATAGGTCGATGATTAACGTTACGCCGAAGCTGTTCCATTCGATTCGCTTATTTTTTGAACGATTATTTTGTCAGTTGTTTTATAGACTTTAATAACCTTTATATGCGTAAAGAGAAAGTATAGTCAGCGAAATTAAAGGCAATACATTTATGGGAAGTAAATAAAAATACATTTAAGTAAAGTCAGAGCTGTAGTCATTTGGCGCAATTTAAAGTTTTCATTATAATGATTACTTAGTACATCATGCCGATACGATGTGTATTTATTGCTTTATAGTTAGTTGTCTAAAGATAATTAACTAAGTAGAAAATAATAATGAATTGTTGTTTGAAACTTTTTTGACATTTAGGTGTCTAAAATGGTAAAAATCTGACTTCTGTGGGCTGGCACAGAACACTCACTAAAAACAAAACGAACAAACATTTAAAATAATGATTTAAGATTATATACAAAGTAGGTAATGAGATTTCATAGTTAAGAAGCAACAAATGAGTGTTAATAAATGTTTCATCTGATAAAAATAAACTTGTACGTAATTATTATTACTCTGTGATTAAACTCACAAGTGTGCGTCTTTTGTTTAGTCGCACAAGACCATATAAACTTAGCTTATCAGGACTGGTCTTGTATTAGCATATCCTAATACATAATTAATCATTGAACATCGTTTATTGCATGTCATTGTAATTTTATATTAATCTTACTTGTTGTTCCCTATCAGTGAGATTTTCATTACCTACTTTGAGTTTTGAGGATTGTTTTTTGTAAAGAGTTTAGATTTTTTTATGATGTTTCCGTCAAAATCTTTTAATTATCAAAAAATATGTTATGTTAAATTCTTTATTGTACGAAAAGGACACAACACAAATACAGAAGAAAACCATACAAAGGCGGACTTATCCCTTTAAGGGATCTCTTCCAGTCAACCAGAGGAAAGAATGACTCTTTAATACTAGATGGTAATTCATTCTATAAATGACAAATATTTCACAGATTTAATTTTATTTGTTTGTGCAGTAGGTATAAATCTCAGTATAAATAAATCACTAAATAAGTATTTTTTATGAAGTGTGTTCGTTACTTTCTTTTATTTTGGCATTGAGACTGTAATGAAATCAAAACGAAAATGAAATTCCAAACTGATGATATATTTTTATTTAAATAACAAATAGGTTATTTATAAAATTTAAGTTTCTTCCGTATTTATACGAGTATGTATTTTATATTATTTCTTCAAGTCACATTAACCCCTTACCTGTCACTGGGAGGAATTCCTCCCAGGTCAATTGTTTATCTATTGTTTTATTATTTGCAACAGATGAAGAGTTAACTAAGTAGGTATAAGTAAGACGTGTATCATAGTTGATATCAACATATAAGCTTATCTAGCTTTACTTGTTTAGTTCATCTCATAATTGTGTCGCAGAATTCATAAATGGTTGGCCACTTCCTTCGTAACCAGAAACAAACGTCAGATACACGTGATTTGAATTTTATTTAGAGACATAGGTAAGCAGCCAGGTTTGTACTGTCGCCTCGGTAGATGTCTGAATATACTTACCTAAGCTCATTTTAAACGGTAACTAAACGTATGAAAACTGGCGTCCACGTGACTCTTTATGTTGTCATTATACCTTCACGTTTTGAACTATACGAATTGAAAGAGCAAAGAATTGTCAAACACAAGGTCCATGCTGAACAAGATCGTGGTCCTAAAAATCCTAAAAAAAACAAGCTTGTCCAACTAGTGCTTCCAAGTTTGTTCTGGTCCATAATTCGTATCCAATAGACCTATCCGACAAGACAACTGGGACCATTGGGACAAAATTCCCAGTAGTCCTACCAACTCCTTTTATGTCCCTAGGCATGCCTAACCGTCGCTTTATAAACATAATAATTTGTCGTGACTAGATGGCGCTATAGCTATTTATTAACCCCCATATTCATAAAAGTTATCAAACCTTTGCTAAACCTCTTTTAGTTAAATGTGTTTTATCTCCTTCTTACTATGTCAAATATTGAAAAGAGGGAAAGGGACAAAAGATGTTTTAACTAAAATAGGTTTAGCAAACGGTTGTTAATTTTTATGAATAAAAGGGTAAAACAAAATCTTGTATTACTGTTATTTAAATAAAGTAGTACAGTAATTAATTAAATATGACTTATAGGACTTGCAATAAACATTTTAAAGCATTTTCAACACTTTCTTTGTCACTTTATTTATTTAAGAAAAAAATAAAACGGGTAAGTGCATGTCGGGCCACGCACAGTGTAGGGTTCCGTAGTTGCGAATACCCACTTTGAGTTCACGCGACTTAAAACGTCTAAAAACTAATTATCTTTTAAATTTATATGTACTTTTCCTTTTCCGAGTACATTTTATTACCTGGTCGTTTATAACTTTTTAATTTGTTAACCCTACTTAATTCTGATATTTTTCCTTTAAACTTCGTTATATATACTACTGCTGTGATTTTTTCACACGTTTAATAGATAGAGGAGGGGACACTTGTCTCTGACAAAAATTTGCAAAATGGAACCAAATATTTCAGAAACCGATCCCTAAATCGAAAACTTTTGTCTCACAAGCTTAAAATATTTTTGAAAGACCTATTCAACGATAACCAACACGATTGGTTAGTCGAGAAAAAAAATGACTCCTACTTTACTTGTATGGCAGCTAACCTAAAAAAAAACATGTTTAAATATTTTATTTTACCTCTTTTTTGGTATGATTAATATACCTACATACCTACACCAAATTACAGCTTTCTAGTACATATAGTCTCTGAGTAAAACCACGGACGGACAGACAGACGAAACTATAAGGGTTCCTTGTTTACTACGGAACCCTAAAAAACGGGGAGTCATCCCATCTTCTTTTCTGTCTTTGCTCAATATTGGGCGGCTCTGTATGTCAACTCCCTCCATAATTTTCTGACCATCATCATCTCTTACTAACCCCCCTGATCCCCTACATTTGTCCCACTACCCCATCAATTCAGAAGAATTCTTAGAAATGCTTGGGTACGCAATCGGCTCGAGAAGGGAAGCATTTGATATATTCTATGATTCTCCTTTGCTCCCAGACGAGCATGAAAGACAAATTGGCACTAAGCAATATAATATGATTATATATCTGCACAAACGAGGTATAATCCGGAGACATTCGTGTTCGCTTTCGAGTCGCAGCGTCATCCATCCGTGGTGCTTTCTAGCATTAGCATGATAGCGATCGGCCATGGCATTCCAGCATCGAGAGGGGCGCCAATATGGCTACGTTCTTAAACACCTGTGTAACTTATTAAAAAAGAAAAAAATAGTAAACGAAAAGGGATCATGCGTGTTACGTTTAGGTATGGTGGCAGCAACGTTGGTGTTAGATTTTTGGAGCTACCAGGCATCTGACAAAGAGAAGAAATAATTTGCTTGCAAAATTTCCCGAATTAATCAATTCAAACCCTTTATTTAATTGATATTGAGAATATATGGATACTTTGTTAATATATACAGTTTTGGTATTCTTTAAATACTCGTTCATCATACTAACTTGATACTAAGAAAAATAATAAATTATATTGTTATTAAACCAAATAAAAGGCATTAAAGGCTCAATTCTTGTGAAACATTACATAATTATGTAATTAATTAGTTTATCATTAAAGTTTTAATTATATAAGTATTGTTTCTTAATATGCAACGAAAACTGACTCAACTTTGTTTTACACGTGTAAACAATTTGCTTTGATTACGTCTAATTCAGTTAAAATCTAATTAATCTAGTTTGTAATGTGTAACATAAAATTATTTTGAATGTGTAACATAAAACTCGTGAATTAAATATTCGTGTTATTTCTTTTTCACCAAGAAAATACTGCAGATATTTTATCACATCTTTGTCTCTAAAGGGTTTGACAGACATAGCCACGGGCCATCAGTCTCAAAGGCCACGTTGTGCGAAATACAAATAGTGAGAGTAAATATTAAAATAGGAATCAAAAATTCAACAATAACGGTGAAAAAGACATCCAGTAGACTAGGCGACTGCGGGTTCCTTACGCCGCCATTCTGAAACTATTTATATGGAATTAAGTTTCCCAGATGACGTTCAACCGATAGTTTAATATTGTCGACTGTTCATTACTAATCTACTACTACACTCATTTAACCGATGATTCGTTTTAACGAAACATTATTCAGCGAATAATCAAGTTTAGCACCCCTGTGTAAAAGAAATTTATAAGATAGGTACGATAACCACTGACGTGAGATGCCTGTTTACTTATTCAGCAGTTTGTTTGCTTTTCGGGTGTGTAAGTGGCCAACACTAGTGTCAGATTTTGTAGTAAAAAAGAGAGACAGCGACATAAAGAACACAAACGCCTGAGAACTTGTGTCTGCAAAGTGAAGTATCGTAGCGATGCTTATCAAATGCGACTCAGCCTTACCTTGGCTATGTGGTATTAGTTTCACATAAGCGCAATTTGCTCATCGAAAAAAGAAGGCGCGATCGTTTATTTATAGTAAAATGTAGATAGGTTTATCACTGTGGTTTATCTATAGTTATAGTTTGAAATTATGTTTTTTTTATAAATAAATATATATAGGGACAAATAACACTGATTGAGCTAGCCCCAAAGTAAGTTCGAGACTTGTGTTATGGGATACTAACTCAACGATACTATATTTTATAACAAATACATGTACAGATAAACATTCAAGACCCAGGACAATTTGAAAAAGGCAATTTTCCAACTTGCCCTGACCGGGGATCGAACCCGGGACCTCTGGGTGGCGGACTGGCATGGTGACCACTACGCCACGGAGGTCATCTGTGTTTCTTGTTCTTATGTAAGTGTACATAAGCATTGTTAAAATAAATTTTTCTGAAAATAAAAGAATGACAACTCGTGGATAAATATACCTATATGCTGTGTACAGTAAAGGTACAGTTTACCTTTTTCTTTAATTTTGGACTTTCAAGGTTTTTTTGTGCTTTAATAAATGCAATGAAAAAGTTGTTTAAAAACTTTACAGGATACTAGGGCTATGTCAATCGTTATTTAGTAAGTTGTTAAGACATATCACTACATTAAGTACCCAGAAATCGACCAAAATTTTTTCGCAATATATTTTCTACACTCACTTAATTCTAAGTAAATATTTTATAAGTTTTTCCTTTTGATTCAATGGAAAAAAACATCACTTTAACCGAATTTGTCTCTCTGTTTTCAGAGTGGGGCGTCACTGAGCCGGGCGAAGTGAGCGAGCCCGAGGCCGGTCGCATGCGTCCCGAGGACTACCGCCTCGTGTTCCTCAGCTCCGACTCGTCCTGCCGCGAGGACACGGAGGACTCCTCGTCCACGGCCTCCTCCGCCGCCCCGCCCGCCCCCGACGACTGCGACTGGGACTACTTCGAGCCGGGCGCGGCGGCACCTCCACCACCGAGACACACGCCACAAGTCTGCCCGAGAACCTGCTCTTGTGGAGCCGAACCTCGCATCGTTGCTGTACCAGTACCGGTCCCGGTCCCTGTACCAGCTGCTCTCTGGCCCGCTCTACTCGCCTTTCCGACACAAACCCCGCCGCCGCCACATTGGAACACGTACCCCGGCTTTCCACCTCTCGATGCCGCGGTGCTCGCTCGGTTTACCACGGCCGCCGCCGTCGCCGTCTCCGCCGCCGCCACTGCCTCCACCACCGCTCTAGCGCAAACGCAACTCGAAATGACTCCCGAAAAAACTGATAAAGCGATACAGTCTGAAACATCACAACCGCCCGATAACGATAACAATGATAATATTATTGAACAGCCAGTCGAACACGGGGCGCCGGACGGAATCAAAGTAATCGCCGAAGAGGAATCTTTATCAGTATTGTCGGGACAAGCAGACGTCATGCCAGACCATTTAGATGCGGAAAAAGCTTTCCCTTCTTCTAACGAATCTAGAGATTCTAGTGATTCGGAGGCAGGTGTCGCCCGAAGGAGTTACGATCTAACCAGTGGCGCGCCAGAAGAGCCCGTGACATCTGATGAAGATTCTGACGACTCTGGAGGAGGCGGAGGTCGATTCTCGAGAGTTTTTGTAGTTAACCCTGCAGACTCCTCCTCAGATATGGAAGATAACGCTGACAGTAGTGGCATCGATTGTGACGACTCTTTTGACAAGAAATCTGACAGTTTAGAAATAATTGCCGTGGAAGTGGCTGTGCAAAATGAAATGAATCTTGGTGCACAATTAAATAATGATAGTGAACAAAGCAACAATAATGGTAACGTTGTACTCTTAGATTCCTTAAATTTTACAAAAGAATATCCGGTGATTCCATATGGAAATGATTTAAATGAAAATGTTGAAGATAACGCCGAGAGGAGGTCTAATTTTATTAAATTTTGCGATGAGAATATGCTCCAAAGCGAAACCTGTAAAGAATTTAATAGTTTTAACGCTAGCTGTAGCACGAGTAGCGATAATTTAGATAATAAGAATAGTACTGATAATGGTGTTAATCAACATCAAAGTATGTCAAAAAGCAACGACTACGATTCATTAGATAATACTTCCAATGCAGAAAGTGATATGAAAGTAAAAGTCTCGGTGGAGTTGCCTAATGAGAAATGCAACAATGAAGAGTTAATTTCTAACGAAATTCCGCGCGGGCTATTGACGAAATTAGCACCTTCGCCGGAACCCGGTCAAGACAGTACAAGTTCATCGACCGTAGAAAAAATAGACTTGTTCAAAGGTATTGAGCGTACACTCAGTGAATTATTGAAGAAAGAATTACTTGAGGACCAAGAGGAGGAGAAACTGCACGGTGCGCGGCCGGTTTGCACTGCGGAGGTGGGGGGCGCAGGCGCACCTGCCGCGACAACAGTTTGCCGCTCGCGCAGCGCTCGCACGGACGGCTCCGCGCGCTTCACGAGTCGCGTTATGATAACGCACGACCGCGTCTCGGTCGTTACGTCGGACACGACGCGTCTCATGCGGGACATAACAGTGCACCACACGAACTCGCAAAACGAACCTATATCCGACACACAAGACGAAAACGAACAAAGTTTGGCTTCGGACGACGAAGCGCCACAGCCTTCGGGCGGAGTGACTGTCGTTAGCAATGCCGACACTCTCTCGGCGGTCGTGTGCCTCGAGGAGGGGCTCGCAGACGACGATTCGTGGGTCGAGGACGTCAGCCATGATGAGGACGAGGCCACCACTGCTTCGGACTCCGACTCGGGGGATGAAGCGACGCTGCCCGCAAGAGGGGACGATTTTGCGTACTGTAGACGTTCCATAGACTTCACTTTACACACGATAGTCGAAGAAAGTTGCGAAGAAAGCGAAACGGAACATACGACGAAGAAACCGCGACCTGTATCCGCTACGGAATTAGAAAAATACTTTTTCTTCGGTTTGGGAGATGGAAGGAATGTGCGTGACGATGAGGAGCCAGTGTCGGAAACATCTAGTGTATGTAGTGAGGGTGGTGAATCTATTGTTGATAACGAGCAACCGAAAAGGAATAGTAGTGATAATGATGAACTTGCGTCCTCGCGTTTGGAAAAATATTTTCTTTCTGGATTTATGGGATTCAACCAAGAAAGGCGTGATTCAGATGGATCTGGAAGTGTTGGGAGTGACAGTGAAGGTAGACAAAGTCCAGAACAGAGGAAGAAAAAATATGTTCGAGCTAGGGGTACACCTCGTTCACATTCTTCGTCGTTAGATAATTTATTGACGGGAGATGAGCCTTCACAAGAAATTCAAGATGTGTCAGATGGTTCTAGTACAGAAACGGAGGAAAGGCATGATTCATCTGAACGACTTGATATCCAAGGGGATCCGAAAAGAAAAAAGCAGAGTAAAAAATCTCGCGGGTCACCTGCGGACGAAAGACGTCAATCGGCGGAGTTCGCCGAAGAAACTCGTGATGACACAAGGTCAGTGTCTGAGGGCGAAGATGGCAGAATTACGCCTCGGCCTGAATTCCCACCGCTTGGATCTGAACTCAGCGAATCTAAGAAACAAGCTAGTAGAGACAGCGGCTTTGTTGGCAGCTGTGATGATTTATTAAGAAATGGAGATTCGAGTTCAGAATTCGGTAGATCTCACGAACCTAAAATAGAATTAGAAGAAATAATAGAAGAGATTAGGCCCGATATAGAGGAACGCTTAGAGGGCCCTCCGTCAACCCATCCACCGCCAAGTCCCTTAACTCGTAAAGATAGCTTTAACAATTGGTCCTCAGACGAGGAAACTAACCTTATGATGACTAAAATGAGACAATTTTTCAAACAAATGATAAATTCAGCAAATGTAAGAATTTCTACACCGGCGTCAGCGTCGTCAAATTCCGAGAGTTCGCGACCACCAAAGCCACCACAATTACTTTATTTTGAGAGCGAATTAACTCGATTAATGAAGACAGTTCCTGGCATAAGAGATGAGGAAGTTCGGGAAATTGTGGAGTATTTATCTAGTGAAGACACGTGGAGCGATTCCTACGATTCATCAGATTATGCGGGTTCCGATTTGGAAGGCACTGCGAACCGTTCCGCTCTGAGAAAACAAATATCAGATAGTTGTCGAGAAATTATTGACGAATTCGACCGCGGTAATAGTGAAGCAGGCTCATTAGAGCGTGACGCGGTTGGAGCATATCAAAGATTAGCTGCAACATTAGGTAGAGCTGGTGAAGGATCGCCGCCTTTGTTTGGGAAAGTAATGCGGCATATTGGAGGAAGACTTGTGGCGTTGATGCATGATGTGTCTGCTGGAGTACCTAGTACTGATGAAGATAGTGCGTCTGAGCCGGGAGCGTTAGCTCGCAGTCGTTCTCATGATATTCTTGAAGCGGCGGCGAGTAGAGGAAGTGTGGCTAGTGACTGTGAAAGATTTTCGTGGCGTGGTAGTTTTGAGTCGGCATTACTTGCTACAGACTCACGTGGGACCTTGGGTGGTCCTGGAAGTGAAGCTAGGAGATCACCTGCGGGCGCTGAACTGGCAGCCCAAAGGTCTCACTCGAGAAGCTGTGGGGCGATAGGTGGCAGTGAAGATCGCTTATGGCGAGGAAGACGCCGAGCTTCGGCGCCAGATGCTGAGGTAAGAATGTTAAAGAGAAGACTAAAATCTTACATTAAATTAAGCATAAAATATTCGCGTAAAAACCAGACTAACTACCTAACAATCCCCGTGACTTTGCATTCAATCTGTTGTGTATTTGATAAATTCAGTAATATGTCTGAGATGAGATATTCAAGGTATGTACGTGTAATGTCAATGCCAGTCGCATCGTGACGAAACACACGTAATCTTATCGTTTGGTATTCAATGCATCAATCTAATCTGACACGCTATAAAGATGAAGGCTTCTAAATTGACGCCATTGAGATGAACGCTTCTAAAGTAAGTAAACTTCAAACAAGTTTTGACACAAACATAGCTGAACTTTTGAAATAGGTGTGGTTAGGATATTAATCACTATTTTAGCAATCGAATGGCAATACATAATGGACATACCTAAATGTTTAATTACAAATTCTCCGTTACGCAACTTCTTCAAAATAAACGACTAAATATCGATCGGCACCAGATAGAAATTATGTCAGCGGTTTAACCGTAGAATTGAAAGCATTTTACCATAACGGTTGCGGCAAGAATGAGATTCTTTCACATAATTTTCTGCTTTATTGCTAATTTATATTACCCTGATTCTTTGCAATGTAGGCTTATTTCCTGGATGATTATGTCGATGTTATGGCCAACATTTTCTCATAAGGTACTCAAAAATAACTATCTTTTTATCTTACCTTCATGTAACTACATAAGTACAAATATAAGTGACCGTATACTTGTAAAATCCGTGCTTATCTTATACTTTTAGCGAGCAATCACACTAATAATAATATAATAAAGGCGACAGTTTGTAAATGTGTATGTTTGTTACTTCTTCACGCGCAAACGGCTGAACCAATTTTGATAAAATTTGGTATTCAGGAAGCTGATACCCTGGATTAACACATAGGCTACTTTAGGCGCGGGTAACACCGCGGGCAGCTAGTTCTTATATATGAATTGTTCGTTTAAAGTATAATCGTATATCTCGGAAACGGCTCCAAAGATTTTGATGAAACTCGGTATTTAGGTAGTGACGAGTCAAAAACAATATTTTCGGTTGCCCAGCTAGTATATGTTAAACTAAAGATATGTCTGATATGATGACAGGTATTCCGGTTGCCATATGCATTGCTATTGATATTTATGTAACTCATATCATAAGGCCTGTACCGGCGCATTTAAAAATATTTCAAAAAGCATACATTACCGTTTTTTTTCTTTTGGTATCTTGATGAGTGTTCGGAAAAAAGTGATCTGAAAACAAATCAAACAATAATATTATTGTAAGTAACTTCGTAATGAAATATTTTACACTGCTTACGTTCTTTTTCTTTCGTTTCCAACCACATTGCTTGAGCAAAGCGTGTAACATATTCATAATGAATCAACAACATTAGCTAGAACGTAGTAAGTAAATATCATTTTATTTTTAGGTCTAGACGATATTACAACAATTCTTTAAAAAATGCATTTTTAAAACATCTATAGCGATTTTGGTAATAACCTTAATATTAACCTATGCAACATAAATTGCCAGTTATTAGTTTACTAAAAAAATATTTTATTTTAAAAATACTTATCACGGTAAGCGTGGCCTCTGGGTCTAACGGCCCTGGGCTCTGTCCAACCCATCAATTATAAAGATGTAAAAATGTATCTGTATATTTTAATAATATTTGCGCCGTACCTTGAATTTTTTGTCATACATCGCTAAGCATTATCTTATCAATACTTCAATTAGATTGCAAAACACCGCCCTGCAATCAAATAGGTACATTTTTATAAATTGTTAACAGTCGGAGGAAGAACAACGGGCTGGCTCCCTTCCCCGCCTACCTTCGATCACGGCGACCAACACAGTTCCCGCTGGGCCAGTCAAATCGGCTCGGTACCGTGCTCCAGGGTTCCGAACGGCTACCAGAGCTGCTTCGGCTCCCGGACTGCATGCTCCGAGAAGAAGAAGACCACCGCCGACACCTCATTTGCCACCACCAGCTGCGCCCGCGTCGGCCCCAAGTCTTCAAGGTAAGTGTCTAATCCTAGAATACTTTATCTGACAGACTTGACAAAAATATTTTTTTTCGTACGTAACAAAGAAGTCTGGCCAATGATTCTACTTGGGATCGGCTCTAATCTTTCCTATAAGCCTGTACGGTAAAAAAAGGAAAAGAACTTCTTATACAATTAAAATGTCCTGAATTCTCTTGATAAACGGCCGCATTACGTCAAGGCTGTTTGTTATTTTTAAAAGCAAGAATCGTACTCGTAGTAAACAACACGTAACATAATTAAAAAGTTAAGCCCAATGACTCTTGGAATTCAATAACAATCCAGAGAAGATTAGAGCCGAGCCTAAATAGACATGGAATAAAGCTTGTACGCAAAGTAGGGTATAATAATTACTTATACAATAAACTTCAATATATGAACTTAGCATATTAAATAATGGTGTGAATAGTGTGATACGTGATGAACTCATTATAATAGAGAGTTGGGCAGAATATAAAAATGACATGTCCTAAATTCTCATAATAAACGTCGCATTACATTAAGGTTGTTTATTGTTTGTGAAGTGAGAAACATACTCGTAGTAAACAACACGAATGATACCATTTTTTTCTGATGTAATATTTTATGTCTAATACGAACGCAAATGCAGTCTATTTACTTGTGTTGAAAACAAATATTCAATTCAAGAAATCATTTAAAAACAAATGCTGACATTAACCATTGTCAGATTAAAACACTTAAAACGTACGATACGTATTAAAAACTCGTGACGCTAATCGGGATTTCATATTTTTTAATAAGTACTTATTAAAAATTATAAAAACCCGATTTGAGTCACGCATTTCTTGGAAAATCCCTTCTATTTAAACCTCGCAAAAAGATAAAAACAACATTGTGACATTGTTTCACAATGCAAAAACAAGAGCATATCGTTAAGCGAATGTTATTAAAATATCGAAACCACTTTCAACAACGAATAAAGGCGATAATCATGCGTGTAGCTAAAGAAGGGCAAGGGTGAAGAATAAAATTACGACAAATTACTTTGGCCACACAAAAAATTGCCATACCTTAACAAAGTTTACAGTAAAGTTTTATAAAGTTTGTTTCATTTTATCTTATATGTTACTTGTTTTTCTTTTATCTTCTGTTTTGTCTCTCCCTAATTCAACTTTCCTCAGAGTTTTCAAATAACTAGGCATAAAGCTATGTATACGACGTGTTAGTGATACATGCCTAAATAAATCAAACCACGAACAATACAAGATCACTATATTATAATGAAAATAACGGACAAAAAAACAAAAATAAATTCGCCATTCCCATACAATGTGTCCGGGCGAGTACATACTTTTATATGGAAATGCACTGTTATTTTAATTACATTATCCTAAAGTAATCCAGTGCCGGATCTAAGGGGGGGCAAGCCGGGGCCCATGCCACAGGCGGCAAAGTCAGAGGGGCGGCAAAATCGAATATATCCACCTCTCCCATGCTACCGATACAGAATGGGGGCGGCGTCTAGTTACTTTTGAAGAAGTTAAAGTTCATCTCGGTGCGAATCTCATAACTGACCATTACCCCGGGGGAGGCGGGGAGGATTACCTCCCCCCCTCCCCCCGCGTAATGGTTATTATTCAGGTAATAGTAATCAGGTATTTTACCCTGCCTCAAAAAAATCTAGCTTGTTTACTCCGATGTAAAATCGCATCTCGGTATGAATCTAAACTGACCATTACTGTCAGAACGCCCCCCCCCCCCCCCCCGTGTACTCGTACTGTTGCAGGGGCGGCATATTCACATAATTTGTTTTGCCCCGCCTGAAAAATTATCTTGATCCGGCACTGAAGTAATCTAGTATAGCTCGTGGTTCGATTATTACGCATATGTAACTTACACGTTATATATACCTTTATCAAGTAACGATTCAATATCAATCCTCCCCCTGATCCTAACTACGCCAATGGCGATAACAACGCAAACTAACGCAATTCTGTTATTTCTGCTATCGTCACGTGCTACTTCGAGCTTGAACCAACTTTGTAAAACGGTGTAATTGTATGCAATGGCAGAATGAAGTAACTATTCTACATTACTGCGGCGGCAGTTGTTATAGAGTTTCTTCATATAAAGAAAATTAAATGACGTTGCTTCCAAAAAAATCGCCTTTAGCATTGCCTTTACATTGGTTTGCTCTTTTGAACCGACTTTAATAAAGGAGGAAGTTATCAATTCCTGTGTATATATATATATATATATATATATATATATATATACATCTATATATATTTTAATGTATGCTCCTCGATTACTCTAGACGCCTTGACATATTTGGAAAATTCTTTTATTGTTTCCAAGGTCATACTTGCGTGGTGGTCCCAAAGATTTTGTTTTCAAAATTAGTTGTTTAGTTTTGCGTTGAAGTCAGTTTTCGGTTTTGAAAAATTATTCTGTATTTAAATAGAAATCTTTATTTAATGTTTTATTACGATTGCCTGGTGCTGTGTTTTACAGACTAGAAGCAAAATAAAATGAGATATTTGTTAGGATGATTCACTTCTCGATCCCGATCTAGTTCATACGTACTTAATCGTAATCATATTAGTAGGTACAATTCAATCTACCTTATAGTAATAAAAAAACACTTATAATCATATCGCAATAAATAATGGACATTCCCAGTTAAAGTTAGTAAAAAAGTTATGCAAAATCATATTTTGCAAACATTTTAATAAAATGTCTCACGATTGCAATAATATCTGAGTATTTAGGCAAATTGACAAACGCACTTCAGTTTTAAGCACGTTTCAATTACCTACGCAAGTCATGACCGCGACCGATCGCTTTTCTACAGCTATTTACAATTTGTATTCCTTGAGATCACGCTGTTTAGCCTACAAACTGCGGCCTACTTTCTTAAGGACATGACATGACATTTACTTTAATGTTTTAAGTAAGTATTTTTAGTACTTTTTTGGCCGACATATATTTACTTGATACTTAAAACTTAGTTAACAGAGAACAAGCAGCGGCTTCGTCTTTGTCAAGCAAAGGCTTCTTCGCTAAAAAAAGGCTTGGCTCATACTATCTACTGGGATCACCAACCCGCCTCCTAACGTGGTGATTTATGAGCAGTGATCAGATAATCGGGCGTTTATTTACCTTAACTTCACGCGGCACATAACCCAGCGTTGATACAACCACCAACCTGATAAAAATAATTATGTTTCACAGCATCATTCTAGCGATTTACATTAACTACATGTAGCTGTGTGCCGTAACTAGCCCGTACATGACTTGTTTAAAGCTACATGTTGTTAATGTAAATCGCTAAAATGATGCTGCGAAACATAATTATTTTTATTAGGTTGGTGGTTGTATCAACGCTGAATTATGTGCCACGTGAAGTTTTGGCAAATAATCGCCCGATTATCCGAACACTGCTTATGAGGAAATCCGCCATTTATTGTAAGAGGCTTTTTTTCTAGCAGAGAACTGATATAGTAAACTGTAAAAATAAAATAATTACTTTAAGGTTCCTCTTAAAGTAATTAAGGGTGACCTTAAAGTAATTATATTATTTTTTGTTCAAATTGATTGAATTCCCATTCAATAAATTTGAAAGGTTTTCAGTATGGGACAAATCTTGGGACTTACAAAAAAATTCGAAGACCTCATACAAAAGAGTTCAACTGACCAGACAATTTGAATGAGAATATTCGAAAGTATAATAAAAACACATACCTAATAATTGTTTTGATATTACGATCTACTTATTTATTTTACGTAGGTAAAAGGTAGTATGTGTTTATTTTATAATAATAGGAAGAGATATATACAGGAGAAATAATACATATTTATTATTCTATCTGACATCGTTTATGGTTGACTGGGAGAGAACTTTTAGCGTTAAGTCCGCCAATAGTAAACAATTTTTTAATGTGAATCAATAAAGTTTTTTAAATAAATAAATAATAATCTAAGCCATTGCCACAGCATTTTTAATTTTAAAGATTATATTATGTTCTTTACATTCTCAATAACATTTAATTGCTGTATAAAAAAAAACAACAAGAGACTTGCTTGCACGAGTACAAATGATACATTGTGTATTTGAAATTGCAAGTCACTTGATTGGCATCATCATAAAATATTGATGGTTGTAACTCGTAAAAATTACATTCGCCTAAATGAACCTTCCTGATTGTGGTCTTCTAAATTACAGTTTAATAACGACAAGTCCGGTTTTAGACATTTTATAATTACCGGAATCGTTTGTAACCATTAGTTAAATTACGTTCTCATCGACAAACGCAAAATCTAATTGTTCGCCATTTAATCTAATGTTCTTTTTTTAAGTAGCCATTAAACCCACGTTTGTATCCGTTTTTAGATAGGCATGTCAAGTCAAGCCCATGCCAATTCCTTGAACACTATTTCCTAACACTCCTTTTTTGCTAAGGCCTTTTTTTTTTCTTTAAAACTACAGCGTTGCATTTTTTTGTTGCTAGGTACAAAATCTATTGGAACTTTTTTTTTTTTGTCAGTGCGTTAGTATTGACAGCAAGTTTAGTATTTAAGTTATACTGACAGATTACAAGTTATATTAAGATAAGATACAAGTAATACATTTCCTTAGCAAAATTAAGCGACAAATGAAAAAATAAAAATTCCATACCACCTCATGATCAACTGATCAAATTTAGTATAGGAGGTTGCCGTTAAAATTTGCGCACTGGAAATAAATATTCCGTACATGAAACATTTGTGAAACATTTCAAAATTCCGATCCGAGAAAACTTTTACAAAAAGTAATAATTAGTTTAACATAAGACACTTCACAACTAATATGCTCAAAATGGCAAGAAACCTTTCCAAAGTAATAAAGACCATAGTGTTTTTAGTGCGTAGCGTGACAAATCTCGATAAACCACATCTGATATTAAATAATTTGCAATTACAAACAATAAAATAAATCAGGCCATAGGATCACAAATCGATTCAAAATAAAAAAGGAATATGTTCTAAAAAAATATTACTTATTAAGTTATATTGTAATGTAATTGTGTACTCTTTAATAATCAAGATGAGCGAAGGTATAACTGCGCTTACCTCACGAAACAGATACTCGTGTAGCAGCTATTCGCTCCAAACTCATTAACAAATTTAGCGATTTGGCGAAATTTCCAAAAGCCGAGGTGAATGACCTCGGCTATGAAATTAACTCGAGCCAGTTCGTCACGGATTGCGGACCCACCTTGAATTTTTGCGTTTTAATGAATAAGGCACCACATTCAATTCAGTTTATTTACTTGCAGTAAATAGGGTTTCTACAAAGATAGTTCAATACAGCGAGTTCTCGGACTATTTAGCTAATCATATAGCATGCAGAATTTTTAAATTTGTACTAAAAAGTCAAACTCTATTTAATTTTTATTTCAATTTATTTTGGTAGTTTTAATGCTGGCTTGGGAGCACAGACATTTATATACAACATAGATTTTATGTCTTTAGGTACACTAAAGATTAGTCTGTTTTTACTTAAGAGAAACGTTAAATTTTTTGAAAGAGGTTTCTACCATATTTTTTTTTTAGTTTCACCTAAGCATAATATGATGTATCTAATTGTACAAAAACAAGGCATAAAGCACGATCCTTTTGAAAGGGTGGTTGCAATTTATCCTTATTTTGATTCAAGTTTCCCGATATCTTACAAAGACTGACCTTTCTTGCAATTATTATAGTTCATTTGGTCCATAGAATGTAATATGACAGTTTAGGTACCAGTAGCGGGGTCTCCTTAAAATCCAATTCCCATCAAGTTCCCTTATAGGTTTCTAATATATACCCATTTATTACTAATAACAATTATAATCTACGTATATCGGGACATCGCGCATTTAAATGTCCATTTACTATATTCATAAGCCATAAACTAGCAGTATGACTATATTTTTTCATATTTAATATATATAATATATAATTTTCATATTTTGAATATGTAGGTGTAACTACATATTCAAAATATGAAAATTTTCGATGACACTCACAATAATAAATTACGTATATAAAAATTTGTCAATAAAAATAAAAATATGCGACTTATAAGCCGGATAATGAACGTATATTAACCTTTAAAAAACCTAATTATGTAGGTATTTAATTCGTTTCAATTTAACAGCTTTAGTAGCCCAAATTCTCACCCAACGCCACTGGTAGGTACGAATTAAACGTGCAAAATCTGTCTTAATTGTATTTAAATTGTTAAATGTATGTTTGTTATAACTTATCAGTATGAAGAATGCTAACAAGTCATATTCAGCTTTCAAGCTATCATATAAGTTCGTATAATAAAAACATTAAGCTAGAAGTATTAATGATTTTCATCTTTTTACCATGTTGTTACTTAATATTGTTTAAGTAATTTTAAATCCAATATGGGATTTGACTTCTTATTCTATGCCTAAGTATCTTAACATCTACTTATTAATAGTCTCCCTCCCTCATCTTGTTCAATGCAACTAAATAAACTATTCCCAGCTGCATCCTAAGCTGTATTGCTGTGAAGCCTGGGGTCCGCTTTCGGGCTTTTTCTTCTCCACTATCATTCTTAATGTCGTCAAGCCATCTTAGGTCTACTACATCTGCCAGAGCCGTCAAATAAACAAATGACCAGTCTATCCATATTAATGTTACGTCATGTGCACCATCTGTAGATACATACATAAAACCATAACGTGTTCTAATAAAAGTTTTAACGATTTGTGCGCAATGTTCCGCGACATTAATCTATTCAATAAGCCGCCCATCTTCGCCTAGAACAAACACTGGAAAGTAGAGCATAGACTAACTGTCGGAACTCCTTGGTTCGTGATTCGTGACTCCTCAGTCACTGCCGCGGCCTTAATGTCTTCTGTTTTGATAACTATGTGTATTAGACTGATTGCAGTGTTCATATCAATATTATGCGTGATATTATGAACCGTACGAAATGGTATGTGCATTTTAGGGTCAGTGTGTATCATCATCATCATCATAATCAGCAGATATCAACCCGTTGTTTCTTTGTTTCGTTAGTCTAAATAGTTCGTTAGCTTCAACTCCACATACTCAATGGCTGATCACGAATAACGAATAAGTATTATAAAAACAGCTAATAAAAAAATGATTAAAAAAATCGATTTGCCGTCAAATGCACGGGACGGGAAGTCGATTTTTATCGTAAGAAGTTTTTATCGTATTTTACAATAATGGACCTTACTTACTGAAAAAAATTACAGACAGTAATACTTTTTAGTATATCTCCCATGCTGGTCTGGGAGAAAGGAAACAATATTTACTGTTCCAGCTTCTATTCCTCCTGCGCGAATAGACGAGTATCTGAATCATGCCCATAGGAGATGTGGCAAACCTATACCTAACCTAAACTATTTGTAATTATTTTCTTGATTCAAATGTCAACCGCTTTACAAAAATATTTATAAATGAAATGAAAGCCATATCATTCTGTTTTTGTTTGTCCATAGAAATAGAACGCTTCAATCATCTATAAACAATATAAAATGTACACACAAATACACGTTGATCATAAATAATTTTGTAAGAAGTAGCCTAAATAGTAATAAATAAAACGACATTTGTAAAGTGTTTAAGTGTAACAGCTGATTGAATAAGATAGAGAGTTATACACAACGACAAACTAATCATAAAAAAAACGACGGGTTGCACTTCGGGAGTGCCGGCAGAAGTGAAAACTTGAATATTAACGTTGTGCATTTTTGATATTTTGGAATGGTTAGGGAATAATTTTGCACGAATTGCTTTAATTATCAGTATTAAAGTACTATCATTTATGTGGTAGAATACAATATTTATTTATTGCGCTATCGTACACAAACATGACAATTTATATTACATTAATTAAACACTTTATATACACGAATTTTACGAATACACAGCAGAGTGGCCACTACACAGTCGGTCGAGCCATCAGCTGTCACTGTCACCATCCATGGATGCGCGTGGCACGCTGTAACATAAACACACACGAAAATTCGCGCAAGCGCCCTGCGCCGCCTAAACGAAACAGCAGGCGCATGCATACAATTTCGCCGCACCGTAGAAAGAGAGGGGGATACTTCCTCTCCTACGCCGCGCTGGCAGTCTACTCTCCATCAGTCTTACGAATTTTTGTTGAGGGTCACGTGTCCTGACGCCCTGACGCGAGTTTAACATTTTTTACCCATTACAAAAAACTGTACAACGCCGGTAAAGAAGTTTTCACTTCAAAAAATCATATCTCAATCAGCTTCATGGCAGTTTCGTAACAAACATGCATAGTAAATGTCTCCAATATTGATACATGAAGTGACACGTAATAGCGCTCACTTCGGAAACCAGTTGGCAGTTTCCGTCTTAACACGACACGGATGTACCTAATAGGAATGTTGATTTATACTCGTAGTATGTCTCAATACGAAACAAAATCAAAAAAGAGATAAGACGAAAGTGTTCATAAATATCCATCTTATTACGTCTTCACCCCTTGCACGGCAGAAAGTACCAGGTTCATAATACCTCAAGCCACTTTCAGCATAATTGTTTTGACGACCTCCGTGGCGTAGTTTTCACCATGCTAGTCCGCCACCCAGAGGTCCCGAGTTCGATCTCCGGTCGGGGCAAGTTGGAAAATGGCCTTTTTCAAATTGCCTTGGGTCTTGGATGTTTATCTTTATACATATTTGTTATAAAATATAGTATTGTTGAGTTAGTATTCCATAACAGAAGTCTCGAACTTACTTTGGAGCTAGCTCAATCAGTGTTATTTGTCCCTATATATTTATTTATTATATAATATAATCTATAAATAAAACAATAATAAATAAGTGATTTTAGGATATATTTTAATCGAAAAAACTTATCCTGAAATCACATAATTATGATTGTTTTATTTACTTAGTACCCAATTAGATTTACGAGAAATCCCGGAACTTTTGATCATATCCATACTTTTGATAGCAATAGCACCCGTGATTCCGATCTCTGGTTATAAATAAGATGCTTTCTGGTTATAAAGAAGTATTGAGGCGTTTGCGTAACAATGACCTTATTGTTGACATGCCGCACCTTACCATGGACCGGTTATTGTATAATTAAGTTCGTAAAACATGTTTCGTAATCCGCAAAGAAAGAGTACGTGCCTAAATATATAGGTATAATGAATCATGTGTACTAGATAATCACAGTATTTATAAACGTAGTTTTTTCGGGCATCTATGACCAATGCTCGAAAGTAGCAGAGGCGAATTTTCCCTTTAATTACATTCATTGATCTTGAGATCATATTGATTTTTTAGGGTTCCGTATAAAAAATTAAAAAACGGAACCCTTACCTATAGGATCACTCGTGCATCTGTCTGTTCGTCCGTCTGTCACAGCCAATTCGCTCGGAATCTATTGGACCAAATCAGGTGAAATTGTATCATAGAACGATGTAGTAATCTTATGACCCAAACACAGATGTGCAAAGTAAATATTTTGGTCTTTTTTTTTTAAATTATGGTCTTTTCCTAGGAACAAATTAGTAAGTTTAAAAATGCAAACCTTACTCTGTTATATATCAAATGAAAGAGCTCGTTATATCTCTTTTTTTTATTATCGTAAAATAAATAGTTCTAATTTTGAAATCCCCCTTGATCTCCGAAACTATTGCGACAAAAATTTTGGAAAAAAAAATATAGTTCATTCACAAAATGGATCTGTTATGTGTAAAGATATTATGTCAAGTCTTCTTTTATTTCAATAAAAGACGTTCATTTCTTGTAGATTAAAAATAAAGTGGAAAACTCAATATAATACGTTCACTTACGGACACCGGCGGAAAATAGTTTACTTAAATACCACTAGATATCGCTATTATTAGTTAACTCGCGTCTTACTATGACAATTTCAAATGTGATATTTTATATTAATTTAAAAACTTTGGCATTGTACGGAACCCTCTCCACGCAAGTTCAACTCGCATTGGGCCGGTTTTTATTTTTCACCTAAATAACGTTCTCGAACACATTCTTTTCCAGAACCTAGTTCAGTGGTATACCAGTTCAAACACAAAAATTTAAGTAAAACTTGTAAAAGTTCTCAAAAATTATTTCACAGAATTTCCTTTTTTTTATTTCTGCTCAACGCCAACCGCAAAATTTCCCTTCACACGTTTTGTACTAAGTATTATTTTAAACCTTGTCTCTTATAAAACACGATTTATGAGATAGTATATTTGATTGTGTACTAAAATGTCACTTAGATTAATGAACTGGCCTTGGACTGGACTTGATTCTATATTGAACTAAATGGCGATATGAATTTACATACAAAACAATATAGACTCCATATAAAGGTCTGTGTTAAGTTACGAATATTGCATTGATAATTTAAAAAATTGCTTAAGTTTTTTGTAAAATAGGCTACAACGACAACCCATTTCGGGAGAAAAACTACTTAAGCAAAAATATTGTCATTGACATCAAAATTAAATCAAAAGTAGTTGTTGATTAAAATACTGAGTTTAGTTCTTGATATAACGTTTAGAAACGAAACTAATTTATTAGCCTTGGCAAAAAAATTGCAAGTGGTAAATCTGGCATAGACAAAGATGCCTTTATATTTTCTAAACGTATCAATTGTACGCTCGTACTAAATAATTTTGTTATTGTGAAGTTCCTTCTCGCAGGGTTGGAATTAATTCCACAAGTCGCGTTAATCTTCTTCCACTAGCAAATCTTTTTGTCTACCTATGACTTTTAATAGTAGTCATACTACTTAATAAATTGATAATCAAACAAAAGATATATGAGTAGGTACTTAAGTCAAATGCACCTTTTGATTTCGTCACGGTATTTTTAACTTTTTTTTTTCATTTAAATGAATATCTTTCCACTAGCTAACAATTTCGATTGCAACACAGCAAATCGATTTGTCCGTCTATGCCACTGAACGGTGGGTAGTGGGCATACGGCATGGCGTGGTATCTTGGCTGTTTCTCAACGGTTTCACGCTCCACGACCGCTGTTTATCTCTATCCGGTTACAAACACCGTAGTGACAGTGCGCTTATGTTCTGTATCCAGTTTTTAAACAAAGGATAAAATTCAGCCTATGAATATTAACAAAGATAATATAATTATTAACGTAACAACGCCAACGCCTTAGAAACTATTGGAGGGCCCGAAAGTAGGCAAAACAGGAGTTTCGAGTAGGCACACAGAGATGGTAGCACACACGACTATTAATTTATTAGAGTACTACTTTATTTAAATAATAGTAATGCAAGATTTTAATGTTTTAATAAATAGCTATAGCGCCATCTATTGACAAGGAAGAGAAATAATTATTTTCAAAAGGCGATGGAAATTGATATAGAAACTTTTTTCTCGTCAAAATAACTGTGCAGGGTATTTCAGATAAGCAAAAACGTCCTTGTATTATCAATCCGTGACATTGAACAGTTTTGGTCTGTCTGCAACTACGAAGGACGTCCTTTTATTCAAGACGTTAGATCTAAAAAAAAACTTTTGGGGCTAATTCCCGTTTATAAATCATTAAACAGTTGACTCAGAAAGTTAATTTAGAAATACAAAATCCCAGAGGCTATTTAAACGCCTGAATAACTTGTTGTATTGGGATATTATACTTACTCAAGTGCCTTTTACTCGTAACATCGTTAATAGTACTTTACTTTCTTGGCCCAAGCTGATTGCGAAAGTGCGATACTTCTGAAGCACCTACTGCGTATTTGTTTTAAAACAATATTGATTCAACTGTTTATAGCATCGTGTTTCTGCAATCTGAACAAACGTACTGATCTAACACATGAGAAGATGTAGTAAGTTGGCAGTTTTGGCTAGTCAAGGCCGGTTTGATTCTAGCGTAGGTTAAATTCTTTATTCTTATGTAGATAGCATAATGTTATATTATTTTTTACGCAGATTTTTTATTTTAACATCCATATAGATGTTACTTAAACCATCGTAACCTGATGGTATGTTACCTACATACCATCAGGATGGTTTGAGTGATAACTTTTATACTATAGTGATATCTTTATTTATTGACGGTGATAAAAAAGTCTTCAAAATCGGTTCATAACTTGTCGATGAAATAACAAACACGAGTAGTATTAAATTGTAGTAGTAACAGATAAACCGACTAAAATAAAAAAAAAATAAGTAATCCCCGACACAACTGCTAAGAAGCTAAGGGCCAGCTCGATCACGTCACCCTTCATACAAAAAAAAAACGCATAAAATCGGTCCATTCCTTATTAGATATGGTGCTATAACTATATCTTTTTGCTTGGTGGTTAAAAAAGTTTATGAAGGGATTGAGAGTCTATATTTTTTAAATTGGCTAATATGGCTAATATGGCTGAATTATCTCTTTTTTCTGTTTTGTTGTATTTCCACAAACCGACCAACAATACTGTAACACTTCGTGCCATAGAGAAATTACAGTCGGAAGCCATTGTTCATGGCCGCGTTTTTTATCGATACCATGTGACTCAATAACTTTACCGAACCTGTGCATTGCTTTCACTCCATCTTTCGCTAGTCGACTAGTGTTTCTAGATAAACTAATCGCGTTTAGTAACGTGATAACACGTGGATGAAGACGTCAGAAACAAGATAAGGAAAAATATTATGGAGAGTTTTATAATGTAGAACATATAGAAAATGGGAATCAAAAATAGTAATAGCTTGGTTGCCCATCTTAAAATTAGATGTTCCCAGTTGGACTGTCGTCTATCTATGATCTAAGCAGGATATCAAATATTAGATATAGTAAACTGGAAGATTGTTTTTTTTCTAAATTTTGATTAGGAGACTCAAGATTTTTATGAATAAGCCAAAAAAGCGGTGGTGTAACAAATTAAAACATTTGAAAAACAATTGGTAGCACTTGATAGGAATTAGTGAGTGTACTTATATGGGTGAGAGTGCATTGCGCAGCAGTGGGATAATTTAGGTAAAAAAAATATTACTATTACCTATTATGTCGTAGAAAGTTTTGGTTTATGTTACGTCCAATCATTTTAAAAGAAAGTCTTTTAACCTCATCCACGTCACTTTTATATCGTAACCACAACAAATGTGTAGATGACTTGACGTACTGCAATCACATAATAGGCAATGCATTACCGATTATAATCGAGTGACGCGTACTTACTATTGTTGTTAGTATAGTTACGAACGTCACATCACGAGCTAATCAGACATGTTATCTTATGGTTTCAAAATCAAAATACAACAATTTTTGAAAACTTACAACCGACCTAAACACCAAACTACACAACCGATTTTGATAAAACTATTGTCCCGACATGTGTGCCCTTCCAAATAAAAAAATATTTTTTCAATTTGGTCCAGGCATCTTCGAATAATCGGTAAAATAATAAAAAAACATAGGTACATTCAAATAAATATACAATATAACCTCCTCCTTTTTTGAAATCGATCAAATGGAAAATACTTCCCATACGTTTGATCAACTAAGCGCACGTTTGTATCGGAAGTAAGGTAGTTATTTATTTTGTTTTAAAACTCACTTAAGACGAAGTGGTAGCTAAAGTGGCGCCCTCATTTGAAATAAATTGTTTAAAACTAAATATGGTGATAATTAAAAATTTGATTTGTATCACTGTCTAGAAAGACCTTTAAACTATTTTATGAATAACCTTTGAAATTATTACTAATAGTCCGTCTAGTTTTAAAACGGGTTTTCGAACTAGACGGACTACCAATATTACTTTTAAAGGTTATTCATAAAATAGTTTAAAGGTCTTTCTAGACAGTGATACAAATCAAATTTTTAATTATCACCATATTTAGTTTTTAACAATTTATTTCAAATGAGCGCGCCACTTTAGCTACCTCTTCGTCTTATGTATCTCAAAACGTAATCAGTAGACATCGTGGACTAGACATGTTTTATAATTTGAGGAGAAATCGTCTTGCACGTAACTTAGGGGACATCATTCAGTATACTGTTCTATAGTACTTTAAACACCTAATATAGTATTTAAGACACCTGAACTAGTAAGTACTAGCACAGAATAAGTACTAGTACTGACGTACAAATGTCTTACACAGAAAAGAAATTCAAAGAAATATCTTCTCAATGTGGTTAGCGCTATGGTATAATTTCGCTTTCGTCAGAACTCCTCTTATCTTCGTTTAGATACCTTTTCTTTCTTATTTCTCCAGGTAAACGATTCACGTAACTGAATTTTCCCCTTCGAAGTGGTTGCCGCGCGCATAGTGATAATATACTTAGGTATATTTTCGATACCTGAACGGGGAGTGAGTGGCACAGGCCTGGTACTAGTTAACTGCAAAAATGAGCACGTCGAACATCGTCAGAGATTTAGCACATGTAATTTTTTATTTCATCTACCAAAAAGTTTATCATGAGTTATCATAATAATTACATATAAATATGTTTTTAAAATTATAGTTCTTATAAGTATTAGGTATATTATCGTTTATCTGATTTTTAGACGCTGACATTGCTCTCTGTTTACTTTTCCTAAAGGTCGACAGGAAGAGAATGCTTAGCATTAAGTCTACTAATTTAGGTATTGTAGCTTTGACTTAATAAAGTTTTCAGTAAATTATAACAAACTTACAAACACCGGAATTTTCCAGTAAATTTTTGTCCAAATAGCAAAAATATGTTTTATTACTCGTTAACACGTTATACATATAACAACTGATGCATAGAACAATATTTATTAGTAGTTCCAAACGTCACAACATGTTGATCAAGGCATTCGTCACGGTTTCAAAACCAAAACAGCTCAGAATGAAACAAAAGGTCCCAGCTTAAATTGCAAATAGACATTCCATAGGCCGTCGTGACTACGACGCGAGACTTGAATTACTGTGATGTAACAGTCACTGCGGATTCAATGTTTAGTTTGGAAGGATCTATCTACACAGCATTACAGCTTTCAAGCTTCATTTGTATATTAGTGGTTGAATAGGGAATATGCACGTCTTTTTTTATTTTCTTAATCAATATTTAAGAATCAGATTAGCTCAAGTATGTTAAACTAAATTGGGACTGGGCGAGGCATGTTTGCCGAATGCATCCTGTACATGCATGTATGTACTGTGCATCCTGTAACAAAGTGGATTCCCGAAGATGGCCTAAGGAAAAGAGGTAGGCCCCGGAAGCGTTGATGTGACGATTTGCGACAGTTTGAAGGGGAATGGTTGGAAGTGGCACACGATCGAGATATTTGGAAGGAGATAGGGGAGACCTTTTCCCAGCAGTGGGACAGTAGAGGTTAATATAAAAAATCAAATCATTATTAACTACAGTAAACAAATATGAAAGAATTTATGAAATATCTTATTCAGCGACGAACATGTGATTCTTTAAAGTTCGAATTAGAAAGAGAAGTCCGATATGGACTGGTGATGTCACAGTTCATATCATCTATACATTTGCCATAGAAAATAGCATTTTTGCGAGTGAGATAGACATGTTTTCGTATAATCGTTATATCTCGTTCGTTTTTCAACCAACTTTTATTCTGTTTTCACTGTTAGTACTTGACTTTTTGATATTAATGGATAAACTGGTGCGATAACACATATTTTTCCATGCATATTCCCTATTGTTTCTTAAAATTTGGTAGACAAGCAGATGTGATCAAATATTTTCCAATTTCGAACATGGATTGAAATATGATATTTTTCTTTAAATGGCGAGTTCACTGATCAGAATGAATGTAATGTGAGAATTCAATCAACATCATGAATACGGTGGCAGGTAGCACGCCAATACTTCTAACGGTTCTATAAAACTTTATCTTCCTTACGCTCGGCCTCAGATAAGGAAATACTTTTTGCAGAAAGTTGTTAGAAATTACAGAGGAGTGATCGCCGAGCGTGCAAGCGTTCTACAGCATTGTAAAACGAAAGATTTTCCAGTGGCTGCTTGTAAACAGCGCTGAACGTTTAACATACTTGAGCTAATCTGGTTCTTAAATATTTATTTAGTGGCCAGCAACAGCTACTTAAGAGAAAAAAGATCAGACGCATGATAAAATTGAAAAAAAATCTTTGATTTGCAAAAATATTTTAATTGTTGTTTTATTGTAACAAATATTTAATTTTAATATTTATAGTGCTTAAAACACAAAATTAAATAAAACACTGACGTTAATAAATTCACGAATGGCAATATTTTCGGTTTTAGTATTACAATGCTCAGATTATTATCAAAATTAAAACATGCGATGAAAAATTTAAACCTAATTTTTTTTGGAATTTTTCACAACATTTTTTAATTTGGGCAATACTTTCGTTTTCTCAACATTTTCAAAAATCATTATTAAGTATCTGGGTTTCAAATATTAATGTGTTTTCTGTTTTATTTTTATACGTTAACAACAAAAATATATTCTTTAGTATGTAATTAAAGTTATTTAACATCGCAAACCAAAAGACATCAACGAGCGTGATATGCCACTCGTAATAGGTATGTTATGGTTTAGATCCCTTTCCGGGACATTCGCATCTATAGACATTATATTATCTTATCTGGTAAGGGGACTTTCAGCTAGACATGTCTTAATTAGCCTTTTAATTAAAAAATGGACCGTAACCGGGGGTGACACTTGGACATGATAATTTCTCCACTTTCCGTGTTTCGCAAGGCATATTAAGCCATTAGTCCCATCCCAGATTTCATCATTGTACGGCAGTTGTCAAACTATTTAGATGCCTTTAAGCAGCATAAAAAAACCTGACACCAGTGTTGGCAACTTACACACAAGAAAAACAGAGAAACAAATTATTACATTTTCATCATTAGCATCTCGCGCACAACGCTTCAATAAGATACCCGTAAAATTAAAAGCAATAAATATATAGCTAGTCACCTTTCCTTCTTATGCCAGTCCAACTAACAGCAGTAATTTATGGCAATAAATAATCACTTGATCTCTCCAAACTACTACTTGAACTTTACTTAAGTAATAATCGTCTTCACTGACATTTGCAACTCCATTGAATTCTTTAACTCGAAAATGATCTGGATATTACATTGGAGTAATGTTTTGAACGTTGTAACATAAATGTTATTGGTAGACTTAAAATTGCAGGCTTTGTCAACCAAGAGGTAATGCAGAAAAAACTATGATAAGATGATCAATACTCAATTTTGAGTAATTTTGCCTTGTTTAATAAGCATGCATGATATTTTCATGTTATTCCAAAATAAATATTTGAAGTAATAATTATTTGTTATTAAATCTTTTTTAAGAAAAACCCCTAGATACCCGTATGTCATACCCCGAGATACCCGTGGCTCATGTGCGAACTTCAAAAATAGTTTTAGTCTTCTTTTCCCTAAATCTATTTTATTTAGTCCTGATTAATGAAAGATACTGTCATACATGCCTATGTTTTATGTAACAACCTACTACAACCACTTCTTTCCTTCTTATATTACTAAATCTATAGTATAATTAAGTGCCTATTATTTATTTATTTGCACGCCTACCACGAGGTTTTCTCTATCCATCCCGAAGGTTGACAGGTAAAAAAATGCTATTAGCATTAACTCCGCCTTTTTTACCAAGTTGGTTGGGTAAATAAAGTTTATATAAAATAACTACTCATTAATTTTCCTCGGTGCAATAAACAATTGACTTTCCAAGTAGACTGTAAGCAGCAGTTTTTTAATTTTTTTTTCTTTGTAAATACTGCCATAGCCTACTACTACATCCTTTCAATCCTATAATATTATTTTCTTACAAGAAAGGCTAGTACATCTGTCTAGTTCCTCGGATCGCAAGAAGCCGAGGCCAGTGCCTAGTGACGCAACAGATGAGTTCATTCTGACAATAAGTTACCTTCGCCACAAAAACTTGGTCACGATTCAGAGGCATCGCATTCAAGATTCCTTGTGCAGTCGTTTGAAAAAATGATATAATTGCACGTAACACCGGAAAAGATACAATTATAATAGTACTCATACAAGCACCATACATTTTGGTACATGTACTTATCTGAACGCAACATAGCTTAAGATAGCTCATTTCAAGCAGCTTATTGCTACTTGCAGGAGTTTTTTTTTATTGTTACTAAAATAAATAATAAATATTGTTATAATTCCAAAAACATTATTACCTGTTATATGAGTGTTAAAGACTGACACAAAAGAGCTATATACCTACTCCCACTCATTAACATAATCATAATGAGTGGAGGTGCATTCATTATTGTGTAAGTCGATGTCAACCAATTTAGTAAAACTCTGTTTTAAAATAGATAACTTTCAACGTCGGAAAAAGACTAATTCATTCAGTTCAACTCTAGAAAGCCTTCAACATAGGTGTATGTCTACTGACGACCTTAGATACCACGTTGGGGGCCAAGAAACGGCGTCACAGCAGCCGCGTCTGCTTTTGCAAGGCAGAACCGAGCCCAATTAAATTTGCTTCAGTAAATTACCTATAAAGTACCTACCTTCTTAAATCTTCTTATAAGTACTCCCTTAAGAATTATAGTAGGCAACCTTGAATCTCTTTTGTTATTGATTTACAAAATATTGATCCCGAATAATTTTTTTTAGTCCATAGTAAAATTCATAATGGAAACAATATTTAAAAAAATATGTAATAAAAAAAAATGTAGAAGTCAGTAATAAAAAGTGCATAAATATATAGGTACGATTTGTAAGTATGCATGATTATTTTTCCTTTTGCGTCCTAGTTCTGTCTAATCCGTAAAAATTAAGACGAAGAGTCATATAAAGATAAAGTAAAGCTAGCCCACATGTGTATTTTGGTGGTTTATAGGTTCCATTCAGTTTCAAATTAAACTGGTAGTAGTGACCATGAATAACTAGGTTACTCAGTTGATATCAAAGGCAAAGAAATATCGTAGAACACAGCCTGCTATTGTTCCTCGTTGACACAGTGGGTATCTCGGGCGGGTTGTGTAATGTTTACCGTGCATACACCCACTGCTTATCTCGTAGTAAATCATACTGTGGGGCAACATGGGTTCATTCTCCTTTGCAGCTTAATGAGATTGTTTGATTTAAAAAAGTCGAACGTCTTTAACCTTTTTAAATGAAAAAGGTTTTATATCTCAATTTTTGGAAAATGTTGTTTAAAATTTTTTCTTATACCATGATGGCTTCAGATTTCAAGAAGAATACTAAGATTGTTGTACTATAAAAAATAATCAAATCATAGATTTTGTTGTTGCAATAGAAAAAGAAGCGTTAACTTTATATGACTTAACCAAACGAAGTAATAAGTGAATATTTGCTCTGTTAATAATATCTACTTCTGAAGAAAGTCTGCATAAGCTTCAGAATGTCACCAGGTGCTTAGTGCCTGTAGTCCTCTAACTAAAGATATGCTGATCCAAAGAGGTCCATACGCTTTCCAGCCATTGAGTTGCAGCTACACAAAATGTGTCTCATTGTCTCCTCTAGTTTCTCATATACCCTACATTTAAGGCTCTCAATAAGTCTAATTTTGAAGAGATGACTGCGATTATGACAATGGGTCACAGCGGACGTGACCAACAGTTGACTTTGCCATCTTCTGACAGTAATTTTAACCCCCGACAAAAAAGGGGATGTTATAAAATTGACGCTACTATCTATATGTATGTCAGTGTGTCTAGACAGACACACTGACACAGACAGTCTGTGGCGACGTAGTTTCGAATGATGGACCGATTTCAGTTCGGTTTATTTTACGTAAAAGCAAATTCCCTTACTGCTTACGGTGGTTCTATGCTATGTTTGTTGAAAAGCAGTTCACCCATTTTAAATTAATTGTGGGTGAACGCTTGAAAGTCGGGGTTTTTTAATTTACCTGGCAAGTAACAGATGACGCTACGGATATCAATTCCACTTAACATCGGTTGTAAATTGTGGTTTCGGCAGTCATCACTAGATGTCTTCAGGGTTTTTTTGTGTGCATAAATATCGAGAGGCCGTGTGCGATGATACTGTTTGAGTTACTTTTCCATATTATTTAGTTCAGTGCATGTACGCAAAATATTTATGACTCAATTCCGCCATCAAGTATAATTTTATTCTCATCAATCAAACCTTAATGTAAAAAGGTGTATACCTTATTCTTCAAAATCACTGCATTAGAAAGGGCTATAGGGCTATTGTTTTGAGGTGTTCAACTAATGATTGTGGAGATTTTCTTTTGTCGATTGTAATGAAGGCAGAGAAGGAAACAAAAGGGACGTATGACGCTTTCTATTTTTACTTTTTGAAAGATAATACCAGTTGAGGTTGACACTTCATCTATAAACAAGGCTTTGGCTTTGTGCTATTGTTGGGCAAAGATTTCTCTCATCTTCTTCCACTTAGCTTTTTCCGTGTTAGACTCGACCATCATTGGCTTTGGCTTACTTTGGTTAATTAAATTAATAATAGTGGATAGAAATACTTAGCTACACGCTTGGATTAGACATTAATGAGCAATTTTTTTATTTAAAAGAAGAATTGATAAATCTATCAGAAAATTCAGTAGGTAATTTCTTTTTGTATTCTGTTACTCGTAAATAGAAGAAAAAATGGTGGTCGCAATTGTCATATAATTTACCCACCCAGGCCACCCTAGGTTGTAGTAGTAAAATTGAGGATGTTAAGTCATTAGAATATTCCCATGGTAATATATTATTATTAGACAGTACAATTTTGTTCTGCTTAAGGGGCTACATGAATTTCACAGGGTCCAGTCCTGTCCCCATTTCAAATAAATCATTTGAAAAGACATGGAGACATCATTTAAAATTGTGTCTGACAAGCACTAGACAACCCTTCAAACTATTTAATTAACTAACTGTTTATAGTTTAAAGTGAAAACGTGATGCTTTTCTACGCACAATTGCGAAAAACGGCCACTTTTGGCGTATGTGCGTAGAAAAGCTTCACGTTCTCACTTTAAACTGTAAACAGTAGTTCATAAAACAGTTTGAAGGGTTGTCTAGTGCCTAGTCAAGACAAAATTTTAAATGTTGTTTCCGTTTCCTATCAATTGATTTATTTCAAATAGGGGCAGCACTGACCCCACAAAATCCCCTTAAATGGTATTTTAAGAAAATGATTGATGAAGTTTTAATTTGGAGAGGCTACAGACAGAATCTAGACACGATAAATTTATGCTAAGTTTACTCTAACTAACGTTAGGAAAGCTAGGAATATATACTTAACATTAAAAGTTAACACGCGAACTAAAAACTAAGTTAAAAAATTAAATAAAAATCTAAATTAATAACAAAATTTTGTTGTAATATTTTTTATTGTTTTTCTATTAATACATAAACACGCGAATAAATGAACCACTTTCATGTTTTTTTTTTTGCACACCGGCCAATAAATAATAATAAATACGCCCGGCGCGTCGCTGCGAGAGAATTTGGGAAGCGTGTGTTGATTTAAGCTTCACACAGTTAAAATGGCATATCTTCCCTTTTGTCACAATCTAAGCCCGTAACGCATTGTAAGATTTTTCTGTCGCCGAGATGTAAAGGTTAACCACTCGACCACTTTCTACGGCGTCATGGGAAACCACATTCATCCATGTTAACACTATCGCACTTTCTACTGGCGACGTTGTAAATTTTACCTCAGGAATAAACACGCAACTGATAAACGACGATTATGGTCGGTCGGCTATTGGAAAGATTATTGATTACGGTGATAATATAGTGCGATGATAGGTAATATGATTTAACATGTTCGTCTTTGGCATTTAGAACAGTTGCAGGGACAGACGGACAAGGTATTTATATATACAATGTGACACAAATAAGTTTAATAAAAATAGCGGACTTCAAAGCATTTTTTACAAATTCACGACACGTAAATTGAACTAAAATGGCGGTTGTTGGCGCATTATTTGTATCTGCGTCAATATCCTCCATTTTGGTTCAACTTACGTGCCGGGAATTTGTACAAAAATGCTTTGAAGTCCGCCATTTTTGTTCAACTTATTTGTGTTGCATTGAACTTCGCATTCGAAAACAATCAACCCTTAACCTTTGGAGCTAGCTAACGCCACCAATCTGGGGGGTTAATTCATAAAATAATATGTAAGTCGTCCGACAGTGACGACCTATCTTTGTGTCAAACCAAATGAGACTTTATTATCATACGTTAGTTGCTTGAGACTGAAACTCGGATACGCAGTAACGTCCATTTTGCGTACAGCTTTTTGAGTAAACCTCCTGGTTACTTATCTCTTATTTGTTTTATAATTACTTGAGTAGATTTTACAATTTATTTTTTACCAGCAACTAATGTCATCTTATCATATCAATGCTCAAAATAATGATATAATCCAAAAAAATATTTAATATACATAAGATATTTTGGATTATACGATTATATATGTAAGTACTACAAATTATATATGACTGATGTCTTAAATGTATGTTTGAACATCAACAACATTTCAAGCCACAAAATTAAGTTCTTTGTTCCCGCTTTCTTCATGGTTTGTGCGTTACCGTACTTTAAAGTCATTGCACACCTAACAGTACATATGCTTATTCAAAGGTCGTTGGCAGGATTTTATCGCTTTATTCAAGATTTATGTGCCACGAAAACGAAGCTTTATGTTCCTCAAAATATCATCATTATTCATGATTAAAAACTTACGGATGTTCGTCAAAAATACTACTCATGCACCCCACCTACGCACATGCAGCGTACATTCCTTCAGCATTCAATTTATTGTGCGCACAAAAGTAATGGAAATACTAGGTACTTAGATCTAATAATATGTGTATTTTGTATCTACAACATGGAGGGGACATCCGTAATAAATCGGACCACGGCGGGCTATACTAGAGATCATCATCACCCGAGCGTATTGCCGGTTGCATCCTCATCGGTAACGTTCGAAGCCCGGGGTCCGCCACCTAACCCAGATGATTTGATGAAGTCACTGACTATACTAGATCACTATAATGTAATTAAATTAAAATAAAAGTCATAAAACAAAAAAAAACGGCATTTCCATACAAAAGTGTCCAACCTCCCGGGTAATTTGAATGGGAATGCCTCAATAACAAAATGCATATTTTTTTATTCTATTATTTTTTATTTTCTATAGTAGGTAGCGGTAGGCAAGCAGTTTAGAACTCACGTGTACATATATTTACACCCAGTAAATAATAGTTCGATATGCAATATAAACCTTATCGACGACCATAGGAACTATTAGGTTCCTACCATGCTACTGGGACAACTATCCCGCCTGTCATGCTAAGGCTGTGCGTAGGATTTTTTGTTTGAAAAAACGTATTTTATTACTTAGTGTAAGAGGTTTATTAAGTACTTTCTGTTTTATGCGAATGTGTGTAATTGCTACAAGTGTCATTAATGTGAGATTTACTGCGTCGAACCTGTCTCCTTTCTCCGGAAACGCCAATCAAAGATCATTGAATATTTTCTTTGTCTGAAAGTATATTTCTGTATTTTTTTACGTAAAACTTAACAATAAATAAAAATGAAGCAAAACTGCTCCGGAAAGACAGGTCAGCTATATAAGTGTCCCACAAAATGTAAAAAACTCTCTTTTTAACCTAATTCCAAAAGGAGGAGGTTATCATTCCATCGGACTTTTTTTATGTATGTTCACTGATTATTTGTAGACGCCTTGATCGATTTGTAAAATTCTTTTTTTTTTGTTTGAAAAGGCATACTTACCTGCTTGTCACTTCTTAGGGGGTCCCATAGAAATTTTATCATAAGCGGTTATATTAGCGAAGTGGGTTATTAGAAGAAATTCAAAGGAATATCTACTGAATGTCGTTAGCGCTATGGTTTAATTTAGCTCGCGGCAGAACTCCTCACCTCTTCGTTTGGATACCTAGACATCCATTGCAAGCCAATTTCATTCTTATTACTCTGAACATACGGTTCATGTAACTGAATTTTCCCCTTTGAAGTGGTCGCCGCGCGCTTAGTAATAATGTAGGTATATTTTCGATACCTAAACGGGGTGTGACACTGGCCTGCCTGTAGTACTATTTTAGAATCGGGGTCCAATATCTTTCTTTCTCGTAAAGGCTAACAAATAAGTAAGTAGGCGCGCCATGTTGCGGAAAAAATCTGAACTTAATTTAACATTGCACCATCCAAAACACAGATTAAAAACAACATTTCAAACCCACTACCTTAGTTGCTGACCTATAAATGGGTACCTATTTGGTCGTTTGATGTCACGTGGTGTCGCTATGCTAGCTGTTTTGAATTGAGAACATTATTTATTGCTTTTTTGTGACGCATAATTTTCACTGTTTATCCCTATGGTTGACTGGGAGAAAATGCTTTTAGCATTAAGTCCGCCATTTGTTGAAAGTATATTTGTTCTTTGGAAAAATAAAGTTTAATAAAATAAAATAAATAAATTATTTGATAACCAGATGTAATAAAGATATTTATACTTTTTTGTCAGCTGGTTGCAAAACTCTACTGTCATTTTGAAACGAGCACATACTTTCTTTAAAAAAAAATATTACTCCTTTTTTAAACAACTGGTTGCGAAACATAGTTGCTAAAAAGGCTGGAAGGAGGGGTTTCGCCGTAGAGCTGTTTGCTTGCAGTACCCATACGTAACTTACATGACGGTGCAATGTTTCTACCTTACGATTGACATTTCAAGATTATGTTATGATTTTAATGAATGTGTTTTTGTCAATTCATAAAAGGTGCATTAAAAACACACATAAGTACAATTAAACATTGCTTTGTTCAGACAGGTGCCGGTTATACTTTATTCCTACCCAAATGTTAATAGTTATAAACGAGTAACTTAAAGGTATACGCTGATTAGTGTGGCACTGTCGATGGATTGATGGCAGGCTTTTTGCAATCCTATCAGACCAAATACTTTCACTACCAGTTGTATATTTACTATATATTAAATCTTTATAAAAAAAATATAGCATTTCTGTCTGTTGTAATATTATATTATGCAATTAGTCTTCTCAAAATATTCACAGTTGGTAATCCGCAACATGCTTCGTCTTCATTTTCACAGTTGGTAATCCGCAACACGCTTCGTCAACATTTTCACAGTTAGTAATCCGCAACACGCTTCGTCTGTTGTTCCCATAATATTTTATGAGTTATCATATCATACCATAATCATTTATTTTGTCAATTACAGGTACAATGATCGTTGGGTACATAAACTCAAGTATTACTAGCTGTGTTGCACCGTTAGGCATACAAAGACATATCTTCGGAAATCTTTACGTACCCTAATGATAAGATAATATCGTGGCTAAATGTTTTAAGATTTAAAGACAAAAAGATCCTCAAACTGATTTATCTATTTATTTACTATTCTCACAGCTAAGTATCAATTTCAACCAAACCAGACGAATGAAGCAAGGAGTAGGTATTATACATACATATATACATGTTCTCACATCCTCCTTTCTTACCACAAAAGACAAGATTTGCAATACATGTTTAACGTATGTTCTAAAGAAAGGTTTACCTATAGGTACCTTTCCGTGTAGATACCTGTCTTCACTTATCTTTCGTGTTCAAACAAAAACAGTAGGTGGTGCATTCCAACAAAAATTATTAAGTGTAAAATAATTTAAAAAATATTAGGACGTGAATTTACACATCATTTTTAGGTGGTGATTTTAAAGGGTGCTGAGTTTACATACAAAAACCCTAACTTTTACATACAAGAAAGTCACGCTCAGATTGCCGGAGTATTAGTTTTAAACTTATTATTATAAGAACAGAGTCTATCTATAGCAATTAATTATGTCTGAATTCTTACCGGTTTAAATTTGCCTTGATCTACGCCTGTGCCAAGTTGGTCACTGGTCAGGTCACACTCTGCTGGTCGTAAATATATGTATCCTTCGCGTTTTAATTTCATACTAAATGGTCATTATTCCTCATGAGAAAAATCAGATTAGCGTCCAATAGTTAGTAATACAAATTATCATTGTAAAATGAACGATACATGAGCATAGTAGGGCTAATAAGTATTTTTATTCTGTTGACTAGCAATTAGGTACTTCGCACCACATAATACCTCGAGATCTATAATTGTCTTTTGTTTTATCAATTTAATCATTACCTATCTATAAGTATATAAATAATCTAAAGATAAACAAACAAGTCAAATTACAATTTTGATTATCGATTGGACATATAGCGCCATCTAGCCATACAGCGAGTCAATTCGGAATGTTTATTATAAAACATCTATGTATAATAAAGCCTTCTAGTTTTATTTATGTTTAAGAAGAAATATACTAAATACTAACTTTTTAAAAATAACGAAGAAAATATACTGATATTATAATATATACCTAATTAAGTACTTATATTATCTTGTTCCAAAAGAATTGTTTTGTGCGGAACGCTCTGTCCAATCTCAGCGTCTAAGGCTACGTCAGTTTAAAAAAAAATCTTTACTTTTGCAAGTACAGTTGGAATACATAAAACATTAAATACGCAGTTTTATTAATTAAGTAGCGTACCTTTCTTTCAATTAAGTGATTTTTCAACAAATATGAAACGAACAAAGTATAATCATATCCTGCCAGACCCACCAAAATTCTGAAGTAAAACGACCACCGCTGCAACCAGTTTTACGCAGTTAATTAACCTCACATTGTTTTCTATTTAGGTGCTAGTGGCTGCTACTCGTGTTTGTTTTACCAGAGGTTGCCGCGTTTTGGGGCCAAGGCTGTTCACTGTTTAGTAATTGCTTGAGAGAAATAGTGGAACCTAAAAAGGTTATTATACACCATAGTCTATGGTAGACTTGACAGTCATAAATTAAATTACTGTTTTAAATGACATGTCACTTTCTCTTAAATATTTGATGATCACTAAATGAAATTTAAAAAGTGGATTCATTGAGATTGAGTGCACAGATCCCAGGAAATTTGCGTAGTAAAACACCTTTGATACTATACTCGTTTATTTCGATTGCTTTGCTAGCCTGACTATACACATATTTTGTTTAAACTGCACAAATACTTAATATTAAAAATACCCACCTCGAGTTCCATTGTTGTACAACGTGAAACGTCATCTATTTTTATAAAGACACTATGCCGTTTATACATTGAGCATTGAATTAACCTTGTTAGTTGAATTAAATTCACTGAATAACTACCTAATAAATGGACGTACTAAACTTAATTATTTATTAGGTTTGATAATTTTAGCGAGTTTGCTTTGCACATTTAAGAAAGTGTTATCGAACTTGTATAACATTAACTATTTGTATTATATATTTAGTCACACCATTATTACAAGCTGTATTTTACTGCGTAACCATTTAATTATGTTATGTTAGTTGCGTCATTCAGCTTAATTTGATACCTATTCCTAATTTAGATAAAAACAAAATAGGTACCTACTACATGTTTATTAATATGAGCAAAAAAAAATTGAAATTACAGATGATGACTTGTTTTTAAAAGCAGCAGCTGTTAGGGGAACGTAGGAGTAGTTACCTGTGAATAATAGTAGGTATCTTTTTGAATCTACCACTCTTGTTTTGTGGTTAATGATTTGGTTAATGGTAGCTAGATGGCGACTCCTATACTAGTGCAATAGTACAATAATTTATTAAATGACAAAATCTTTTGATTTTAAGATTTTGATTGCTAAGCCGCTTACACTTATTGTAGATATTATGACTATTTAATAACTTAATGCATTGATGCATTGATGATCAGAAAAAAATAACATATGCAACTAACAAAAAAGGTAGAATTTTCTAAAGAGACGAATTTTATCTGCTAGAATTCACGAAAACAGGGTTAGTGAAAACTTCAATACGCATTATTACATGACAAAATCTCGTTTCAACACATGTGGGTTAATTACCTCTTAATGGTGGAAAGTGTACGCGGTTTTGAATGTCCCCAGTCCAATGATGGTCATGGTCACCAATTCAGGCCGCTAAGAGGAAATAGTCTTTATAACTGTCCATTAGTGTAGTATTCTTGGGACGTTTCCAAAACTGACGCTAAACTTAATACCTAACAACTAGTTTATTTGCTAGGCAATATAAAGATAACAGACTTTTGAACCCTATGGAACAAAAACGCAACGGTACTATGGAGAATGATTCTAAATTTTAAACCGCTCAACCGATTTTCATCAAACATAGCTAAGAACTATCTTGATCAAGTCAGCTTTCAAACAAAAAAAACGGATTACAATCAAACTTATCAGTTTAGGAGCTGCGACACCACAGACAGACAGATACGTCAAACTTCGAATACCTCTCTTTTTCGTCGGAGGTTAATAATGCATCAGACTCTGAAACAAATTATTTCTACCTGACTGCGCCAGAAGGAGGATTATGTTTTTCGAGAGTATGTATGAATGTATGTAATATATGTAGAATTGTTGGCACGCTCTACAGCCAGAACGGCTCGATGGATTTTAGCTTAAGAGGTTAGATACGTATTTACTGAGAAAGTGACAATGGGTATATCAAAATAAAAATAAAAAACAAAATGGCTGATTTTCGGCGCCAAATTCAAATGTTTGGCACACTCTGTAGCCTCAACACCTCGATGGAGTTTAGCTTGAGAGGTGTCGTTAGATTCGAATTTACTGTGATATTGACAATGGGTATTAAAATAAAAAAAAAATACAAAAGAATATAACAAAAAGAAAAAAAATAAAAAGGAGGTTGGGTTTTTTGTTTTTGTAATAATTACTGTCTTGTTGTTGTAAATCTATTATGTGTAGTGTGTACAACAGTGATTACGACTTGAATGATGATGACGGTTATAAATGTGATGAGGATGAGTGATGATGACTTAAAATACCATATAAGCTGTCAATCATCGCCGATAGAAGTATAGATTACAGGGCTGGCCTTTGTCACTATAGGCAATTAAAATATTCAAAAATATATAGGTTTTTATTTTACAGAAATCTCTGCATATTTTATGAAACAATTGCCTCATAAAATTTCATGAGCGTCATAATATGTTTTTGAATACAACGTAATGAATATATTCACACAACGCATTCTGTAGAATTGCTTACAACTCTCACTACTTTAGCTTTATTAAACTCTCACTTTAAAAAAAAAAATATTATGATTACCTACGTAAATGTATGTATATGTATTCAAATATTATAGTTACATAAATGTATTTACCTATACGAGTGTAGGTATGACTTCCTTACATTCTATAAATGAGTTAAAACCAGAAACAAGTTTATTTTATCACGTATAAATTACATAAATGTTATGTAATAAATATCTAGTCAAACGAGGAGCCAAACATCAACCACATTTTTTATTAGTGGGCAAGGCCATGGCATGGACACGTGCTCATAACATGAATCTATGTTTCCAAAAAAATCAAGAATAACTAGCCGATCTTAAAAATAGAACAGAACCTTACTTGGGCCGTAATTGACAGCCCTAGATTTAGTAAGTACATAAATTAATTGTTTGATCTTATGACCCAACTATATGAATGACATTGCCTGATGTGCATTAGCCTGGTAGGACCACTGAATATATCTTAGTTTTTTTTTTCATTTCATATTAACCAATTCTCAATAATATGGTGCAACTTTCAATTTAGTATGAAACAAAATGATGATGTAAAGGACGATTGGGCAATCCAACTTATAGTTTTTTTCACAGACCGGCCGTTTGCCTTTAATACAACCTTATTATTAGTCGCAAAAACATGCAATTTTAATTTAGTTCAGAGATGTTTCTGGATCAAGTCGATTGTATTATATTGCGTAACATTTCGTCGGCATTTTTTAAAGGTCGTCCATACCTATTAAGTCGTTTAAAACACGTTATGTCCGATCCTATTATACAGTGTATAAATACAGTGACGACTCTTTATTAGGTTTAGTCAATCGTAAATTGTACTAGTGATAAGTTAAATCGAAGATAATGGTCAGTGATAAAAAACGGTCGAATAAAAATGAAGTGGATATGTCGTGCTGGAATTGTTTCACATCGGAAGGTGATCCAGATGTGGAACCAATCCCCTTATCAAAAGTGCGGAAGGGACACAGAGAAAGGTTAAAGTTATATTCGTTTATGGCATCTGAGCTATCAAAACCTAAAGCTGTGTCTCTTAAACAAAAAGTAAGTGAAAATTACGCTATTAGTAAGAAAATAGAAGAAAAAATCGCCAAGGAATCTGATATAGTGAGTCCCAAAAAACTTAATGATTTAAATACAAACAGTATTGCAGTTGACGAAACACAGAAAACTTATAAAAATGAAGGTAAAAGTTTAATTACATCCTTTGAAAATATTTCAAGTAAAACTGAGCAGGATACGATAAAAGTTATCGATAAAATGAGTCAAACAGAAAATTCCTTTGAAAAATTAGGAAATGATTTAAATATCACTCAAAACTATAAGGATGAAATATTTATAACTCCAAAACATGTAAGCAAAGTGGTACTTACACCATACAATCAGAGAAACAGGAGTCCAATTAAACCCAACATAGAGAAAATTATAATAGTGCCAAAGCAAGAAGAGATGACTCAAACACAAATTTTATTCAATAAAAAACGAGAAAATTCTAGTCCTTTTATAACACAACGTCATAAACTACAAACTATTTTGGATACCGGCGAAGAACGAAATTTTGTCAAGAGAGATTTACAAAGTCAATACAAAGAAATGGGCGACCACAATTCAGCAGAAGAATTAAACAAAAAAGATAACCAATTTACCGTCAATAAAGTACAAAACGAGACATCGACATCAATAATAGAGAATGGAGAAAAAGTTAAAACGTTGCCTTCCATTTTGAAGCAAGTTATCCCAGATGAAGAGCTTATTCCAAATGTTTTGGCTGAAATGGACAGGAATGATGATGAAATAGAAAAAATTGTGAGAAGGATTGAACGACTTTCTATGCGCTGCAAAGAAGACACTGTTCCTGACAGTAACAGTTCCAATGGTTCTGAATCTGGTTACGCGGGGTCTTCGTCTACAGTTCGAGACATTAACGAAATTGAAGCAGAGGATAAACCAAAGAAAGTCGAAAGCATTGAGATAAAATCTGACACCTCTGAACCTGCATCCCCAATTCTACGTCCAAACTTTAAGACATCACTACCAGCTCTTAACATGACTAAAACTAGCATTTTGTCCACGTCAACGAAGTCTTTGTATTCAGAATCTAGCAAAAAATCCAAATCTCTGCGATGGAGCTCACTATGTCTTGATCGCAGTCTACCACCAGTGGATGGTAAGTTATTTAATTGAACATCATTTACTTACATCTTGACTTTTTGGTTTTGTTGTGGAAAAATGTCTTTGTTACAAAAACATATTCGTCGACTGCAAGTATCTGTCTACCTACTGTATCTAATTTATTTATTTATTCAATTAATGATTGTTTTACGATCACTAATGTTATTTCGAGATTATTCTTTATATAAAATAATCACCTAATGTTCTAAGGTAAGAGGTAACGATTCCCCAATGTTTTGATCCGGTTTTTGAAATGATTTACGACTTAAAAAGCCATTAATTTATATCGACAGACATTTAACACTTTAATCTTAAATAAGTAAGTACCTATCCTATATTATTTCCAAGTAAGTACATACAAAAGATTTGTGCAGTTTATAATAAAATAAAAGAATAACGTGTCATTTTATCATGTAATACCAATTTCACGCACATACGTGTGTGCGATGTCCGACAGTCACCCAGAGTTATTTAGACGCGTCCATCAGTGGCATTGTGCGGTATCGTTAAAACCTACCGAAACAGGAAACAACAGCGACAAATCACAATGCAGGATACGATAAAAATAGGATTTCGAGCATTACCATAAAATGGTTTTAATTATATTCACGCAGTCGTGTTTTGTGTTGTGATCGTGATTTGAAAATGGCATTGATTCGGCATAATTCTGACCTGAGATATTGCACCATAGAAAACCGGGATTCTTACCACCCCGGAGAGTCTTCAAGTAGATACTATCCCATCAACGTTTACAGTACTTCAAGAACTGGATTAGTCGAGAAAGAACATAACTTTTTTGGATTCCTACGAAGGTGCTGCTGTTGCAAAAAAGCTGAAAGTGAAGCCGATCCTCCTATTGACGATTCAAATTCTGCACTATTTGGACCGCTCAGAAATAGTTACACACTGAATAGGGAAATTTCTCAACAAAAACAAGTACCAGTGACTCCTGTCATAACTGAAGTTTCAAAATCGCTGACACCTATACAAGAAATACCTGTTTTAAAAGTCAGTAAAGTGTTTGACGATGAATACTGCAAGTCGTCTTCACAACTTTTTATTTCTAGCGAACAAAAAGATAGTTCGATTAGTTTGAGTGAAACTAGAGTAAAACCAAATGCAAGTGAGACGACGGAATCTGGCAACAGTACCCTGAAGTCTGGTGAGAAAGCCTTCATTCGAGAGGTTATAGCGTGTCGGGATACCTTTCTGAAGGCGTTGGAGTGGTGTGACAATTCGCTTACGAGGAGTAAAAAATGTCGTAAAGTCAAGGCAGACGAATGGATTGAATTGCAGAATGAGGGTATAGGGCAACAATTTGTTGTGAGCACGATTATATCTGCAACGATATTCTTCTGTGATTTAACTTTGCACTTTCTGCACTGTTCTTATGGTAGATACTGTTTTGGCATTGATGTTTTCTAAACTGTATTGAATTTTAAGTAAGGACAGGTTTCAACTCACTGTTATATCTTACAACAACCTTAACAACCCACGAATTTTCAGTCTTTCGAATCACGTCACACCACATCCATTCATTTGCGAACATAAAACTGCACATAAATCCGTTTTTATCGGGACTCTATGTAGTTTTAATGATTAAGCGTTAACGTTTAGTACTAATTATAATTAAATATTCGATATCAATAGTATTGTTAATGCTGCATTGTTGTTTCAGATGAAACATTCATATCGGAGAGTCTGTCACCGGGGCACGCGACACTGCCGCGGCGCTCGAACTCCCCGCTGCCGCATGAGAGGGATATGTTGGACCGAGATCGGTTCCCGATTAACAGGAGTGGGCTTCAGGTAAACTATTTTCACTATTAAACTTAAGCACTAGTTCGTGTCGGTGAAATATTATTTTTCTCTAACTCCGCTATATTTTGGTCTTACTAATTTACCTCCCTGTAAGACCCGACTTCTGTATTTTTCTTTACTTCATGGATAACTTCTTACTTGGTCTTCTTTTTCGTCTCTACCTGTTTGTGCTATGAATAAAGACCCACATCTAAAAATCTTTTACTAATAGATGATACTCTAGATATCTCATGTTTGTTCTATGATATGATTTTTCTGATCTTCAGTTATGTCAACTGCCATTTCCACCTTTTACGTTATTTTCTGAAGTTTTCTTCCGTTGCTCAAATGTGTGACCAGCAACGCCGGGGCTTGCTAGTAGCAAAAGAACATTTGACCCTTTCTATGACGAATGCAAACCTGCTGGTAATCAAGTAAGCGTACAACAATATTGTCTCCGTCCATTGTATTATGTTTCGTCGGGAGTTGCGACACGGCATGCGAGCAACGGGGTTTTGCAAAGTAAGGTTGGCCGTACACTACTATCGACTCACGAAGTTTATTATGTTATTTACGCAAAATTGTGTTACTTAAACTCAGATAAATAAAGATCGGTCTCAAAACTGAAGGATGAATAGATTCATGCGAATTTCGTCGTTGGGTAGTTTCAAATGACTTTAGCTTATATTAGGTATCCCTTATTGATATGACCAGTTATTCATGATTTGATTAATTGTTTACCCAGCTTGAAGTACCCATACTAAGTATAATAAATATGGTGCTTTAATGAACCTTTGTCATGAATCTTCAATCAGAGAAATGTTATTGAATGTATTGTATCAATTCACCACTTACCTATTAGACTGCGGCTTTTAGAGGGTTTGAAAAAATTGTATGACAAAGACATTATGATTGCTCCCGTCCATATGCTGGCTTAAACTAGTGTGCAGACTGCCTGTTCGGAAATATCTCGTATGTATTATTCTCGCTGTTAATTTATTCCGACAACAAAGACTTGTCTGATGCAATGTTACACTTTTGGCACATGGATGCAAACACCTACTTTTCTCTGACTGATTTTGCCATTGACCCACTTTCATCTACTTTTGGAGATCAACTATTTAATTAAATTTCTATGACATGAAATCCTTGAAGAAATAAGTTTCTTGCCAACGACAACGACACACTATAAGAGAGCTCAAACTAAATTTACAACATGGTTTTAACTATTATTCACCCAAATGAAGTTGACAATAAACAAGGAGAATGTGACATATTGCGAGAGGTTTTCTTGTTACATACCTACATACATACCATCACGCCTTTTTCCCACAGGGGAAGGTAGAGTCTATGGACCTCCACTTGCTTTGAACTTGACAAACCCCTCTTACTTCATTCGTTTTCATGTTTTGGACTAATCATTAAAACCCAGTACTCAACTTTGTCCGCGTTTTAAAATAATACGGATAATCTTTGTGAATAATGTAGACTTATCAATCTATTTTGTTTTTTGTGTACTTACAAGTTTAAACTTCGAAATTCCGTTTAGTCTAATAACCTTTATTCTCATAATAGCAAAGTAGAAGAGTCAGGGTAAAAGAAATACTTCTTTTTTGTTATTTTTAACGAACAATTCCTGTAGATCCTCGATCCTCACTCGCTCTAATGGATGAATTTTTCTATGTAGGGTTTCGGGGACGAAAATTTGATTTAGCTAGGGTTTTTTAATTTTTAGGTTTTTTATTTACCTCTTTTCTTGGTATTTTCACCGAACAAAGCTCAGTGGCTGGCAATTACTTTAATTAATCATAGCAAAACACCACACTCGTTTGTAAGCACCACCCATATCTAGATGTACCTACTAAAGATACATATCAATGCACTAAATCGTTGTTTATGTACCGAATGTTGTAACATTAATCCCATATAAGAGTTGTAGTGTAGGTAGATACGATAAAACATTACTCAATGCCATATGCGGTCGGCTGGCCCGTTTCACATGCCACACTAGGGCTGTGGTATATGGTACTAGATATCACACCGCTGAGTAACTGGCAATAAATATAGGCGTTTTGTCGGATTCGTAAATCAATGCAAGTAGGTACGTACTAAGAAGAGAATTATAAATGTTGGATAGGTACCTAGGTGGTTATATATTATTGTATATGCACCTAACACCAGAAAGAAAATTTAAAGGACCGAGAAAAACAAACAAACAAAAAATAATGAAAAAAGCAATTATAATTAAAATCAACGGCCAAGTGCGAGACGGACTCACGTACGAAGGGCGCATTAGCTATAAAAAATATTGTGTGTATCAGACAAGTATATGTTCATGAGATACAGCCACACAGACAGGCAAACGGACGGACGGACAGTGGAGTCTCAGTAATAGGGTCCCGTTTTTGTCTTATGGGTACGAAACCCAAAAATGAGAAGGAAAAAAGAAAATTCAGTGTCAATATGTCACGTCTATACTTAACAGGGTAGATAGAACCCAGAACCGTCAGAACACAAAGGCCACGTTTAGCATGATGTGGGCGTGAGCTGCATCACCTTTTGACATGATTTAGATTCTCGCCCATTCCCTAATTGGTTTTACAATCTGCGTGGAAAAAGATGCATGAAAGAGAAAAATGACAAGAAAATTGATGAAAAAACTGGTGGTTTCTTTATTGATAAAGGTGATAGGGAGGCCTGCTCCCTATTAATGTAGGTAATTGTAGCAACGAAGTTAAGTATAAAATCGTATGGGAATTTACTTTCTAAATATATATAACGTGGAAGAGACGTACCCGTAATAAATCGTACCACGGGCTATACTAGATCTCTATAGTATAATGGAATTAAAATAACAACCAAAGAATTTAAAAAAATTGGCTTTTTTTTTGTTTTGGTTGTTTTTTTTTTTAAATTTGATTGTACTATAGTGATCTAGTATAGCCCGTGGTTCGATTTATTACGAGTATGTCCCGTCCACGTTGTATAATATATTATAATGAACAAAAATTCATTAATATTAACGCTTGCATTGCATAGTTACTTTTAGTCATATTTATGTTATCGCGTCTTTTTCCCTAAGCCTAGGGCAGACAGAACATTTCGGGTCTTACGACTCTAACAGACAGAGCACAGGGCCGCTAGAATCAAAGGCCACTTTTAGCTTTTATTTATACAACTTGGAATAGTGATCTAGTACAGCCCGTGGTCAGGCCTACATCACTCGCTCAAGGCCACGCGCTATATGCCTACCGCTCGACGTATCGTCGACAATACAACCGACAAGGGCCGCCAAACCGCCAAACGCCCGCCTGAGCACTCGCACCGCACTGCACCGCACGTTTCCCGCGCTTACGCTTCGAAATGCCGAAACCACGTAATTATAATGCAGTGCAGTGGGTGTCAAAGTTAAAAAGAAATGAAAATTTGTAGTTTTTTTCGCAAAATTTGTTACAATAATCATCATAGGACAACCCTAGCGCATTCTTACGATGACGCGTTATCACGTGACGTACGGCGGGCAACGCAGTCTCGACTCTTTGAACGCGTACTTATGGTACATTTCTTCTCATTCTGAGCAGCAGGTATTATTATTAAGATCTTGTAGGCTATTATAGCGTAGGTATTTTCGCTTTTGTATGGGAGTGATGTATCTGTTACGTAGTAACTATTTATTAATCTGTGCCGTGGTTCGATTTATTACGGGTATGTCCCTTCCACGTTGTATATGTATAATAATTACTTACACCAAGACTTTTATCAAACTGATAACAAAAATCTATTTCATTATATACAGGTATACTTTTTTTTATTTCATAAGAATAAGAAAACATTTTATTGAAGTATGTTGTTTGCTGGGAGGTGCCTACAGTGTTTTATCTAGTTGTCTGTCATATAAAATCGCCCACATTCTTTACAAGATTACGTACGTTTCATATGAATGGATTTCCGTGTTGTTGCTTACGGTAACTTGATTTAATTGAAGTCGGTTACCATTGTTGCTAAATGACGCGTACAGTCATCAAAAAAATTCTTCAGAAAATTCTTAACCTAAAAAATATTTTTAAAACATAGCGATTTTATTAAAACAAAATAAGATCAACTTGAGTATAAATGAAATTTTTCAAATTGTCTTGAACCTTGGGTATCCTATACTTTAAACAAGCTATTCTCGTATATAATGAAGATCTCGGAAACGGCTCCAACAATTTTGATAAAACTCGGTATTAGTGACGAGACTAGAAAAAAATATTTTCTTAAAAAAAGTAACCTTGACGCCCGCCGCTTGTTGCCCATTTAGTATATCTACATAGAAATGTATCTAATGTAAATAAAAAGTTTCGTTGTTCTAGTAACCCATAATATAACACATGTTTAAAACTTACTTTGAGGCTAAGCTCAATCAGTATTATTTCATTAGTACTTATCTATTTTTGTTTTTGGACTCTGCTGTAAGTGCTTGGAAATCTAGATAGACACACTGAGAACATTACAAAACCCTAATAAGTATAGCATTAATTCTAAATAAGATATAAATATTGCATTCCTCGTGCACATATGACCTCCGTGGCGTAGTGGTCACCATGCTAGTCCGCCACCCTGAGGTTCCGGGTTCGATCCCCGGTCAGGACAAGTTGAAAAATGGCCTTTTTCAAATTGTCCTGGGTCTTGGGTGTTTATCTATATATGTATTTGTTATAAAATATAGTATCGTTGAGTTAGTATCCCATAACACAATTCTCGAACTTACTTTGGGGCTAGCTCAATCAGTGTAATTTATCCTTATATATATTATTTATTTTATTTTACATACTATTGCCTATAAAAACAACTTGAGACGATAAAACTAGTGCTTACCTAAGTACTTTTGAATTGTTAATTTCTATTGCTCTATCATTTTTATTAGACTATAACATGACCTAATATACTATGCTCATTCTTGTATTACCATAACAATTATATACCTTACGAAAACTACCTGCAGCGTAAATGTATGCAAATCATTTCATAAGGTAGGTACTCGCAACATGCAATTATCAAAGTGTGTCGTTGTTGGGAACTGGAGTATCGAATAACGCTAGATAAAGTAAAGCTAAAAACAATGGGTGGCTGGTTTCATTCAGTTACCTAAATGTTTGATAATTACACCTACGTTTCTAACCTAATATTACCGAAACATAGTGTGTAAATTTTTTAAATAGTTTTAAAATTAACGAATTACTTTTATCTCAAAAGATTGTGGTTTTACTTTGATTGAATGAATAATTTCAAAAAGTTCAGATGCCATTGTTTTTTGTTGTGCCTGCCTGTAAAAAATATTTGGTAACAGGTTTGGTAGATCATTTGAGTAGAAAATTAATTATTCATTACAAAATTTGTGTGGATTTTTGAACGCTTAGTTTATATGTGTACATTTTTAAATAAATTACATTAACAAAACATGAAATAAATTTAAATTTAACGACTGCCTTGACAATTATAGACCCGACACAACTATGTTAATATACCTACTAGGCCCACTAATTCACATTATGTGCATTTACAAATACACTTTATTTATTACATAGGCATTTTTTAAAATCTTTTGTTTAAAAACATTTTATATTCACGATTTGCTTATTTAACTGAAATTTACAAACGAAATATTTCAACGTAATGTTATGTTTTTATAAATGACTTACTTGTTACCTTAACAGGTGTATCTGCTTACTATAAAGTTATCTACGCAATATTTTGAACACAAAACAAACAAATATTCGCTTATAATCGGTTGTGTCTTCCTGTTTTGCCACTATATTTTTCCCTAATAAACGTCAATTGAACAAATAATTTGGATACGTAGCTGTAATTTCACTCCAGTACAGCTAGTCTGAGCACTTGTTAATCGCTATTACTTTAATTTCCAGGCTCGTTCGGAATCAATGGCATCAGTGTACTCCGGAGCTGGCGAAGGAACGCGAGGGAACGTGACAGTCCGGGGAGAAGTTCAGATCTCCTTGCTGTACAACTACCGCCTTGGGGCCCTGGAGGTTGGCGTTAAGAAGTGCAGGGACTTAGCACCGGTTGACATCAAGCGGAACCGGTCCGACCCTTATGTTAAGGTATTACTTTAAACTTGATCTAAATGCGGATATTTGTTTCATGAATTATTCATGAAGTGCGACAGATATAAATATATGTTGTTATGAAACTATGACGCAATAAGCCGCTGCGAGGTTATAACCATATACTTAGTGCAGCTTGATTAGGCCTCTCTTCGTTGACGCCACCCATCTCGATCTCGGTCCTGTGCTGCTCTCATCCAGGTGCGACCCGCGACTTTCACTATGTCAACGGAGAGAGGCCTATGCTCAGCAGTGAGTAGAAGAAACACTGAGATGATGATGATGAAGCTTGATTAAATATTTTCTCCAAGTTAGTCAGTAATTAACAAAACCGCATACCATTCCAGGTGTACCTACTCCCTGACAAATCAAAAGCCGGCAAGAGGAAGACTAAAGTAAAGAAGAACACGCTCAACCCCGTATTCGAGGAGACGCTGAGCTTCGTTCAGCCGCTGGCCTCGCTGTCCTCGCGGACACTGTGGCTCAGCGTGTGGCACGCCGACATATTCGGCCGGAACGACTTTCTTGGCGAGGTGACGCTGCCACTGGCCGACGTCGTGTTCGACGACCCCGCGCCCACGTGGCATAAGCTGCATGAGAGAGTAAGTACTTGCACCTCATCTTTATAACATTGTGACAAACAATTAGACAAGGGCTGAAGCCTGTTTGGCACTGGCCAACGGGGGTTGAATTTAGTAATCATCGGTCCACCACATCTACTTAAAGAGATACTTTAATTTATCGGGGTCCAGTGCTGCCCCCATTTTCTCGGTTTCAAGGGGGAGGAAGCACAGGCTACGGCCTTGTAGAGTGTTCCAAAACGGCAAATTCTCAGTGACATCGAAAATTTGCAATAGAAAGAAAAATTAAATAGGTACTTAATGTCTCATAATAATATTATGATTTACTGGGAATCGGGAAAACCCACAAGTAAATAGCTCGTTGGGGAGACCAGACATTTTTGGTAGGTATTTCGATATTTTCCGTTTGTCACATGTCACATTTTTTTCCATTATAAATTCTTAAATTAATCAAACTGCACACACCAAGCACCAGATCAAAAGGTGGGTTGTGGCTGCAAAAGGAAAAGCGAAAAGGAGGCAACTTAGTTTTTAATGGTGAATGAATGAAAACGATTGTGCTGCCATCTGAATAAAATACTCTAGAAATTATATACTATAACTAATTATTCTGAAATCACATTCAATCTTAAACAAAAAAAGTGTACCTACGTACAGTACCTAGCTATTTTTTGTGCTTTCACTTGTACTTCGTTCTTTAAATATCTAATCGACACTTCACTTTCCAGACGGAGCAATTTGATGAGCAACAAGGCACGCGCGGGGACCTAATTGTAGGTTTGAAATTCGAACTGCACGAGAGCGGCGCGATGCGCGGCAAGGGCACGTTGCACGTACTTGTCAAAGAAGCAAAGAACCTCGTCGCTTCCAAACCGAACGGATTGGCTGATGTTTTCTGCAAAAGGTATCTTCCAATTTCCAAATTAGATAGTTAATTTGTTAGTTACATGTTTCTAGGCACCTACACACCAAAATGTGTTTCATGAAGTTGAACACTAAATGATACGAATATTTATATATCATTTCAATAGAAGAGGGGCTTTCTTCACACCAATATTATATTGCTGCAATATAATAGCTTTTACATTTTTTCAAGAACTATAGAACGCTAACTATTGCTGTTAATTAATACATACTTATTTATCTATTTCAATGCTATTGTTTTATTTATTCTTCTAAAACTAACTCAAAACTATAATAATTCTTTCAGCTACCTCCTCCCCGAGCGTGGTCGTCTAGCGAAGCAGAAGACGAACGTCGCCCGGCGAACGCTAAACCCTCGATGGGAGCACACCTTCACTTACCGAGGGCTCAAGTTGCAGGAGCTGGGTACAAGGGCTTTGGAGCTCAGCCTGTGGGACAGGGACCGACTCGCGTCCAACGAGTTCATGGGCGCGATCAGATTGTCGCTTGGGACAGGTGTGTATTATTCTTATTTAACTTACTCAAAATTGTTTATATGGAATTTGGTACAGCTCAATTTTGTACAGTAAACGTTCGTTCATCCATTTTTAAAGTTATTTGGGCTCTGGTGTTACGACTATTATTTTCAATAATCGAATACCCATCCTAACAAATTCATCAGGATATAATTTGTTGAATCCGATTGGATTCAGTCATTATTACTTATCGGTATTGTTGGTTAAGTAATAAAATACCTATTTAAAACTTTAAAAACTAATAAAAGTACTACACATTTTTAGAAAAACAAAAAAATATATATTATTACTTAACTAGGTAGAAAATTATTGGTTGACTAAGTAATTAAATTAATTACTATTTAATAATATTTTATTTCTCAGGTACATACATGGGCGCAAACGTCAACTGGATGGACAGTGTGGGCAAGGAAGTGTCACTCTGGCAAACCATGATGCAACGACCTAACTTCTGGGTAGAGGGCTCCCTGCCACTGAGACCTCAACTCAACAACTAGACTTTTCATTTCTGCAATACCAGTATATTTATTTTTTTGTTTTACTTTTGATGTTCATAGAATAATCTATTTATTCAACTTTTGACTTCATTGATCTGACTACCGCCTACAGATGGAGTCTCATTAAATTTTGAAATTTCCGTTTTACGAAAATGCTTACAAACTAGTATTATACAAGCCTACATCACTTTTACGTACATCAGCGATAAGCTCTATTATTTCAAAATAAAATTCAGAAAATTAATTTTATTAATACTCGCGACTATGATAGTGACGAAAGTCAATAATTACAATATTTAAAATTGAATGTCTTATAATTAAATTATTATCTTTGTTATTAATTCTGCAATTATTATTTTATTTTTGTAAAAATGCATGTGTGATAAATGTAATAGATATAGGTCGTTTTTATCACAATAAACAATTATGTAAACAATTTAAAAAAATCTAAACCGTTTTTAAACTTTTTAACTTCTTTTCTCTATTTTTACCTACTTATATCTTTTCTTATATTGATAAGTGCCAACGATATTCTAGACTGTATTCAATACTTTGGTAAGATACATAGATTTACTTATTTTTATTCAACGCCGAATAAATAATGTTGTAAGATAAGTAATTATATATTATTATATATCAAGCTACTTACATAAAAGATGTATTTGAAATACCAATCCGATATATTTTATAACTCTTACATTCCAATATGTGATGGAAAATATACTTATTTAGATTTTAAGAAATATATGACAATACTTTAAGTAATCAAATCAACTTATAACTGCCGTTAAGTTGTACGTGCCTAGATTAAACTAAGTTAATGCATTTAAATTAGAATTTATTATGTACAAATTAAGTTGTCATGAGTTAAGGATCTGCTCATGCGTATTGTGATTTAATTGTTATGATAGGTACAGTTTAAAGAAAATTCAGAAAGTCGTATTTTGTATACTTTTAACGTTTTAAAGGGTAGACATAATATCTATGTGAATAATGGGATAGTAAGCTTTATTGTAACAACACGAAAACGTCCATACTTTGTAAAGTAAAATTAGATTCTACGGGGATCTGAATGATTCAGATCATGTCGTCATAACATTTTTACATAAAATTAATTATAAATAAAACTCAATTGAAAATAAAATTAAAATTTGAAAATAAATTCTTAGCCCTTTCATTTCGTACCTTTGATCTAAGCATTTTTTTTAATTTCTTTATATTTTTTGCTGCTCAATCCGCGCAGACCGTTAAAGACGGTCAATGGAATGGTTAACAATCTGAACCATGCCATCATTTTAGCGGTTAACAACAGTCATTATTTTGCACAAATTATGTAGTAGGAGAAAGGGGTCCAAAGCACTACCTTAAGGTTTGTGTTAATAAGTCATTTTTATATTTGAATAGGTTTTATTTTGATATTTGGTACAAATATTAATTAAACTTTGTATTCACAACAACAAAACACGTCTCTTTTAAAGAATCACTTAGAAAAATCAAAAACAAATCAGTCTGTTCTTCTACCCTCTTTGCCCGGAGGGGGTGCCCAAAGCGGGTATGGCCTTTGGAGCATTAACAGGGGGCGTTAACAGACAGTGTACCCCAAAAACGATAAATATTTATATTTTTTGTATTTATATATAATAAACTTAAATAAATGAAAAATTTGACGATAAAATTAATCTCTTGGGTAAAGCGAGTATTAGGAACAAACGCCATTTTACCCCTACCCGCTTTGCCAACGCTACTTTTACACGTTTTGTACAATAATTTAAAAATCTTAATAAAAAATGTTGCTGAACAATGAAAATTCTAATGCAGAATAACACGCAAATACTAATAGTAATATAACTTTAAACAGATAAATAATCGATTTTCACATACCTTGATATATTTTAGCAAAAGAACAAATTAAAAGATTCTACTCTTATGTCTTATTGCATAGTAAAGTATACAAAAAAATAAAGATGGGCTCTAAAGACCTAGTATCCAGAGCCGTAAGATAATAAAAAAACAAAAACACGGTCAAAATCATCAAAATCAAAACTGTCAAAATGACACACCAATGTCATTTTGACAGTTTTATGTACCGTTTTCATTTGGGCGTTGTACATATGTATTGATCGCTGCATTTTTTGTTTTATTAGAATTTCAATATAAATACATACTTATTATTTTGTGTACTTTTATTGTAAAACGTAGCTCCATTAACGATGAAATATCCAAACACTTTGTTTATATGCGTTATAGCCACGTTAGGCACACTAAAGTCTGGTAAGAAACTTAACTTTTTTTCATAACATTGTTTCTAATCGAGTTTGTATATAATTCTTATTTTTCTTTAGTTAATTCGATAAGCTGTTATCAGTGCTCTGGAACAGACTCAGATAATCCATTTGAATGCAATGAATTCCTGGATAGCAATTCGGAATTGGAGCCAATTGATTGCAGTAATATTCACGACGCTCGGTACTGTATTAAACATGTAGGAAGAAACGGAGGTGAGATTAAAACCTCTGCATGTTATGGATAATCCATATGATTGGGATTAAAATAAACAGTAAATGAGGGATCTAACCAAGTTATATACTAATCAAAGTATAGTTTAACCTATGTTTAACTTTTGATCTCTTGTATGGGTTGGATTTAGTATAGTATGCCTCAAATTTGAGGGTAGTGGATCCCAACTTCATTGACGTATATAATCGGTAATGAACATGATAATAATACTAACATAGTGTAATGAATGACAATGTGACTGTTGGACTAACCTTATAGAATTATCTGTTTGCCAGCTAAGATTATCATCAGGTATAATGGGTATTGTTTCCGTATGTAGATAGATCTGCTTACAATACTCAGTTGTAGCAGGATGATTTGTTGATTCAATTATTTACTTTTTGAGTCGCAGATGGGTTTTCCTAATGCCATCTGGGCCTTTCAAGTTTACTACATAAACGCAGATCTAGCCTCTCATTCCCTAGACCCATTAGGAAAATCGACACAGACGGACTTTAAACTTATTAATATTGACATAAAGTTTCGGTTTATCGGGCAATTTTTGACCTTTTCCTATAGAATGGACAGATTAATTTTGTTTTAAATTCATTAAAAAATATAGAATGGACAGATTAATTTTGTTATACATACTTAAAAAAATATTTAATAGAACTGTAAATTCTTGGCGTACTTACCAAAGTTTTGATGCTAAATATTTCAAAACTCAATACTTACCTTATATAGCAAGATTAACCTTTCATATGACCCATGAATTTTATGTTGAAATGAATTCATTATTTAACAATTCCAAAAAACATATGGTTTGAAAAGAATGGATTGTCCTGTGGAGCTCTTTGTCTTTTGGGTACCACAGCAATACCTCCACTATATACATGCCTATGTCTGTCTGAATACTAGAGGTCCACAGTGACATTATGTGTGGTAAAATTATCTAGGTGCATTTTGCCATACAATAGTTTGAGTTTTTAGTTGGACAACAGCAGTGTTAACATTAAACACTAATATTTTCAATACTAACAATTACATCTAGGTCTAGCCATAGACTGCTACCAATGCAACTCATCAGCTACGATGGAGTGTGGGGACGGCCTCATGAACTTGGATGGTGGTGTACTGAAGCCAGTATCTTGCGAACATGTGCATAATGCTCAGTACTGCATTAAACTAACAGGTTAAAATACTAATGGTTGGGTTTTGGTGAAAATGCACTAAAATGTAAAGCTGGAAATATTTTAATGGAGACACTTATTATAATATGTGGGAAATACTTATCAGGTCTTTATACATATAGTATGTATGATATATGTACATACTATCAGGTCTGTAACACTTGGAAAGATAGAGCCAAGATTTAAATAAAAATTTGTAAAACTAAATGTCATACTGTAGCTATTCTATGATAGCAAAATTTCAAAATCCATGATGCAGAAGGAAAAAATGTGGAAAGATGAACAATGGATCAGAAAAAAAGGTAGTAGCATTTACTACCTACTACATATTAGTAATTTTAATTTGTTAGTCCTTTATGCTACCACTGTACTACATACCTATTGGCATCATGTTGCGAAATTTTACATTTTCCCACTATTCTCTTAAAATATTTTCAGGAAGCTCTAAAATTACTTAGTTTTTTTTTCGCAAGCAATTTTTCTTAAGTTAACTGTTTTTTATTTATTTAATAATATTTTAATTCAAGAGTTCTCAGCCATGTTCTATTTTATTTATTTCACTAATATTTGGGCACTGGGTGACAAGAAATATTACAGTACGGCACAAGGCACTTACTCATAAGTTATCAGAACTTGAAAAGGTGAGTCAGCATGCTGTTTTTGCTATATTATCTGATTTTGTAAAAAATTACAGTTATGTTACACACTTAAGATAATTTTGTAAGGAAACTGTCTTCTTTTAATTTAAGAAAAACTTTCAACTCACACCATTTGCCAAGCAAATATCACAGAATCTAGTAGACTAAAACAGAGTTTTTATATATGTTCGATGATAAATCAAGTATTTTTATCAAATTCAAGTATCAGTAAGTACGCTTTGATCCGACCTTCATAGATTACAGTAAATGTCAGTTCTTCATTGCTTTTAAGATTATGTAAGCAAGTAGAAGAAATAGAAAATGCTTTGGTTCATATGTGTGTGAGTCATATCAGACAAGGAATTGCCTGCAAATAATTATAGTAGTGTGTTATTGTTGTAAGCGGCCAAGGGCGGCGACGTGAGTTGCTCTGGCGTGACAATCACTATTGTATTGCAATTTATTATAACACTTGTTATCTATGATACTTGTATTCTCCTTTAGTTTTAACTCAATATAAGTCAATCTTAAATTTGACTTTTAGGTGGCATCAGCACAGTGCGATACTGCTCGTCACTAGACCTCGGGAACTACTGTAACTATGTCCAGCAAGCTGGGGACAAGCTGGAATACAGGACATGCATCTATACATGCAGCTCTGATGGATGCAACGCTGCTACCAGTTTGAAAGTGCCTCTATTCTTAATAGGATCACTAGTTTTAGGATACATTCGTTTTTAACCCCCGACACAAGAGGAATAAGTGTGACGCCAATATCTATCTGTCTGTCTGTGGCATCGGAGCTCCCGAACGGATGGACCGATTTCTATGCGGATTTTTTCACGTAAACGCAAGTTTCCTTGCAATGATTCTTAGCTATTTTCGATGAAAATCGGTGCAGCCGTTTAAAAGTTATTGGGGGTGAAGACTTTGAATCTCATTTTGCAGCTTTGTATATTTTGTACAATTTTTTGTATGTTTAATTCCATTAACTAGACGGAAATTATTTTTATTTTATTTATGAAGAAACTCGTACCTATTTAATATGACTTGCCATATTGAGGAATCGGAATCTCACTTTGCATTTGTAAAATTGTAATACATATATTATTTACAAAATTTGAATGATTCAAAAGTCCATTTACAAGAAATTAAATGATTTTTTTACTTAAATTTATTAAAAATACATTCATCTTTGATATGACTTACGTTTCGAAAGACTTAGAATCTTATTTTGTAGCTTGTTGTATATTTTGTATATTTAAAGTTTTTTTTAGACATTTTAAATCTCAACACAATTTTTTTTTTATTAATATGGACATATTAATAAAAATAAAATTCCCGCCAAGTTTTCCATTTTTTTAATATAAGTACATATAATATACATATTTAGTGTAAGTACATTTAACATACCATTAGTAGAATATTTTATAGTCAATAATGACATTCCAACGGAGCTTTTAAAATCGTAGACTGATTAGTTAGTTGTATGTATATCAAACAAAGCATTTGTAATACAGATTAACTGGAATAAACATTTTTTTACCTCATGTCTTGTATTATTTCTTTTAGATTGGAACTCCGACGTATTGGTAACCATAGTCCGCCATATGTTCCACGTTCGATCCCCAGCCAGGGCAATTTGGAAAATGGCATTTTTCAAACTGTCTTAGCTGGGTCTTGGGTGTTTTATTTTATGTATTTATTAAAAAATATGGTAAAGCTGAGTTAATAAACCATAAGGGTTATTTAAACCGTAATAATTATTACTGTGTATGTATATTTTTAAACGTTTTCAATCAGTGATTCGTCCTATCTGTTTATTCATTTATCTCGCTAATAATCTACTGGTAACCTGTATTCTAGCCGAATACATATGTAGAATTAAGTTTATCATCATAGTAACATAGCACCCGTACGAAGTCCTCTGCTGCTGGACCCCTTAGTAGCAGCGCATTAATAAACAAAATATATGTACTGTTCAAACATTTATTGAAAATTTGTGCTACATAAGCATGATATAAAAATACATAATAAATATTAACACCGACTTAGCCACATAATTATAATCCAGCTAATGCACAATAATACTTTCATTTTCACTTACGACGCTAACATTATGCTTTACTGAATATGGAATGTCAAAAATATAATTATTACATACGACGACTGTATGATATATATTTACAGTCTGTTCGCTTTGATATTGTTATGAGCCCAAACAGAATGCTCGATATGAAATGATGATTTTACGGAAGTTACATAAGTGCCCATTGGTTGTGCGAGGCAAAAAAATACGCTATTGGTGATTCTCCAAAAGGGCGACACTATCTAAGCGAAAAAACTATAATCATCTTCATATGAAAACATGTGATTTATTACCAGGGATAGGAATACCGATATTTTGTATCGATATATTGATACTCAATACCAGTATTTTATCGATATTTTGTAGAAATTCTGGTATCCAGTATCAAAATATGAAAACAAAATATGGGTATTCCTGTCCCTGTTTATTACCGTATGGATTCTATCCAAACTGCCGCAAACACTAAAACATTAAATACTATTAGTCAAGAAAAGGCTCTAGCACCCGAGATCTACCTTAGTGCTAGTTTGAAAACCTTAGCTCTACTATGTACAAAAAGTTCAGATAACTTTTTTGTACAATTTCCTTCCATTATCGACCTCCCAAAAACATTATACAAAAAGTAAATGCTTTATACAAAACACCTAAAATTTAGGATCTCGCCACACCTGCCAACCATTCTATGAATTTTTTACAACTTTCGACCTAAAAAGTTTTCGCCGAAATTCTGGCCTATGTGACGAGAACCAATTTCGTCATATCAAAAAATAGTAAACAAACACAATTGATAAAATAACAGGTAACACAAATTTACACAATAATGTAAATCAGACTATTTAAAATCACTAACAAGATGTCAACTAAATCCATAAAACTGGGAATATAATTCAAACGTGCTTCAATAAAAAGGTGCCTGTCAGCCAACTGATTAACGTAAAGGCGAATATTCACTAGGGGACAAGATGTCAAGCAATAGCTCGCTTTTTCGCTGTTCGATCACACTCAAATAGTCGTTTTTTATGCAGCTACGACGCCGCTTGGCAATAACAATTTTTTTTCTGTCAAGACAGAAAAAAATAGTTATTGCCATGATTATATTATGATGATATGTGCACTATACCTAAATTGAAAATATATTTTTGAAAGTAACTACATGTAAAATTATTTTCAATTTAGGTATAATGCGTGTTTCTAGCAGCAAAAGTTTCGAAACAAGTGTTAATATTGTAATACACACTTGCATTCGCAAAAGAAACGTATCTACGTGATCCCCGTCTCACTAGACTGTGGCGTGTTAAAGCAGAATTAACTTTATATAGGTCTCATTGGGAATCTTATATAAATTCTCTACATAGTATGAGAGAGTAGGGACACTGCTTTGTGCGACTATATCCCCCAGTGAATACTCGCTTTAAACCTATAAAACAATCAAAACCCTGATTTTCATTGCACAAGATTATAAATACTTGAAAATAATTGTCATACAAACAAAATACATCAAAACTAACAAAATATTTGTGACCGAAAAAGCTGTCATGGGCTTATCACAAGTTTGCTAAAAAGCAACTTCCAAAATCCTTATACATATCCAGAGTAAACTAGGCCTGTTGATAGTTATTCCTTATTAAAATACATTTTATTTATAGAAATTAATAATTTACCAATTTTGGCAACATGCTAAATGCATAAGGCAATGTTTCGGAATGTCTAATTTTGATCCCAATGTTGATCTAATACTGTGAAGTAGCAAAAAGCCCTTATAGCATGTTTCAATTGAGCATCCGCACATTTGTGACAATATTGAGATTGCAAAGCATTATAAATTCATTATAATACAAAAAAGCATCTTTATGGCTACAATTTTTCATTGCTTTTACAATCGTTTTTGTTTATAGTTAGTATGCACAATTTAAAAAATGAAAATAAATAATTAAGTGCCCTGATTAGGCATATTTCTCGTCGAAATTTTCAAATAGATTTGCTTATATATTCTTTTAAACTTACGTTTATACTTATTTTATACCGCATTAAGAATTCAATTTCACAAAAGCATCTATCTAGCAAAGGCATATTTCAATAATAAAATGACGATCACTATAAATTCAAATTAATAAAAAGATTGTAAAAGATATACAATCAAAAAAAATATTCAGATCATTTCCTGATATCACGTTTACCGTGAAACATACATACAGTATGTAAAATTTTAAGTATTAATACATAACCGAATATGTATTTCGCAACATAAACAGCTATGCGAGGCGGCAACATTTTTTTATTTCTATCAGCTACTGAATTAAACTGCCACTTCTGGCATTTGGTGGGTCTACAAAGGCCTCAGTAATTAGTTTAGTTGTTCATACAACTGGATACCAACTTAAGACATTATAATGAGTCCACAGCTTTTTTGTGAACAGATATGTAAGCAACACTATCTTGGACTTTTTCAAAACAAAGCAAATTGATCTTTATATCAACGTAGTAAGGTACAAATACACGAGTAGTATTGCACTCACAGATGTCGATCGCGAACCTAAGCCCAAGTTCCCTTAATACCTTCATGTACAAAATGGCAATTATTTCGAGGCGGGTGTGTATCCAGCTGTCGAAATGCGACAAGGCTTTAAAATATTCAATCACAATAGCCGAGTTATAACGTCACAATTTGCGTCAAAGCTTTGTTGGCCGGGTTTTGGCGTTAAAGCGAAAATACGTCGAAAATAAACTAAGCACACGTGACCTACGACAAGTGGTATAGAGATATGAATTTTATAGTAGGTGAACAGACAACTTGTGATGAATTCGACATACATACAAATATTGTTCCAAGTAAAATGTTTCAAAATTTAAAACTTCTTTCAAACTGTGGCTCTATTCTAAAGTCGTATTTTTAATTAGACGAAGCCAACTGATAGAAGCTGATGTCAGTTTGTAAAATAATGTTGCCATATTTAAAGTAATAGTGATGCGTTCAGTTCTCGTTCAATCAGATGAATGAACAAATGTAATAAGCGATGTTTTTTATTTTCATTACCTACCTATAATTGTTATATTTTATATATCTATAGTTTCAACTGCATGATGTATTAAAAATAGGATAGTCTTACAAGTGTCCTTAATGTTTGAAACACTATATAATGGTATTCAATATAGGTAGATACTATATGAACATAGTCGTCGAAAACTCGTTGGTATGTACAAAGCACGACTAGAATTTGAACCCCGTACCCGATATCGGCAGTTCGACACACTAACTATTCACTAGACAATCGAGGCAATTTCATTCATTCAGGAGATTTTTCAATCGTTCACATTGTCACAACACTATTTTTATTTCATCAAAAACTGACAACACAGTAAACGTCAGTTGACTTCGTCTAATTAAAAATACGACTGTAGTACGACGTCTCAGCAGCTACGCTTATTCTTTTGTTCTTTACTTTGTCTTTATTGACGCATAGAAGTGGCTTGTTTAATTTCTCTGAGATCTGTCGCCCAGACTAGATTATGCGCCCAGGTTGTCTAGTATTCCAAGAAAACGAAGGGATAATACTAGCACTGCTACATGTCGAATTTTCAATGCTATATAAATATCTCACAGACTTCGAGACATTTACTGAGGGTAAGTTTCTTGCTTGTTGCATACAATTTAATTGAAGCAAAAAATTATAAGTTAAAGTTTTGAATTTATACTCACAAATGTCATAATATGAGTACAATCGGTTCAAGTACTTTATTTACAAATTGACTCTTAAATAATGATCTGACGTCAACAACTACCTATTATGAAATCGAAAAAAATTGACAATTATCAAGTGATACAAATTTCCAAGGATAAATGATTTTGACTTTGACTTTATTTGTATGTTTGATGTTTAGACCATATAAGTTATCTATTGCTTCAACTTATTGTATGCATCAGGCTTGCAGTGTAAATGGGCCTTAAGTCGAAGTCGCAGGACTTGCGTAACATATCCGTACATAGATTCATATTTGAGTCATATAGAAGCAAAACTTGCAATATCCACTTGTTATTCTTTGCTAGTTATTTTAAAACAAAAGGATTCAATGTCCACTTGTTCTCATATAAAATCAAAACTAGCAATATCCATTTGAAAACAAAATGATATTGCTAGTTTAGCTTTTATATGATAACAAGTGGATATTGCTAGTTTGCTTCTATATGACTCATTTGCGTTTCATAAAGAAATATCTTACCCAGAAACACATTACAAACACCCTTTCAAGCCCACTATACCACCTATCGTCAGTCGTCGCGTATCAATTTATGAGTCTTCTCGCTGTAGTCTCGCCTGTAGCGCGGCGACGTGTTGCTCCAGCTCCCTTACTCGTTGTTGACTGTTCTGTAGCTGCCGTTTGACGATTCTTAGCTCTTCACCTTGCCGGTTGAATGCTAAGCGTAACTGGAAAATAAATAAAAAAATACACATGATCTTAGGGCTACAAAACAATTAATTGTTTTGCAAAATTAAAAAGTTAGCTGGTAAGGTTTGTCATAACCCCTTTCCTCAATCACTGGTATCTTAAGAGGCTACTATGGGAGATATACTTAGGTAACAGACAATGGGTAGCAGCATCCTCTATACAAAGGCTTTATAGTTAATACCATAGATCTAAAGGTACAAGATAGCCATAAGGTCAATACCATATAACAATATAAAATGAGATCAGAAACGAAATGTTTTTGAAACCTTTTTGTATTTGTAAAGCAGTACCATGCAATCCTTCCAAGGTAAGATAACTTACAAATTAACACAGTTTACAATTCTAAATCCAAATTTCGTGATGTTCGAGCCAGGCCAATAATGAGTTTTACGTTTTGTATGAAAACAAAACTTGTCTCATTGCCAAATTGATCGCCATATCTTTGCTCTTTTTATGTTATAGGGCGGCAAACGAACAAGCGGGTCACCTCATGGTAAGTGATCACCGCTGCGCTGCCCATGGACAACTGCAACACCAGGGGTGTAACAGAAGCGTTGCCGGCCTTTCAGGAAGATATAGCCCCTTTTTTAGAAGGGTGACAGATATAATATTTCACACTCAGCTAGTGGTCTTTTAACGCAGTAAAAAATATTCTAGGTCTATGGTTAACACCATCAAAGGGGCCGGCCACGCGTTTCGCGTAGTCACACAGAATTTGAACTTCTCAAATCGCTTCCCCTCTTCTTTTTCACGCTTTTTCCGACGCCTTTAGCACATACTGTCTGTCACATTTGACGTGAATACTACCTGTCAATTATTTTTCATATTTCGACATTATGTTCCTTGGAAAAAGTTGTTCAGGATTCAGCCTTGAATAGTTTCAGTATCTTTTGTTTAACCCAATGTATGTACCTCATGTTCAGTGCTAAACACGTCGCCCTGGTTGATCTGCTTGTATAAAGGCACAGGTTCCGAGTCGCCGCTCTGCTTTCCGAACATCTTTTGTAGCTGGTGGAATTTCGTGTTCTGATTCGCGTTCGTTTTCTGAGACTTTTCCGTTATTGGAGCCTGCAAAAAAGAAAAACCCTTCATATTATTCGTTTTTTTTGCGCGATAATAAAAAAATAAGTGTGGTTTAGTGAAATAAATGGTGAAAACGCCGGGTTAGTAAATGACGGTAGTTCTTATAACAGATAGGTGCTTGGTTCGAATACCGCCCGACGGGACTTGTATATATCCACGTTTGTTGAATTGTCTAGTAGCGCCTAGCTATAATACCTAGTACAAATGTGTACTAACATGATCTACAACTTAATAGATTATTTCATGTTATCGCAAGATAGTCCATTCGGTCAATTGGTTGACGCGCCGCCGGCGTGCTGACGAAGCGGCATCGTCTTTTTCAAGGCACGGCCTACGTTTCGCGAAGACGGCGTGCACACCAATTCAAGGAATGAACAATATACCACGCCGGAATATTATATGTTATGGGTTACCTAACGGACAATAACCTAGCGTGGTATCTCGAACTGCCAACGCGATTTTATACTTATTGTTGGCATATAGTGGTTACATCGGTAAGACGTCTTCTGTAAGTGAATGTAGACTGACTTTTACCAGAGTGTTATCGTTAACGATGACGTGATTGTCGTTGTGCTGCCAGTGCTGTCACGCGCTTAGCGGACGATAGTCGGGCGTGGTTTCCGCAACAGGAACGCGAATATATTTCCTATTAGGTAACATTTGGGCTGCATCTTTATATTTATGTAAATAAATAACTATTTGACATAAACTGACTTTTACCGGAGTATTATCGATATCATTGACGTGATTATGGTTCGGCTGCAAAGTGCCTAGCGGACGACAATCGGGCGAGGTTTCTCGCGACAGGAACGCGAATTTCTTCCTATTGTTGGCATCTTGCGGTTGCATCTTTATATTTATGTAAATTAAGATCTATTCAAAATAAAATGACTTTTATCGGAGTATTATCGATATCTTGTCGTGATTATCGTTCAGCTGCCAAGTGCCTAGCGGACGATAATCAGGCGTGGTTTCTCGCGACAGGAACTCGAATTTCTTCCTATTGTTGGCATCTTTCGATTGCATCTTTAAAATTATGTAAATTAAGAACTATTCGAAATAAACTGACTTTTACCGGAGTATTATCGATGTCATTAACGTGATTATCGTTCGGCTGCCAAGTGCCTAGCGGACGATAATCGGGCGTGGTTTCTCGCGACAGGAACGCGAATTTTTTCCTATTGTTGGCATCTTGCGGCTGCATCGCTGGGGCATCCTTGCTGCTTGTACGGGGTTTGTGTGTTGATATGGTTACGCCTGAAAAGAGGGAGTAACAATTAAGAACAGTAATGAAAGATATCGTCATAAATAGAATAAAAATCAAGTATTTAGTGGGTAAGTAGGCCTTTGCAGGCACTTTGACTTGCTACGTGAAAAACCTGTATTTATTTATTTTATTAATTAAAAATTATATTAAGCCAAAAGCTACCAGAGATGTACATTTTGAAAATATTTGTATTTGAAATACAAAATACCTATTTCCATTTTGTATTAAAATAGTATTTTAAGAATTTTGCATTTTATTTGAAATACCTTGTAGGACAAATTTATTTTCTATTTTCAAAATCATTCAAAATGCAAAATACTTTTTATTAGGGTTCCATACCCAAAGGGTGCCAAGTGCCAAAGGGACTTTATTAATGAGACTACGGTGTCTGCGCGTATGTCCGTCTGTCACAGGGCTCTGTCTCTAGAACCGTAATAGCTAGACACTTGAAATTTTCGCTGAACATATATTACTGTGGCTGCTGTTACAAATAAAAACATTTAACAATTTATTTCAAATGAGGGTGATACTTCTTCACTGTCCTTGTCTGTTAAATAGAGTCGAAAATAAAGTTAAAAACTAAAAGTATTTTATTTTAATAAAGTATTTTGGAAATACGTATTTTTGCATTTAGTATTTTAAATACAAAATTAAAATCTATTTTGTATTTGAGATACAAAATGTTAAAAGTGTTAGCATTTTGTATTAAAATACATTTTACAAACTAATTTACACATCTCTGAAAGGTACAATAGGTTCTCTCCCTGTCAACCTCCCTTTCCTCTGTCGTATATCGCATTATTAAGGATACCTGTCTTCATGCTGATGAGTAGCGGCGGTGCGTTCATGCCGCTGAGCCAGTCTTTGGCCGACAGCGCTGGCAACGGCGCCGCTGTGTCGGGGTACAGATCCTCCTGCAACACCAATACACTTCTTTAAAACTATCACCGCGAACGTCAGATTTATTCGACAAACAGTTTCGTGTCCATTCCGCATATTCATGTTCGTTTTGTAAAACTATTTATAAAACAAAATGCAACAAAAAAAATCTCTTCATTTAAAAAAATTCGGAAGACCTAGTCGAATGGAAACTCCATGAAAAGGCATTTACCCAACGAATAAAGGCTGAAGAAGAAGAGAAGTAAATATTCGGTTTGAAATACAGTTATGCTTCGGCCGCACTTGTGCCTATCGTCCCGAAGCAATTCGCGGGGAATCTTCGTACGTTTTGTACACTAAAAAGTTATTGCAATAAAGCGCTGGTCACACTAGCGGCTTCGTTATTTTTCACGAACTATCTGGCAATAATCCAAGATGGCGTCATCTACGTGTTGTAAATATGGACGACGAATTTTACTTCTTTTAACATGTGTGCTAACAATTACATAATGCATTTATTGAAACCTAAAAAGAAACCTAGAAAGAAAAAGCTAAAAATTTTAACACCGTTTTATCGTTCCACTCCATTTTTACGCATTAAACAACCGTGGCACCGTCGCACAGCACGCATATGAACAAGTTGAAAACAAACGTCAAAATGAATAACGCAAGTGCGACCACGCAGAGCGAATGGTTGGTGTGCTTAAATCCTTTGATGTATCGTCACCCGCGCGAAAACCAACACGAAGTCCGAATATTCGGGACGATACCCGATAACGGCCAGTCATATTTGCGTGTATCGTGTAATAGCACGAAGCTTCGTGACGATAGGCGCAGGTCCGGCCCAAGCATTATAGAAACTGCAATTCGACGTGATAAGTTAGTGGGCTACGTATTAAAACATGTAAAATTAAAACGTATACAGTTAAAAAAAACGAAATACAAAACCCCTAATATTACAATACCAAATACTTCAAATACCTTAATAATGTAACACCGATCTATAAAACACACAAGTTTGCAATTGACAACATTTCGAACATTTTATATTCATATTTAATTTTTTTTTTCTTAAAGAACTTAAAAAAAGGACACAATTATTTTTTCCAATTTATTTCTTTTCATTATTTCTCCTAAAATAAAATTCTTTAAAACTCTCTATTCCAAGAGAGCGTAAGTACAAGAGTTAGGATGTAACGAGTTTATATCTTTGCCATAGGTACTTTATAAGTCTAGAGTCGTGTTTTGTAGCAGTAAGATATCGATATCGATAGTATTATGAATTACAAAAAGTAAAATTAAAGAAGTAGATATAATCTTTGTATTTTTTATCAAAACATTAACTAACAAAAACTTACGTACCATAAAACAGGGATACTTTGATTGATTTAAATATTCAAACGCTTCTATCTCAGCTATTATTAGCAAAAAAAAAACACTATATTGACGACTAGGTATGTGGAAAACAAATGGCAATAAAAAATTATGCTTGTAATATTCGTCAGTAAAAAAATGTGTATCAACTCTTTACTTGAAATGGGGTTTTTGGGTAACCCAAGTTTTTTTAACAGATTCTTATAGTCGCCCCTTTAGTGTTCATCGCTTTTTTTACTTTACATATTTTAATATAACATGTTCTAATACGTATCCTTCAACGGCACACCACTTCCAACTCTCCCCTTCCCCGAAGGACGGACCGAAGGTCGTTGTCTGAGCTCCCATACAAGCTACTCCCACCAAAGGCGTTATTTTTTATCAGTAAGGAAATGAGTTCCCACCGGACATACGAGGGGGGGTCAAAAAGTTCGCGGAACGGAGGGGAAGGGGGGTGAAATAAAATACTGTACTATTTTTCTTTTTCAATATATTCCCCCTTAAGTCGAATACATTTTTCAGATCTCTCTATTAACTTATTAATACCGTCGAAAAAAAATGATTTGTCTTTGTCCTCAAAATAGGCCGAAATCGCCGACTTGACTTCTTCATCATCGGAAAATTTCTTCCCCCGAAGCTCTTTTTTTAATTTGGGAAATAAAAAATAATCACAGGGGGCTAAGTCTGGACTATAGGGAGGATGGTTTAACATTTCGAAGCCACAGTGATGAAGGGCAGCCATCGCAACGCGGCTCTTGTGTACCGGTGCGTTGTCATGCAAAAGCAGCACACCCTTTGTCAACTTTCCCCGCCTTTTCTCCTTGATTGCTTCTTTTAATTGTCTTAGTAGATTAGCGTAGTATTCTCCCGTTATAGAAACACCCTTATCTTTATAATCTATTAATAAAATACCCTCTGTATCCCAAAAAACAGTTGCCATGATTTTTCCAGCCGATTGTGACACCCTGTATTTCTTAGGGGGGGGCTGACCCTTTTTATGCCACTGCATAGACTCTTGCTTCGACTCAGGCTCATAATGATGAACCCAAGTTTCATCTGCAGTAACAAGTCTTGCAAAAATTCCTTCCTTGTCGGCGCTACAGAGGTCTAAAAACTCCTTTGAATACTCGACGCGCAGCTGTTTCTGTGGTGGTGTGAGCATTCTTGGCACCCATCTTGCGCTGACTTTTGACATCCCAAGATTGTCGTGTAGAATATTTAAAATGGTTGTAGGTGATACTCCAACCATTTCTGCAAGTTGTTTCTTCTTCAAACGAGTATCCTCCAGTATAAGATTCTCCACTTTTTCAACGATGTTTGAGGTGGTGGCCTCAATCGGCCGTCCTGAGCGAGGGTCGTCTTCAAGAGACTCTCTGCCTTGCTTGAAAAGGCTATTCCACTTGTACACCATGGTTTTCCCAGGGCAAGAGTCCCCGTATACTGATAACATTTCTTCCAAAATTTTCTGAGGTGGTTTTCCTTGCTTAGTGAGGAACTTTATGACGGCACGAAACTCGATTTTTTCCATGTTCAAGTTTTTCTTCCGGATTCACTTGTTTGATCGACGACAGGTCAAAGGTTATTGACACAATCAGGTTCAAACTTGGCATATATACTCACAAAGAGTTGCTCATTAGTTACTACCTGCGGCAGGTCCCCCACCCCCCGCTATCCCCTCCATTCCGCGAACTTTTTGACCCCCCCTCGTACCATGACACCCATTTCTTTTTCTGAGAATAAACTAGTCCTCCTCTGAAATCAGTAGTGTTATAATTTGATTTAAGAAGTGCAAGATTGTTATGAATACAGTGGTTTAAAAATTAAATTTGGAATTAAGTTTACAATGCAGGCTTCGAAGCAGCGCGCAGGGGATGCAACCGGGAACGCGCTAAGATGGAAAAGTAGAAGAAGATCCTACCTGAAAACAATCCGACTTCCTAGGCACGATCATGGAGATAGGCTCGCAGAGTCCCCGCGACGTGTGCAGTTTGTAGAAGCGGAACACTTCGCAGATTGCTGTGTTCACACCGCGCTTAGGCATGAAACCTAGGCCCCTCTGGAAAATAATATTTAGTGTTAATATATACAAAAAATACTTGTTTAAAAATCGGTTTTACTAGTCTTCAGGTCCGTTTACAGAGTGCAAGTTTCTTGCCTGTTGCATACAATTTAATTGAAGTAATATATGACTTGCACAGTCTAAACAAACATTACCATACAAAATATTGAACAGGCAAGAAACTTGCAATTTAAATGGGCCATTACAGAGACTTGAAAAACAGGTTTTTAATTTTCGTAATTTTTTATTATGTGCATGTAGATAAGGATCTGATTTTCACCATCAACGGTCATGTAATGATGACAGCCGGGACCGATATCTGAACGCGGTTCCCGAAGCATGGAAGAGCCCTAAATATTTTAAGCAACTTATGGTCACCAACCCATCGTGAACCTCATATACCTTATATTGAAGATCGCTCCGTGGCGTAGCACTATGGAAAATTTAGGCCGTTCGCGGATCAAAAATCTGTAACTTCATGTTTTTTTTTTGTATTGTGATGAAATTTGGTATACATATGCAGGAAGGTTTGGAGATTCGAATGAAGTATAATTTATGGTGTTTTATTATATATTTATATGTTTTTGTTTATCATATAACGAGCATAAATATTGAAATAATTCCGACCTTTATCATATTTTTCTCATATCTTTTAATACCGCTAAAACCCGCAGCTGATATTTTGGTATTCTGTTTATAAATAGTTAGACTATTAATTAACACAAAAAGTAGCGCGTGGGGAGACGTGGGTAACATTGAAAACCTTCGACAAAAAAAAAACTACGTGAAAAATAAGGAATGTCACTTTTTAAGTAATTACTGAAAAATTTGTTACAATTTTGAAAATCAAAAAGCTGTATGATAATAAGCATAAAATATACTTTCTAAAAATATATAATACTGCATATATATGCTAAATAGTTTATTCACAATATCGCTTTAAAACATGTATGCGCAAAGATTGGATTTCACACCTCCGTTTTCTATGTACTTTTGTCTAAGAATCAAAAATAATATCACGCATTAAGAGAAAAATATCCTAATGGACTTTAAGATAACCTAATAAAATTACCACGATAGCCTAATTATGATATTCAAAAAATCATTTTTGATATGCGCTTGTTCGACCATTTTCCACTGTGCGTAGTGGTCACCATGCTAGTCCGCGACCCGGGTTCGATCGCCTGTCAGGGCTAGTTGGAAAATTACCTTTTTCAAATTGTCCTGGGTCTTGGATATTTATCTATATATGTATTTGTTATAAAATATTGTATCGTTGAGTTAGTATCCCTTATCACAAGTTTCGAACTTACTTTGGGTCTAGCTTAATCAGTGTAATTTGTCTCTATGCATTATTATTATTATTATGTTGAGATGCACTAACGGACAGTCCTCCACAGCTGCCGAACTATTGCCAGGGAGGGATTTACTTGGTTTGGGCTTTATGGATGGCATGTTAATGGACCGGATAACTGGGTTATGGAGTGAGATACGGGCATCTACCTAAAAATCTCTCACATCAATTTTAGCCTGGTAGATGGTGACTTGCTTGCTCGATGGCTACACTGCCTGTTGGCACCCTAACTAGCCACGAAAATGCGGCATGGGCGCAACACAATGTGAGCAGCTGAGGGTGTCGAGAGGTGCGGCTCCGGTTTCACCATCACCCCGAGAGCGGGTTTCCCCGTTATTACGCCATTACGTGCAATACACTTCTACCCTGGAGCGTATGTTCTGCGATTATTATTATATACGTACGCCTGCCGGGCGGGCCATCGAAACACTGACACTTTATGGGTCATATTTCCGCCTGCCATAGGGCCCGCATTCACTAGTCGATGTAGCCCGAATTCGGGGTGACGCATTCAGGGAGCCGCTTTCAGTAGTAGATATCAACATGCAGAGAATAACCGCAAATGGCGTGACGAACACTATATCGGACTGAGACTTACATTGGTCACTAGATCACAGGTATAACACTTCATAGAAGCAGAGTATCATTTATGCCTACTACTACTACTACAAGCGAAACTAAACATCCGTGCACACGTCAATGTGTGTGTTCGCCCGCCAACACACGCGACAAGGCGAGAACGGGGGAGAGATGCGGGGGCGGGGAACGGGGTCGCATTTTGCGCGGGACTCTAGGAGTTTCCTTCTGTATGTAATACTTATATTCATTTTGTGCGTATAGCGACTGAGTTAACGACCAATGTAAATGAGCCATTTTCCGTCGGTCAAATATCGAGCCTTTATGATTGCATGCATACCTGTGGATTTCCGGATAGGAACTGGTTGAGGAAATGCACGTACGGCGGCTCATCGACCACTTCGTAGTATCGGATGTTCCCGTCGCCCTTGCCCGCAAGGTAAACCTGGAAAAACGAAATGTCGGTTAAAAATATTTGTCAGTTCACTCTTCTCTATAAGGTATAAATACCTATGTTTATCCCAGAGCATTCTAGGCCTTGCGGCTCTAAGCAGATAGAGCCTGGGGCCGCAAGACCCAAAAGCCACTTTTAGGCGACTTATTTACTTATAGGTGGGCGAGTATGTACTTGGAAAAAGGAATCAACGTAGTCATTGATGGGTTTGCTAACCGTATCGCCTATTAGCTTCTTCTAGATACGCGCGGGAAGAATTTCCATACAAAGAACCTTATTATGATAGTGCCAATTAGTGATGTGCCGGACATCCGTATCCGTATCCGCGGATATCCGAGGCAGAAGGAAGATCCGTATCCATGTCCGTATCCGCTACTTTTTGGCGGATCTATTTTCCTTATTAATTTTAAATTTAATAGATAAAATTCTTGAAGGCGAAGGGCAAAATAATTCCAAATTACACTACTAAACTACTTTGTAGATTTTTTTTTATACTCATGTATCAATATTAAACACAAACGTTATCTATGCTGCCTAGTGTCACATTAAACTAAAATAAAACAAAAAAAGGCCCGCCGCGCAATGCAAGTCGAAACATGTCTCTACTCTAAATCGCGCGCACCGACACCGAGGAGCTCGGTAGCCCGGCGGGAGTGCGCATTACTAGCACTTACGCAAGTTAAGCGACACCGGGCGTGGTCCGCACTTGGATGGGTGACCAAAAGTGGCTCAAAATTTCTCGAGCTCCTCCGTGCTTCGGAAGGCACGTATAAGCCGTTGGTCCCGGCTGTCATCATTGTATGGCAGTCGTCAAGCTATGTCAGATGCCTTTAGGCAGCCTGAAAAATCTGACACCAGTGTTGGCCACTTACACACACGAAAAACAAAACCGACACCTATTGTGTAAGAAAGTTAAGATCCGTATTCGTATCTGCGAATCTTGACACCAAATATCCGTATCCGCGGATGTTTATTTTTGACGATCCGGCACATCACTAGTGCCAATGTAAGAGAATACAACACCCAAGGAGCTGTCGATGGTCTCTGGCCATTATTCAAACGCAGAGTCACTAAACGAACGGTTTTTTGTACGGAAAAAAACTATACGTTAAATGACTTCGCGTTTCAAAAATGGCACTTCAGGTCCCACAACCTAAGAACCCGGTCGTCAGCACCTTATCATTTTATACAACGAAACAGGTACCATGTTAGTGTCATAGTCGTAGTAGGGGAACACAACGCCCGAGGAGCTGTCGATGGTCTCGCAGACGAGCGGCTTGGCCAGCTCGTGCTGGTCCCACACCGCGTACTGGCGGTCGCTGTACCGCGAGAACCCCGTCGTTAGCACCTTGCCCTGGCTGCCGAGGAACGTGCACTTGGATGCTTTGGTGCCGAGGTGGCAGGGGCCTTCCTGTAATTACAAATACATAATATTAGTGGACGTACTGTTCCGGCCAAGAATATTCACCACAGGATCATAGGATCACTCCGTGTCTTCCTATGGATGTCGTAAGAGGTGACTAATGGTTGAGACTCATCTGTCAGCACGGATCAAAACGTTCGCATGCTGCTATCCTTTTCTGTCGCTCAGAACCGTCATTTGCTAATGAGAGAGAGCGACCCTTTCTAGCTCTACCAAATGACGGTTCTGAGCGACAGAAATGGATAGCAGCATAGGAAAGTGCTATTTCGTGCAGACAGATGAGTGCCGACCCTAAAGGACTAAGCACAAAAATCTCGTGCTTCAACTGAATTAAGAGGAAATAAACGATTTTATTATTATTATTACCAATAACCGACCAAGCGGGTGTCGGGACACGCACAGTGTAGGGTTCAGTAGTTGTACATGCCCACTTTGAGTTCACGCCTCTAAAAACGTAACGTTTCTATTGAATTAGATAAACTTTTCATTTTCCGAGTACATTTAATTTTTATAAGTTGCCTATAAACTTTTGAATTTGTTAACCCTACTTAGCTCTCATAGTTGAATTTTTTCACATGTACATATACATATAACCAACACAAACTTTACTCAAACAAAAATTTGCAAAATAAAACCAAATATTTCAGAAACGGATCCCTAAATCGAAAATTGATGTTGAAAGCTCAAATATTTTTGAAATACCTATTCAACGATACCCCACACGATGGGAAAAAAGAAATTTACTCCTACTTTACATGTATGGGAACAAATCTAAAAATTTTTTTTCAATATTTCGTTTTACAACTTTTTTCGCATGATTAATATACATACACCTAAACCCAAATAACTGTTTTCTAGTACTTATAGTCTCTGAGTAAAACCGCGGACGGACGGACAGACAGACCGACAGACAGACATGGCGAAACTATAAGGGTTCCTTGTTTACTACGGAACCCTAAAAAGGGCTTACATCAGACTATAACTGTTCCGGCCATTTCTTCTTAATTTCGCATATCTTCGTCCATCATCATATGATAACCATTGACTTTTGAATTATATATTTGAAAAAAAAAGCGGGAAAGCGAACCCCGGGCTCCGAAACAACGCCTCTGAGAATTCAACTGGGAACGCGAAGGAGATCACATTATACTAATTGTTCACCACCCGACCCCTTTAAAACCCTATATTTCGGCAACCCCTTGACCGATTTAACTCGTATTCGAACTTTAGAAATTTATTTGTCTCATCCCTTCCTCTATTTTCATTATGTTCCATTCTGATCAATGATATTCCAATTAATGAACAAACCCATATATATAAGTTCATATTCGCGGCACCTCTCTTTATATCAATTAATATAAAAGGTAGAATGAGAGTAACGACCTTTAAATTGCTTTGATTTGGTTTTTTAATGCCTACCATATGACATTGGATTTCTTCTTAAAATGTTACTTACAGATAAAACAATTCCTCTCCTGGGCTCGATGACTCTCAGTTTCTTATCCTTGCACGTAGTAGCTAGCAGCGACCCGTCCCTGTTGAAGGACATGCAGTATATGACGTCACTATGACAGTCGATCACTTTGACCGCCTCGCCTTTGCCCACGTCCCATACGAAGATCTGAAAAGGAGACAAACCATTTAGCGCTACAAGTAGTTCGTACTACGCGTGTTTCTTTTTTTTCGTGTGTGAAGTGTCATATTTTTTAAACTGCCTAAAGACATCTGACACGGGTTCACGACTGCCATCATGAGGAACAGCAGGGACCAACAGCTTAGTGTGCCTTCTGTAGGTGGAGGAACTTGAAATATTTTTACATCATGCAACAATGTGGTCGTCACCAATATCCATGAAAAGATTGTTTATGACATGTAAGCGCTTTTTAGCCTAACGTGTCCCTATTTCCACATTTATTTAGATACTTTTATTGAACAGAATATTAGTACTTATAACAATTGCCTCAATACAATGTCAAAATTGACAAAAAAAGGTGAACGGCTACGGAGAACCCAAAAGCTTCAATTGCGTTGCAAAAATGTTCATTACCAATTATTTAATTTTTTCGAGAGAATATCTAGTAATTTATTTCAACAATAACCTAAAATAATAAATTAAGACAGGGCACGATGACGGATTAATAAATAAAGGGCAACGTAACGATAGTTGCCAACCCCATAACTTTTTTTTTTTATTACATCATGTTACGTTAAAAAGATATTTCTCAAATTTATATGAAACCATATTATATTTATTCTCGAACCAGTTGTATGAAAATTGCTAATCGTAATTTTTGCGCAGGGCGTTAAGCAAGATATTAAAACTAACTAAATCAATCGTTAATTAAATTGCCCTATTAAAAAAGCAGTGACCATAACCCCATAAAAAATATAGGTCCAATTACGGCAGCGCACGCAACCTGTCGAACTTATACGGAACCATTCGCATTTCGTTTCGCGTGCGAACATGTGCACTGTGAACCGTTTGATCAATGCCCTAAGAATAGGGAAGTAGGTCGATTGTTCTTGGTCAATTGTTTGGTAAATTATTAAGCTGTTGAGTAGCTACACCATATTTTGATGTTTAACAATAATTGGCGTTATTAATTAATACATGCTTAAACAAAGAGTTTTATTATTAATGTAATAAAATGCATATATAAGGTGTGAAAGGAGACTAACTTAAAGAAATCAGACTTATTAACCAAACTTTACAAATTGTGTCATTAATAAAAAACAGAACCTTTTTCTTCGATTATTAATAAAAGTAATATAACAAAACATATGAATTAGATAATTTTTTATTAATTAAATTAAAAGATTATTAATAAAATAATATAAAAAGAATTCGTTCTACATCCAGACCTGTATATAGATAAATTTTAAGCCCACGATATTTTTCTATGAAGAAATTGAAGCGAAAAATGTTACGAGCCAGCTTTGTGCCTCATTGTGATGCGGTGTTGACTGAGTCGATCAGAAGGCTTCCTTTCACACGATATTAAATTAGATTGATCTTCCTCTGCCGCGAATTACGTGGTTAGAAACATGCAAGTAATATTTATAAACTATGTAAAGTAGAAATGAGCTCATGATCTGTGCCTTCGGTAAAAAAAATGGGTGTTATCGTGCACAAATTTAGGGTTTAGTGTATGATTGGCTTACTACAAGAATATGGATGTATCACTTGCGTTAGATATGTCCGTATTCAGTATTAATGTTAGTTTAGGGTGACGGTCTGACAATCCTTGAATAAAAACACATCAAAAATGACATCGCTGCAGCAGTTACTCTAGGATGAAAGTTGGTGTGAACCCGGAAAAAGCGTAGATCGCGGTAAATCCCGTGTATTTTTTTTAAATAGTGTGTTTTATAGATCGATGAATGCAAGCCTCGCTACGAGTACAGAATCTGTACTCGTAGCACAAACTCACAAAAACAAACGGAATCAAACTTTGCTTTGTTCTCGCGTAGAAGTTTTTCCATTTCATCGCGTTGCTAAATGCCATTTCTGTACTATTATATTTTGTGTTGTTATATTCCAGATTATCACTGTAAATAATCATATTACGGATGATTTGATACTTTAAACCAACAATTTTACACATCTTTGGCTGAAGGTGACAAGTAAATAACAGATTGGATTTGATGATGTAATTTGGCATTTTTGGATTTATGATGCAATTTCTAAACGTCGATTATAATACCTACTGACCTTTTTTGTTCTCGCTAATACACTTAAATTTCTGTGCTTTTTTGGTATTGCAAGCTATTTTTGACCTCAATCGCTGAGCAGTATTACATTAGCGACATTGTAGTTGTGTTATAAATACTTATGAATTAAGTGTACCTTTCGAAATAAGAAACTTGTTTGAATTTTCGCTGATTACCATATTCCAGAATTGGGCGTATACAACTGCAACACAGTTTTATACTATGGCGGTTGTTTAAATAAATTCTTTAATTATCCGATTAACGTCACTTTACGCTTATGACCTGCCCCAATCGGTCTATCAGACGCACCAGAGTACGTGCTATTTTGAACCTTATGAATGCGGCATAAGACACTTGAACATGTACATGTTCTCTATAGCAGGACGGTATCCAATTCACACCACGAGATTTGTTATTATAGGTCTCCGCCATCCAATCTGTAAGGCACTTTAAACCTTACGCCTGTCATTATAAAACACTCACCAGATAGTCGAAGCCAGCGCTGAGCAATATGTTCTCGGCAGTTGGATGCCATTCGATGTATGCCACTCGTCGTTTGTGACCGTGGAGTTCCACCAGCCAGTCGGTTAGGTGCATAGACAGACCACCATCGGGAATGTGCCATAGTTTAACCTGAAAATAAAATCTGAATATAACAACTAAATATATTTGTTAGCATTAGACATGAACTTATATTACGTTTTACGGTTGCTCTCGTAATTATAAATTTGTGCCGTTTCTGAAAAGAAATGTCGGAAATAAAACGTCGAAAATAATATCAATTATCATATAGGTAAATTCACCATATTCATATTAAGCGTGATTAGATTTTTCAGTCCAAAAAAAGTGATAATAAGAACGTCATTTTTATAGCGCATCAGCTTGTAACTAAAAAAAAATATTTAAAAAAATGTCTTGACGTTTAGATAAAGGATCTTATGACTCGCCTATAGTGTGAACAAGACAAAAGTATGCAAACAATAGAAGAACAATTATAGTTATGTCTGAAGTTTACGAGCCAATAAAACCTTTTTTGACAGTAGCTTCTTCAGCGTCAATAAACTTTTCGATGTTATCTATCTTCATTGTTAAATTAAAACAAAAATCGACACTCATTCTGCAAGTAAAATCATTGCACACGAAATTCAATGATTACTTGGTGAAAAAAAGTCATTAACCTCATTGCTCTCTCTTTAAAAAAGGAAAAAAGAACAATATCGTGAGAGCTAAAACTATAGTAACAATTTTTTATAATATTGTATATTTCCCTTGCACCTCTCAAAAGTCATTTAAAAATAAAAATAAAACTTAAACGGTCAATAAAATTATACTTTTAGAAAACAAGCCTTGGTCCCTAAATAACGATGAAGTAATAACTGTTATTCTAACCAGGTTTCCTAGGTGGCCGTAAACCAAGATTGACTAACGGCGCTTTGTTTTAACGACCTAGGAACTGGGACGAGCTTGACAATAATTATCTAACATGGCGTAATGGTTTTGAGAAACAAAGTAATTAACTTCATTGATTTAAGACTGTATTGTTTTGTGGTCTTTACAAAAAGGAAAAATAATAAGATTTTATAGATAAAGACGAAAATCTTGCATTTTAATTATGCATAATTCGTAATTAAACTGCAAGATTTTCATCTTCATCCTTCGAAGGCGCAGAATGTCAGATCAGCAAGATGTCCAAATCCAAGCTTATCTTGTATTGTGTCATCATAAAACAGACTGTCATTCTTTTGACCTTGACCGTAAATCTGTGTACCTATCTTCGACATTTCTTTTGTAGGAAATCGTACTCCAGGGTACCAAAATAAGATGGAATTTTTTCTTTTTTAATCGACTCTGCTGGGCGCTGCGCGCGTTTGATTATGTTTGCATTTTTTCTGCAAAACCGCGGATGTGGAATGTGTAAACGCACTAAAAGTCATCCATGGGCAAAATGCAATATGTCACTGTCCACTTCATTTGGGTGAACGATTTAAAATATACTTTACAGAAGCGTGCAAACCTACGCGATGTTCTCCGATGCCCGCGACGTTGCCCGCATGGAATATTTTTGACAATCCCACGCGAGCCTCACATTTTCCCAGGATAAAAGTATCCTATGTGCCAAGTTTCAATCCGTACAGTCGTTTTTGCGTGAAAGAGTAACAAACATTCATTCATACATACAAACTTTCGCGTTAATAATATTAGTAAGATATGGCCTTGTAAACTATATGGACGATATCATCATTTTACTAAGTTGACAACAGACAATCTTCTAGTGTGTCCTAAATTCCCTTTTCCCGAATTTTAAATTTTTTTGTATTTTCTCAATTTAAATCACCTCCATAAAGTCAACTAAACACAAGTCGAGGCTAGACAATAAATATCATTACACCAATGACGTCTGCACATCAATCAGCATTCTATTGGCGTGCTTCAATGCTTCGATTCAATAGACAATCTCTATTGATATTGACATAAACCTGTACAGCACTCCAAACCATTGAAAACAATGGAAAATTATGATAAGAGCATCGATATGTCAAACAATTAATAATAGATAGTGGTATCAGACACTGTTTTGCGTTAACCGAGTTACATATTCAACAAAAATTTGTCAAATAATAACAAACTTCATCCTTCCTAATCATAACTTATGGAAAAAGGTGAAATTTTCATTAGGCCATTCGTTTATATTTAAAAAAAACCTCCCAGCCGCTTTAGGAGAAACAAAAGAAAAACGTTTAGTCCTCTTTCCGTCTTCACGCCCACCATCACGCTAAACGTGGTCTTTAAACTTTGCGACCCTAGGCTCCGTCTACCCCGTTAGAGATGAAGACGTGACATTGTATCTGTATCAGAATCATGTTTAGTAAACATTTGTCAATTATTGAGGTGATGATGATAGGAGAGTATTTTTATTAATTAAAAGAGCTGTAACAATCTGTTTGTTGAATCATCACGTTAAAATAAAACTATTTTAATTGATCCCGATAATTTGCCTGCCAGATAAATCACGCTTCACGCGGATTAGATTTACGAGCAAGTTTTTCTTTTATGAAAGAAGTAATGTTTAATAAGTGTTAAATAAATATAACAAATGTAGAAGAAATGTTTAGTTATTTCGACATGCTTGGGTAACTTTTTAGTGTATGTCCGTACGTGTGTATATTTACAAATCTTACCTATATGTGTGTGTGTATTCACATCTAAATAATATTATTTTAAATACTTTCGAAAAATCCTGTCATTTCTTGGGAAAAATAATACATCTACACATGCATAACACGTAACATCCACACTTTCATATCAATAAAAACCGTCAAATTGGTCAAACGGAACATCCCAAGCTAATGGGTGATTTCCACGAGCAAATTGCCTGGTTTTGAAAAAAGAACGCAATAAAAAAATTGGCACAAAACTACTCGTAAATTACCGTGCAGTCATCGGAACATGATGCGATGATGTTATCGTTGAACGGATTCCACTTGATATCGAGGACCGGGCCTTTGTGGCCAGTCACACGGCTCGCGTTGAAGTCTAGGCGACCAGTCTGAAAAAAAAAATGAATATGACAAAATTTGAATTTTTAACCCCGAGGTCCAAACTTTGATGTTTGGACAGCAGGACGCAATAACAATAACAAATAGGTTTTGGAAGGTGCGCAGCGAAGTTACTATTCGGGTAACAATAATGTGCAATCTGAAAAGTGGAAGAAAAACATTTAGCAATTTGGAAATCAATTTACATTTAATATAAGTAGAAGTACCTTTTATATTTTTCAGGAGTAATTAGTGGAAAGGACATACCCGTAATAAATCAAACCACGGGCTATACTAGATCACGATATTATAATGAAATTAAAATAACAACCAAAAAAAAAAAAAATCGACATTCCCTTACTAATTATCCCGGGCGGCTGCACACTTTTTGTACGGAAATGTCGACTTTTTTAATGTTTTGGCTGTTATTTTAATTTCATTACACTATAGTGATCTAGTATACCTCGTAGTTTGATTTATTACTGGTATGTCCCTTCAACGTTGTATAACTGTTTAAAGCAGTGTTTCCCAACCTGTGGTCCGCGGACCCCTGGGGGTCCGTAAGTATATGTATGGGGGTCCGCGGTGTCATCTCTAGAGTCTAGAGATGACACCGCGGACCCCCATACATACCAACCTTCACATTAAATTTTTCATATTTTTCATAATAAACAGTTATGAGTACCTATTTTGTATCTGTAATAACTAAAATAAATATCTAATCCGAATTTTTTGCTGTTTATTTTATTAAGGGGGTCCGTGAAAGCTGTGCTTGATTTCCTAGGGGTCCGTGGACTGAAAAAGGTTGGGAAACGCTGGTTTAAAGGATGGACAAAAAGGTGTTTTCCACCGAGTTTGTTTTTCTCGCGAGAGTAAAAATCATTTTTATAAATCGTATTATTTTTAAACCCAATTGTTTATATGTATGCAGTGGAGATAAGACTTGAATACTTATGCGTGATAAATATGGAGTTCTGTGAATTTTATTTAATCTTTTATGGTTGCTGAACGTGCCGTTGTTTCCTTCAACCAATTTCGAAACAAAGACTGTCTCAGTCCAGCCAACTTCATAAAACATACATTTTATAGACGCAATCCTACTCACTGTCCACCCACTACTTAACACTAATTCACTTTCCGGGTACTTACAAATTAAAGGACTGTCACAACTTAGTAACCAATCTCCTTTCTTGATCTTGAAAGTATACTCTTATCTCGACGCAATAAAGTCGATGAGAAGGTTAAACTGTTACATTTCATCATCAGTGACCAAGTGTAAACTCAAGCTGTGAGTATAATAAGTCGAGTAGTCGTCGAATCGAGGAGCTAATTGTAAATTGACGTTACACACACACGTCATACACCCCCACACAATCACGTATTTGTCCCTTTCTGGGGCAAAGAAATGATCCAAAGATTTCGCAACTCAATGATTATGGCAAAAAATCGTAAAAAAAAACGAAAAAAAAACATTTGCCATTCATAGTGACATGCTGCCAGCTCATTCCCTTTTTAGAAGATCTGTTCATTGTTGGTACATTACAGAACAATTTGGAATTTACACATAAGTAAATATTTTGATAAAATTATTCGTAATTAAAATGCTTCTAGCTGCACTTGTAATCGGTTGTATAGACTTTTAAAAAACAGTTATGGAAGTAGTTATAGCTATATCAGTTACTTTTATGGATGATGCGTGTTGTTCCGTAATATCGTAATCCATACGTGTCTGTTGCGTACTTTTACTGTACTATTATACCTATAAAGCCGGAAAATTAAAGCTGCTGAATCCAATGCAAAATAAGCTACTTTAAGCGCAAACAAGCTTTACTTATAAAGATTTTATTCATTTTAAAAATATATTTTTCAATCATGTGTGTGTACACAATTTTTATATCAGCTATCCTAAGATCGATTGAAAAATAAAGACTATCGTATGTCTGATTGGAGAATACTCCAATCAGACTTACTTACTTAAAATAACATAGATTTTTTATTCTGCGTAATAAATAATGCCGAATAAAAATTCTATGTTATTTTATTTTACAAGGATTTGCGGCTTTCTATTGTTACTTTAATAAAAATAACAGATTTTAAACCTAAGCTAAAAGGATTAGATAATAACCGTTTTAATTACACGTCAAATAAGAATACTGACAAATGATGCGTGCGCCACCATTTCACAAGTCGGATAAGATCAAAAACCTTTTGCAACCGCTACTTTGCTAATCAAAATATAACAATGTGACGTTTCATTACATCTCACGCTATTGCAAACAATTATAAAGATTCTCGTGTTGGAATCGCATTAATTAGCGATGGGATAGGAAAAAAATTGTATGCAACGTTATTTTGACGCGAGACCTTCGCAACAACGTGTTTATGTGTGAAGGTCAAGATTTACAAACAATGAGCCCTTTTGGAATGCAAATATTGTTTTAAGGCTGCATTCGGAATATTTTATTGTGATGTATGTCTGTAAAAATCCTTTAAAAAGATGACAAGGAGGTATAAGAACCAAATAGTACACAGTACACGGTACTTAGTCATGAAATAATGTAGGTAACCTAATTTAGGAACTTTTGTTTATACCTATTTTGTGAAATACTTTTCATAAAATTTTATTTAACTTTCAATGTATCTTGTATTTTATTTAGGTCAAATTCTGCAACTCAATTTACAACTTAATCGGTTGAAGATACATTCAAGTATGTATCTTCAATCGATTAAATTTTTGTTGAAATTTTGCATACGTCTGTAATCGGATGACAATACAATATTATAGAATCAAGGAGCTGTTCAGTTGATGGACCCAGGAGATATTCGACAGAACTCAGTAATTAAACAACATAACCTAACTAAGTAGGTTAGGTAAAACCCGAGTGTCTTGCTTGACATGAACATTATGTTACACGATGTCTAGGGTCTGATCACGGAGATGGAAAGTAGTTGATAAAACTCGATAAAAAAACGACGTAACTCCATCGAGTTTTGGCTTATTTTATTTGTCTTCTTAACTACACTAAAGGGGAAAAGCAAAAGCTACTACTTACTGTTCAAATATTTGAATTAAATATAAATGTATTGTATAAAGGTAGAATGCTATGGGTTTCAGGCTTTGTTGAGAATATTTCTGCCAAGACTATCGGCTTATCAATTGTGTACGATACAATAAGTCTCTTTAATATGCTACTTCAAGATTAAGATTTTTAACTTTACAACCAAGGGAAGTATTAATCATTATTGTTTTTGCATCTTTGACGTTTTATTAATATCGGCTCGTTTTAAAGAAAGTTTTGTGAAAACCATAATCGAATCGAAGTACCATCATACGTATATCAAATTAATTTAAGTGGACCTTTATATCCCTTTAACTAGTATTTTACGACTAACACGCCATAAATATAGTATATTTAAAAATGTTTAATGTTGATTGATGATATTCTCGTGTTTATGACACCAGCTCTATAATCTATGGTTGGCCATGTTATTACAGTGTTATGATGAGCTCATTCACCTTGCAGCCTTGAAATATGCTCTCAGAATTACATCATTATTGTGATTATAGTGGTTGACCAGTTTTGCTATTACTGTCTCATATTGATATAAAATAATTAATAAATGCAATAAAAACACAAAATTTTCTTTATCTCTGAAGTATATTTTATACACAAGTACTTATGAAAGATAGAATGTGAAAAGCTATTTTCAGCAAATGTAGAATTATCTTTTAGAAATTAATACATAATACCTGTTCATCAAAACGCGAATATTTAAAAGATGAATGTCTGTATGCTATTACTGTGGTTTTAAGTATCAATGAATTATTAATACCTACTTTACGTATATCGACTTAATATATGCCTACAGATTGTGGGATTTGCCATAACAATTAATCAATCAAAAAATTCCCCACTTCTTTTAAATATTGACGAATAATATAAGAGGTTTGAATATGTTCATTCTAAGATTAAATTAATTATATAAAATTATAAAGAGAAGATTTTTTAATTATTTACATATAGGTTTTTTTAATCGACTTTAAGTATTTAAACTTTAAGTATCATTACCAAAACCATATGTATAATTAATATAACTACGTTCTTAAATGGATAGTACTGTAATTTAATAGCAGTAAATAGAAACAGTAATTTATATATTTCAGTTCAGTTATATCATTAATGTCCAAGCAGTAGCTGCTTTTATTCATTACAAAAACCTTTTACGTTATAAGCAAAATAACTGGAATCAAATGAGCTAGCAAACTAGGTTTCACTTCTGACACTATCATTAAAGTAACGACCAAAAAACGGAAGGCAAGCCCATTTGTAACCTCATGGCGAAAGTTGTGAACAGAGCATATGTGTGAAATAGTTTCATGTTTTTGGCGGATTTTACGACAGTACCTTTACCTATTTTATATTCAAGTATACTAATTTAAGTATATAGTATCTTGTAATTTCTTTTAAGAGTGATTATTTTTTACTGTCTGTTTTCTATCGCTCTTATGGAATGAAGCCACTATGTTTTTGACAAAGTACTTTAATTCATTCACATACGAAAATGCACGATTTCTTATAGGAAGAGTTTCTAAGAGCACCGTGCTTTATATCAAGATAATGAAAACCTCCTGGGGGACCTTAGAAGCAATAACTATGTTGAAGAAATATTCACACCACATCGTGCAATTGGCGCGAAGGCATCACGCGATGAATACATTTCCCTTAAGGTTAGAGCTTCATTTCCACATGCATGAGACAATTTACGCTGTATAGCGAACAATATGTTTAATACTGAGATGTTTAATGTGACCAAAATTAAAAGGTTAAGAAAATGAAGTAACTAGTGTGTACTACATGTCGCTTACGGCCTTTAATGGTCTAAAATTAAAACTTATTTATAAGAAACAATTTACTTACATGGTCTAATGGCAGAACTAAGAACGCGCCTCCACCAGCGACCTCTGTGACGATAGCGACAAACTTGGGGTTGACAGCACAGAAGTTGGAGTCGTGTGCATTCCTCGTGATCTTTATGTTGTCATAGCATCGCTCCCTTTTAAATGACACGCCATACACGTGGCGGAATTTGGAACTCCTCACGCCACGGAACCATACCTGAAAGTTTGGGATTTGGTTTAAACGCAGAATGGGTAACTTACAGTTTTAACAAAAACTATAATACGCGAAATATCATGCGCAGTAAACAAGTGCATTGATTTTAGTGCCACTGGCTTTTGATCAGAAAAAATACTTCATTATTCGTAGTGGAAGAAACTGAAATGTCATTTGAATCACATTATATTCCACGTTTCATACATTTTGCGATTGAAACATTCTGAGCTTAAACCGGAGTTCGTACGATTTTTTTTTATCGTATTACATACCACGATATTTTAATACCGTGGTATGTACCTACTACGTGCTACATTTATCTAATCAGCTTATTTTGGTAACTGCACGAACAGCTGCTACCACAAGACATCAGTCAACTTTTACTTGTGTTTACTAGACTTGTATTTATTAATAGCTTTTTATATTAATCTAACCAAAAAGTATTATTTTTATTGAAGTTCCTACTCAGACAGTTTTATCTGCTATTCTAAGTAACTACACAATTTTTCAAACTAGAAACCGATAACTACGCCAAGTTACACAACCGATTTTGATAAAAAATCTATGGGTATAACTCGCAAGTATGCCTTTCGAAAAAAAGCTTTTCAAATCGGTCCAGGCGTCTTCGAGTAATCGGGGAACATACATAAAAATATAGGTCTTACATTCGAAAAGATAACCGCTTTTTTGAAGTCGGTTAAAAACAAGTCGAGTTTAACAAGTTTTGTACAAAAGTACCGTTAAACTCATGTACAAAATATTATTATTTTCAGCACCAATATATAATACAAAATACATATGTATAATATTCGTGGACATTTTTAGACTAGCGGCGAAGCATTGAGTTTGACGTTTGCACAATCATTTCTTCAATATAGTAGGTATTTAATTAATATTTTAAAACTGCAGGCATACGCTTTATACATGGCCGTCTATTTTTTAAGCATAAATACCCAAATGAGATGGCATCAAAAAATAAAGGGGGCGATCTCTATCATTAACGTTGTGCCCCCAAATTCATGGGACTACGACTGATAAATAGAGGCAGGAATAGAGTTATCCATAAAACTCACCAAGTCTTTTCATTACGTAGTATCCTATATAATTTATTTGTTTGGCCATCATTTCATCATCATCATCCACATTTGAACATGGGCAAATATAGTATTTGTCCGTAAGACTAAAAAAATAATTACGTACCCATTTGAGAAGAGATTGGCTAGTCGGATCCGACCAACAAAATTTCAGACTAATAAACCCTAACGTTATTTTAAATACAGTTAGCCTTAGCCATAAAACTTCAAGCGAGATAACGATCGATTTTATCGACACCAAATACTTTTTGTATCGATTCAATCAAACAACTGACGTCATTGCCAATCAGATTGCCAGGAAGATACTAGCTACCACATTAAAGTGTCATAAACATCTAATAAAAATGATGAACACTATTCAGGTTCCTTGCTGCGGAATTTTAATAGAATGCTTGCTCTCTGCAATGCTATACACTAATCAGTGTTACCAGTAAATCAATAGTTTAATCTTTTTTGTATTCAGCATGTAAAAACATGAACTGACGAAAGTTTGGTAATATAATAGCTTTACTTAATGAATTTCTGCAATTTAATTTAAATAGGTAGTAATATTTCATACGTATTAAAAAATGCAAAAGAGACACAGATTTTATTAAAACATTTTTTAAAGTACTTAGCAATACCTATTTACTTCTACTTCATATTTACTGATTAGTAAAATCACTGTTTTAAAAAAGCGGTACATTACTAAATAAACTCTAGAAGTAATATATTTCGAAGTAAAAATAAAGAAGTACAAACATTGAATTATTTTACTTTACAAAGACTACTTGTAGAAAAAAGTACTTTATGTATTTGTTTACGTATTAACGGTTAACCAAGAAAATATCCAATCAATAATTGATTTGTCCATTTACTACAGATGACTGACACATAGGTATTATGCTTCTCATTTTCTGTGACTAAATAGTGATAAGTTACGTACTCTTGAAAACATACGAGTAAAGCTTGTAAAATAACTAATCATTTTAAAGAAATCCAATACGTCTTAGATGCTTTCATGTCTACAATTACTTTCATTCAGACTAAAAGCATTTAACCTCTCGCCGTATTAATTAAAAAGTTAATTAACAACGACCCATAAGAGAAATGGACGTGACTTCATAGCCTGATAAAAATGTTTATGCTCCACTATACCACGGGAATTGGAGCCAATTATCATACTTACGCAATGAATTTTAAGTATATCTCATACTTGGTCTACATTAAGGCAAATTGCGCTTGATAGAATTTAATTGTTCAGCGGTAATTGTTACTATATCGCACTTTAATCTGGGAAATTGTGAATTACGAGGCCTATATTCGTTGAATGTAAAAATGTGATTAGATATGATGATGATGAGACAATTATTTGTTAATTTAAATCTTACAGACAATTACACTTTTTCCGCAATACGAAGTTTAAGAAAAGAAAGTTAATCATTCAACTCTTGAAAGACAGCATTGATTAACTTGTCAAAATAGCAATTATTATTTTATTAAAGCTTTGGCTTAAAAAAAATACTTAGGTTTTTTGTGTGGCCTGCAGGGTTCGATGCTACCAGCATAAAATTTAAGCCGTATCTTTAATATTTCACTAGAAAGACGAAGTACTTGATTAAAATAAATTATATTTTACAACATCATATCAACATCATAATCATCATCAGGTCTTTTGTCTTCACTGTAGGAGCACGACCCTCTGTACTATTAGAGCCATACTTGGCCAGAGCAGCATATTATGTATAATAATTATTAAATATCAAATTCCTAATAAAAATGTGTTAATACATCTAAATAAGATAGAGAAAAAAAAAAACAGTATAAGCTAAAAAAACAAAAGTGCGAAAAATAATAAAATTGGTACCTGTGAATTAGTCATGTCGCCGCTATCGGGTGCAAATGAAGGCATGCACTAATTTACGTACAGGCGAACTCCGAAGCTATACAGTTTTGTGCATTTTACTAATAACCATGTACACAAATAACACAATAATCAGCTGCCCACCACATGACGCACTGTAACTAACACTGAAAGTGGCAAATAAACAAAATGGATGCATTAAACATAACAAAAAAATAAAAAAATAAACAAACATGTGCGTAAGGCTACGAACGAATGTACACTGTATTAGTGATGATTCGTTTTGAAATTTTAAATAATGTGTGTGATTATCACAGAGCGGTAGAGACGCGTGTCTGTGTCGCGAGCGAAAAAAAAAGTGAAAAGATACTTGTTATAAAGTCGTTGCCGCCGCATGCTGAGAGAAATTCAAATTCATTGCCTATTCTGTTTGTCGATACAACATAATTTGTTATATACATAGGAATACAATCAAGACTATGATGCAACTGTTACACAACTGTTCAAATATCAATCAATCGAATAGCAGACAGATAAAACACGTTCTTTTCATGCTTATTAAAAATTCGTCATTGAAATGTCAAATCATAATTTTGACTTTTTATGGTCTCTGATTTTCTTACATTTTGCGACGTTTATGTAGCATGTCTGAAGTGCAAATAGAGAAAGCATCCACGTGTGACGTGATGCCTTACAGACCTCAAACTTAAACTGTCCAGCTGAATGGAATTATATGGAAATGAAATATAAAATCTATTGCATTTCGTCTCAAAAAAATCTCAGAACTATTTTACATATCACCTAACACTAAGCTGTCAAGTCGAACTCACTAGTAGGTAGGTACAAATGTATAACAAACCCTCATTCGCTCCGCAAGTCATTGATCAACCATTGAAACAGCAAAATACTAGCAAAATATAAGTAAAATCTGTTATTCAAAAATACATTTGCATAAAGGGGCGGGGGTGGGGGCAGATAGGAGGGAATGTTCTCATCCACATGAAATCGACGGAAATAATGATGTTCAATTACAAACCCAAAATTACAAAGACAATGGAGCATTCACAAGAAAAATTATAGGAGAGTGAGTACTACGAAAACAAACGCTTAAAATTAGCAATCGTGTAACACTTTCGCTCTTCCACGTTCAAGATAGCATTACATGATGGTCAGCAAAGCGTTTCAAATAAAAAAAATACTGTATGTAACTCAGTAACACCACTACCGCGTACAACTCCAAGATAGTCGAAGTAGCACTTATGTCATGGTCCGCGATTTTAAAACGCAAACAATTATTATGTACTTCGCAAATTATACAAGTTTTGAGTGCAAGGAAAATTATAAACTAAGTTTTGACCATGGTTTAGAATGATTTCATTAGGTACTGAACTTTAAAATGACCTACCTATCTCTGTATACTCCGTACGGCTACGTGATTAAACCAAAATCACGGACTTTTTATCACGTTGCTTTTTTATTGACTGATCGACTTTATAAAAACCTTTTGAAGAAACCAAGATTTAAAATAAGCATGTCTTATTATTACATACATTATGTCTTACATACATCAACTTTATTAGTGTAATAGGTATTTGTAACTTCACTACTTGTATTGTATATCATATACGTATTGTATGTACTGTGGTACTACGAAAGCCGATAAAATTATTTAATAAGCAATAAACACTGGGTGGAAAGTTTGAAAACCTGTAAGAGAATGTACTTGTACCTACTCTTAAATATGAACGATTATAGCAAGTATTGTAGGTAATTTGTTCAAATTTGAGTTCTTTATTATTAAGAAACTGTTCTTAATTTTGTTTACATAAAATTACAATGACAGTCTCGTCGATATAAATATTTCACAATAAGTCTACAATAGCCGGTCCTCCATGTTTACCTATCTTTAAATTTGTAATGTTTTAGACCCATCAAAATTATCAAACCATCCATACTTATTCCAAATAGAAAACCCGACGCATGTATCTACCCTTCTGTACTCGATAAAATCTGAAACTACGAAACTGATTTTGATGTGATTTTCACTACCATGTACAGCATTTTTCCTGGATGGTTTACACGCATATTTAATAATCGTGCTAATTCCAGAAAAGCCGCTATTAAACTTGTGGCATGAGTCAGACTATACTTTGACTACATATATTACTTCATCAATGTTATTATCTCATAACATCTTTCATTCAATCAAACCAGTAATTTTAATGTAAGAGGCCAGCAATAAAACTCAGGAAAACTATTTTGTATATTGATTAAAGCTAAAACCGCGCATCAACCATCAGGTTCAATAATTTAAACATTTAAACGGTGAAAGCTACACCAAAGATGTAAATTAAATTGCTTGGGCGTGTTATAAACTAAATTTTGTATAAAAAAAATAAAATTAGCTATCAGCGAGCATATGGAGAAAAATGAGTTGTTTTTGTAAATAATTTTTACTTGTAGGTATTTTGGGTAAAAATCAGATAAGAATTTGAAATACTAGTTTGAGCCCAAATAAGCATATAATTTTACATTGACTATTTACAGTTTATAGTAGTAGTTAAAATAAACCTACATTACCACTGACTCACTGATTGACATAGTTGTTTGGTTTGTTCCCGGGTGGTTGGGGTTTAGGTTGGTGTATGGTCGTGTAGAGGGTGCGAGAGATGCTCCAGAGAGTACCAGAAAAATCTGACATGATGAAGATCACCAGATCCTGATGTGGAAGGGATACGGTCTGCAAAAACGGTTCGGGTTAGGGGCGTCATTTTTTTCCAAAATGTAGAGAGTTGTAAGCAATGTGACGACTGTCATTTGCTTTAGGATTTTTTTCAAAATCCAAGATGGCTGCCATACATGGATAAAGTCCCTCCATTCAAATTTCATACAAAAGTTCCCCCTAAGTAACTAGGCGCAGCCTGAGGCCGAAAGCCCAAAGCGCAATCCTCCGCGAGGCCGCAGGCCTAGCGCCTTTCCTCCTCCCTCCTCTCACTCCTCCATTCCCCCAAGTAAGTTTTGCGAGGCCGCAGGCCGTGTGATGCGAGCCCGAAGGGCGAGCTGCATGGCGAAGCCGTAGGCCGAACCACGCCCACCAAGCGCTGCGTTGTTTTTAAATTTTTGGAAATGCAAGATGGCGTCTGGAGTTTAGAAAAAAAAAATTAGTAGTTCATAACGTCTCAATGGGACTTCGTGTGGGTCTGAAATTTTGTAGGCTGAGGTAAAGCACCCCATGGAACTCGAAACTGCTATCAGATTTTGGATCCAAGATGGCCGCCCACACTTTTTTTCATGTTTCTTCAAGTGACTACAGTTTTTACCCATTTTCTCAACTGGACATGTTATTTAGTCTACCTCAACAGCTGAACGAAAAACCGCGGGCTGCTTGCAGCCCGCGCCACGCCCGAAAACCTAGTTTATAGTTAAAAACTAACTGGATTCCGAAGTGGTTTCTCCACTCTTGACCACATCTTCGACGAAAGGCAATTTCTTGAGAAATGCAGAGAATACAATATAAACTTTTTCTGCTGTTATGTAGACTGCAGGCGTTTGATTCACTTGAACATCAAACCATGTGGCAAGCACTCAAAAATCAGGGAATTGAAGATAAATACTTATATAATAATATTAAAGAATATATGTATACAAAAAAAAGCAAGGCAAAAGTATTAGTGGAAAAAGAACGCACGGAAATAAAGACAGGCAGAGGAGTCCGCCAAAGCTATCCAATAACACCAAAACCAAAGATATTACTAACGTAACAGATACCCAACGCCATAGAAACGATTGGATGAGGTTTTGAGGTTTTGATTGCCCGAAAGTAGGCAAAACTGGAGTTGTGTGAACAGAGATGGCAGCACACACGACTAGCAAAAGTGTTGAATATGCTTTTAAAAATATATTTATTGCATTTCGTATAAGTCATATTTAATTAATTAAAGTACTTCTTTATTTAAATAACAGTAATAAAATATTTTACTCATTTAATAAATAGCTATAGCGCCATCTCGTGACGAGGAAGAGAAATAATTATAAATATAGACATGCCCAAACTCTTTACTTGATATTTAGGAACTTGAACTGGTGAAATTTTGCGGGGTCCAGTGCTGCCCTCATTTGAAATAAATCATTTGAAAGGAAACAGAGATATCATTTAAAATTTTGTCTTGACCAGGCCCTATATGACCCTTTAAACTATTTTATTAACTACTGTTTATAGTTTAAAGTGAGAACGTGAAGCTTTTCTACGCACATACAGCACTGGACCCCGAAGAAAAAAATAGTAACAGATCATCTGCGAATCTTAAGGGGATACCTGAATTTTCCGGGGTCCAGTGGTGCCCCCATTTCAATTAAATCATTTAAAAAGAAACGGAGATATAATTTAAAATATTGTCTTCACCAGGCTCCGTTACCCCGATAACCCTTTAAACTACATAACTACTGTTTACAGTTAAAAGTAAGAACGTGAAGCTTTTCTACGCACATACGCCAAAAGTGGCCGTGTTTCGCAATCGTGCATAGAAAAGCTTCACGTTCTCACTTTTAACTGTAAACAGTAGTTTATAAAATATTTTGAAGGATTATCTAGAGCCTGGTCAAGACAAAGTTTTAAATGATGTCTTTGTTTCCTATCAAATGATTTATTTCAAATGGGGGCCACCACTGGACCCCGGAAAATTCAGGTATCCCCTTAAGATTCGCAGATGACCTGGTACTATTTTCTTCTTTAGAAAAAAATCTAAAATAATGCTTAATGACCTAGACAGGGAAAGTAAAAAAGCAGGATTAAATATGAACACTCAAAAAACGAAGGTAATGACGAATGGAATCCAAGAACCAATCACCATCAATGGTAACCTTATAGGCTATGTAAACGAATATTCCCTAATTAACGAAACAACAAAAGAAATGGAATCAAGAATATGCAATGCTTGGAAAAGTCCTTCTAGCTTTAAACTTGTTTCTGCTAAAAGTGGCCACTTTTGCCGAAAGCAGGTTTCAAAACAAACATTACAATCAACCATTGTACATAAAACAATTTGAAGATCTATCTAATGCATAACATTTAGCAAAATGTTAATTTTCACCATATTAATTATTACGAATTTATTTCAAGTGAGGGTGCCACTTAAAATCAAAATTACATAACACAAGGTATTTTTGATTACAATATCAAACCAACAAGATTGATAGGAAAATAATTCTAATAACTTAAATATTTACAGACAGACTTCAGATAGACATCTTCATAGGGTAGACAGAGCCAAGTGCTGTAAAAAAGGCGACTTTTAGAGTATTGGTAGGCAAGAGAATGAAAAACTGAATAAAAATAGTGATGGGTTACCCAGCCTCATCGCCTTTTCACGACATCCAGATTGTGGACCATTCCCTCAATAGGCTTTAACAATCCATGAGGAAAGTGTACATTCTATTTAGGTATTAGTATCTTTCCTCACAGACCATCATAAAATAAACTTCAATAATTAATTATCGGTATCCACCCTAAACAAGTTGACATCTAGTAAACTGACATTATCTCATCTGTTGATGAAAACTTGATTTAAGACAACTTTACTTATTTTTAGTTATGATATTATTATCATCATTATAGTAACATTTTGGTACCTATGTTTTTTTTACAACGAGACTAGTTTGAAACATACAAAAAAGACTTTAAAATTAATTATATTCATTTATATTATAACAATGGTTATGTTATAATATAACGTTATGTTATAACATAACCATTCATTTCATACTATGGGTAAATATTAGTTTAATTATACATTTATAATGGAATTAATGAAGAGTAAAATAAAATTAACAATATTAGTGTTGTTTAAATGATAATACTCAAAAAAATATACAATACAATATATGTACTCACTGGTTCCCTGGCTCAATAATTTTTGTCATAGACACAGTTATTTGCATTGGTTGAAAATTACCCCTCCTATATTAGACGTATTGTTGAATGAAACATTTTAATATTACTAAATGCATGACAGAACTATCAGAAGCAAATATTGATTATCTATTTTCAGCATAATTTATTTATATTTTAGTGGAATTCTGTGATTACAAAAATACAATCCCATTGAGTCCAGCAGCCCATCACTATTTGGATTCCCTATATTATCATGCATTGTACTTTGGCTAACCAGTTGCACCTTCAAATTGTTGTCACCTGTATTATACCATGTAATGCAAATAAATACATTTAATTTGATTATCTTTGCCCATTAAACATAGGCTTTGGATCTAAGGGCCCTAGTCTCTGTCTGCCTTGATAGAGAGAAAGATGTAATGATGCATCTGTACCTGTAAGTATTTGGTTGCAGTAACTAGAAAATTGTTGCATTTCATAATAGACACAGGTGGAAAATAATGACACTGTTTACAAGGAGAACACGGCTAATGCAATTCTTTCAAAACTTTATTTGTTTGATGTTGGAGACCACGGCCAATGCAACCATGTCAAAACTTTGAGCTTTTATGTCAGAACTATAAAATGAACATGCAATGATTTACATGATTTCCATTGTAGTGACACATGAAACCAATTTAAAAACCATGTAAATAGACACTTTAATAATTGATAACTTGATAACAAAATAAACGCAAGCTATAAAAACGAACACGTTCACCGCTACCGCTTTGTGAAATCGCCATACAGTGCATACGAAAAAAATGATAAGTATGAATATACTCTAGTACAATTTGATAGTTGTTTTTCTACATACATACTGAATGTTTTATTCTTACCTTTGAGGCAGGTTTGTTGCACGCTCTCACGTCAACCAAGGCGCTATTTTTTCCGGGACTCTTTTCGGAAATGTTTATGATTTCCAAACAATTTGCTTCTCTTATGGACTCATCCTTTACGGGAGGCATAATCCTTTTATAAAGATGCCAATGAAAGTAGCCGTATACGAAATACCTTTGTTTTATAATCCAAGAAATTATTAAAATCACCAAATAACACAAAAGACAGCACCTCCCTACTCGAGAAATCGAAATAAAGTGAGTGAATGAAATGTATTTGAATGAAATGTCAATGTTCAATGAACTGCCTTTGACTTAGAACGTAACGTAACTAGCGAACGAACGAACGAACGATATAAATGGGCGTTTTTCTACTTGCCGGCACGGCAAGCGGTACCGGCCCGATGGCACCGAGCTTAGATCATTAAATACAGGATAAGCCTTACCTGCGCATTCCCCTCTGCCAAAGTATAAGAACAAAAATCTAATACGTTCATAAAAACTAGTTGCGTAACCGATTATGATCATAATGTGAATCGGTAAGGCATCGAAAAGACGTCAAGAAGTGCTTTCGTTAAAAATGCCAACTTATGTAATTTTCTCGTGTAGAAAGAGGTCAAACACATTTAATCTTCCAAAAGATAGCATAACCTTTCATTAGTAAGTGTTTTTTTTATTTTATTAACGTTGTTTTCTATTTAAATGTAATTTCTGAAAAATCGAAGGAATATCTATTAGTATCGATTACGAAAAAAATAATCGAATAACGTTTGCAACTGAAGTGCCATTTTTCAAACGCGGAGTCACCTAAACGAATGGTTTTTCCATACAAAAACCATACGTTTAGTGACTCTGCGTTTGAAAAATCGCACCACTGATTTCCTTCCATCCAAGAGACTATAGCGCACTCACGAGACATGTATTTATGATTTAACAACCTTCGTCTTTATTCCCTGTGCATTTGAGTTGAATATATATAATTAATTTTTCTCTTCTCTCTCTTTCTTGCCAAGAGTGTATTATTATGTGTATTTACACATTTTTCATTGTGAGCTTTATGGGTGTGCAGAAAATATGCTAGTGTTTGAGTTTTTTGAAGTGTGCATTTATAGCGACACAAATTATTTGTGTGAATGTGTGATTTTGTTTAGATGTAGTAGTAGCTTACCCCCGCACCAAAAGCGGCAGAAAGTTTTGTATGAAGATTTGTTTGCGTAACTCATTCTGTATTAAATGATCTAAGGCACCGAGCCATATAGCCCCATTTTCCAATTAGACGGTGCGTGCGTTGCCGACGCGCTGCGCCGTGGCAAGCAACTTCCTGGTGAGGTGTCAGGGGGTGAGGTGATCAGGTGACCCATCCAAATTGCGTCCAACTGACTATATTTTCACGGGTTATGCAACCTCGGACGTGGTCGCTTGGATGGGTGCTACCGGCTAGTGGACAAGCGTGTCCATACTCTTTATACATTTTTGCGTCCAGAGTCCACTGCTGACCGTTACCGTGCCGGCTAGTGGAAAAATGCTCAACGTGTAAACAATCAGTGGCAATTTTTTAATGTTAAATTTTCACTTTATAATATGACAACATTATTGATATAATTTAAAGATCTTACCGGCTGGATCTTTTAATCGCAGAGCGCAGGCGTTACGAATAATACACCTACACACTTTTATATAAATTAGAAATTATTAAGCGGATATTTTTAGAATATTTTTATCGAAATCATAGTTTATTTTGTTTTACTTCACGACAGACAATCGACAGATAATTCTTTTTTATTATTCGTCAAAACACCTACTGTCACTGCTGTCTATGTATATGTTTACTTTCGAAAAAGGAGTTTCTATGTAAACTTCAACACTTTCCCTAAACATTTACATAGTACACAAACTAGCGCCTGGTGTAGAACTGCATATGACATACGAGGTAGTGCTTTGGTGTTTAGAATGTCTGCGACTTGATCCTTTGTTCCGATCCTTACAACGTTGCAGATACCCTCAGTTACTAATTCTCTGACGTAGAAATGTCTGAGCCGGATATGCTTCGTTCTCTTGTGGAACTCGGGGTTGTGAGCAAGACGAACAGCAGCTTCATTGTCCACATGCAAAACCGGTACGTCCGCAATTGTAGTCAATGCCTGGTATATTCTAGCAAGCCACATTAGTTCTCTGCCGGCTTCACTAGCTGCCACAATTTCGGCTTCTGTAGTGTTGTCGCTGACTGATCCATGAAACTGTGCTCAGTAGTTTCTTTCCCTTTACTTCTCTTGAATATAAGCAGCAATCAGCTTCGGACTGTTTGAAGCTCATATCCAATAGTATCTCTTGAAAGCAAGAGTTCCAGCACCTTAGTGCTTGTTTAGGCCCGCACAGGCTACGGTTGAGCTTAAAAATTATAGACGTAGACGTTCCTTCCGTGAGGTTGTACCCTTCTGGCGTATGAACGTATATTTCTTCCTCGAGCTTTCCATTCAGAAAGGCTGTGCAGACGTCGAATTGGACCAGGTGTAAGTTTTCCTGCGCACTAACACTGAGTAGTACTCGTACAGTAGCCAGGCGTGCTACAGGACTGAAAGTCTGGTCATAGTCTACTCCTTTCCTTGGTCTGTACCTTTTTACGACAAGTCGAGCCTTATATTTGTCGATAGTGCCATCTGGATTTCGTTTGATCCGTAAAACCCATTTGCAAGAAAGTGCTTTTCGTCCTTTTGGCAGTGCACACGGAGTCCAAACGTTCAGGTCTTCGAAGGATTTCAATTCGCTATCCATTGCCCTTTGCCATTCTTCGCGATCCTCCCTTTTCATAGCGTCTGCGAAATATTTGGGAATGTTTCAGTGATATAGACGTAATCTCTTAGTCTCTCAGGACGTCGAATCAGTGAGCGATCTCTGAGATTACAGCCGGTTGGCGGTGGTTCAGCGTCATAAAATTCTTTTGGAACTGTCGTTTCGTCTTCATGGTCATGGTCTTCGTGGAGGACTTGATCCGATTTTTCTCCCTCGAGAACATGATCATGGTCGTTGGGGATTGGTTCGTGTGTATCTCCCTCGTAAACATGAGTTTGCTATGGAGCTGCAATTTCTCTTTATAAGTTCGTGTTTGGCGATATGGAAATCAAGTATTCTCTTGTCTCAACTTCTGTTTTAGGAATTTCACTATTACAGGTCGGAAGAGGTTTCTCATCGAAAATTACGTCACGAGAGCGGACGAGCGTCGAGTGTTTTCCGTCTGTGACCCAGATATACGGTAGCAATCTTCATCGTACCCGATAAGTCGACCTTTTATCGCCTTTTTGTCGAGTTTTCTGCCCTTCTGCTTTGGGATATGGACGTATGCGGGTGAGCCTATTATTCGGAGATGTTTAATTATAGGTTTCTTTCCATACCAAAGTTCATACGGAGATTTCTTATCTGAACTTGTGGGACCTGTTCTGTTCAGAATGTATGCCGCGGTATTTATGAGCTCTGCCCAAAGCACTTGTGGTAATGGCTCATGAGCATACATCATCGATCTGCCTGTCTCCACTAGGGTTCTGTTTTACCTTTCGCTTACTCCGTTTTGTTCCGATGTATACAGGGTGATGAGTCGCTGTACTATTCCATGAGTGTCTAAAACTCTTTTTATAGACGCATTATCAAATTCGCCGCCGTTGTCACTTAAAAGGCATTTATGGTGTGTCCGACTGTTTTAGTTTGAGCGATCATCAAAACTAACTTGTCTTTGACCTCGGACTTCTTGCGTATAAAGTACACCATACGATAGCCAGTAAAGTCGTTTTTAAACAAAACGTAGTACTGATAGTTTGAGAAGCTAGGTTGAAACGGTCTACAAACGTCTGTGTGTACGATTTTCCCTGGTGCGGTAGCTCGGGTTCTTGTAACGAATTTAAGTCGATGCGCCTTTCCAAAGATGCAGCCTTCACAGGTCTCTTTATCCATCGGCAGGTTTAGACCTAGTTCCCGTTGGATCGTCGCTCTCACGTGTCTTTTATTTTGATGAGCGAGTCTCTCATAGTACAGTTGCATCGTTGCTGTAGTTGCAAAGACGTCGGGTGATGTTTTTGGCAGTACGGGTATTACTTCCAGTCGATATAAGCTACCATGTTTATGACAATGACGTTGCATTCAGTTGTCTTGGATGAAAAGGTGCTAGACTCGATCGTGAAGTGCAAGTACGGAGAAAAGGTTCTTGCTTATGGCCGGAACGAACCATACGTCTTGCAAGCTGATTTCGTTTTGTTTCCCGTTAACATATCCTTTAAGCTGTAGTAACAGTGTAGTTCTCATTGAAATGTTCGTAGGTTTGGAAAATGTCAGCTCTGTTGGTGACGTGTCTTGTTGCGCCATTATCGATGTACCAGTTCTCGTTGTCCCGTGAAACTGTGAAGATTTCGTTGTCTTTTAAAGACATGAGTAACAAGTTAGCGGTCTTTGAAGTAGAAGGCGTTGCTGTCTGGGTCGGATTCTGGCTCTTAGGATGTTTACCGTCACGGATCCATTTTTGATAGTTGCGTACTCTGTGGCCAATACCTAGGCAGTAGTTGCATTTAAGCTTCTTGTCCTTCTTCTTCTCCGTATTAGAAACCAAGGCTTCGGATTGATGCGAATTTGCGTTTTTACCTTGCAGTGCCCTTTCAAATGCGCAGAGATGACTGGTTAGGTTTTCTACGGTACGGTTGGATTCGGGCAGGAGGAGCCAACTACTTCTGAAGCTGAAGTATAAATCGTCAAGCGTGTCCAGTATTTTACAAACAAGTAGCAGTTCGGTTAGCTCTTGGTTACTATCCTTCTTGAGTTCTTGGTTCAGTTCAGTCCAGATGTTCTTTAATTTTGACATGTGGGTGGCTATGTCGTCTGCTTGATCCTTCTTAAAGCTGAAGAAACTCATACACAGGTTGTAGGTTTTGTCCTCATTTGTTCCGTCGAACTGCCTGTGAGCTCTAACCAGACATCACGTACTTTAGTGAACCGCATAACTTTTCGAAGTGTGACTTCTTGCATATTGGTGGTAAGTATTAAGAAGAATTTAAGATGGCACTGGCATCAGCTTTATCAAACTTATCTTTTTGTTGTTGATAAGCCACAAATTCAGCATCGACGCATCCGGTAGGTGGACGAGTGGGTTCCTGGAACGATCCTTCAACTACTTCCAGGGCCAACGGTACGGTGCGTAGCAAGCATAAGGCTTTGTACTTCCAGGTGTCCCAGTTTTTTTCCATCTAGGAGGCCGATCTGTAGCTTTCCTGTGATACCTTCCATTTTCATAGTCTAGGACCGTAACCTGACATAATTTAAAGATCTTACCGGCTGGAGTCCTATCTTTAAATTACAGAGCGCAGGCAGTTACAAATAATACACTTACACACTTTTATGTAAATTAGAAATTTACGTGGATATTTTTAGAATATTTTTTTCGAAATCACAGTTTATTTTGTTATTTTGTTTTACTTCACGACTGACAATCGACAGATAATTCTTTTTTTATTATTCGTCAAAACACCTACTGTCACTGCTGTCTATGTATATGTTTACTTTCGAAAAAGGAGTTCCTGTGTAAACTTCAACAATTATTATAAATTACGGTACGGTATATATGAAATTCAAAATATAAACAAAAAAAATTCAATTTAACTATGCATTTTATTCTTGATAAGTTGAGTATGAGTAGGTAAATCTATTTTTATATTATAAAATGTACTCGATGGCTGAGAGTGGGACTGGGTGGGATGGGATGAGCCGGATGGGAATACACGTAGGTTGGAAATTGAAGACATTAACAACTATCTCGGTCAAACAAAATAGTATCATTACAAAACTAGCAATGAATATATACCTGGTCATTATATAAGTAAACCACAGGAAGTCCACTGCTGGACACAGGCCTCCACCAAGAATTTCCAAATACGACCGGTTGGAAGCGGCCTGCATCCAGCGTTTTTATGCAACCTTGTTAGGGGCTACCTGAATTTTTCGGGGTCCAGTGCTTCCCCCATTTGAAATAAATATTTGAAAGAAAACTGAGATATCATTCAAAATTTACCTACCCATCGCCTTATCATACATAATAATTTAGTTTCCTTGTCACTAGATAGGGCTATAGCTATTTATTAAAACATTAAAATCTTTTATTACTATTATTTAATTATAGTAGTACTCTAATTAATTAAATATGACTTACAAAATGCAATAAATATTTATAAAGCATATTCAACACTTTCTTTGTCACTTTTTTACTAGTCGTGTGTGCTGACATCTCTGTGTGCCTACCTGCAACTCCAGTTTTGCCTACTTTCGGGCCCTCCAATAGTTTCTATGGATTTGGATATCGGTTTTGCCCTAGATAAACCTTTAAGCTATTTTATGAACTACTACTATTAACAGTTTAAAGTGAAAACGTGAAGCTTTTCTCTGCACATTAGCTTTGGTGACGGTTTTCGCTTTTGTGCGGTAGGTGTGCGTAAAGATACACGTTAGGTGTCACGTCATGTGAATGTGATATCTCCGTTTCCTTTCATATGATTATTTCAAACAGGGGCAGCACTGGACCCCGAAAAATTCAGGTCGTCCAACCACCTAGTCCCTAGGTGGGTGGGAATGGTGGGATGGGTGTCTTACGCAGCCAATGCTGCGCTTATTGATGCTCACATGAATCACAATATTATATCACATCGCATGTTAAATTCAGATGTACAGATTCTATACAAGTAAACATTGCCGCTTTTGTAATGATAAAATTCATAGCTATTGTTTGTTTTGTACAAAAACAGTCAGTTCCACCTGTGATATGCGAAACAAATGCGCCTGAAGAAACTTAAAGTAGAGGATGATTTTAGTCAATAATTTTACTTTACTATATTAATACTAGCAGGAGGTCTGGAAACTGAAATTAAATGATTTACAGTTCACGGCATATATAAGGTTGAAAGATATTTACCTACTTATATTTTAAAATATGCTCTGGAACATTTTTGGGTTAACTTATAGTAGGTATAACTACTTCTCATTAGAAGTATTATCTTTGAAAATTTAAGGGTCGATTTAGCCTATTATTCTCAGACTAAATCCACCCTGAAACCATTAGGTGGTTTAAGTTTATTCACCTGGGTTAACTGGGTAGGTCGTAGATCGTAGTATAGTAGGTACGCTAACTAAACTAAGTACGAAACGGAACACCGGAGGACGCAACCGTAACATTTAAACGTAGACGTTAACCCAACGGAATATTTTAGATTTTATCGACTATAGATAAAATCTATATTCTACTCGACCTCTACTAGCTACTGGCCGTAGTCCGCAGCGACATACTTATTTTAGAAAAAAACTGGAACTGGGCCAAAGGATTGAAGTAGTCACTGAAACACTATTCATTAAATTAATAGCTCGATATTTTTTAAAATAAAACTATAAATTGAAGATATTTAAGAAAGTTTGTATATGAATTTATGTTTGTTACTCAATCACAATAGTGGTAGACTGAACGGCTTGAAATACTTAAACGGCATTTTTGACCGAATCCGAAAAGGAGAAGGTTAACAATTCAACCTGTATGTTTATTTTGAATGTATGTCAAGCGGTATCTTCATCACTTGAAACCTGGATTAACAAGACTTCTTGCTTTCCCCTAAAAAATTATGGTTCCCTCGCGGGATTATCCTTTAGCCCCGTGGGCAATAGCAAAGCATGTTAATTATATTATCGTTGGCAACAGCTAGTATTTTACGAATTATCATCATCATCATATTAGCTACTGAAAGTCCACAGCTGGACATAGGCCTCCTCCAAGGTTATTTTACGGATATAAGTAAATATATTTTATACTTACCTGACCTTGACGGCATTTGGCATTATCCATTCAAAACCGGTTCTTAGTAGATATACATTCATGCCATGATGGGGCGATAACCTGCTATCAAATCGGTCGTCGGAGTAGTAAGTAGCAACAAGTATTGAAATACAGATACAGGCAACCGAGGACGGACGGAATAATAAACAGTATCATACGATCCGTTGCGTTGTACAGTTGTGAATATATAAGTGTTTGTGACTCATTGGTTTCAATTAAAAACAATAATGTCGGGTAAAATACACAATTTTGGTGCCGGACCAGCCAAACTACCTGAAGAAGCAAGTTATTTTTACTACCTTTTTATTTCTATGCAAGCTTGTGCGTGAGTTTTGTGTAATAAATGTTTATTTAATTGACCTGGTTAATTTCTTGCAGGTGTATGAAATTATTAGAAATGAACTAACAAATTTTGAGGGAACTGGAATCAGCCTACTTGAGACAAGCCACCGCACAGCTACGTACTTAAAACTGAATAAGAATGTTCAAGATGTTGTGAGACGATTATTGTAAGTTTTTTTTTCTATATGTGCCCCTCCATTGAAGATTGGCAAACAGTTCTTTAAATCTTGATTTGTCCATGGCAAGCTTAGGCTGAACTGTTATTCTACTGCTTGCTTTGAAACCAGTCCTTTGTCATATGTTTTTCATTAATGACATTTTGCGACGTCCCACTTTGAACTTTCCGGCAATAAATTTTTACTCATTATTAATTGAACACGTGACCAAGATATGTTTTTTTTTCTATTTTAATGGTTCGAGCGAGCTCTACTTTTTTGCCCATGGGCTCCAGAACTGCAACATTTAGTAATGTGATCAGTCCGCAGCTTATGCAGAAAATTCTACGGTAAAACTAAGACCACATCTCAAACGCTTTTTTTTTCGGAGATCTTGTTTTATGGTCCACGCTTCGCAAACATACAAAACAAGAGGCCAAACATAAAACATATCACGATCAGTGTGTGTAAAATTATCTTTCCAGAGTTAGTTATTAGGTATATTGTAGTTCTAAACATAAATAATATTATTAAACACCCAAAAATATACAATTTAAGAAGAAAGAAAATAACTTAATTAAAACTAAACAAACTAAAATACTACTTAAAGTAAAATTCATTGTAGTTATTAGCCTTTTCCAGTACATTTCCATTTAGTGAAAAGAGATCGATGAAGTAGAACGGTATTACCCACGTACGTAATTAGACTTTCCTACAATATGCTTACATATGTACGCCCATTTTAAATATTCATAAAAAGAATCTGTGTTGAGATTGACGCTAAAAGTCCTCCAACTTCCGGCCTCCCCATTCAATCTATGTGCTTGCACTTCCTCATATTACATTCTATTCATCCATCCATCGTGTGCATTGCAATGCAATATTGCACTTTGCAGCAGAACCTTTCTGCAGAAGGTTAAGTAATTAAGTATTGCCATATCCTATGATTAATAGATAGAGCCACTGGCCCCACAAATTAGATAGTTATACTGGCCCACCCTGCCCACATAGCAAAGCCAGTCGACTATATCCTGTGTAACGTCACTTTCCCTTGTGTTGTTTCTTTCCTTTCTCTCGATTGGATAATTTTGATAGATAATTCTATGGTACCTACCTATTTTTTGATGGTGTCAATGTCAATTTTGACATGGCCTAATCCCAAAATTTCAAATTCAAATTCCATACAAACAACAAATTACAATTTATTATACCAATAATAAACTGTAGAGGCCACTGATCAATGGTCGGGTCGTACTGATTATTTTAATAAAATCAAAAATGTGATCAATGACATCAACGATTAGTAAATCCATTTCAAGTTACTGTTAAACCAATAAACAAAGTAAGCTAAATAGCGTGTGTTGTATCCTTAATAAGGTAAAGGGATTCATTACATAGTTGCAATGAAAATTTGAATTCTTTCCCCAGAAATGTTCCTTCGAATTACAAGATCATATTCCTTGCTGGCGGCGGTCAGGGTCAGTTTGCAGCTGTGCCCCTCAACTTGATGTCCAGAACAGGAACAGCAGATTATGTTGTTACTGGTATGTACGTAATTGTTTTGGCGCTATTTTAGTGTCGCAATGTTTCACTTTTTATGTATTTACCTTCCTACGTGATGCCACCGTCATCTATTATAAATGTATTAGATTTCTGAAGTCAGTCATTTTGTCCGCAATAATTATTGAGGGCTAAAAATCGGTAGCCTATGCAATCACTCTGGTACTAATAGTTGGTATTAGATCTATTTCTAGCCAAATGTCAGCATCTTCGCCATTAAAAAATGACTTTTGTATACCTGGACCCTTTTTGTTGTTACTTTACTCTTTATGTTGTTATTTTATGTAATTGCTTGTTTTCATAGGATAATAAAGTTTTTGAAAACAAACAAACTTAACCCATTTTTTTTATTATTTTCATCAATAATGTAAGTAATTCACTTAATTTTGAAATCCTTAGGTGCCTGGTCAGCGAAGGCAGCAAAAGAGGCAAAGAAATATGGAAAGGTGAACCTGGTCTTGCCACCCACGGACAAATTTACAGACATCCCTGATCAGTCCACATGGAAATTGGACCCCAATGCCTCATATGTACACATTTGTACTAATGAAACTATTCATGGTAAGTTGTTGCTATATAGTTTTACAAGCTTTTCTTTAGTTTTTCCTGTCCAATTGTCTGTCTGTAATAAAATGTTGCAAGTAAAAACCATGTATGGGTAAACATGCAATATTATGATGACATGGAACTGTACTGATTATTGAAGTTGGTCATGACATTTGTGATTAAACAACATCATTTCACTGAGTTTGGGTTCGTTTGATTCGTCTTTGCAACATTACTTGAGCATTTTAACCTTTTTAGGTCATTGTTATAGATAAAAGCTTGTTTTAATGAATATTTTTTTAATAATTCTTGTTTCATCTATGAGTTATATAATCAGTAAACAGGTATATTTGGATTCGAGCTTTTATATCTATGGAATTTAAGAAATCCTTGAAGTGCAGTGAAACTGCAATTTAAGGATTTCTTGTTATGATATCAATGATGTATGATAATGATGTAATTCATGACAGGTGTACTAAAAATATTCTAAACAGTGATGCTAAAATGGCTCTTAGCAAAGCCTGGGCGCGCCAAACCAGGGATGGAAAAAAAGTATTTTTTTAAATTTTATAAAACAGAGAGTTCAATTTGTTTTAAATAAGTGTTTTATTTGTATTTAGTTTTTTTTTATTTTTTTATTTTCAGTTTTGCCCTTAATTTTATCATCATCATTAATTAGGCCTTTAATTATTCATTTCTAGACTAAATACTTTAAAATGCGTTAAATAATTAATATATACAAAAATCTATCAATGGATAAAAGTTTATTTTATGTTGTCATGCGTATCTCTAATCAGTACATTCGCTCTGTATGTTTTAAATTTGTTAATCGGGGGAAGCCCCTTTATATTAGGGAAATACCCACAGGGGAATTACTTACTTTCGAGGCGGACTTAGGGACTTTCCTAACGGGACTTCACTGGCGGGGAATCACCTATGAACTTTAGGTATTCTTTATAAATAGGAGTGCCTTTCTCTCTAACATTTCATTTCGTTCGTTTTTAATTCTGCAACTGATAACACTTAAAATGACAACTCCAGGATGCAAAAAACATGAGATTTGGGAACAATTTACATCGATTCCTCAAGAAAATACTACACTGAAGACCAATAGGGTGCGTTGCAGAAAATGCAAGAAAGAACTAGTTGGACTTGTGAAAAGAATGAAGGCACACTTCCAGGAATGTAGGGCCACAATCTCTAACACTGATGAAAATCTTGACCCCTTCGAGGACTTTGTGGTGGAGGAGTTGTTTAGTGATGCTGGTTCGTCTCAATCTTCAGATAATTTTTCTGCTGCCAAACCCACACCTGTTACTACTCTTCAATCTTCAAAAGCCAGTGCCAGCAGCAGCAAAAGCATGAGCATTTCAATGAAAAAATTTACTATTGCCACAAGTCAAGAAGATAAGAAGAACAGATGTGTTGACAAACTCAACTCATTTAATTGATACAGTAGATACAGGCGCCGTAAGCCATACAGCTGACTACTTGGTTAAAGTTACTACTGCGGCAATAAAGCAATGTGAAACTTTCAATTGCACAGTGCGAAGCGTAGTGACAGACAACGCCGCAAATATGAGCCGTATGAGCCGAGATTTGGCTCAACAGGAAGAACTAGCTTCTCATAAAGATATACCTATGGCTGTTCGTCACACATATTGAACCTTTTAGCGAAGGACTTGAATGCAGAAGATATTACTGAGAAAGTTAAATCAATAATGCAGTACTTCAAATACACTCACTTTGCATCTGCCAAATATGAGGAGGCTGGGGGAAAAGCAATTGTAATACCACAACAGGTACGGTGGAACACAATGGCTGACTGCTTAAAAGTTTTTTTGGAAAATTGGCATGTAATGTCAGACATATGCTTAAATAACGCAAATGCTATAGATATGTCAATTTCATTGAAAGTAAATGACATCGCGCTGAAGCAACAAGCTCAGGCTCTCTATAAAAAACTGTAAAATATTGCAGTTACACTTGACATCTCCCAGAAGACATCATGCTGTATTGGTGAAGTAACTGAAGCATGGATAGAACTCAAAAATATGTTTGAAGGTGAGAATGTATGACTGGGTGAGACCGAGTATTCACTGGATGATTTAAGTAATTCAATGCCCGGTTTGAAATGGCAATGTCTCCAGCTCATTTTGCAGCAAACCTACTACATCCTAAGTATAGGGGCGAAAACCTCAGCAGTGAAAATATTTCGGAAACTTTATCATTTATCGAAGTTTATCACAAAGAGGCAATGCCCTATGTTGTAAAATACAGGGCAATGACAGATCCCTTTCATAACTTTCTATTTGAAGATCATGTAATAAATCACGTCGGACCTCTCGAATGGTGGCTGCCATTAAGAAAACAAATAAATGCCCAAACAATGGACTTAGTGACTCAGCTTCACGCTGCTGTAGCTTCAAGTGCTGGGATTGAAAGACTTTTCTCAACATTTGGATTTATTCATTCTAACGTACGAAATAAACTGGGAACCGAGAAAGCCGCAAAACTTGTCACAGTTTTTAAGTAGAAAAAATTATTGTGGTCTGTATTTAATATGTGACAAAAATTCGATTTTCTAATTAACAATTGTTTATTAATTGAAATTGACATCTTTTTCACTTTGATTGATTTGAACATTAAAAATTACAATTCATGTTTTAAAAATATTGTTATCTTGTCTATATAACAAATGCACATAATTTTATTTTTTCAGTTAGTGGTACTGTGATTTTTGTAAAATGTTTAATTAAATAAATTACTTACTCAAACTTATGTTTTTTAATTACTGAGCCTAAAGCAAACAAAACATTTATAACATATACAATACTTAAATAACATAAAGACCATAGATTCAACTGGTTTCATATCAACCTTTTTAGAATCCTGAATAATTATTTAATTTTATTTACTATGAAAACTAATTAAACAGTTTTTTTTCTTAATGTTTAATACATTGTTTAAAATTTGTTTTTAAACGTGTTTTTAAACACGTAAACGATTTTAATTGAAACTGTTTTAAACACTGTCTTAAACGTGTGTTTAAAAGTCACTGATACTACAAACTATATATTCCTAAGCTAGGAAGTTATTTCGAAAATTATGTTAATAAATTTCTTTTTGTTACAGGAGTGGAATTCGACTTCATTCCAGACACAAAGGGAGTCCCGTTAGTAGCTGACATGTCTTCCAATTTTATGTCCAAGAAGGTTGATGTTTCTAAGGTAAAGAACTCACAAAAATACAGCCATTATAAAATTTTCATTGAAAACATAGAAGTTGTGCAACTTCAGTTAATTACATGTTACTTCAATTATCTTGATTCTGATTCAATACTACAGTTATTTCGAAATCCATTCAATACATATTTCATTTTCATATGTCACTAGCCAAAATATGTGCCACATTTTCAAGGTAATGGCTTATTGACTTCTACATTTAGTCATATCATAACAAGCTGAAATGGGATTTATATAGGTGCCTTCTTGCATGGCGGATTTCAAGATAAGGTGCCCTTGGCCAGTGACATCCAACTGTTGCCGCTCGATAGTCCACATATTTAAAATAAAACCGATACCAATGTTTGTTTATCATTATCGATAGTTTATCGTTTTTCGATTGAAACTATCGAATTTTCGGTGACACTACATACGAGACGAGCAGACTTTTTAATATTGCAGTACTTATGCAGGTATAAGGTATTCCTAATTGGGCAGGCATTACTTTACAATTTTATTGAAATGAATTATAATGTTTATAAAGCAAATAAAATCGCAGAAAAACAATAATTTTCGAAAAGTAAATAAATTATTTTTGAATTTACAGTTTGGAGTAATCTACGGAGGCGCTCAAAAGAACATCGGTACATCAGGAGTGGCCCTAGTAATCATAAGAGAAGACCTGCTCAACCAAGCCATGCCAACCTGCCCCTCAATTCTCGACTGGACTGTGAATGCCAAGGCTGATTCCATCCTGAATACACCTCCAATGTTTGCGTAAGTCTTCATATTTTTATACAGATATATTATCACGTCTATACCTAACGGGGCGGACAGAGCCCAGGGCCGCATGAACTAAAGGCCACACTTAGCATGACGGTGAGCATTAAAATGGAAAAGGGAATCAAAATAGTGATGGGTGCTAGCCGCATCGCTTATTAAAATGATTCAAATCTCGCCTATTCGCTTATCGGCTTTTACGATCTGCGCGGAAAGAGACGCAGTTTATACATGGTAAGTTTTTTCTTTTCTTCCAGACAATGAGAGTCTTTTTTTATCTCTTTATTTATACACATTCAGCAAATAGGAGAATTTATACCAAAATTTTCTTCTCTCATCTTAGTGCATTCTCAGCTGCATCCTTTGTAGTGCTGCTTTGGAGCCTGGGTTGCGCTTTCAGACTTTTTATACTAAAATGAGAACGACCTTGCGAAGTGGAAAAGAAAAGGCAGGGATCACTCCTATGGTTTTACGACCGGCCGCTTGCTTGACGTCAACTTCCTACTAACTGTAATATGATAATAACTCTTCTGTTATTAGATTTTCACCATCTCATTTTATTAGGGTTAATTACCCAAAGGGTAAAAATGGGACCCTGTTACTAAGACTACACTCTCCGTCTCCGTCCGTCCGTCTGTCTGTCTGTCAGTTACCAGGCTGTATCTCATGAACAGTGATAGCGGGACAGTTGAAATTTTCACTGAATTTTTGTTGCCGCTTTAACAACATAGAATAAAATAAATTTAAAGTTGGGTGCAAATACAACAAACGGTACGGAACCCTCCGTGAGCGAGCCCGACTCGCACTTGTCCGGTTATTTTTTATATTTACACCGTGTAGGTATAAAGTAATGTAAAACATGTGTCTAAGCAAAGTCCCTCATTTGTGATCACTATTGTAAAATGTATTTACGAACGGCACAAATGTTTAGCTAGTGACGTCAAGACAATCTGTTGTTTTTTTAATTGGTTTTAGAGAAAAAAACAATACGATTGTAAGCTGAAGTGAAGCGGACGATCATTGCAATATTTTATTGATATGGCAATGACAGCAAATTATTCATCAGATGTTTGTGTTTATTTTATGTTAACAAGACTGATGTAATTGACCTACTTGCTTGTTTATATATTATTGCTCTTTACTTATCTCAGTCAGAAAATTGGCAACTTGATCAACATACCTACTAGTCTTAGAGAATCCATAAAAGGCCATTTAACTAATATTATAAACTACTACATTTGGGCTACATTTTATTCTAGAATTATTTATTGTTCCCTAAAGATAGTCAGAGAAATAAAACACTTCGCGCATTAGCTAAATAAAGAGTTTTAAACTTATTTTAGTAACAAACTAAATATCAATATTGGTAAACATTGGTTATTGGACCTAGCTTTGTTTTTATTCTGTAATATGGCCATGTTAAATTTAGTTCCGGTTTTTCGGCAATATAGTGAGGCTCACTTATTTGTTAAGCTTTGCATTCACAATATGCATAAACACTGTTAATCTATTGTTTGCTTCATTGACTTCTTTCATTACAGTATTTACATAATGGGAAGAGTTCTCGAATGGATCGAGAGGCAAGGAGGCCTCGATGTCATGGCTCAGTTGGCCACAAAGAAATCGTCATTGATATATAACATTATAGAGGAATCTAATGGTTTCTATTGCGCTCCGGTGGCTAAGAATGTGAGGAGTAAAATGAACATTCCATTCAGAATCGGCTCCATAGAAGGCAATGATGCGTTGGAGAAGGAATTCTTGAAGGGCGCTGAAGAATTGAAGTTGATTCAACTGAAAGGACACAGGTAAATTTTATGTACGAGTATATACACAGGGATGCTGTGTCCCCTGTTCCTTTCTTTGAACTTGACTATGACACGCTACCGCGTGTTTCTTTTGACACTAGTTTTCTTTTTCTTGTCGAACAAAATAAATATTAATAAACAATATCTTGTAGAAATTGCAATCATGTAAATTGTTTAAAATGATAAAGATACTTTTATCAAGATCTTTTTGTTTTTTACATTTAAATTGTTTTAAAAGAGAGGTATTTATTTCTGAATCTTTTGATTTAGATAAGTATCAAGATCTTTTAGTTCTTTACATCAGAAATTATAAATTGTTTGAATCCAAGGTGTCTTTTGGCGCAGGCACCAGACATGTTTAAAAGGAAGGCAAAATCAAGCATGTCTTCCCCCCTTCTCCCGTGGCCACATAATACTATTTATTTTCTCATCTTAATTTTACAGTTTTGGTACACTATAAATCTAGACTATATTACTTTGTAAGAGAAGGGGTGGATATTTAGGTTTTCCCAGTCTAGATCTGGGGCTGCGATCTTATAATTGGTGATTTATAATTGGTAATAGGTATTGAGCCTTTTAATTTTGAGACTTAATTTCAATAATTGACAAATAATTGACTAACCAATTTTCAAGAACTGAAACGCCCTTGCTTCTGCTTTTTCCGTGAAAGATAATGACGTACTTTTTTTTTTACAGAGATGTCGGCGGTATCCGTGCTTCCACATACAACGCGGTCACCGTAGAAGAAGTTCAGGTGTTAGCGCAATACATGAAGGATTTCTTGAAGAAGCATCGCAAGTGATGGTATTATCGTTATTAATACGTAGTTTAAAGTGCCGTAGTTATTGGCTGTGTTATCTATGATATTTTTAAATAAAATTTTGCTTTATTATCTATGTATTTTTATTTACTTAGTGTATTTATTTAGAGTGTAGTATTTAGTAGATAGTCGCTACCGATACACGATATACGATGATGGTGAAGGCAATTACCATGCAGAAGTGGCGCCCGCGTATGAAATAAATTGTTAAATCGTAAATATGGTTATAACCACAGTCATACGAAGGAAAGCAGATCAAACATTACATACTTAAAACACGTGGCAATTTTTCACACGGAGCTTATTTTTAATTGCCTAAATAATGTATTTAAAACAGTTGTTGCGGGTGTTGTATACTAAGTACTCTTTTACAAATATAGTCAAGTATAGTACTTTACTATATTTGTTTCAAATATGACCAATTATGTTAAAGATAAACAAAACTTATGTACCTTAAGTATCTATTATACAAAAATGTTTAGTCTGCTTCCCTTTATATGTCGGTGGTAATAACTAATATTTTGCGAACAAACACGCATTAGACAAATGGTAGTACAAATTTGAGTCTTCCACGGGTAGGTAAATACGAAGTGTCAAACAATTTTCAAATCAGTACCTACTTATTTTCGACTCCTCGTATTTGCGATGAAGCAAAAGACGATAGCCATGAAGATAGTATCTTATCGTAAACATTAGTTAGCGATCACATGACTGATAACTGTATGTTACCACTAGCAACTAATACGTATTTTTATTTCATCAGGGGTTATTTTTTTCTTGTCTTATCTTTGTAGGAATCAACTAAACATCACTTGTTCTTATCGTAAGTTTTGTACTGTAGCACCTAGACCAATTTAGGTAAGTATATATAAGTATATGTATGTGTTTTGTATGTAAGTAAGTACTGTTTATTAGTCCAAAGTACAACAAGATATGTTTAAAAAATTTATACCCAATTACCGGGAGCCATAAATTTTGACTCTCACTTTTTTGTATGTAACATTCACTACATACATTTTTTGCATACAAATTGTAGCTTATGTCACACGGACAACAATGATGAATCGATTGACATATCATTTGTGAAAATTGGTAAGGCGATTTGGAGGCAACGGTGGAACAGACATACATGCCCGCATACATACATAGACTGTTAAAATCATTACGCTTCCTCTTGGCTTTGCCTTTAAAAAGAGACAGAAATCTTACACTCAAATGTCAATTTCCTATATGGCCACAGCGAGATAGCGATAGGTTTAAAGTATGTATGGGTATTGTTAGAGTGTGTAATTTTTTCGAAACTGTATGCTAAGCGGATAGCAACTGGCTAATTAAACTAAGTAGCTGCTTAATCTGCCCACGCCGAATAATAACGATTACCTAACTAAGAAATATTTGAAATGAAGTGTATATTGCATCACATTAATGTGATGACCGTTCAGACTGATCTTATCTAAAGTAATAATATGTCAGTGAGGCAATAATTAACTTTGAACTCTGTATTGTTACTTACTGTGTTAGTAACTGTTACGGGTCAAGCAAAATTAAGTGTGTTTATTACATTATTACATATTAGCAGGAAGTACCTACACCGCTGGACATAGGCTTCCCTGAAGGATTTCCTAAACGACCGATAATACATATTGGTTACAAAATATTGAATTAAGTATACACATTTATTTATCTCGAGAGGGCTATGCTCGGTGTTTTATGTACGTCATCGAATGAGAAATAAGGACATTCGTAGGAGAACGAAAGTCACTGACATAGCCCAGCGGATTAGCTCGTTGAAGTGGCAGTAGGCGGGACACAACACGACGAACCGATCGCCGATGGGGCAAAAAGGTTCTCGAATGGCGACCGAGTACTGGCAAGCGAACCGTAGGACACCCACCCACAAGGTAGTCAGACGACCTGACCAAAGTCGCTGAAAAGCGCTGGATGCAGGCCGCTCTTGATCGGTTAAGTGGACGTTATGCGGCTGAGAAGATGATGATGATGATGATTTATTTATCCATGTATCTTTTGCATCAAGAATACTTAAGTAGATAAGTATTTAATTCTTTGTCATATCATAATCAAATTCCTGTTAAACTTTTTCAATCATCAAATAAAAGGTTTTCTAAATTTGTAGACCTCGCTATATTGTGAAAACAAAACTGGTAGGTAGATAATTATTTGATATATATCGTCATCACCAATAACATAGATGAAAAATATTAGATAGCACTTTAGTCTACTATTACTAATTTAAGGGTTTTACAGAATAAAAGTCATACGAATAAAATACATATTAAATTTATTATTTTATTAAAGTTTTGTAAAAAAAATATTACTGTTAAAACATAATCACTAATGTGGTAATAAATTGTGATGGAATATTAACCACTCACGGACAATACATTGAGTATTTTTTATAAGAGATTGCATTGTAAGGTAGGTACGAAGGTAATATTACTAAAAGGTAGTATAAAATATACTGTGTAAAATTAATACATACATTATTAATTCGTATTTCCATTTTTGTATGTACTTTTGGTCATTATGTAAATTATTTCATAAATTATTATTATGGAAGTCTTATTATTTAATACGTTTACTGATATGATACATTTTTATGTTATTATTTAACTATCTCATATAACATGGAAGCATTCTTTACACATCATACAATTTACATTCATTCACTCACACAAAATTGACAGGTTAAAAAAATACAGTCCCGTTTATGATACAAAGATAAACTTGACATTCAGTTATCAACATAATAGCTCTTAACTAGTACTAACCAGATAAGTATAACAAAATGTACATGACGACTGATAAATATTGTAAAAAGATGGAAAGTTACTCGTATCATATGCGATTAATACTAACACCCAGTCATCGCGGCTTAGCGTAAATATACAAAAATAACATTAATATTTACACGAAATTTAATTGGAATGTCGTTGGAATTTACGAAAACTTCGTAGAGCCCTTTTTGTGATATGGCATGTTTCGCCTAAATACTTATTTGAGCATTTGTTCGTTGATCATAATCTCAGAACATCAACACATTCACTGTTTCACGAAAAATATTCATTTTTTAGTTCTTCTACGGTTATAAGCCATTTTATGATTGAAATTATAGTAAAATATATTTGGTGGGGCTGTAACGATTAAACAGTGAGTGTGTTAATACACATTCGTCAAAATTTTAACCTAGTTCTTAATAATAAAGCTAACAGAATACAACATTCTATATACCTACGCACTCTCGGTTATCGCTTTGAAAACAACATTTCCACTATACAGATATAAGTAGATCATACCTTTTTTAGAAATTGCCAAAAATGTAAAAAATTTTTTTTTTTTGCCAAATTGTAAAAAAAGAACATTTTTTTTAAATCATAAATCAATATAATTATACTTAATTATTGTTAAGTATATAAAATAAATTCGATGTGGACGATCTGTTTACATTTTCGGCAATTTCATTAATATTGACTATTATTGTCAGACCGAGAATTGAAACTAGATAGTATTATGTAAGTTTGACCAGAATACGACAAAGCGCAATCCTTTGATACGCTTACTGACCTTCACTGTCGCTGTCACTCTTATCTGAAATAAAAGAGACGTAAATATGTAAGATAACATAATTTTTATCAGTTCAGTGCACGATGTGCTGTGTTGATAAGTGATTAATGTTTTAATGTATTTCGACATCATGTGTAACATGAACAATCAATTAACTAACTAATACCGAATAGTTTTTATGGATAAGTACCTATTATAAATAAAAACTATTAGGTATAAACATAATTTCTAATATTTTTATACTTTGTTCTATTTTTGAACCAGTTATCACAAAACAACCAAAATTTTGATAAAATAACTTCGTCTAGAGACTTTCAATTCAAAAATAGTTTTGACATATGTTTCATAGGTATAAAATGAAAATACTACGTTTAAAGATCGCCATTGCAGATAGTTCAAGCGTGAATAAGTATCTACAGCACTAAAACTATGTTAGCATCGTGCGTGTTTGCATAAAAAAGCAAATAGAAAGTGCACACTAATCTATGTGCCGAAACTACTGACCTTTCTTACCCGGGTACGCATGTCTCTTCAGTCTGTCGTACAAATCTTCCTTAGTACCGTATATACTAGCATTAGACCTCGCTAGGCTATTCATTTTGCCGTTCATGCCATTATGAAGACTCTCTTTCATGTAGGTTTCATTGTAGAAGTTGGGCATTTCCCAGCCGTCTTCTTCGTCGTCGTAATAGTGGGCGTAAGTGGAATGGTGTGATGGTGCAATGGATTCCGCATATGGCGTGTGCGCTCCGTAGTAGAAGTTCACTTGGGAACCGTTTTGGTCTATAGCTGGTGTCAGTGTCTTCTTTGGTTCCTTCTTCTTTGTTGATCTGTTGAAAGTAATATAGTCAGTAAGTGTTTATCCTTGCCTGTACTAATTTTTTGTTCAAAGATTTAGTGATCGTCGTTTACATGTCTAAAGTACCTAACCTACGACGTTTACAAATTGGTTACCTATTACAGTTTCCAGCTGTAAAGACCGTAAATTGAATAAAATACGTAGGTCGTATTAGTTCATTCGGCTTTTTAAAAATGTTGCACCTACCCGCCTAACCATTACCCTACTTTAACTCCCCAGTTTGATAAAAAAATGGCTGAGTTGCTTAAAACAATTTTACGTCTGAAGCACATTTTAGGCCTTATGTACGACAGTAAATCTTATTTAGCATTTTCACATCACAATTCCATTAGCATAACTAAGCAATCGCCCCACGTAAATGAAATTGCCAATTTTATCGCAAATTTAGAAAATTCTTTGCTAAATTTCTTGTACAAAATTTAATTTCGGCGGTACACCTGTACAGAAATTTTAAATGGTTCATAAGATTAAAATATTACTCAGTAATAACCACCCCATCTCAGCCGACTTGACATGGGCAAAGGTCGCTCCCTTGGGGTACGCAGATACCCGGAATAAATTTGCACTCGACTCCTTATATGTATGACCGTGTCCCAGGGGTCCTATACTTAAGGAAGTATAGATTTGTTTTATGAGCCGAATATCTTTTAGGATATATTGTTTTCCGGAGGTCTGTAGGTGAACTTTTTGATTTATGATGTCCGGCCATACGGATCGTAAGTTAGGTTCGACATGCAAGTTAGAGAAAAGATTGGACGTGGGAGGATACGATTAGGAATCTTGATAAATATATTAAAATAGATAAATGCTTGTGAATTATTATATACAGCTACATTATATACTTACCTACTCGAAGTTTTACTTTGCGTTCTACTAGTAGGTAACTTTGATATTTCAATAGTTTCATATTTATTCTTTATTAAGCAAATGGTGGAGTAGACGTTACATTTTCACTAGTCGACTTTGAACATTAACTATCGGCATCTCTAATTCTCCATACCCAATCTTTTTACATCTATCCTCTTTTGCGTTCAGCGGCAGGAGAGGAAGAGGTATAAAATACTTGTGTAAAAGCTGTAATGCACATACCTGGCGCAGATCATCCATACGAGCAACACTAAGAATATGATGAAGATAACTCCTCCCGCCACTCCACTGGCGATGTACGCGAAGTCAGACTTCTCCGTGCAGTTTCTTCCGGTGAAGGATCCCATGCAACGGCATGATGGCTCGCCTCGCGTGTCCTTTACGCACTCGCCACCGTTATCGCAGAAGTTAAGGCACACGTCTGAAAAAATATTTATTTTATAACAAAGTGTATATGTGATGATAACTGAAAGTTGTTATAACTTGTAACTGGAGAATGGTGTATGTATAATTCGAATTTTTGGTACAGTTGCACACAAATGACAGTTGCAAAAACACAGCTAAATCACTTCACATCAACGAGCTATTAGGTATAAACTGATATGCCGATGCTTCATATGGTCTCCCGATGATGATATGCCTACCTAGAACAGGTATACTTGTCCATTGACATGTACCTAAGTATCATCTTCAGAGAAGAGAAAACAAAACGCGAAACTAAAAAACTCCGTCAAAGCGAAGCTTAGGATGGCGGGAACGCGTAATGATAGGTACAAGGATAGGATGCAATAACTTTCGAAAATAAAACAATAGTTGTCCTGCCACCTACTTGAACACACCACTTGTCAACAAAAGCTTATCATATGCGGCCGCATATAACTTTGGCGCATATTACGCATTCTGATACGGTTTATAAAATATCTATCTACTCACCAACACAAACTTTTCCTGTGCCGTTGTACCCTGGCTTGCACTGGCACTTAAACTCGCTGGTCTCCGGCATCAGAAGACAGTACGCGTTGACATCACAGTGCATTTCAGGGCCGCTCATCTCGCATGGGTTCGTGCATTCCGATTCTGAAGTCTGAAGTTTTATATGACATTTTAGCAACTGTACGATTGATCAAGTGTGCAAAGAATTAGAGGGTTTTAATTTTCTATGCATTGTTCGAATTGGTGAAACATTAATTTTCTTAATAAAGTAAATCAAACATACTCTTAGATCTTATAAAAATAAATCTAGCTGGGACGTTTCTTGTTCTTAAGGTAGAAAAAGTGATGGAAAACAACTTTTGTCGATAAAAAAGTGGTGTAATCATAGCTATACTAGTGGCTCTGTGAGTTGTAGACCACGTCGTGAGTTACCCCGACCCGTTGAAGTTTATCGGATAAAATAATTGTTCAGAAAAAAAGTTTAATGACATTTTTGAAAACTTTTCGAAATGTCTCAAATATGTTATTTGTAAAGGTATACCCAGATATATCCGCCATTAAAAAAATAGAAAACCTGAATCTCCAAAAAATTCTATATAATTTTCGAACCTCACAAAATTTCACAAGTATCGGTTGAGAAATGCGATCTGTAGGCGAGAACAGCCGGACAAAATAATTTTTGACCAATCTCGAAACTAAGACGCTTCGCTCGCTCGGTCAATAAGGCATTATTAGCTCCAACATGGAACTTTATAAATCATAAAAATTTGATTGTAAAATTGAGTAACATTTCGGTAACAAGGGTTTCTTGATTGTACAGCAGGTACAATCAAGAAACCCTTGATTCATTAGCTAAGCAATGTACTTGCGGGCAGTTCAACCAGCCCACCATCAGTGTCTCCACACCAGAGCTCTCTCCTTGTGACAGTAATTTGTGCAATAATGTGTCTGATTGTGTTGACTTTATTGAACCTCCATGTAATACAGTAGTTTTTTCTGACAGTATGGGTCGCAGTATGGGTTTCATGCTTAACACAATTCTCGATAATGCTTGTGTTAACTACTGCTTCCCGGATGCAACCTATACTCAAATTTTAGACAAAATTAAATCAACTAAACTGAATTATAATTCTACTGTTGTATTACTTATAGGCAATAGTAACAAAATAGGAAAGAAAGAAATAATCAGCTGTATGGATTATTTAACTGAACTAGAAGTAGGCAAAATAATATTATGTGCATTCCCATATCTACGTTGCCAGTCTCCAACAAATAACAAAAACATTCACTATCTTAATAATTTAATACATAATATAACATGTCGTTATAGTGATAAATTAGTGTTGTTTGACACTAACCATTTCATAAGTGAATGTAATCTGACAAAAGATAAAAAGAATTATTAGTAGAATTAGTTTTAGAAGAAATGGATGTGGACATTTTATGTTTGACTGAACATTGGCTGTATGAGAGTCAGATGATGTTCACCCTAAACAACTATAATATTGTAAGCTGCTTTAAAAGGAAGTCTGCTCAACGAGGGGGTTCCATAATTTTTGTTAAAGATTCTTTCCGCAGCAAAGAACGTAAGGATATCGTCAGACTTTCTGTTGAGCGCTGTTGTGAGGTGACCTGTGCCGAGCTAGATCATCATATAATTATTTGTGTATACAGTCCCCCTAATAGTGATTTTAAAAGTTTTCTAAAAGCAATGGACCAGGTACTTAAGTCCTGTTCAACTAGTAAAAAGAATATTATTGTTTGTGGAGATTTTAATGTTGATATCTTAGTAGATAATCCAAAAAGTACGCAATTCGTAAATCTTTTTAAGTGTTATGATTTAGTAAACGTATTCTTTGAGCCAACCTGAATCACTGCTACATCTGCCACATGTCTAGACAATTTTTTTAGTAATATTCAATATTCTGACAAATCTGTTATTAATAAATTGCCTTCTGATCATTCGGGTGTATACGTAGCTTATGTCAATGAGTCCAAAGGCAAGTTCAGCCACTTGAATAAAGATAAGACCTTCTGTAGGCCAATTACTTCAAAAAATATAAGAAAACTTAAAAATAATTTAGATAACAAACTGTTATCAGTCGTATACACAGGGAAAAATCCGGACGACCATTACAACAAACTTTTTAATTGTATTTCTTCAGAATATTCTAAAACATTGAAACAAAAAAAAGTTGCTGTGCATAGTAAATCACAATTTAGTGAGTGGGCTACTACCGGCATCTACATAAGTAGGAACAAGCTTTATGACTTATATGCCCAAAAACAATTTAATTTTAATCCTTCCTTTGTAGAATATGTTAAAAATTATTCTAAAATATTTAAAAAAGTTTGTAGACAAGCCAAGGCCAATCGTATTAGTAAAAAAATAAATAATGCCCCTAACAAAATAAAAGAAACTTGGAATGTTATTAATAAAGAATCTGGTAGAAATAAAGCAAAAGAAAATATCTGTCAAATTAAAGCTAGCGGTAAGATTATTACTAAACCTGAAGAAATTGTTAATATTTTTGATAATTTTTTTACTAACATACCTTTGGAACTTACTTCCAATGTGGATTCTAACCCCCAACGTGCTGAAGCGTTGCTTAAGAATAATGTTAGGCCTTGTGATTCTAAATTTAAATTTAAGCATGTTGGCCCTAGTGATATAGTAGAAGCATTTAAACAGTTAAATTTAAAAAAATCGGAAGATCATTGGGGCATGTCGGTTGCTGTAGTAAGCCATATTATAAATGTCATTGCTGGTGACTTAGCTTTTATATTTAACGAATGTTGTATTGATGAAGGCATATTTCCTAACCTAATGAAATGTAGTAAACTAATCCCCTTATTCAAAAAAGGAGAAAAAACAGACCCTGGCAACTACAGACCTATATCTATCTTGCCAGTTTTGAGTAAGGTGTTCGAAAAGATAATGCTCAATCAAATGCTACTTCACTTCAAGACCTACAACCTTTTCCATAGCCAACAGTTCGGCTTTACTGGCGGAAAATCAACCACCGATGCGGGAGTGGCACTCATCACTCATATTTACGACGCATGGGAGAGCAAAAATGATGTGATTGGATCCTTTTGCGATCTCTCTAAAGCATTTGATTGCGTAGATCATCCGACACTTTTGCTTAAATTTAGTCAATATGGTTTTGATGAAAATTCAATTAAATTAATAGAATCTTATTTAACATATAGGCTTCAGACTGTTGATTTAAACGGCATAAAATCGCACGGATCTAATGTTAAAATCGGCGTACCACAAGGTTCTATTCTAGGACCTTTCCTTTTCTTAGTTTATGTAAATGACTTGCCTTACATGGTTGAGAAACAGGCAGGCATAATGCTGTTTGCTGATGACACCTCGCTAATATTCAAAATTGACCGTCATAGCACAGATGCTAGCGCGGTGAACAGCACCTTGTCTTCCATTTCTGATTGGTTTACTGCCAATAACCTCATGTTAAATGCGAAAAAGACCCAATGCATTCGATTTTCTCTTCCCAATGTGAGGCAAGCTTACGTCGACATACTGATAGATGGCGAAAAACTCGATCTTGTTGAAAGTACTACCTTCTTAGGAATTACGATCGACTCGAAACTTCAGTGGGGCGCTCATATATCAAAACTTTCAAATAAGCTTAGCTCTGCGGCTTATGCTGTTAGGAGAATAAGACAATTGACAGATGTAGCAACTGCTAGACTAGTGTACTTTAGTTACTTTCATAGTTTAATGTCATACGGCATACTGCTATGGGGGAGTGCAGCCGATACTCAGACTATTTTCATTTTACAAAAAAGGGCAATTCGAGCTATCTACGGCTTAGGATCTAGAGACTCACTCAGAGAATTCTTCAAGGAAATAGGTATACTAACCTTACCATCACAGTATATATTTGAAAACATACTGTATGTAAGGAAAAATATTTCCTCATACAATAAAGTAAGCGATTTTACCGTCAGAAACTTACGCAATAAAAGTGACTTAGTTGCCCCGTAATTTAGGCTTAAAACAGTTAGTAAAACGTTTATGGGGAACGGTATACTTTTTTATAATAAACTGCGACAATCTGTCCTTGATATGCCTGACAAAAAGTTTAAAGCTTATGTAAAGAAGGTACTCTGTGAGAAGGCTTATTGACCGATGACTATCTTAAAGACAACAAAGTCTGGCTTGAGCTTGGCGCGGGTCCCTCTTAAAGGTTTGTATACTCAGAAATGGTCATAATCTGGTACATTAAGTACATACTGAATTTACAACTTGATTTGACATTATTTCAAAATTTCGACATTAAAAAAATTAATTTAAATTATGACAACAAACAATGTATACTCTGTCCACATATCAACTATAAATATTAATTTCATTGTGAGTTGACGTTCTTGGAGAAAATGCTGCAGTGCAGTTTGTTACCGCTTTTTCTGCACTAGCGCTTTGGAGGCGGCAGTAAACTTAGCTCTAAGTAACTTTTTGACGTCAACAATTATTGTGCAATAAAACAAAGTGACGATTATTAAGAGATATTATAAATTATAAATATCCTATGATAATAAAGATATATTTGAATTTGAATTTGAATTTGGTAACAACGTAGTCACAAATGAATAAGTAAACAAATTGTTTAGAAGTAACTAAGTAGACAACAACTTGTCAAATAAAAATTAACATGATGTATCTACCATGAAGGTAAATATTCCGTACCGTATCGTGGCTACAATCGACGGGCTATACAAACAGGTTTTTTACAATCCATGATACTGATTACAATCCTCAACAACTATTTGCTATTTCTTTATTTTAGGAAATGGATTGAAACTGTTTCAAAATGCACCTCCTCCTCACTCAAAAAACTATATTTCTGTATAGCATTTTTTCCTGGAGGAAAAGTTACTTACAGCTCCTGCCTCCCTGGTGCTGGTGTTGATAGGGCATGGCACGCAGGCCGTCTGCTGGGCTTCCGACTGGTACATGCCCTTCTTGCAGAGGATGCACGTGTTTAGGGTCACGTTCAAGTAAGAACCTAATAGTAAAAGACAAGGTTTGGTTACAAATATTATTAAATTAAATTCCATGATAAATGAATAAGTATATTGCAATCGATTTTTTGGAAATCAACAAAGAAAATCTCAACTGTTTTGTTGCTTTGTTACCGATAAAGACGTGATATTACATTTTATGATAAGATGCCTGCCATCAGGCAATCATCATCAGATAGCGCAATATTTGCATTAAACCAGTGTGAACTGAAATAATGATTATTTCCAAACGTGTTGTTTATCATGTTTTGCCAATATAGAGATATAATGTATTTAGTGTAAGGTACCACATGTTAACGAGGACACGATCCTAGGTGATTTACCCAGGTTAAGAACATTTTACCAGGCCTACATCAAGCGCAAGTTGCTTCTGCGCTTTTAAGTCTGCTAGATATAATTCCTTAGTTTACAAAAATGGTCTTACCAGGTTTACAGACAGGTAAAGAGCACTGGTCGGCAGATGAAGCTCCGGATTGTGGCGTCGTGGTACCAGGCGGGCATGAAGCGCAAGCGGCTCCAGCGCCCTTCAATCTCCATGTGCCTCGGGGGCACGGTTCGCATCCACCTTCACTGCTCAGCTGCTCTCCTGGTCACAGAATAGAAAATTCATACAGTATTTTAAAATTTATTGTTGTTTAATGTTTCCTTCCTAAAACAAGTGATTGAATATGGAATGTATCAGATCCTAAGCAGTAATCGTCCAAACCGAACATGCGGTGAGGATGAACTGAAGTTTTCTTCGCCGCTTGCCAGGAATTAAATGGGCTGAACGTTACACTTGTACCTCGGAGAAATTAAAACAAACTTTCAAATTGATCACAGCCAGAGCCATATGAATCCTAGCCAATTTTCCGTTTTAACATTTATTTTCCTTCTAGCTGCTATTTTCATACGTTTCCATTCCAGCATTCACGTGACATTTGTGAATATCAATCCACTACAGTGAACGAAGATTAATGAAACGCTCCTATGTTGAACAAAATGCTGAATACAGTCCGTGTTTCAACCATGAATCTTTCGTAGAATAAAATATATCAACTTGAAATGTGGATCGTGGAAGGAGTGGAAAACTGTAAGTGTACTCGTACTTTCGTAAAACATAGTGTTGAGATACTACTATAAGTACTGGTTTATACATGGAGATATTATATAGAGAGACCTTAAAATGGCATCGTTCAACATGGTACGGTCACGTTAAGAGGAGGGATGCCGAATATCTGGTCAATAAAATGATTAACTTGAGGGTGGAGGGCTACAGAGATAAAATACGATCTAGAAAGACGTGGGGGAAATGCGTGAAGCGGCACATGAAAGAATCGTTCGATGTAGGGACATGACATAAAGAGCCGACGCTCAATATAGAATAGGCGAGGAAAATGATGATGGCTCATACTATTCTGAGTTAGTAAATAAATACATAACTGATAACATAAAGGTAGGTGGAGCAAGCTTTAACATCGCATTTAGCCAGTCGTCTTTAATATTAGTTGTACTCGTACGCACCACACAAAATGTCTTCTATACTTCGGATACCATTGACATACTTTCATTATTAACATTTTTGGTTACTTATGTTTTTTTTTTAACCTTTACCTAAGAATCTCGAAGGTAAATAATAAATTACATTCGTGAAACAAAATATTACTATCTCATAGTTATATTAATTTCTAGTAGCTACACGAACAAGAGTCTGACACAATATAGGCACGTAACGTGACAAGGTACGCACGCTGCGTGTAGTTCGACACTTACTTTAAAATTGTAGTTCACTACAGATCTGCTACGTTGCATCAAATACCGCTGCTACGATATAAACTAACCTGAAGAACAGTCGTCCCGACATTCTGCCGCCGACACTGCCTCCGTAGCCTTGGTGGTCTGTCCTCTTGGACAGGCGATGCAAGAAAATGCGCCCTCTCGCGGTTGGTATGAGCCGTGTCCGCAAGGCCTGCACAATTCCGCTTCTGCGTCATAGAACTTGCCAGCAGCGCATCGTTCTGGAATTATTTGAATAACTAAGTAGAAATCACAGTGCCCAAGTAGAAATCAAGACAAGTGATTAAATCTTATATATCTAAACTTTATCTAAAATTGGAATTTGCTTATTTCAAAAAGTAATTTAAGCCTTTAAAACTAAATAGTTTTAAACTACCGTTACTTTAGCAAGTTCAGAATACCTAAGCCCTAGTTTAGTATTTTAAAAACTATTTAGTATTAAGTATGTCTAGAATTAAGTCTAAAAATGTGTTTTTTACTCTACTCAGATTATTTGAAGGTTCACTAAGACTCAATGGTATAATCAAAGTATCAGTTTAAAATTGCAAAGTCATAATTGATTTTGTAGATAAACATAAGATGATTGTAAAACTTCGTACTAGAAAATGTTTTTCTGAAGAGTATTATATTCTTTTATCACTAAATGTAAGAAAACTTTAGTAAATATAAACTTAACGGGACATTTTCATCGGAATGATAATAAGATGTGATTTTCGTCGGCGTGTTGCGACTTGCGATTGTTGCCACCATTCGCACTCGTCTACGTTGCATGTAAGTAATGAAATAAATCAATCAATTCTTTATTTGCTCATAAGTGCTTAAATAAAGAAATATAACAAAAAAGCTAGAATCTAATCATCTTAAAACATAAATGAGTAAATGTTCCGCTTGACTCTGTCCGCGTGGACTCTATCTTACGAGTATAAATCTGTTTTATTTTTCAGAATGAAAATAAACCTACCTGAATAGCTCATAAATTATCCTTTAACAAAAAATGCGGCGAAATACTCTCTAAATATGCAATTGTAAATTGAGTGAGATGACATGTGACTCGACAAGAAGAAGGTGAAAGCATTTCCATTGCCCTCAGAGTCCGTGTATCCGAGCAATTATTTAAGTTAACTTGAAGATAAAAATTTTGTCAAATGTATATTATAAATTGAATTGTTTTTCTTGGATAAACAATACCATAAGTTGGACGGCTATTTGCATAAACTAAATCAAACTAAAGATTCAATAAAATCTCATTAGGTATTAAGTAGAACTACACTAATTCGGTTCTAAGTATAAGTTAAGTGTAATATCTCTAAACCAGTACTACTCCAAATGCAATTTGTCTTTACTTTTTCTTAACCTTTTGTGTGTGGCTATACCGGATTCCGGTATAAATTAATTGTTTTACTATTGAGTTTGTTTTTTTAACACACGAGAGGTTAACTAATCTTACAAAATCAGTATTGTCTAAAGTCTAAAGTCTAACTACGTTAAGAAAAATAAGGCTTAGCGCCATTTCAACTTTTAGGTAAAATAAAATTGTAAAATTTCCGACGCGAAAGCATAAGAAAATAACGTAAATCGAAGTTAGATTTAAGTTTTAACAGAAATAATTGCATATATGTCTCAACCATTTACATATAAGTTATATTCTGCGCTATATGTAAGCAAATTTTTTATTTTGTTGCATTTTACCACTATTTGGTTGGCCCGTCTGTTATATACCACTTTCCTATCAATTTTACACGATAAACAATCATGCGTTTTAATTTTAGATGCTTACAGGCACATAAAACAGCCTTTTCTAAACGGAAAAAAATAGTTATTTAATCGCCATTTTGATAAACCTTCTGTGGATTTCTGTATTAGTAAAAGAGTTCACCATATTTACTAAAATACAACTGCATAAGTAAAAAAAGTTTTTAATTTTTCTTTAAGTTATGATTGAATCTGGGTAATTCAACGTTGATAGTATTAAGTAAGCATTGTAGATATCTTAAAGTTTATTTCTTAGTCTAAACTCAACCTTCAAGATGTCTTGAAATCCAAGTTTAGAGCTCTGCAAAATCCCCATACTTAAGTAGGGTTAAAGTTTGTCTAAACAGTAGTTTAACTCTTTCTTAAAATTGACTAAAATACTGTGCCCACTTTAACTAAATTGTGTCTTGAGGTATATCAACAAGATATCTTCAGGTTCGTTATAGTTTTAACCAAGACAACAGCTAGAATTAGTCTAATTGCCTTCAAGAAATTTCCAATCCCTTTTTAAGACATTTCATTGCTACTTGGGTGGTCACAAAAATAAAATATCTATACAAGAACTGTAACAAACACGTGCAAGAAATTGCAAGATCTAGAAATAAAGAGGTGAAGAAACTAGCTAAGCTGATACTGGACTTCATTGCAATCTTCAAGACTGTAGTTATATTTAGGGAAAAAGAAATAACTACTTCTAAAACGTGTTCCGTCTTATTATAAAAACTGGACTAACTTTGTTACTAGGTTTAAACCATTATCCGCTCAAAATGAAGTGACATTGACAGGTGAGATAGTGGGATATTACTAGATTTCAACTTGATTTGGTCGGATAATGGTTTAAACCTAGTAACAAAGTTAGTCTGGGTTTTATAATAAGACTGGTTATGTTCTATTATTGATTTATATAGCATTACAATGCCCAGAACAATATCTAAATTGAAAATTTCGCCACGAGCGAGATTCGAACTCACGCCCCTCACTGTACTGTGTGTTATGTTCCAAAAGTTCTCTTACCTTTGCAGTCGGCGGCACTGCGCGCACCACTGGCTTGCGTGACTCCCGTCTGCCCTGCGATGGACGGGCAGGCCGTGCACTGCAGTTGTCCGGCCTCCGACTGGTAGGTGCCAAGAGGACAAGGCTTGCAGGTGTCGCTGGCTGAATCCAGGTATGTTCCCACCGCACACGCCACTGAAACATTAACATAATATTGTTATATACACGGTGATTTTTCATTATTTTTGGAGCCGAAGGACACTTCATAGAATCGTTAGTAAGACCTTATTAGCTAGTCAAATAAAAATTCAGAAACAATAAAAGTTGACTAAAACTCGGAAGTAAAATCGTGAGAACAATTGGTAGTACCGGCGGCCGGCCGGTTGGCTAGTTTTCGAGTTCATCGGGGTCGCGCGCAGTTTTGGAACTAACTACGTGGTCTCGATTGAAAATTATTTTAGCAAGTTTTTATGTTGTCCTACACAAATTTGGATTACGTATACTTATATGAATAGAAGAATTTATTAACTTCCTAATTAGACATTGTCACTTTAGATAATTAGCTGCATAGCATGTTCGTGTTTGAGATCCCAGGCTAACAAGTGACTTTTCTTACTTGGAGACCATTAATGAATCAAGAAAGTGAATAAATTCTTGCGAATTTATTAACTTACTTTATTTATTAACTATAGTTAATAAAAAAAGTAAGTTAATAAATTCTTTTCGACCTTTTTTTTACTAAAACCACTGAAAAGTCAGCGTGTATTAAATGTATTTTGTTAACATTTCTCTATAATGGTCTCCAAATAAGAAAAGTCACTTGTTAGTCTGGGATCTTAAACACGAACATGCTATGCAGCTAATTATCTAAAGTGACAATGTCTAGTTAGGAAGTAATTTTCTAAATAGAAAAAATCCGTCTCTTAGAAGAGATTTGGATATAAAGCCTCTATGTGTGGCAAAATGCTCAAAAATTGTAAGTCTGCTTTTTGGTTCAATTCAGTACAACTAGTTCAGTCAAACTTGCGCAAAAAAATACCTAGCTATATCAAGGAATTTGCTTAACCTTCAATATTTGATTGATTCCAGAATCTTGACTTCTAAATGGACCACTAACCAAACCTGTCAATATCAGTGATTCCCATTTCCAAACTTTTCCATTCGAATGCGGATCCAGACAGTTTCAAAAAGTTAGCGCTCCGGATTAGAAGCGAAAATTTCATTTTAAATTCAGACAGAATACAGAATTCAGATAATTATGTACTTATATCATTACATTTTTATATCATAATATCAATATCACTATTGCATGTCTGAAAGGGCAAACTGTTGAAACACACCCATACCACATAATGTATCATCTTTAAAAGCACAGTTGTGCAATAATATTACATTGACATTTAACTTACCACAATCGGTTCCCATAACGACTTGCCCGGTTGGGCAAGCATAGTCGGAGACCAGCTGCAAGCTAGCCGGGTCCGGTACGGTATTTGGCAGGATGTTCCGTACGTCGAATTGTTCGTCCTCGAGAATTAATTTCTCCAGTAACCGGTGGACTGACGACCGTTCGTTGGTACCACCGTGGATTACTGGGTCGCTGTAATCATAAATCCGTTGTAATGTCTTGTTTTCTGTTTATTCAGCCAATCACTAAAGCAGATTAAAAGTCAGTGGTTCTTAAACCTTTTAGTGATGATGAGGGACTATTTACCATTTTTTTGTCTTGCCAAGGCGGACCATTTACCTAGGTAGAGTTTAGAGGTAAATACATATAGTACCTGAATGGAAATGTATAAAGGATTTTTCTATCTTTACAAAACACTAACATTACAGAGACAGTAAATATTTAAATAAGATTTTTGAGACTGCATCTCTTAACCAAATTATGAACCCTTGGTTCAGTGCTACTTAAAACCTAACGCATGCATTGGCATCCAACCAAATTTGGTGCTACCTGTCACTATTCTGATTCCTGCTAGCGGTCTTGCGATCCCCGGATGTCCACCGTTATGTTATCAGACGTGAAAGCGTAACTTTATCTTACAATTTTTATTTTCTGAGGCTACACTTCTCTCGTAGCATGTTAAAACTATCCAACGTTCCACGCGTCTATTGAATAGGAACAAACAAAACTGTTTACAAAAGAATGAATAACGTAGTGCTATCTGAAAGCATGCAACTTACTTGACGGCGGGGAAAGCGATTTCAATGCTGTAGGTATCTCCCACTTGTCGGCCCTCCCTACTGCTTCGTGTCCTAAGTGCCAGACAAAATAACATGCAATCGTGTTGGAAGAGAAACATGCCATGTAAAATTCAAGTTTCGGTTCTAACAGTGCAGGGTCGGGGTGCGGCTACACTGCCAGCAATCGACAAAACATTAAACATAACAAATATAGTTTATTGCTTCGTCGGTTTTTAGAGTAAGAGTCTTTTATACTTTGTCACAAAAGTGTCATTGTAACGAAAAATAATTACTGCATCAAATCAGAGTAAAGTAGCAGGTGTAAATAAACTTTAGTGTTAAGAAGGTAAAAATGTAAGAAAAATATTTAGGTACAATGATAAAGTGCAAGATGTGCTACTTGCATCATTTAGTTTTAATAATGTTGCGCTGCAAGGCTTAGGTGTAGGTAGCCTGATGGAAAAACAGCTACATATTATATGCTTTTAACCTCGGGCATTCATAATAAACAAGTAACTACAATATTTTGATTTTAAAAATTAACTTTGGACGCCGAAGTGGCAAACTTTATACGAAGCAAGATGTCGTTATTTGTGTTCTTAATTTGATAATAATTGAGTTGATTTTTTCTCGTATGTAGCCGCACCTTAACATTTAACATTGTACTGTTCGCTGTGTGCGTTTCTGTTACACATGCTTCTATGTAAACTGTGCTCTACAAATACATTTAAAATTCTCTTTTAGTGTGCGTACCCACACCTTTCTAACTAGGCTAACTGAATATTTTTCTTTTCTACGATTGACTATTAATCTTCAATTGACTACAATATTATTTCTGGAGAGATGACTTACTCATCCACTGGTATGATAGCATCCAGGACGTACGCGTCTTCAGATTTAGGTGTAGGTGGTGATGAGACTTGTCTGGTCTGTCTGGAGTTTGCTCGGTGATCGCATTTCACATTGATGTCAAGTTCTTTGCACTCGCGTGTACCTGAAATAGATTTTTAAAGTTAATTTTTGGACTGAAAGGTCTGCCTTTATTTGTGGCGTTGTGTTTAATATTGTTCCTCTTTTCTATTCTCTATAGATGAACTCTTTGATTACTTACTCTACTCATCTTCTTTACGCCATTATATCATATCCCTTACCGATCCAGTTATTCCCTAAAATTCTTTTAAAACGTCGACCAAATAAATATTACTTATAAATAGAGGTAAAAGTCTTACCATGGATAGCATAAGAGCAGAAGTTCCAGTCTCTGTTTAGCTGGTTGATGGCGGTGCGCACTTTCTGTCGTAAGACTCCTTGTCCGGCGTCATTGCAGAGCACCGAACTTGGGAACAGCATGGAGATCTTGAATACACGCTGTGCTGGTTGAGCCGCTGTAAAAAGAATAGAAAATAATAAGAATTCGTTTGATTATACCGGAATAGCAAATGCAGAAGAATTCTTAGACAACTGTTTTACAGACTCGTGAAAAATGTTACTTACGTGAGCAAGCAGGATAAACAAATGGTAGAGTTGGATCAGCGGTTGGGCGCCAGAAGCCTTCAGCCCCGCATGTGTAGAATGGTGGAACAGGCTGCGAGAATCCGAGGTCTTTGGCGCACCCAATCTCGCAGACCTTGAACTGACTGCCCGCACCCCAGTCGCGACAAGACTGGTATCCACCAAGAGGATCAGCCAACGGAGGACAGAATTCAGCTGAAAAAAGAATGTTATAAATAAGTGACCATTATTTCTGAGTTGAAGAATCATAATGATTTCAATACAGTCGAAAAAAAAGACATTTCTGTTTTAATAGTTAACAATACTTTAATTTGCTCACCGAGTACAGTAACCTTGAAAGTGCAAGTAGCAGCATTGCCAGCAGCATCATACGCGACATAAGCGATGTCATACGCTCCCCAAGCGAGGTTCTGTCCTGGCTTGTGGCCTGACTTCTCTGATATCCTAGTGACTCCTACATTGTCGCTAAACTGAGGTGCGTCCCAGTTCACAATCGATGATCCGTTCTTCGCGATTACCCATAAGTCTCCTGGGCAACGATCTACAGTTGGTGCTTCTTTATCTACTTGTAATTGTTCACATTTATCACCAGTATAGCCATTAGGACACACTCTCTGTCCGCAGTGAGTTGGAACTATTCTTTCTACACCACCAACCAAATCATCGTATCCTGCCCAGTTAAGAGCCAATCCATTGTAAAGGACTGGTTCAGTTCTGCAATCGCGTACTTGTTTCTGGATTTCATTAGTGAAATCAAGTGCACGGTTCCATATTTGTATTTTAGTAAGGTGGCCTTGGAATCCAGATTCAGTATATGCCTTTGGATTGTCTGATTGCGGTTTTCCAAGTGTTACCCAAACACTGAAAAAAAAAACGTAAGTGTTGTGTTTTGTAAATAGTCGGGCTAAGATAATATTAGTGCTTAAGCAGTTTAAACGACTTACTATTGAGGTAATGTTCGACCACTGCCATAACCTGTCTTCTTGCTGGCGATCAGACCCTCAGTGATAAGTGTCAGTTCACCACCATTGTCACCGTCCCATACTAAAGCAACGTGATGCCATTGTCCATCGTTTATTGTCGCGTACTCTCCGAAACTTAAGTATACTTCTTGGAGCTCAGGGAACAGAGACACTTGGACGCCATTTGAATGAGCTTGAACGATAACTCTTCTGTTCAGTGCAATGTGTGAATTACTGAAAGAAATTAATATTGCATAAGTTTAAATTTTGTCAAACATAGACATAACTCATTGATAAGAACATTAAGAAGTCCAACATGAGAAGAAATTGCTGCCAGAAAGATTTTTGACATTCAACAAAATATTATTGAAACAATACCTGACGCTGTATGCCGTGAAGAAAACGCCACCTTCGTCTTGTTGAGTGTACTGTACCCACATAGCAATGGTCAAACTGTCGGTAGAGCCTGTATCGAATGGAACGACTTGAGCAGCGCTTGATCTTAATGGGTCACTAAAGTAAAGATCGTAGTCTACGCTTATAGCTTTTCTACAGTCATCTCCAGTTAGATTAAATGGACATTGGCAGTAAAATCTACCAGGCAAATCAATGCATGTAGCTGAAGGAGGGCATGAATTTTCTTTACAATCAATAATATCTTCGTCACAATTCTTTCCTTTGAAGCCTGGAGCACAAATACAAGCATAATCTTCTCCTTCGTCAATGCACGTGGCACCATTCTGGCAGAGACCAGCATCACAAGCGTCAAACTCGTATTGGCATCCAATGCCTGTGTAGTCTGGAGAGCACGTGCAGTTAAGTCCAGATCCGAAGTCTTGACACTTTCCACCGTGCATGCAAGGGCTACCAATACATCTCTCAGGTGCTGTTTCACATTGTTTTCCATCAGTTCCACTTGGGCATCTAAAAAAAATTTAAACAATAAAATTTTCTTTTTCCCCTAAGAACTTAAAAATCTGTTTTACTAAAGAGTAACTAGTGCTGTTAAAAAAACTTACACGCAGAAGAAATCTTGGAACAAATCGATACATTTAGCATTGTTTTGGCACGGTCGGTTCAAGCAGTTACCAATATCCTTCTCACAACGTTTGCCGGTCCAGCCTGGTTGGCAAGAACATTTGTATCCGCCGATCTCATCTTTACATGATCCTCCGTTGAAGCAAGGGTCAGAAGCGCAGTCATCAATATTAGTTTCACACATTTCTCCTGTGAAACCTTCGCGACATACACATTGGTATTTGTTATCAAGATCTAAGCAACGATCTGTACCAACGGGGTTACAAGGTTCTGTCAAACATTCATCAATAGCAGTTTCACATTGTAAACCAAGAAATCCTGGTCGACATTTGCAAACGAATCCTTCTAGCTGGTCTATACACGAGGCCCCATTCTGACAAGGGTTAGAAGCACAGTCATCGATTGTATGTTGACACCTTTTACCGGTATAACCGGCTTCACAGTTACAAGTGAAGTCATCGATACTATCGATACATTGACCTCCATTTTCACAAGGTGATATGACGCATTCGTTGATGTTGATATCACAAGATGGTCCTGACCAACCAGGATCACAGATACATTGATGAACGAATAGTTTGTCAACACAAATACCATGTTTGCAGGGTTCATTAGAGCAAAGATCAATCTTTTCATGACAGCGTTTTCCTGTGAAACCTGGTGGACAAGCACAACTAAAGTCGTTGACTAAATCTGTGCAGGGTGCCCCAAGTAGACAAGGTTTCTCAATACAATCATCAGTGTTTATTTCACATAGCTGTCCTTCCCATCCTGGTAGACATTCACATTTAAATCGCCCTTGTTGCAGAGCAATACAAGATGCACCATTGGTGCATGGATTTCCGTTTGCGGTACAAGGATCAACCTGAAAATAATTCTGTATTTTGTGAATGTTCATATAAAGATATTATAATTTTATGGCGTATGAAAAAATATTAAAACTTACCGTAACGTCACATTCAAGTCCAGTGTATCCGGATCTACATAAGCAGGTGTAATTGTCAAATCCAGGTTCGTCTTTGCACATAGCTCTCTCTGGGCAGGTGTCATTTCTACAATCGGATCTTTCCTCTTGGCAGTTTATACCACCGTATCCCGTCGGACAAGAGCATCTGTATCCTTGAGGAAGATCAGTACATGTACCACCGTTATAACAAGGCTGACTAGCGCATTCGTCAATGTCAATTTCACATCTTCGTCCTGAGAATCCAGCCGGGCAATAACATTGGACACCATGTCCTTTTGGAACGCAAAGACCTCCATGTTGACAAGCGCTGTTTGAGCATTCTACAGGAATACATTCTTCCAAAGTGGTGGCTCCGGTTCCGACAGTCTTCATGTTTGTTGGGCATTCCATACATAGAGTCTGACCAAGCAAGTTTTGGTAGAAGTTTCTGGGACACTGAGAGCATGGCGCTAATCCCGTTGGCGAGTAGGTACCTGGAGCACATTTTGCTCTGCACTTATCTCTTCCTGGTGCAGCTGGCTGGTAAGTGTAAGTGTTTACTGGACACGCTTGGCAGTCTTTGAAACCGCCTACTGGTGGTTCACTCGTGTAACTGTTTCGTGGACATTCTAAACAAGGAACTAACCCTGTTGGAGAGTAAGTACCGTAACCACAAACTGGTACACAGTCGATGATATCTTTAGAGCCTTCTTCTCTTGTAAATGTTCCTGTAGGACATTTGAGACAAGCTCCCTGTCGCGCTTGGTTCTGGAAATAGCCTCGTGGGCACATTGTACATGCTTTTTGTTTTTCTCCTGCGAAAGTTCCTGCTGGACAGTGTACTGAAACAAAAACGGAGATATGATTATTATATTTCGTTATATATGATCGTTATCAATTACATTTATAATAAGATTTAAATGGAATGTGTATACTTACAACATCTGGGTACATCATTCGTGTCCATATTTAAAACTTCACCAACACTGCATGTGAATCCTCTTGAAATTGAGCTCCTGATTGCTCTCAATGGTGGACATTGATTTCCAATAGAGGATACATTTAGCACTGGTTCGATAAGAGCACTAGCGTAAGGCACAGAAAGATCGAAAATGAGGTTCAGAGTCGAACCACAAAGATCGTAAAGCTGTGTTTGTCTGATAGCTGGAATGATAGCTAGAACGAAGTCCATTTTGACAACATTTTCATCAAGTAGTGTAGGCATTGCTTTAACAAATGTTACGTTGATGTTAACATTTACGGCTGAGCAGCGTTGAGATAACCTTTCGTTTAGGATGTTGTCGTATTGTGCTAATAAGTCCTTGTATTGAGGCAAACATGCGTTGGATACTGCTCCTAAAGCACGGTATTGAACACTGGCGACGACATGGTAAGCTGCTTGCTGAGTATCTAAAAATAAAAGAAACAATTAATTATTAGTGTCTGCAGGTTATTTAAATGTGAATTGTAATCATAATTAATATTTAATCAACATACTTTCAGAAACACAGTCAGGTACAACAGCCGTAGGTGTCCATTGCCGTTTAGTTTCACAAACGAAGGTTTTGACTGGTTCTCCGTCAGTAAATCTATATCCAGGGCTGCAAGTAGCTATGCACTGAATTCCTCTGTCACCAGGTAGACAGTTTAGAGCTCCATGTGCTGGTGGCATCAGCTCCCAATCTACGCAAGGTGTCGCTTGTACAGAAACCTATATATAAACAAAAATTCAGTTAATAATTCGATTGTTACTCGTATAACACTGTACTGCAGATTTTAAAGACATTATATAATTTTAAAAAGTTTGAATATGTAATGGGTTACCTGGAAGTTACACTGGGCTTTGTTTCCATATTTGTCAGAAGCAATCACTGTCACATTTTCATATCCACGAATTGGGATAACAGCTCTTTCAGGAATAAACTTCAAGTTAACTTCTCCTGATGCATCCGTAGCATTAATTCTTCTTCTAGTTTCATTGAAGTTTACTGCATAACTATCCTGTTTATCAACCAGCTCGATTACGTAGCTTTGCGGACAGCTTAGCCTTGGTGGAGTGTAGTCGGGAACAGTAATGTTTACTTCACAAATAGCCACATTTCCGTCGAAGTCAAATGCTACATATCGTACAACCATGTTGTGGAATACTTGAATGGGAGTTCTGAAATGCTGAGGAGTTACTTCCAATCTAGCAATTGCTCCTGAGTTATCCATGGCTGTCGGTTCAGTAAAGTTTACAGGAAGAAGGCCACCGTTTACATCAGTTTGCACAATGATAGGCTGTTGTGGACAATTCTGGAATACCGGTGGTTCATTGTCTGTAAGAAAATATATATATAACTTAAAATATTTATTTTTGATAATTGGTGTTAAAATATACATGTTTGGTATTTATATTAACTTACCAACACATGGCGAGTATCCGTAATCATAACCAAGAAGCGGTTCGGTGGCAGGTTCGTCACAACCCATCAGTTCGAACTTCAAGCAAGCGTTATCCATAAAACTGACAATACCCAAAATAACAAATCTAGCTTCAACGTATTTGGGAAGAGTGATCATAGCCAGTTCACCGTAGTTACCAGGGTCTCTCATTGTTAGGTTGAAGTTAGGGAAGTAGACGACATAATTTTCTTTTTCAACTTGCTTGTAGAAGAATCTAATTTCAGTTGGACGACCGACGATGTCTGATGTAACTACTCCTTTCACTAAAATAGCCTTCACTCTATATACTTTGCCTAAGTCAACGCTGACGTATGTAAATGCTTCTTGTTTTCCACACCAACCAGTTACTGAGTTCAATCTTACATTTCTAGCTTCATAGTTAGGTCTTTCTGACGTGGCATTGATAGCTGAGTCAGGTATTCTTCCTGATGCAAGTCCAAGTGGTTTAATGACTTTGCATTCTGGCTCTCTGATACAGGTGATTGGTCTGGGATTGATCAGGATGTAACCAGGCCTTGAGCATCCGAACAAAACTTCTGATCCTTGTTCATAACTTCTAGCGATCTGGTATCCATCAGCAGGTCTGCCTGGATCTTCACAAACTGGGCCTTCACACCTCAAGTTACCAAAGTCCCAAATGCCATTAGCTTGACATCTCACGACGTTGTCGTGTTTGCTTGTTTGACCAGCAAGTTTGAAAGTGTTTTGACAACCAAAGAAGAACGAGCTTTGGTACCTTGTATCTAAATATTGGCCATATTCGGCACCAGGAGTTGGCATTGGCACTCCACAGTCTTTTCTAGGACATTGGGGCTGTGCGCCTGACAACCAGTAGTCGGGAAGACCCTGAAAATTAACGATGTTTTTTATCGAGTTTTGTTATTTATACGCATATGCTTAAGTATTATCATCAAATATATACTTAAAGTTTCTTTAAGCAACTTACCGGTTTAGGGTCGTAAACACACTGTCTGAAGGATGATGTTACAGTGTTTCTTAACTGCCTTCCAGCTGAGGTACAAGTGATAGTGACGTTATCTCTATAAGGCAACAAAACGCTTTCCGGGTCTTCTCTTATTATCTTCAAGCCATCGTTCTTATCATCAGATAAAGTGACACAACGAGCATCTGAAATTTTGATGAAGTTTTAATGACATATTTATTTTTTACAATTGATTATACTTAAGTATTATAAGAATGATTTATATGAACTCACATTGACATTCAGGTACTGTTCCGTTCCAAGTACCACTTGATGTGCAAAGTAATGAGGCAAATCCTGACATTACATATCCAAAGTCACATTGGAATTGAACAATATCACCAAAATGGTAAGTGTTTTTGGTCGATAGCAGTTTTCCGTTTTCAGGAGAAGCCAGGGGCGGACACATGACTGGCACACAGGATTTGTTCTTCTGGTATGTGTCGCCGTCTCTTTCACCAGTTTCAGATAATTCAATAGAAAATCCAGCTGTTCCGTTGTTAGAATATAACTCGTAGCCAAGATTACAGGCACATGAGAAGTTGCCTGGTCTGCAAAGAACAATATCATTTTAGTTAGAAAATATTGTAGACCTTATACATATCATACAGTTACAGTAATGGTAATTTTTGCACTTACGTGTTGATGCATTTTTGATCACATCCTCCATTATTTTCACTACATTCGTTGATATCAGTGCAGTCCAAACGAGCACATCCCATGATTTCAAGTTTCAGACATGGCGCTCCAACATAGTCTTGGATCTTAAATTTGATAAACTGTGCTTCGATTGGAACTGGTAAATTCAGAACTGATAGAGTAGGTTCTAGAATACGGAATTCTACTGCTGTGCCATCTGGATTAGTGTAGTCCTTGAACACGTCGGTCAAATCGTTTGTGTACTGAATCCTTATGGCTGAAGTAAATGCAATATTGCCGTCAGCTCGCATAACGCTCATAGTCCTGAATCCTCTTATAATAGTGGGTGCTCTCAAATCGACAAGAACCCAATTAGCTCCAGCTTCCAAGTTGTTACCACACCATCCTCCTCCATTATTTAATCGGACCATCTGCAAAAATAATATAATCATCAGTAACTCATTGAAGCGGCATGGATTGTTGTTTAAGTAGTAATTAGGCGATCAATATTTACCCCTTTGTAATATCCAGATTCAGGAGCTGAAGTCGTAATTGATTCGTCAGGAATAGCACCATTGATAAGACCCAAATCTCCAACAGGTCTGCACTCTAAGCTCGGTGAGAATCCAGGTCGGCAAGGGCAGTAGAATCCTCCTTGAGTATTCTTACATTCAGTCGATGCTGTATCACACTGGTTACTTAGACATTCGTTAATATCGTCACATGTGGGTGCTGCGTCAAAGTCTTGGTTTGGTCCACACTTAAGTACGCTTGGTCCATTTAGTTTGTATCCTAGAATGTAAACATTTTTATTTAAACTTTTATAACCTAATCTCAATTAAATTAATTTTTGGAAATTTAAATGTCGTTAAATAGTAGCAGTTAATGTGAAAAAATAGATTCTACATACCTTTAAAGCATTGAACACGCGCTTCGTCTCCAAACATGTAGATCCTTGATTGGTCAACGATAAAACCGTTTTTGATCTTAGGGAACTTAGGGCACAGGGCTTTAGTACACGAAGGGACGTCTCCAGACCAGGTTCCATTGCTCATACAAAGTAAGACAGGTTGTCCTGATCTGACGTAGCCCGGTTCACACTCATATCGCACTATCGTACCGTAGCTTCGTCCGCCGCCATTCAATATTGTAACATTCGCGTGCGGAACGTCGGGAAGTGCGACACATTGAGATGCTGGAATAAGTAAATAATAAAATTAGATATTAATTCTGAAAATTAAACTATGCAGTGAAAATCTGAAAAGTTTATTTTATTATTATTTAAAAGTATTATTCCAGAAATATTACATCTTTTTATGATATTTTTTCGTGAAGACGAGAAAACAAAATAAAATATCTCGGAGATACTTTTTCCTATTTTCATGTGTTAATGGCTAAATAGATTCTAATGTAAAAAAATGTAAGATCTGAAAAAAAAATTACCAAGACATGTAGGAGTTCTTTCCCATCGGCCGTCAGATAAGCAAGAAATTCTTTCAATCGGCTGGCCGGTCGGGAAGGCGAACCCGGCGTAACATTGGTAAGTAGCCACTCCCCTGTAAGTCACGTTTGTGGAGCCAATCGAGAACCCGTTGTCGATTTGTGGAACGGGACCACAATACACCTCTGAAAGGAAATCGAAGAAATTGACATTTCAAAGTTTTTAACCTTTTACTGTATACCTTGAATACTGTTAAAATTGATATTTGCTAGTGTGCAAAAAAGGTGCATTTGATCCTCACTGTATTTAGATCTACAATTTTGAACGTCTATGAAAATTTATATTATTTATATTTTTAGTGTTTTAAACATAAAAAACCGGCCAAGTGCGAGTTGAACTCGCGTGGAGATGGTTCTGTACAATGCCAAAGTTTTTTAATTAAGGGGATACCTGAATTTTCCGGGGTTCAGTGCTGCCACCATTTGGAAAAAGTCATTTGATAGGAAACAGTGACATTACTCAAAATTATGTCTTGACCAGGCTCCAGATAACCCTTCAAACTATTTTTTCTACGTCTGTACTGTTATCTGTCTTTTAAATGGTCCCGAAAACTAATATAAGAACGTAGATTATATGATTTCAGAAAAGTCTATAGTCTATTCCTAATATAATAGCACATGTGTCGTTATTTCGCCTAAACGATACTCCTAGCCATAGACCTATAACTTTTTTTCTTTAGATCTACCATACTGCCAATATAATAAAATCGTTATTTTAACATATGGTGCCATTTTCCAAACGTGGAGTCACTGAACAAACGGTTTTTTGTATGAAAAACATTCGTTTAAGTGACTCCATGTTTCAAATATAGCACTTTTAGTCACTAGGAAGACGTTAATAGAAAAAATTAAGTCTTCCATAGATACCTAGTATCTACCAAACATATGGTAGTATTTCGTACTTTTCTTTGTTTATTTTTGTATTTATTTTAGTTAATGTAGTCGTAGAAAAAGTGTTGTATGCAACGTTGTATAAGTATGTCAGAAAATGCTCGATGGCGTCTCCTTACGATGCTCGCCAAGGCTCGCATCGTAACTTGCGCCACTCGCATTTTATGAACCTTCTTATACAACTGTTGCATAAAATACTATTATGAACTAATTTTCTACGTACATACGCCAAAAGTGGCCGTTTTTCGCAATTGTGCGTAGAAAAGATTCACGTTCTCACTTTAAATTGTAAACAGTAGTTCATAAAATAGTTTGAAGGGTTATCTAGTGCCTGGTCAAGATAAAATTTTAATTAATGTCTCCGTTTCTTATCAAATAATTTATTTCAAATGGGGGCACTGCATCCCGAAAAATTCAGGGAGCCTCTTAATATCACATTTGAAATTCTCACAGTAAGCGCGCTATCTGGTGTTTTATTGAACAATTTTTCGTAAGTGAACGTATTATATTGAGTTTACCACTCTATTTTCAATTGGAAAAATTCTTATAGGTTTTCCTCTAATCTACAAGCAATGAACTATATTTTGTATTTGGAAGAATTCCTATAGGTTTTTCTCTAATCTACTAGCAATGAACTATATTTTGTATTTCTTTTTTAATTTTTTTGTCTTTTTTATGAATAAAATCAAATGTTTTTATTTTACAACAGAACTTTCATTTGATATATGGCACAGTAAGGATTGCAAAACTTTTTTTATATTACCTAATTTGTCCTCTAAAAATGACCCACATTTAAAAATAAAATATAATTTATTTACTTTGCACATCTGTGTTTGGGTCATAGGATTACACCTTCCTACCAAATTTCACCTGATTTGTTTCTGTAGATTCGGAGTAAGTTGGCTGTGACAGACGGAAGGACAGACAGACAGCTGCACAGGTGATCCTATAATGGTTCCGTTTTTTCATTGTTTGTACGGAACCCCAAATAGTATTAAAAGTTAGACTAAAAGTAAGAAAAAAATAAACACTGATGTAAAAAGTTAAGGCGTGTATGAATAACAAATGCTGTGTATAAAACACATAGAAAACATTGTAGACAGCTAGTTCTACTTTTTGTTAAAAAATCCATATCTTAAAGATTCAATTCAAAATGTACCTTGACAACTGGGAATATAGGTTGTAGACCAGTTTCCGCCTTCTAAACATTTGGTCGTGATTCGAGGCTTTCCAGTCGCGAATTCTTGCCCAATTGGGCAGGAGAATGTGCTAACAGTTCCAAAAGCAGTGTCTCTGTTCGAGGCCAACGCACCCACGCCAGATTTCAGCGGTGGACAGTCTGGAATGAAATGCAATCATTCAAATCTATTCTTAATTTTATAAAATTTATTTTAACACAAATAAACACGGAGACTTAATTTACCTGCAGAGAACGTAGCATTCCATCCTTCTTCGTTATGTAATGCGTCAGACACAAATCGTATTAACATTTCTCCACTAGATGCAGTTAATGTTATTCTGGGCTTTACCGTAAATCCATTTTCTGAATGCAATCTCAGGCTACTTGTGGTTGAGCCGTCGAATACTTGCACGACGTCCGACGGATGGATTTTAAAGTGATCGAATTTCAATGACAATGGACCACCGTTGGGATTCTTTATCCTGTATAAACATTCCTGATTGTTTGGGTACTTGCTTAAGCTGTATGCTGGGGATGATAATGTTCCGTTTGCTGCAATTATCGTCGCTCGGCATCCTTGAGAGTATCGCATATTAAATCCTTTCTTAGAATCGCCAAGGCTAGTTCGGAAATATAAATATAAGTGATTCGTTGTAGAAATAACTACTTTTTGGTTTTCTTCGGCAGGTCCTGTTAATCTTGCAAGGACTGGACTAGAAGGACTGTTACCATCTTTGATTACAATGTAGTCTCTGTTCATGCCTAAGTCTAGATCTTCAACTTCCAATGAAACTATTCTGCCTGGTTGAGCTTCAATTATATACACGCATTCCAAGCCTCCTGGATAAACGTTCGGATAACCAGGTGAGGTTAAAACTTGACCTTGAGGCGTGGCACGTAGAATGCCACCACAATTTGAAGATTCAGTCTTCCAAGACGCACGGAAACCTTTCTTTTCAACCGATCTATCCGTGCTAAATTTAATTATCATGAAATTAGAGGCAGACACAAAGAGTTTATTAGACAAGTCCTGTTTTCCGGATAGTGTCGCAAGATTAACGGACTTTTCCTCAGTCCTACCGCCTACTAAAATTTGAACAGTGTCAAAAGACTTTTCAGTTTCAAAATCTTGGAACTGTAGAACGATGTTTTGACCTTGTGGGCCTTCGAGTGTCCATTTGCATTCACTGAAAGGAGGGTATTTGTGGGGATAGTTTGGAGTCTCAACGACATCGCCACTGCTTGCCATATAGTAGTGGCACTCGGAAGCGCAGTCCATTTCATCGGAAGCATCACCACAATCGTCTTGCTTGTCACATTTGAAGGCTGCGTTTATGCATCTTCCGTTTGAACAATGGAAGGTTCCTAAAAAGAAAAGCGAATTGTAACCATTGTGTTAACAACCTTAGCAGTGACTTTCGGCTTCCTTTTCAAATTGAGCAAAGTAATCGATTAAGCAATGAGTAATTAAATTACGAAATAATGTTACCTGCAGGACAGGCGTCAGCTTTGCACATGAACGGAAGTAGTGTTTCGCAAGTAGTAAGTTCCCAAGACTGGTTGTCCGATGTGACGTGAACGTCGACGCACTCGCCGTCTTTAGGATTCGGCTGCCGCAAATCCCAAAACCCTGCATATTGTGACACTAAAGACCTGGCAGCTGATTCTAGCGTGTTTGTTCTCAGGTCGTCTACGGCGGCGAGTCCTAACCAGTAACGGTTATTGCTGGGACTAGCCGGCACCATACTGGCTGTTAAATTGTTCTCGGTGTAGCTGTCTACAACCATTAACTCGCTGCCGTACCTGTAAAATTAAGGGTATACTCAACTTGATTAGTCCATAAAATTCCATATGTAATAACTGTTATATTACGGTAATCCTACGTAAATTGAAACGTGTTTTCAGCATGACATACAGTTAAAAGAACATCATCAAAATTTGGATTAAAAGTGTTTATAGATATTAAAATCCACACGTTAATTTGATGATTATACAATGTTCAATATTTTGAACCGACTTCCAAAAAAGAGAAGGTTATCAATTCGTCGCGATCTTTTATGTATGATCACCGATTACTGATGCATGGACCGGTTTGGAAATTAAATAAAATATTTGAAAACGGAATGAGTACCTAATATTTTAACTTTTCACAAAGGAAATCTATCCATAGTTCTAGTCGATCAAAAACGAGCATCTGGATTCCCGATATCCCGACACCCTTATTTCTAATAATTAAAAACACTTTACCTTCGACATAGTTCTGCCGCTTTTTCCCAAGAGTGTCTGATGTTGAAAAATTTGTAACAATGTAATCCTTTCAGCTCCCATCCTGAAACAAAAGAGAAGACGTTGAGAAACTAATAACGTTGAGATATTGCCACTTTTGTACTTTGTCACATTAAAAATAACCTTATAGAGAAACTGACGCAACATGTAGGTCTTCAAAAACTGAGTGTACTGACTTCTCAATGTTGTAAATGGATGTTACTTCATCCAGTAGCGTTACTTTGTGAATGAAAAGCTTTTACTCTATTCGCATATTGGTGTTAATTTGTTTGGTGCTTATCGTACCACGTACGGAGCAAGAATATAAATGTTTAACGAACGTAAGTTTGCAAGTACTTAAATTTATATACGTTGATTTTCATGATAGACTTTGATGAATGTCTATTCTAAATCTTTATCCTTCTTCGCAAATGAAACTCACTCAAGTTCGCTCATGCTTTGCAAATTCATGGGCGTGGGCCGGTCGCATTTATGAATGGTAAACAACAAACGTTGGCTCTTTCCCCCCGTACGGGATAAAGTTATGTAAGTGTATAATTTTACAAACTAAAAACCAATTTCATCCCCAATCTACACAACCGATTTATATGGGACCACCTGACAAGTACGCCCTTTGGAACAAAACAAAAAGAATTTTCCAAATGGGCCCAGGCGTCTTTGAATCGGTGAACATACATAAAAAAAGATCGCGACGAATTGATAACCACCTCCTTTTTGGAAGTCGGTTAATAAATGTGTAATTCATCCTCAAAAATTACCATTTCAATCTAACCAAGCGAAACGACAACACGATCCGCAAAGCATGAAAATTTATCAACAAAATTTCATTTATGTGTGTTTGTGTTAAATCTATTTATTCATGACTTGTAAGTTGTTGACTCAAGCCTACGTAACTTCCTGAATGAATTACTGCATGGTGGTGTTGAGAGCACATAATGTTACTCAAATAACTTTCTCCTTCTATTAAGTCTTTGGGAGAGACAAGTAAGCACGGAGATTTAGTTAGTAATTACTTTTCAATAGAATTCCTACTTATAAAATACTGAGCAATCTCATCTTTAGAACAAATAAATTGTTGTATTTTAACTAAGTAAGAATTTATAATAATAAATATATACGGACAAATAACACTGATTGAGCTTAAGTTCGAGTCTTGTGTTATGAGATACTAGCTCAACGATACTATATTTTATAACAAATACATATATAGATAAACATCCAAGACCAAGGGCAATTTGAAAAAGGCCATTTTCCAACTTTCCCTGACCGGGAATCGAACCCGGGACCTCTGGGTGGCGGACTAGCATGGTGACCATTACGCCACGGAGGTCGTCACTTAATGCTTGATACACACCGGGTAACAAACGCAGACGATCGTGCTGCGTCTCGTTTCAGTTTTGAAATGACTGACAGAATTATTTAGAAATGACAAAAGAAAATCACTCCATCCATAATCTTACGTAGTAATTGAATTTTCTTAGATAGAAATACACAGGCGCGGCGAAACGTAAGAAAAATTATAGGTCTGTGGGCGAAACAGTAAAAAATTATATACTTATATTATTGAATAGCAATATTTCTTAATTCAATTTAAGTGGATTTTTACAAAAATCTATAAACGCGTAGCGTTCCTCAACTGTTCAAAATGTTACGTTATTTACCTAAGTTAGCCTTACTTCATTTGAAAATTACAAAACTAAATTTTCGTTCATTAAAACACCCATAAATTAAACCGTCCTAACTAAATAGACTTTAGATTTTATAAATTTAAATACAACAAGTTAGAATTTAAACAATTTAACATTAACTCATTAATGTCCACGTATGTACCTTTTACGTACCAATGTCCTTAGTGTCTATTCACACCGGTCTCACCTTCTAGAAATCCAGCCCTAAGGACGACGTTGAAAGGTCGACGTGTTATTTAGATGGCTCTGAATAAAGTGTTAATTCCAAATTGTTTTATAAAGTACTTCTTTGAATTTTGTTAGAATCTATTATTTTACCAAAACAAAACATTCTTAAGAACAATAGAATAGTTTTCATGATTGTTCTGAATAAATAAAATAAAAAATAAAAAAATAAAATTGTTGAAAAATCGGGTCAGTGGGCGTTTCGCACCACGAGCGGTTCGGACCGCGGTGAGAATCTCTTAAGAGCGGCCTTCCCGTCTTACTTTTCATACAAACGCTCGTACGTGATTATGGTGTTGCATCTGATCTTTCTTAAAAACTTTTGAACTCACAAGTATCTTGGGCGCTATTCCTAGGTTTCTATCGGAATAAAAATTTTAAATTTAGAAAAGCAAAGTCAGTATAAGCCTCCAAAAATCTGCTTTTTTGCACAAATTTTAGCTGAACTTCGACCGTTCATAAAGTAGTCATAAATTGTAAAAGTAAAGAAAATATTTCGATACAAACCTCGCAAGTATGATGAAAATTTTGAATACAATACATTTATTTCACATACTTGTAAGGCATCAACACGTATCTCCTGGAACAAGTTTTATGAAATATCCGCACCCTATGAATAGTTAATATTCGTTCAATGGATAGTTAATAATAATACTAATTTCATTTAATAGAATGCAAACCATGCCCTCAGGCGCTATCTCTCTCTTTTTGGTTTGCCTCTTTTTCTAGCATTGCCCTGGATGAAACACCATGCTTTTCAAACTATGCTCGCGTTGAAAACAGAGGCGCCGGGAAGGGCCGCCTTAAGTACTGTTTCTGAAGGGGTTCATTCCCACTGCAGGGGTTGAAGCGGTGCGAATGGCCCAAGGTATCGAAACTACCCAATGCTTTTTTTTGTAGGTCCGATTTGGACCAATTTTTAGGGTTCCGTAGTAAACAAGGAACCCTTATAGTTTCGCCATGTCTGTCTGTCTGTCTGTCCGTCCTCGGTTTTACGCAGCAACTATAAGTACTAGAAAGCTGTAATTTGGTATCGGTATGTATATTAATTATGCGGAAAAAGTGGTAAAATAAAATATTTAAAAAAAAATTGTAGTTCTCATACTAGTAAATTCAAAAGTCAATTTTATTTTCTCAAATAACCAATCATGTGGGGTATCGTTGAATAGGTCTTTCAAAAATATTATGAGCTTGTAAACACCGTTTTTTGGATTTAGGGATCAGTTTCTGAAATATTTGGTTTAAAAGTGAATTTTTTTGTTAGAGTCAAGTGTCCCCCTCTCCCTCTATCTGCTAAACGTTTATATATGGACTCGTGAAAAAAATCACAGCTATAGTAAATATAACGAAATTAAAAGGAAAACTATCAGAGCTAAGTATAGTTTACAAAATTGTAAATAACATTTTTTTAATACTTACCCAAATATTTATAAAAAATACAAATGTTTATTAAACCTATTTTAGTTTAAGTTTGTTTTGGCTCTATCACTCTTTCCAATATTTGTCATTGCAAGAACAAGACAAAACATTTTTTAACTAAATAAAGATATAGTAAACGTTTGTATTTTTTATGAATAAGACGGTAAGTAATTATAATTTTCAAAATATGAAATCGGTTTCAAGACATACCTACTTACCGACATCATGGCATTTAAAAAAGTTATTTACTATTTTCTTGCAAGATGTTTTGGTTCTTCCGTATTCTTCTCTACTCATTTTACATATAGCGACACCTTCATGAAAGCTTTAGCAAACATCGGAATAACTTGCTAGACTACATATAGAATTTATTACTCACATTATTTATAGTAATCTGCTTTGCAGTTTACAATTTCTATCATAAATAAGGCTCTGTGTAAGCTCTGCTCGCAGAAACTAAAACCGCATAAACCTTTGCATATTCATGACTAATTTAATATAATTTTGACAACGAATAGAAAATCTTCAAACACTAAAATATCAAAACTAGATTTAAATGTAAAACCAAAATTAATTAGTCTAAGACTTTCTATAAAGTTCTATGTGATTTACATAACATTCGTAAAAGTATACTTTCACGAGATATTGTATGCATGTAGCGTTGCACTGCACTGCGATTACAAGTTAAGACTTAAGACGCAAAATAACTGTTTCGCAAATTGTCCTTTGCTGCTTTTGCTTTGACTTTACATTTAACGTCGAACTTGAACCTCAGTCACTAGCTCACATTTTCAATGAAGGTTAGGTCATTTTCGTTCAGTGGAAAATATCAAAACAGCGAAATGAATTTTTTTTTATTACAGGTTACAATTGTAATAATGCCTATTTTATCTATATGAAATAATTTTCTGTCTACAATCATTGAGAGGCCTTTAGTTTAGCAGTGAACTGATATAGGTTGTAAAAAAGAAAGACGAAGCGCAATTTTCACCTTGAAAAGTGTTGTAAATACTTGTCCTGTCAATCAGACATTCGGAGAACCGGCGGGTTTTCTCGTTGAATATTTTGCGAATCGGACATTGTGCTTCATAACTTTAGTACAATTGGCTATAATTAATGCAGATGTACGAAATGGACCGAGGTTCTGAGATGTTTATACAAAGCGCATAGAAACTGCTTTGCGAAAATTGAAACTAAATGAGGTGATTTTAGCGTCTGGATTGGAAAAATAGTTTGCGTACAAATTGATACTGAATCGTCTTGAAAGGCGAGGTGTTTGTGAAGGTTTATCTATGCAGTTTAAATTTACTTTGTAGTTTCTGGAGTAGTCAGGAATTATTTATTTTAAAAAGTTTATGAATGTAATAAACATTAATTACACATAATTTCAAACACAGTGAGTGGTATAAATGGTGGACTTATCCCAGAAGGGATCTCTTCCAGTCGACCAATACTTATAGCAAGTTACTAATAGTTTCTTTCTCATATTTATGGTCCAGCTGGGGCTTGTACCGACAAGGAGAAGTCTTCACCATACTATGACAACTTATAGTACCGTTGGTTAATTATTAAACTTTGTGTAGTTTTATTTGTATTTGACTTCGGAGCTAGAATCATATTATTTATTTAGGAAGGTATAAACAATCTGTTATAATAAAGAGTTAAGATTCCAAGACTCCAATAATAAATAATAAACAATGCTCAACTTTCCACACAAATAAATATTCCCATATGTACAGTAAGCTTAACTACTGCATATCGTCATCATATTCTCTCATAATAGAAATACAAACAATGCTCAATTTTACATACAAGTAAACCCGAAGCTTATTTGCAGGGTGCTGTAATAACAAACCTTCTCTAGTGTAATAAGCGCATCAGGATCATTGGCCAAAGTAAATTGAATCGATTCTGCTTGTTTACTATTCTCGCTCCGTGCAAAGGGAAACAATTTCACGAAAAATTTGCACCCACTAATAAGGTTAGCGTACCCCAATTTGTCAGCCGGTAAACGGCGACGGCGGATTACGCCATTGATTAGGAGATTCTCTTTTGTGATGTGTTAGACGATATTGCCAGGAAAAGCGATATACGAGTACAATTAGATAGTCAATTTACAATAAGAATAGATAGGATAGAAACAAAATTATGAAGAGAACCACACCACGAAGTCGACCCGATGTCTCATTTCCGCCATTGGCCAGAACCATTGAACATGAAAACGAAAACGAACTTCTTAATGTCATTTGGACACTGAAAACTATACCAGTAAGAACACAAGTAAGAGTCACAACGTCAAATATGAGTTTATTGCCAAAAAAGCGTACCATTTTTGAGAGTACGCTAAACACTACACATTTACTTAGGTATCTAATGAAATGACACATTCGAAGTAGTCTTCAGAGGTATTTGTCATAAATATATTTTCAGCTTCTTAAAAGCTAGTGCCTAACACAAAAATATTTTAATGTAATTAGTACCAAAATAAACCAATGTCAATATCAGCCGTTGAACGTATGGGTTTGACAGCTTATTTTAGATGCAATGAAATCGATTGTTAAACTTCCATTTAATACCAAATAGAAAATTAATACGGTGTATTTTTATTATGTTTCATTATTAGTAATACAACGAAATGTAGTTGCAATATGTAAAAAAAAGTAATAAGGTATTGTGCTTCTTATTTCGTTAGGTACATTTTATTATAATTATAAGGTTCATGTTTGTAGCTCTTTCAAGTTGCTAAAGAACGAGTATCTACTTAATTCACTTGTTTAAAAAAATCATTGCATATTTGAAAAAAAAATTAAGTAGAAAGAAATATATAACTTACTTTTACGACGTATTTTCTATCAAAATCTTTATTTTATTTTGTATCATTATTGGTTGTGCAGCTTTTATTAAGAAATGCTTATTAGCAACAGTAATGATTTTCCAATTGTCTGGTAATAGCAAAACAACTAGTACAACAACTTTCTTCAATACAATAAAACAGTCGAAGTATTTAGTTGAAAAGAAATAATTGTTCTTCTTGAATGGGCCTGCAGAGATTGGCGGGTGAAAGTGATGAAAAATTACTATTGCCGACGATGGTCTCAGTGTTAATTAAGACAGATTTAATGATTCTGCAAACCTTTTTTATTTAAGTATTGTTAAACTGCAGTAGGTATATTCATACAACTTATGAACAGATATCATTTGTGAATTTATAAAAAATTCCATTACGTTTTTTTTTAAATTGCAGGTATCGTTTGTATAGAACATTCAGTTTAATCCACTATAAATGTTCACTGGTAATCAATTGCATGATTCTAGTCCCCTAATTTTTAATTCGCTAGCAATGCCGAAGCCTTCACGTATGAAATGACTTACTAAACTATGATGCCTTTCCGACTAAATTTGCACACCGGTGATGGTAAAATGATTTGACGAAACTGAATATCTTGTAACACATTTTTGGCAAATAAATTATTATCTTTATTGCATCTGATACATCTCGAGACCATACTCAACGCCTATAGCTTTCAGTTATAACCCTACAGGTGCCTACAGGTACAACTGAAGCTGTTGAGAGGCAGCAGTTGGCTAATGTAGCGCTTCCGATAATTTGACGAAACTGAATATCTCGTAACACATCTTTGGCAAATAAATTATTATCTTAACTTAAAGCATATGATACAGCCCGAGACCATACTCAACGCCTATAGCTTTCAATTATAAGCCCTACAGGTGCCTACAGGTACAACTGAAGCTTGTAACACATCTTTGGCAAATAAATTATTATCTTTATCTTAAAGCATCTGTTACATCCCGAGACCATACTCAACGCCTATAGCTTTCAGTTATAACCCTACAGGTGCCTACAGGTACAACTGAAGCTGTTGAGAGGCAGCAGTTGGCTAATGTAGCGCTTCCGATAATTTGACGAAACTGAATATCTCGTAACACATCTTTGGCAAATAAATTATTATCTTAACTTAAAGCATATGATACATCCTGAGACCATACTCAACGCCTATAGCTTTCAGTTGTAGCCCTACAGGTGCCTACAGCTACAACTGAAGCTGTTGAGAGGCAGCAATTGGCTAATATAGCGCTTCCCATAAAGACAAGCGATATCATGTGAAAGAAATTCCTTTAAAATAGGTTGGTCTAACTGTATAAATTTCTAGCCAAAACCGGGCAAGCAGAAGAAACTGATACAGCGTATGATTGGTAGGTGAGGTTTAATATATACAGTTAATTAGTTAAGAATAAGTCGAATAAATGTGGTGAGTTTATATATGATGTTAGGCTTTCGCAGTCACAACGACTAGATACTCGTATTATAAATAAATATATAGGGACAAATAACACTTCAAAGTAAGTTCAAGACTTGTGTTATGGGATACTAACTCAACGATACTATATTTTATAACTAATACATATATAGATAAACATCCAAGACCCAAGACAATTCGAAAAAGGCCATTTTCCAACTTGCCTTGACCGGGGATCGAACCCGGGACCTCTGGGTGGCGGACTAGCATGGTGACCACTACGCCACGGAGGTCGTCATATTATTGACATTACAGTAATATTGTTATAGACCGTCCTGTACTTATAAGTGAAAATTCCGGAATCAGTCAGTCTTGTGTGTAAAAACTTGTGCTATTAAACGATAAAGACAAGGCGAAGACCAATACGGTCAACCTTGACAACTGAACATCTTCAGTCTACCTGCGACCATGGTACCTGTAACATTATCGGCATTTCAAGCCCAAGAGCGATATCGGTAAAAAAAAAACCACAGACTATTTCTACATAAACCGTGATTGTTGTTGCTTTTCATACGTGCTACTGCTATCGATTCTCCATCAAATTCTCATACAATCTGAAGAAAAATGTAAGTACGTGTGAACGTCCGCGTTTCGAGCACGTCGCGTGCAGCGTGCCAAATAAGTAAATAGTTGCAAATAGAGCGTGCTAGGCGACCGATACACAAAGTAAAGAGAGTTATAGAAGAGTTTACCATGTTTATCTGAACTATTTATTTTTATTTTATTTAAACTTTATTTACCAAAGCAGCAAAAGGCGGGCTTAATTAATGCTAATAGCATTCTCTAACAGTCAACTTTCGGGATATCCTTGTCCGATAAATTGTTCAACAGAAACCTTTTCGATGTTGCTTACTCATGTATATTTTGTGAAATCAAAAAATATGATGTTGCGTGAGAGCCTCTTGTATATGAACATGAATTTTGTGTTAAAAAAAATACGTATAATATGAAGAGCATTTTTTGTTCGTTTCAGGGCGAAGGGTTGCAAAAACCCAAAGGTCTCGTTAAACAAGATGGTAACCTTACAGACAGAAAACGGGAATACAACTTAATAGTGACCACCTTTGCCGTTTTACAAATACACCCGTATTAACTTAAACTTAACGCCCATTTTCTCAATCTACATCCACCAGGAGGTATTTGTGCAGGAGAAGAAACTGCTGCTACATTTATTTTTATGGTTCTGTTTTGCGTCTAATCCAAACTCGAGTATTTTGTGGCGATCGGTGGATGCATGCCTGACTGCACCGCGCCGCAACTTCATGCAACGTGACCCACTTATGTTACGCGATGCAATTTGCTGTTTGTCTTATCTTCGTTTCGGAATTAGAAGCAAATATTTGTGTCCGAACTTCTCGACTGGATCTCTTCGCCTTTGATGTAAACGATCTTTGAAAGTTTGCCATAGTCTTGGAAACACAGATTTCGATTACCTTTGTTTTCGGCCTTTCGAATTTTAAAGCATTTCTTGTGCTAGGTAAAATGTAGAATGTAGATGAAATAGCATCGTTACGGAACGTGGATCAATTAAAAAAAAATAACATCTTGCGTTTCAGCCTGGCCACACCCAAAAAGACTGTTGTTAAATGTATTAAGTATGGACGACTACATGTTGTTCTGCAATAATGCTCGACCTTGATGTGATGGAGTGGTATTTTGTGTAAACCTGTCTTAGAACCATATGACGCACGTTTTTACAATATCTTTCGACAGGTTCATACAACAATTAATGTCACTCAATTAAGACCAAGTGTTATACTTAGCCCCGTGTTGCCGAACAAAAAGGTAAGTCTCTAAACCCTTAAAGAACATAAATCAAAACCATTTTACAATCCCATTCATATTAACTAGGTGTTAGTTGCAGCTAATCCATATTAACCTTGTCAAATTTATAAGAAAACAAAGGAGTCAGTAAGCAGATGTGAAATATATGCTTACTGCCTAGCTAATAGCTATGCCTAATCGGATTATGTGATTGTCAAAATATAAACAGGAAGATGTCAAAGATGAATATACAAGAAGTGGTAAGATGATGATATTATAATAAGGTTAATATTACCAGGTCTTCGTAGTAACAGGTCATATGTCACGTTATATTTATTGAACCCATTTGAAAATAGGTGTAATGATGGGTTAGGCCTTTAAAACACTTGTATGCAAAATGATGAAAATAATTGGCAACCAATCCGATGACACTCCGACTTTATGTTCCAGTTACAACTTTACGACACAAGTAAGAAAAAAAAAACTCAAATTTGACATTTACACAAGTGCGTGTTTAAGTATATCCTCTTATTTTAGGTAGGTTCTCGTACTTTGACTTTATAGTTTAGAGTAAAATGAACTGGTTAAGATCGGGAACGGGTTTCGCACATATCCTATTTATGTCGGTGTCATAGTAGAATATTATAATATAATAATTATTATGAAGCTGACAAGTCAATCACGGAATTATTTTGCATAAATGAGAATAAATATAAATGGTATCGCAAAATATTTCTAGCATCAGTCATCATCTCTCTGTTAGAAAATCACAATTTATGTGACACTTTTATGTAGGTACATAACTAAGGTGATACAGATTTATATTCGTAAAACTGGTTTCTTCCATTTTAGTTGCATTAACATCTCCTTTTCACGTTCAAGGGCAACTGTTTCTAACACATCTTTAATAAATAAATATATATATATATAATATTTATATGTATATATAAACGCGTTGTGATGGGGTATATAAATATATTTAGTATTAAATATTACATTAACAAAATTAAGAGGTTAAATACCTAAAACAGATTCTAGTAGAATGTTGTTTTGATTTGATTTAATGTGAATAGATTTACTTAAACTTACTTAGAATAAATTTACTTAAATCCACCAAGGACTCAAACCATCGCAGCTTGAGCTTAAGGGGCTACCTGAATTTTTCGGGTTCCAGTGCTGCCCCCATTTGAATTAAATCATTTAAAAGGAAACGGAGATATAATTTAAAAAATTGTCTTGACCAGGCTCTAGATAACCCTTTAAACTATTTTATGAACTACTGATTACAGTTTAAAGTGAGAACGTAAAGCTTTTCTACATACGCCAAAAGTGGCCGTTTTTCGCAATTGTGCGTAGAAAAGCTTCACGTTCTCATTTTAAACTATAAACAGTAGTTTATAAAATAGTTTGAAGGGTTATCTAGAGCCTGGTCAAGACAAAATTTTAAATGATGTCTCTGTTTACTTTCAAATGATTTATTTCAAATGGCAGCAGCACTGGACCTTTACAAAAATTCATGCATCCCCTTAATAAACACATAGTTGCCTGGTACATACAATATTCGTTCTATTGCTAAACTAAAGCTTTCGTCACACTTCTACCTGCGTGCGGTAGAGACGATTATTCGCTTAGTAAATATATAATACAAACATGCGTCTTTGCAAGCATTTTATTAATGCACGGTTTAAACAATTTAAAGGTTTGCATTTAGTTAATCAGATACACGTAAATAATATTAGACAGGAGAAGGAAGGAATGATAATGTAACTAAACTACTTATTTTATACCTAGGGCAAAAACAAAAAACTTTAATGAGTATGTCAGTCTGCTTTTATATCTTGTGAAATAATAATTGCAGGCTCCGCAGAAACCTGGAAACGTTTTTTAAGGAGATTTGGATATTAAATTCTCTTTGCGTAGGTAAATCCAACAAAGCTATCAGACAGGTAAAGCCCTTAGTGTGTGCGTAGGTTTAAACGTATTAATCTCCGGAGTAAGACGGCACATGCATCATTGAATGCAGTGGCAGCAGAGAGTGCTCCAACCTCTCAACACAATTGGTCGGACATCAACATACGAGTACAAGCTTTCCTCTCGACAGTTGGATTTAGTCGTCTGTGAATGCGAACATCGTCATGGGAACGTATCGAGCTCATTGAACATCTATTACAAGATAGTTCTTGGAAGCTACGAGTTTATTTGTAAACCTCTTGAAATATGAAGACGACGTTTTCATTAGTTTCCTATTTATCGGTGTAAGACAGTTCTAAAGGAAAATTTGTATCAAGGATATCTTCGATGAAAGGACTCAGTAGTTCATCTTGTGGTAATCTACAGACTTGTTTCAGTATCAGTGTATTGAAAATGAAAGGACTTTAAAATATTTTTTGACGAAACAAATTCTCTACAAAATTAATTAAAATTAATACTTTCAGGTCACGTAAAACGTAGGTATTGTGCCTGTTAAAGCAAAACATATTCAGGAAATTATGGAGGACGTATTTCATATAAAGAAAGATTTATTTGCTTATTTGTATATCAGGGTTATCTCTAAAACTTTTCCTAAGGCGAAAGGTTTTTATAATTCAAACCTGTGCCGAGCCAAATGGGTTGCAATCGCAAGTTGTAAATAAGGCAATTTAACTCTGCAAACTCAAATATTTCTGGTCTAAATATAGAATTTGGTTTTAAATTCAGCTTTGACCTACAGTAAGTTCTGGCAGTTAAAGGCTCGTTGCTCTCTTGAAGTCCGAACTTTTGCCCGCCTATTTACTTTGAAAGGCTTCATCCGCAGTTATTTTTGAAATCGTAAAGAATTTTATGCACACCACTTTATAAGACTTTGTTGTTAGTTATTGTGCATAGCGTTATTGTAGTTTCTCGAAACTGGCTCTACCTTTGATAAAAGAAAAACTAAAATAGTCATCTTGATGATATGATGCATATATCTTATTGAGAAGATGTAAAAATAAACAAGAAAACTAACTGAAACTTTACTAATAACTTAAATTGCTAATAAATAAAAAAGGCCTGGCTAATCGCTGCCCCATGGTCACGTGCCAAAAAGGCTGGCAGCATTGCCACGTTGCATGGCAATGCTTGTCTTTTGAGCCAGATAAAAATCGTTAGACCTTTATATAGAAGAAGAAATAAAAAGCTTTTTCAGCAAGCAGCAAATTGTTGGACTGAGGGAAATACATTTCTTGAATCATACAAGGATAACGTAACTGCTGCTCCACAAAAAAAAAAAAACTAGAAGTATCTATAGATAACTTGAGTATCTACATAGTCCTCACAAATAAATACATTTACACAAAGTAAGATCCGTTTAGTTACATTAATTGTATTAGTATGCACAAGTATTACAGAATGTGTGTGTCAGTCTGTCAGAGAATATTCGTGTCCAATCTATTGTAATGCCCACACGACACACGTAACAATTATCATCGCATGAGAAAATGTGCATCCTCTCAACTTACTTCATCTTGGTTGAGGTGGCCAGCGATACGGAATACGGACACGATCCAAGCGTGTTTTCATCCAACATGCATTTTTTACAGAATTTAGCTTGATCAGTTTAACATTTCAATCTTCAAACACAAACAAAAATTTTTAACTAGTTTTTAACTGACTTCCAAGAAGGGGGAAGTTATCAATTCGTCGGTTTTTTGTTTTATATATGTTTACTGATTATTCAAAGATGCCTGGGCCGATTTGGAAAATTATTTTTTTGTTTGGAAGGGTATTCTGGTCAGGTGGTCCCATAGACATTTTATCATATTCGGTTGTGTAGTTTGGGGGTAAAATCGGTTTTTAGTTTTTAAAAATTATAAAGTATCGCTTTGCTCAGTTATAAAATGTTTGCACACGGGAATCTTCCTTTTATTTATTTGCTGACGTTTCAATCGTATTGTGCCCACCGTGGTCTCAGCATAACTTGTAAAAACTTCTACTCTATGTGTACTGACAAGACTGGATAATCGCGGATCGGAGCTGGTTCGGGTCTGCTGGTTATTTTTGTACTTAACTATTACTTTTTAACCGACTTCCTAAATAGAGAAGGTTATCAATTTGTCGGAATCGTTTTTTATGTATGTTCACTCATTGTTCTAAGATGCCTGGAACAAATTCGGGATTTTTGTTTTGTTTGAAAGGGCATACTCGTCAGGTCCCACAGAAATTTTATAAAATCGGTTGTTTAGTTAGTTTGTTTGTTTGTAATAACTTTGTGTGTTTGTAGTTGGGGGTGAAGTCGGTTTTTTTTTAAGGAGTGTAATATAACGGCAATTACTTTTTATAAAGTTATCTTTTTGCAATAATTAATTTTTGTTTAAGTTTTGGTATAACAGTACATAAGTTGGCGGGTTCAGTAGACAAAGAACGGCAACCTACTTTCCGTTTGTGTACCCAATGTGTATGTTTCAACTTATCTGTGAATGATTATAACTAATAAAAACATTATTTTTAATTGACAACTGTTTTTCCCTTGACTGTACTTACCATTGAAAAGAAGGCAGGGGATCAGACCGTACTAGTCAATTTTATAGTGGATCAGACCTTCTAAATCTTTGATCAGACCGGACAAAAAAAATAAAAATAATTGACAGTGGATCCGTTTGATGGATCAGACCGAAATAACTCACAAAAACTAACGCTACAAACTGCAAGTGTAGTTGAGGTGTCAAAAGCTAAATCATGCATGGCACTATTTAGACCTCCAATCATTGGTTGAAAACGTCAGACAGAGACTTATAGCGACTCTATATGAAATGGTAATGAAATCTCATATTATAAGTTATAGGTGAGTCACGTTTGCGCTATGTGTGCCTTTCACTCATTACAAGCCTCCAAGGCTGTTCAGCTGTTTGCCGCTCAATCGACTCTATGGGCACAAAGCTTATTGTCTTGTCTATAAAAAATATACAATCGATAGCGCGTATATATTAAGCCATAAAAATAGGATAAGTAAGAGTGGATCGGATGGCAGTACGTAAAAGTGGCTTCAGTTCTTGGAGGGTTTTTTGTGTAATTAACTTAGACTAAAGGTAAGGTTATTATACTGTATCTATATAAATGTCGTATACTAAAGTAAATTACACATGAGTATACATAAACATAATATTTAATTGTTTAAAATAGTAAAAAGTAATATAAAATAGAAATAAAAGTACATACGAGTATGTAAATTAATAGTAGCCGACAAACTGCTTAGTTAACTTAATGACGACCTCCGTGGCGTAGTGGTCACCACGCTAGTCCGTCACCCAGAGGTATCGGGTTCGATCACCGGTTAGGGCAAGTTGGAAAATGGCCTTTTTCGAAATGCATTTTCATTCGGTTTGCGAAAACAACCGTATGAAAATGCATTTCTTCTCGAAAATGTTCTTTTTCAGATTATCCTGTATCTTGGATGTTTATCTATACATGTATTTGTTATAAAATAAAGTATCGTTGAGTTAGTATCCCATAACACAAGTCTTGAACTTATTTTAGGGCTAGCTCAATCAGTGTTATTTGTCCCTATATATTTAGAAAATATCATAAAAGAATAAACAATAAAAATTAAAGATTGCTTTATAGCAATGCTAATCTCTCGCTTAATACTTAGATAAACGAGGGTGGGTACTCGTATGTACGTAGCTTATTGAATTATTTGGTCCAGCATTGTCAAGCGCTGCGCCGATGCATGCGAATCAAGTCCGCCTTACTAAACAACTGACCCAGTTTGAGCCGCTCCAAATGTCACAGTAGATGCGTGCCAAGTTTGAAGCCATCTTAATACTACCTGACGCATGACGCAAGCCATGCGTTAATTTGAGGCAAAAAATGTAAACGGTGGTTTGACTAATGGTGAGACGAATTTAGTATAAGAGCGTGGGAGCGCAAATGACGATAAATATTAACAGAAATTAGGTTAATCAGGTGGTCTGTAAAGGACAACTCTTACAGTAAGTATTTCTATAGCCTCATGATCAGGATTCTGGGTTATACAGCCCTGGCGTCTTGCTGCTTAGAGCCGCAAGATTCAAAATGCTCTGCCTTCTCCATTAGGGATAAATACGTGATAGTGTATGACCAGGATTCTGCTATGGCGTTCATCTGATCCGGGCGGATTTGGCTCATTAGATAGATTATTGAAAAGTACGGTATACTTCTTTTTTTCTCTGATTAGGAAGTAATGATAAAGATACAGCGCATTTAAATTATGCGTGACGTCACGATCAGCTACGATTTTCAACCTTAGGTGACGTAAATCACCCCCACTCCAAAACTTCAAAGACTATTTTTTCGTTTAGCGAAGTAGTAAAAATTCACCAAGATACAGATCTTTGTGAATTTTTACTATTTCGCTAAACGAAAAAATATGGGTTCTTTATTTTTGGATAACCTAGTTGACGGACTACCTACTAAACACCCTTTCCCGCTGAAAGTAGCTTTTAAATCTCATAGGCCTGGGCTCTGTTTACCCCGTCAGCGACAAAGGCGTGATCTGTATGAATGTAAGTAAGAAAGTCATAGTGAGGTATCTACATTCAAGTACTCTATCATTGACTACAGTTAAGATTATCTTGATAACTTGCAGCGAATTTCTATCAGCTCTTGTGGCTACCGATATTGGATGCTGCGATATCTTAAAAATGTAAATCTTACGAGTAGTGCAAAATGTTCAGCAGAGTCAAGCATGAATTTGAATTTGTTACTCGAGCGGTTCTGGCTGATTGGCTGAGTAAATTGAGATAGGTCAGTGTTTAAATAATGAATATCATTACGTGATGTGGATTTATTCACAGTGCTGAAAATGTGGTAATGTACTCTCGACTCGACGGGTACATTTGACATTTTCAGTGGATTATATTCTTCGAATTAAGTCATTCGTTATTATGAAATACTTTTCCTATGGGATTTGAGAATCCAAACGCGCGTCATTGCAACCCTATCTGAATTTTCCGGGGTCCAGTGCTACCCCCATTTGAAAGGAAACGGAAATATCATTTCAAATTTTGTCTTGATCATAAAATAGTTTGAGGTTTATCTAGGGTCTAATCAAGACAAAATTTTAAATGATATCTCCGTTTCCCTTCAAATGATTTATTTCAAATAAGGGGCAGCACTGACCCCAGAAAATTCAGTTAGCCGCGTAATGTGAATCGTGTAGTTACTAAATGATTTCGTTTAGTAACTCCACGATTCAAAAATAGTGTACATCTTAGCGTATTCCTAATTGCACCCTCAGCTGTAATGCTAAGAAGCCCAGAGTCTGCATTCCAGATTTTTCTTCTCGAATTCTCACGATCCTGAGTATCCTTGGGTGTAAGACAATTGGCACGCATATCATCCTTGACGACGTCAAGCTCTGCTTCTTGGGACTTCTTGGAGTTCTTCGTCGAGTGTTTTATTTATGTAGTACAAAACACAAACATTAAATTCGTATTATAATTTACCAATCCACACATTAAATCATAGTTTTTAGGGGCTGAATATCAAAGATATTCGACACTAAAGAGCATCATGCTCATTAATTATTTTATGTAGGACTCAGCAAAGTAGAAATAGATTCCTAAATCACCTATTTGCCACCATTTAACTAAGCTGCCACGGTGCATGTTTATCATTATTAGCAATGATTGATTTTCATAAAATCTCATTGAATGAGCGTTTTAATTTTTTTGTTAGTCCACGGTGCCCAATATGATGTCTTTTAAGTTTTCAACAACCATATTTCTGTCATTTTGAAAAACGGAATCGGTAGAAACTTTCTATATAATAATTATCGAACCTGCTCATAAAATTTCACGAGAATCGTTTGGTCGAAAAACTGGACTCCGGAAATCTGGATACACGAAAAATGTCTTGCCGAGGCTGAAACGGCGATGCTTCGCTCGCTCAGTCAATATAAAAAGTTAATGCAGTGTCATTCGGAAGGTACAAATTACTAGAATAACGTACAAATATAAGCAATAAGCAAAAATACACTGTCGTCATTTCACACGGTTTATTGTACATACATTTGTAAAGCGATGATAACAATACATATAACACGTCTCTAGAGTCTTCCATCGATGTACTTACAGCAATATTCAAACCCTTGTGCCCTTGAACAGTCATGACTTTTATAGTTGGTGTACCAGCCAGTACATTTCACTTTGGAACATTTTCCTCCTTTACTCTCGCACTTTTTCCCAGTATTACCAAAAGCGCCTGTAATTGAATAATATTGGCTATCATTGTCTATATCAAAAGCAACTCGGTTGTACACGTACATAATCCTCGAACTAGTCGTACCTATCAAGGTCAATACAAGGGTTATGTACGTCCCATGTTAAGCACTGGTTTAATTAAATTCTGTAAGTTTAAATTATATGGTAATTCCTTTGCAATAAGTATATATACCCTGTTTTAGTTTATTTTATAGATATTGATTCATTTTTTTTATCTTGAGTTGGCATAAATAAATAGTTTTATTTATTACTTGTCACCTAAGAAAGTAATGTAACTAGTATTTTATGCAACCAGTCAATTGACGTAAGAGTCAAGACATGACGGACTTGTAGCCGGATGACAGGCGAATACGATGAAGATGATGAAGAATGGAGAAGTGGCGCCGTCATTTAAAATAAATTGTTTGATCATAAATATGGTGATAATTTCATGGTCAGGCACTAGATAGCCCTTTAATTTTTTAACTGCCTTGAAATTATCATAGTTTTTAAACTCTTGCTAAAATATAAAAAAAAAACTGGACGAAATAATAAATATAAAGTAATACTTCAAAAGGATGGTTAGCAATAGTACATTTTCAATATATATTTATTAGGTGGCGTTTCTCCAAAAACAATAAATGCGAGTGTGGTGCTATCCAATCAATGAGCCACTTATTGTCCAGCTCAACTTCCTGCACATTGCAGGACCTTAATGAGGCAAATGATCGGGGAGTCGCCGTGGCCAAACACCGGTCAAATTTATTAAACTCGAGAAGAGGAACATATATTTTATGATGAATTAAGTGCCACTCCTGCATTTAAAAATATCATCATTATAATATATTCGTGGTTGTCCGCTTCGTTGCCAGCGTTTTCAAAGGGAAAACGCCAAATTTCATCCCAATCCGGTCTGCCGTTTAGGCGTGAAATTAGAGTACCCATACCTTTTGCATTTGTAGTATTACTAGGATTAAACAAGTATACTGTTATTGTTATTGTACCCACCCTCTCTATCTTTCACCATTACATCAAGCTTGATATGGTAAGATCCACATCCTACGGTGATCCTGGTATGTTTATCTGAATATGTAGTTGGTACCAATCCGGGCTTACTACCTGTAGAAATAAAAAAAACATAATAGCTATAAAAACTTTTCCCGTTATCCGTGTCGGAGCTTTTAGTGGTTACGGTATTTCTGTAGCAAATTACCCTACATGATTAAATTTCTCCTTCAATAATAATAAAATGGCAGACATTTTATATTTTTAGTAGTGGCACCAAAGCTAAGCTCTTCTCCTAATCAAGTCGTAACTACTTTCTGTAACGATCCTATTAATACAAAAAAACCTTAACTAACTAAACAATAACTCGGCAGGAAATCTGTTATAATTTACACTGAATAAAATTATTAACAAAATATTAAAATTTTTAAAATATCCATACAATTAATAATAAAGCAAAAAGAAAAGAGAAGAAATATAATTGACCGAGGGAGTGAAGCGAGTGAAGCGTCTCAATTTTGAGGTTGGCCAAAAATGTATTGTTTGTCTAACTGCTGTTCTCGCCTACAAGTCGCATTTCTCAACTGATTCTTGTGCAATTTTGTGAAAAGGTTCGAAAATGATATAGAATTTTTGTCTATTCAGTGTTTCAGAATTTTTGAAAATGGTGGAAATATGGGGGTTGAATTCATATTCAGCCATGTAGAAAAAAATCAAAAATATAGTACTTTTCTGTTACCTAAGACGATATTAAGACGCAACTTTTTTGTCTGAACAACTTTTTTATCCGATAAACTTCAAAGGGTCGGTGACTCGCCAGGTTTACAGCTCACAGAGCGACTTGTTTATGTTTATAATGGGTGATTTGTTCAAAAAATGCCATAAATCATACCATTTGAAGTTCCGACTCCGACACCGATGACGGGATGCACTTCATGCGGTGGCCGGTAAATTTATGTTTGGAACATAATCCATCTTGACTCTTGCACGAATTCAAATTTCAACAAAAAGTTTCTTTGATGAAAAATATATTAGGTTTTTATATTGGTATTGGTACTATACTCACCGTGTATTGAGTCCAGATCAAGGATGATGTAGGAATCTCCACAGCTTATGGTTATTGTGATATGTTGATTTGAATGAGTTTTTATCGAGAATACGGGCTTATCACCTGTACAAATAAAATGATAATAGCAATATACAGTGTATGTATAATAGGTGATTTGTCCATTACAGTTGTTGACGGGACATACTGTAGGCAACTTTTCCAAAGCAAAATGTTCATACACGGTATTTCTCAGATTAACATGAGGAGCTCGGTGGCCCGGCGAGAGTGCGCATTACTAGCGCTTTCGCAAGTAAAGCGACACCGGGCGTGGTCCGCACTTGGATCGGTGGCCACAAGTGGCATACAATTTTATCGAGCTTCTCCGTGCTTCGGATGGCACGTATAAACCGGTGGTCGGGCCTGTCATCATTGTTTGGCAATCGTCAAACTATGTCAGATTCCTTTAGGCAGCCTGAAAAAAACTGACACCAGTGTTGGCCACTTACTCACACCAACAACATAACAACATGATTAGCATTTGAAGTGAAAAAATAGAAATAGTAAAAAATTCACTTACAATACATCATGGCAGTCAAAAATATTAAAACAATCAAGGTAATAAGGATTTTGGGCTGCATGCTTTCTTCTATTCTATTCCTTTTTTATTGTTTAAACTTTATTGCACTGTTAAAGAAATGTACAAGTGGTGGTGATATTCCTTCCACCTACTGAAGAAAGTTAATCAAAAATTTTAAACGTACTCGTAAGTAGTATTTCGTACTTTTAATCAATTTCACACTAATGAATGAAACCTAATTGAATCGGTGTTGATTCGATTCTTCTTTCAATTTTTGATTGAATGACCCTTAAATTACTTTCACTTATATACGGTATAAGCCTTAATGTGTAAGCACTTACTCTAAAATGTTTTATTTTGATGAAAACTGAAATGACTGCTCAACTTGGGAACGTAATACTACCTAAGTTTCTTTTCAGAAACTTAATAACATTTTCCTGTTTCCAAGACGTATGTCGGGGAATTAAGTTTTAAAAGTAAGAGCTTATTGTGCTTTGCGAGCGCAACGACCTGTGATGACCTGTTAATAAATTTTCGTCTAAAATTTTCTTAGAAACTAAAAATGTTTTCATGTAGACATATTTTTCAACAAAGTCAAGCGGTTAAAACCCGCCTGAAGAATTAAAACAATCAGCACTCTTGACCAATTGTGTACTAAATCGAAAAGGTACAGCGCAAGTTTTCGTCTAAAATTCTATTAGAAACTAAAAATGTTTTCATGAAGACATATTTTTGGATGACGGGATATTCCAAGATTTAAGTATGTCATTGTATATTTAAAAATGCGTACGGGTACGCTGTTCAAGCAACTGCTTTGAACCATGACAACAAAATAAACGTTTGACCAATTCGAACAAAGTCAAGCGGTTAAAACCAGTGATAATAGTCAAATCCTTAATCTATTAGGCTGTACCTTTTTGATTTAGTACACAACTGGTCAAAAGTGCTGATGGTTTTAACATCAGCACTCTTGACCAGTTGTGTACTAAATCAAAAAGGTACAGCCTAATAGATAAAGGATTTGACTATAATCATAATCACCTTACACCAAGGACGCTGTTGCCAGTCTCTCCTCCCTTAGTGTCTAAACACACTGTGCCGAAGTTATGCAGCTGAAGTTACGCAGTTCAGTTTAGTTCTGTGCTCACCCAGCCAGCGTTTCGGAGCAAGAGCGTTGGAGCTAGAACATTAGAATGAACATGACAGCACTTACACCTACGGGCCGATATGGGTATTTCTCACCTCCGTTTTACTAGCGCAGCCATGTCAGACCTCTTTGAACCAGTACCAGGCTCGAGAAACCAGGAGAGCACGTATATAGGTTATTATGGAGCGTTTAGGACATTGCAGTCTAGGGTTTGGGAGAGACAGAGGAAGTTAGAGTCTACCGTATACCAGCAACAAGTAAACATATAGGAATAATACTTTATGTGTAATAAATAATAAGGGAGAGATATAGACTGAAGTTACGCAGCTGGAGTTACGCGGCCAATTTTTCTTCGTGAAAAATGCTACGCAAAGTAGGCAAAGTGTGTTGCTAGGGAATATGCATGAAAAAGAAATGTGTTGTTTAACCAGTTCATCCATAAATATTTAAAACTAAAGTACCAACAGTGAAAACAGAATAAAAATTGGTTGAGAAACGAACGAGATATAACGATTTTACGAAAATATGTCTATTTCACTTGCAAAAACGCTATTTTCTATGGCAAATTTATAGATGATATGGACTTTGGCGTCACCAGTCCATATCGGACTTCTCTTTCTAATTGAAACTTTAAAGTTCGTCGTTGTTTAAGATATTATATATTTTTTTTGTTTTCATATTTGTTTACTTTGGTTTATAAGGAATATATAAAGCAAATAAAAAAAATACGTGCATATAGGCGCAGTTTCACCAAAGTTTGGTTGCGCAACTTCGGCAACACCCATGGGAGAGAAAAGGGGCGGTGACAAGTTATATGTCGACATTCTCATAAATATCAGTATCTTGAACATGTCGGGGTTTCTGTTCTCTATATTAATTCTGATCAAAATGCATGTAGGCAAGGCAACATAGTAAAGCAGCCTACTAACTATAAAACAGGATTACTGTACTATAATCCGATAGAATGTTGTTATTAAACGTTGTAGCTGGTTATTAGCATGTAGGCCAAGCAACGGGGCTGAAACACACATTATGGTGGAGACTGGGAGCTGCAATTACCACAGATCGATAGCGTAGCACTGATGCTGTAGAATGCGATCGTTTACACTTTACGACTGACAATTTTGGTTTCCGTTTTATCTAAACGCATAAAGCCTTTAAAATCATCTCACACGTATCAGATGGATCGTAGCAGGTGAACTTCATTAGGAAAAATGGGCATACCTATGTATGTACGTGTGTGGACCAGATTACAGGTCAAAATCAATAATTCCGTTTCTCAACACCAAGAAGTATAAAAAAGTATAGCTATTTTGTAAAGGGGAGTTGGTTGAGCATTGCAGACATTTTTTTCTTAATCTGCTGTGAATGTGAGGAGGCTTTGCATTTAATATAACAGAGTAGCTAATCAGATTTCACATTTAATCGAACAAACAATTGTGGCTTAATATTTTTCCTTGTAACCGTTTTAGTTCCTGAAGCCTTTACCATTACATATCTTCAAATCATTTGTTATTTTCAAATGCTTGTGCAATATCGAGAGACGCACGGAAGCACTTCAGCAGGCGCATTCACATTTACAGCCTATCAAAAATTATGTTGCGGTTACCGGTTACCCGGACACGCTATAGAAAAGCAACCGACAATAGTTGTCACGTAGGAATTGTGGTTGCACAGGAATATATATTACGTAAAGTCCTCGGCTAGACGTTGATGCGAATCAGTTGCTTCCTAGTAAAATTTCACTATGTTTTCTTGGAATGTTGTGGCGTTTTTACATACCTAAAGGCTTTACTAATAAAGCACGAGTTACTCACGTAAAGAATCAGCTACTGGCCGACATGTTTCGACCTCATCCGGAGGTCTTAATCAGGGCGATGTAACCCGAGCTTTATTAATAATGTCTGAGTCTCACGTTAGTTTTAATCAAAAAATTCTCTACCTAAAGGCTGATATACTATCACATCTTCATCCCTTATGGGGTAAAGACCCAAAAAAACTGCCGCAAGACCCAAGACAACACTAGAATAGTAGTACAAATAAGCTATTTTTATTGTAAAAAGTTTAAGAGGAGATTAAAAGCGAACATTTAGCAATCTCAATCGAGATAAAATTAATTGGCACAATTTATTTATTTTTACTATATCGTCGTGATCATCCTAGAACATCGACCAATATAGTAAAAAAAGGTTATCGTCTGTATTGCTAAAAAAAAGTAGTATATTCGTATCGAAACTATAAATCACACGTACCACGCCAGAATACGTTTGAGTAAATAGGCAGGGAATAAACAACGTTTTTATTTCCAGCATTGACAGCAGAATAACGGTCGCGATGTTTCGAGTGGGCGGCGTGGTTACGTCTGCACAAAACCTAATGTCATTCAGCTTGGAATTTATGGACAACAAGACCTCCTTTATACGTACGAAGCGAAGGGCCGTACGAAAAACAGTCTTTTTTTACTGACTTTTTTACTGTGCAATGTTGGATACGCTTGTATTGCAGGCATGGCTAATCAAATCAAGTATTATTTTTCATTTTTAAATTTCTTTTTACATGGGATTTACTTGGAATTTGTTTTTCAATTATATCAGATCAATAATTGGCTGATGAAAGCTATTATCATACTCAAAATACTTCTTTTGTCTCAAACAAAATTTTTGAAAGTTTTTAAGTAATGAATAATTGAAGTTAAAGTCAAACTTTCGCTGAAGTTTACAAAACTCTTTTATTAGTTTGATAGATTTCTTAGAAAATTACGATTGATTATTATCGGTCTCTAAAGCTCTGAAGAAAACTTTTTCTTTATACATATTTATGGATTGATTCCAAACTTGGAAAGTTTTGATAAATAAAGTTAGCGAATGCAAAAGACGTTTTGAAGACGTACAAATAATCAAGTTTGAAAGACGGTTTGAAGGCAATCAGTGGCAAGTAAAGCAGCAAGTTTTTCATACCCACTCAGAATTACTTTAATACATCTCTTCTTAGGTTTATTAAAGGCTGATTTTAAATGATGTGATTATCTGTTTTATACGTTGTTAAATAAAAAATACTCTACTTGCTTTTCGAATCTTGGAACAGGCAGCGAACATCAGTGGAGGTAGTGTAAGTACAACTTAATAAGATAGTTTCTGATATTACCAACGTATGTTCATAAAATATAAGGATATTGTGAAAGTGCTGACTATTTTATGTTTTATTTCTAGTAATAGACAATTTTATTGATCGTAAAGCTATCGTACGTCGGAACCTCCTCGTGGGTTCTAAATCTATCAGAAATGTCTGCTGCATTTATCCTTACACGATCTAAGGCTTCATAACTCGGGCGGTAGGAATTCTTCGATATTGGTCAACGGCCGCGTTTGTTTGCTCAACACTTCATTAAGTAATAGGTTTCCTTCGTTTATTTTTAAAATGACGACTCCGGAACTTTGGAGTGCTATAGTAGTGCTGTGAATTTTTACTACTTTGGTAAACGACGAAAATATGGGTCCTTTATTTTTCGATTAGTGGATAATTTAGTTGACGGACTAAATTAAATATTTTTTATCCAGTCCACATTCCTATTTTTAACTTGAAAAATAACTTACAATAAAGGTTATTAATTAATTAAGTCCATCGTTTCAGCAATAAACTAATATTGTTTAAGTTGAATTTCTCTTAAGTTTACAGTTTACTTTCATTTGTCAGTAAGCAGATTAAACTGTTTACTTTATTAGTTGTCTTTGATTCCAGAGTTTGCAAAGTGATCGAAACATTTTTGGGTTAGGTATTACAGAAGATATAACTCGTATCTATTGTTATGTTCTATTTGTTCAATAGGGATGTAGAGTGGGTAAAAAATATATTATTTTATTTATTCCGTCAACTAGATTATTCAAAATAAGGGCCCTTATTTTTTCGTTCGGCAAAATAGTAAAAATTCGCATGGATACAGTGCTTCGAAGTTTCGGAGTGTGGGTGATTTACGTCACCCTTGGTTAAAAATGGTCGCTGTTCGTGACTTCACGCAAAAATTTAATGCGCTGTATATTCTTCATTATTTGTTTTATTTTGCACAGAAAAGAAAAAATAGGTAAAACATACTTTTTGAAAATCTATCTAATGAGCCAAAAATTTTTTAGTGCACATTCGTTTAGCATGCGCCGTCGGCGCTTCAAAGGCGGCATCGGCTTTAGCAAAGGAGCGGCTTATATGTCGTGCCGACGGCCTGCACATCAATTCGACAAATGGACTATATATTGAACAGTATAGGTAGAGACATTGAAGATATTTTAAACATTATTATTTATTTTGAATCATTAATAACATAATAAAGTACAAGATTAGTACAGAAACTCTATCGCACTAAACGTTGGCTTAAAAATAATTCCAGCTTTTATAAATATATTCTATATCGGCGAGTTAATAAGATTTCAGTTTTATTCCTCTTCTTAGCATTCACAACGTTCATGATTCGTTACTCCGCAAGTAATGAAACTATTCATCTTAAAACCAATATAATAATCTGTAAACTAATCTTCTAAACTAGTTTCGACTTTGTCTCGGTTAGTTCAGGTGCTCGACTCGGGCTTGACTTTGGAGGGTTCTCGCTGTTTCAGCGGAATATCTCGTGCGAGTGCAATATTGAGGGTCTGTTTCCAAACAACCCACGATAATATCCGGCATTTTAAAAATCCGTCTTAATTCAGTCTTATGGAGGGTAATGTACTCATTAAAAGCTTGCAGTCTTATATTGATTTGAGAGAAAAATTTGAGCTGCTATCGATAGCCCTGTACTTCATAACTGGTTTAGAGTTCAGAGATGGGACTCACCTATTAGCACGGAACAGCACTTTCATGTGCTGCTATCCTTTTCTGTCGCTCAGAAATGTCATTTGCTAGAGCGAGAAAGGGCGACGGAACAACACGAAACCGGTCATGCTGATACGTTCCGTCGTCCGGAGAGCAGATTTTTTATGAAAATGGCTGCATGTGCATGCACGTATAGTGAATAAATATAAATATCTAGGATAAAGGTTCTAAGTTCCAATCTTCAATAATTTTAATCACTAAACAAAGACAGATGATCTGTGGCACACTGGGCTTGTGTTTCATAAAACATATGAAATATCTAAGATAAAGGTTATAAGTTCCAATCTTCAATAATTTTAATCACTAAACAAAGACAGATGATCTATGGGACAATAGTGTCCCTTAACACAAAACACAAGCTATAGAGCTTGTGTTTCATAAAACATATGAAATATATAACTAAAATTTGTATTAAATTGTCTAATTTTAACAAATTATCCTGGGTCTTGGGTGTTTATCTATATATTATGTATTTATCATAAAATATAGTATCGTTGGGTTAGTATCCCGCAACACTAGCTTAAGCTTATTTTGGGGCTAGCTCAATCTTGTTCATCATCATCATTATCAATTTATTTAAGAACTATGTTCTTGTCGGTGGATGGTGGTACTTTCCATGCCTCCCGATCTTCAGCTAAATGCTTGACCTCAATCTAGTTATTTGCCTCTGTATATCTATATATATAAATATATATATTTGTGTATTTATTTTATATTAAGTGATGAGCGTATATAAAGCGAAAGAGTGGTGTCAGAATCGTAGCAAGTGGAATCCATAGTCTCTGCCAACCCCTGTGGAAAACAGGCGTTATAATATGTATGTACTGCAGTGATGAAATTAGTTATTTACCCTTTTTATTTTCGTTCAAGCTTACTTTATCGTTTCAGCATTTTGCGTAGGATCGTGTGTTTGTTGATAATGGAAACGTACTCAATTGGAGACAATCAGTATGCAGAATGACAGGAGAGTTGAATGGGCTTCCGACCTGACTCAGGGTAGTTCAGCGCAGCCACAGTCAAATTGAAGGTAGATTGATCTGTTTATACGTAATGCGGTTGTGGATTGACAACTGATTCTAATAGAGTTATATGGTTAAACTATGTGAACTGGGAAGGTTAACTTAAGTGAGACATCTGATAGGTTAGGTGTCATTCAAGTTTCTTTGCTTTCACAAGTTCAGATTACATATTAAATTACCATTACTCTTTAATTTATGAACTTTTGTTAAGTAGGCCTATTACATAAATGTTAAGTAAATGTACCTATCTCGCCCTAGCACTCATTTAAACAAATTTGTTTACTAGTCAAATTAAAAAAAAACCCTGACTGTCCATAACGCCATCTAGTGATGAGTACCGGAACTACCGATACAACTTAATATCCGTAGCGCCATCTATTATTTGCTAGAGTAAGCCCTGACTTTCAAGACCTCTATAACTTTTAAGCAGCTACACCAATTCTCATCAAACAGAGCAAGGGGATAGGCAGATAGACAGACCGCTAGCCATTAGCGTCAAACTTATAACACCCCTCTTTTTTGTAGGGGTTAAAAAGGGGATTATTTTTATGGAATATCTTGTCATATAGTACTTTTTTGAATCAACTACTATTTATTTCATCTAGGGAAGTGTTATCCGAACTTCACCTTTTATTTTAAATACTACTTAACGTAATATGTTGCTCGTATAAAAGCAATAAAAGAAAGGCCCCAAATAAACGGATCGTAACGTGGAGATATATTGATGGGCTAAGCTTTCCGTACAAATAACGAGGTCGAAGTAATTACCATTACCCTTTTGTCTATGTTGCGTAACGGTCTGTCAGAGAGCGAAGGCTATAATCCCACGCAAATTCGCAGATACTTTTATTAGTAAATGTAGGCTTTGAGGCTTGACACCTGAGCCTAAGAAGAACAATACGGAAAGAATTTGAGGTCAATGTCTTCGCAAAAAAATATTTAAGATATTTAAAAATATGGGTAAATCTAAATTAAAGTATATAATTTTTCAAAACTAAAAATCGACTTTACCCCCAACGTTTCTACCTATTTTGATAAAATTTCTATGGAACCACGTGACAGTTTCAAACAAAAATTTCCAAATCGGTCCAGGCGTCTTTGAATAACGGTAAAAATAATTAAAAAGATCACGACGTATTGATAACCTCCTCCTCTTTGAAAGTCGGTTAAAAAGAAAAACTGGAATATGTACCTACTAAATGGGTTAGATGTATGTGTACTTCCATATAAAAAAGATTTCCCGTTCAGATAAGCCGTTCGTACTTGGTCCGTAGGGTGCTGAACGGAGTGTTTAATCTTCTCTTCCCGCGTAGATCGTTAAAGCCGATTGAGGGAATGGGTGAAAATGCGTTAATCATGTTAATAAGCGATGCGGCTAGCAACCCATCACTGTATTTATTGCGCTTCTTCCCGTTCACCATCACGCTAAAAGTGGCTTTTGAGTCTTGCGGCCCTTGGGGTCTGACAGCTTGGAGTCGCAAGATAAAGATGCTCTGTCTGCCACATTAGAGATAAAGATGTGATAGTATGTAAACAGGTATGTAAAAATAATTTTTTGTAATACGAGTATGCCTTTTTATGCATAAAATATAATTTTTCAAAACTAAAAGCCGACTTCATTCCCAAACAACACAACCGATTTTCAAACAAAATCTATGGGACCACCTACCAACCTTCAAACAAAAAAAGAATATTTCAAATCGATCCAGAAGTGCGATTTCTGAAACGCGGAGTCACCTAAACGAATGGTTTTCCCATACAAAAACCATACGTTTAGGTGACTCCGCGTTTTAGAAATCGCACTTCTGGCGTCTTCGAATAATCGGTGAATATACATAAAGAAAAGATCGCGTCGAATTTATAACCTCCTCCTTTTAGGAAGTCGGTTAAAAACGACATATCTTAATAAATGTCAGTTTAAACGTGTCACATAAATAATTACTACAGCATGTAACCCTTTTAATTTACCAGAGTGCCGCCTCTAACTTAGCTACTCAAGTTCATTTACTGCATTAATAGTAAGAACATCTACCATTGTTACTCGACGATTTATCGCTTTGGCGACAACGTTGTGAATGTTTCTTACAAGAGTCTGTATGAATGCGAATTACTACTTACGACGGTTGTAATAAGCCGAGATGTACCATTTCTATACTTTGGTAATTTTTTCACTTATTTTATAGAATACTTAATAGAAATTAATATTAGTACCTATTTGCATTCCACTAATCTTGTAAATATGACGAAAAATGTATACCAAAATATTAAAACCTAGTCAAACTAACACAAAAAGATATATTTTGGCAAATAGTCAAACCACTTCGTTCTTGGCATATTTTGTGTATTCTTAAAACTAATTTTAACCATTTATTTATTTTTCGTTTGGTGAATATCAAGTCGTGCCAGTTTATAAGTTGTGCATGAATCACGACACTTAGGATTGGATATGGATCACAGCACAACCATGTGACCCCCGCGAGCAAATTCACGAGCAGAAATAGTAGCTTTAAAACTTGGATACAATCACATGCAAATTCTATTACCTTCGTAAAATGTGTGGGTAATACAATCGACATTGTTCCAAGTATTTGCCGGTTCGCACTCCGTCATTAAATAACAATCGGATAAAAAACGGAAATTGAATAATTTATTGCGTGAAATGGATCGGTGAATAATTTCTTCCTGATTGATTTCTTCCTGAGATTGAAATAAAATTGAGCTTTTGTCAATACTTTGTCAATTGAATGGATGGAATAATTTTTCGCAATTAAGTTGCGGTGTCATATAACGTGTTGTTTTATTAGTGCCCTGCCTGAGTGCATCAGGTACAGTACACTCGATACTTTTCAGAACATTCTATTTAAGCATTAACTGAAACGTTTTGATTAAAAATGGGCTTTTAACAAATAAAGTATTATTTGAAATATATTTAAAAATGCTAACTTTTTATTTTAAAATGCTGACTTTTTGTAATGAGCAAAGAAACACTCCGTCACTTTTTTTAAATCTTTATGCAACGAAAAGGTGAGATTATTTTTTCTATAAAACTTTTGCATTGATTAAGTCAGTATGTAACTTGGTAGGTCTTTTGCAACATAGATTAACTTGTGCCAGCGAATAACGTAGATTCAAGAGCACACACTAATTCAGAATCCAAATTAAGTCAATCTGTCTACACCGACATTTGTCACATTCTTGGTTCGAGTTGCTGCGAACTTAGATTGCCACTTTCTGAGGGGACTTGCATGTTGGTTGTAATATGGAAGCAATGTAGGGATTTCATATGCATATATTTTATGGTAAGTTAGCAGAACGCTGTATTAAGAATATTTTATTGGTTATTTATCGTCGAATTCTTAAATAATTATTTAGGTACATATACATTTTTTACTGATTAAATTGTAAAAAAACTCGGTAGTTTCATTGAAAAAACTAAAATAATTCATATCTTTTCGTGCAATGAAGTTATGGCCATGCTGGGGAAAGATTTTTTGTTGGAAATTACCTCCTTTATCTCCCTGTTTCGTTTGATCCACGACTTTTTGGCCACCCTGTATAAACTGAGTTATGAAGTTCATTACATTAAAGCTTTAAAGACTTTCGGTGTCTTTCAGTCATCATTGAATCATAAGATTTGAATGGCTCAATTTTTTTTCAGACCGACTGAAAAATTTGACGCCAGTGTTGGCCACTTACACACATAAAAAACAAACGAACAAAATGACCCACTGGGGGCTTGGTGTTCTAATTTATTATGATGCTTGCAATTTCGCTATTTGACTACATTATTATCTATAGACGCATATTTTCTTGTTTCAGTATACATCCACCCATTGAAGATGAAGATATAGAGTTTTTGATTAAAAACCTGTTTAAGTTATGCTAATAAAGATATAATAGAGAAAGTAATAAATCATGAATTGCGTCCTCGCGAAGAGGATATTCGTAATGTTTCTTACAAAAACGTTAAACCACGAGTTTTAACCAGTAACATAGTTAAACCAGTAGGCAGACTAGATGATTAGTTAAACGAGAAACCCTAGATTACAGAGGGCGCCACGTGTACGGCATCGGAGGCAATTTCCAGCCGTAATTATGTGGCGACTGAAAATCAACGACATGCTATCTTGGTAGACACCTTCTTGGTTACCACAGACGTAAACACATTTAGAGAGGAACGGTTAATTTAATTACTGTAATTTGTAAATGCCACCTGTGATTTGCTTTTTGTGTCTAGTATTTTGTCTACGAAGTAGAATGTAGTAGTGATGGGATCCCTTTTTCGTTATATATATGTCTACTTATAATGTCAATGAAGTTGATTTGAGTTCATAAATTTCATTATTAATGAGCAAACTTAAGGTGGGTATAAGTATTTCAATACGAATTCATCTTCGGAGTTGCTAAGATAATTATTATGATAGGAAAAGTGTGCATTGGCATCAAATGAAGCAACGAATCGAAGTGATTTGCTATGCGAAATGACATGTAGATTATTGTATTGCGATGTGATATTTCACAGGTAATCGCAAGGCCGGAACGTGAGTTTACAGGGCCCTGGGCTAATATTACTTAGGGGCCCACGTAATTACTCAAAGCATAGGAAAAAAATAAGAAAATAAAGTATTTGATTTATATTTTATATATTATGCCCGAGTGTTTGTTAATATGTAATAATAAGCACTCATTCATTAATTTTTTTGTTTATGGCCTGGTAGCAAGATATATGAGGCAAATATGCTTACTCACTCTCGCATGAAAAAAATACTTGGTGTGGGTATTATTAGCGGCACGTAGTAATTATCACATGGTACACGAGTACCATGAAGAAGAGAAATACGAATTTAGGAATATTTTAGGTGTTAACGTTAATTGCGTAAGAGGAATAAAACCTATGTTATATTATTAAATATGCGAGAAAAATCGTTATTAAAATATTCAATCGTAACGTGTAAATATTTTAAGCAGTTATCCACAGCTCTAGAAAATTAAGAAAATATACTGTCGTCCGTAAGAAATCGACGGGGAAATCCCCGTTCCGTTTGATAGAGATACATACCGGATACCGGGAGTTCAGGGTTGCCAATCTGGATCAAGATCAGCTATATTCCTCCAAAACTCTGGTTTTTACTATCGTCGTACTAATTATAAATAATTAAAAATACTAAATAAAAATGATTAATAGTTGTACTAAAAAATAATTCTAGCAAGATAAAAAGAGATATAGTCTGAGAGAGAAACAGCGAAGCACTATCGAGATCGAATGAATGTCTTATGGCTGTCGAACATTTTAATTGTCAGTTTGTAAAACCAACACCAGTACGTAGACTTGAATTTAATGAATTGAATGGGGTTGACTTATCGCAGGATTCGCAGTGCAGCAAAATTTCTGATCTATTTAATTTAATAAAATTATAGGTTTTTTCGCATTATCATCCATTTATGACTTTGACTTGACTTAGGTGTGGGCCCTGTGCTGAAGCCCAAAACGCCATATGAATTATGATAGATCCAGCCTTGGCCGTAAGCGCGTAAACAAAATCGAGGGCAAAAATATTTATTTGGAAATTCACAATATCTATCAGGCGAATTCATTAGTTACCATGAAAACATCAGCGTAAATGACAAATTGGTCGCGCCGCCTGGGCGTGATGGGAACAGGGCTAATAACACTTCCGCTCATGATTATTCCTGTTCAAATTAAATTTTGAGAGTTCTCCGATAGGTTCTAATTTTAGGAATATTGCCTTATACGCTTGACATTTAAATTTAAGACACAAATCAATAAAAATATGTTACTGGTTGAAAGATTTTGTGTCTTTGGGCGAATTTGCAAATATATGGCTGCTTTTATTGGGCTTTAATAAATAAATAAATATTTAAGTACAAGGACTAATAACACTGATTGAGCCAGCCCCAAACTAAGTTGAAACTCTTATTAATTGTGGGATACTAACTCCTCGATACAATATTTAATAATAAATACTTAAAAAGATAAACATCCAAGACCCAGGGCAATTTGAAAAAGGTTATTATATATCAACTTGTCCTGGCTAAGAATCGAACGCAGAACTTCCAGAGCGGTGTGTTAACCATTGCACCACGAAGGTTTTTCTGGCTTCCTTACACAAAAGGTTCCAAGTTCCACATCGATTTTCAATATATTTACACAGTAGTTGTTTCTTTCACGATAGACATGAGGACAGACGTGCTAATTATACATACAAGCAATCCTGGTAACAAACGATATATGGTTAAAGTCGTAGGAGTGACCTATGGTCGACTATGAGACGATTCGGTACCAAGTGTCGACATCGTATTGTTCTTCGGTCACAATTATGTGAAGTGAAAATGTATTTTGAAACCGAGCATTATGTTTCATCATAAAATCTCTGGAATAATTTACATGGAGACTAAATGAGTCTTTGTTATGTTTATGAAATAATTATTTACAAAATTGTTTGTCTAGATTTAAAGATGTAAGGCGCTTTAAATGTTGATTAATATGCTTCTTGGCATATTTATTACTTTTTAAGCATGCATTGTGATTTTTTACGTAGGCAAGTAGGCAATAATAAATTATTACTTATAGTAAAAAATTTCAGATTTATTGTTGATTATTATTTAGGTACCGTTCATAAAATCGTCTCCTCGGATCATGCTCTTCTAAAGATTCATGTCCTTTAAAAGATTTTTGATCTCTATTTGGGCAGTGACTAGTAAATTTAGAGAAATATTCTTTTGTAATATGACAAAGTCTTTGAATGAAGTATAGTAGCCCACAACAAAGTGTAATGTTTTTATTATTTTCGCTGACGTAAAATTTTTGTCAAACAATACGCGAATCAAATCTGAAAGTAAAAGGGCTGAAAACCTTTTCATTAAAGCCTACATCACGTAGATCAAAGTCACAACAATTAGCCTTACGTAGGTTTTGCGTAATTTCGCTGTCGGTTTGTTTGTGCCCACGTACCATTGTAACTTGTAACACCCACACCAATGTTTGTAAAAATAACAATACATCTGTTTCTTTTTATTCAATATTGTTTGTATTGTACTGTAATAAATCAGTAACTACTTACCTAAACAAGGAATTTTTTTTTCAGGAGGTAAGAATTAACATAAAATACTGAATTAAGTAACAACTTTAAAAATAAAAGTTTTGAATTTTTGTACAAGCCGAGGACAGGAAAAAGTTATAATTGTCTATAGTTTACTTGGCGGGGCACTACCATAAAAGTATTCTAAAAAGGGGGTCAGTATATTTTATTAGACCTCAAAAGGTATAAAGCAGAGGTTCCCAAACTTATTTTGTCAAACGCCCACTTTAAAAAACAGTTATTTTGTAGCGCCCCCCATTTTTTTCACCATAAAAACCTGAATCACATATTTGTCTTGTCTGTAGTTTAATTCAACCTATATTCTAAACGAGAGATTCTTGGTGGCGTAGTGGTCACCATGCTAGTTCGCCACCCAGAGGTCCCGGGTTCGATCCCCGGCCAGGGCAAGTTGGAAAATGGCCTTTTTCAAATTGTCCTGGGTCTTGGATGTTTATCTATATATATGTATTTGTTATAAATTATAGTATCGTTGAGTTAGTATCCCATAACACAAGTCTCGAACTTACTTTGGGGCTAGCTCAATCAGTGTAATTTGTCCCTATATATTTATTTATTTATTTAGAGAGCAATAATAATACATACACCAGTACATTAGAGTATCTTTTATAAAAAATAACAATAATCAACATTGTTAATTTTAAATAAAAAAATAGCAATAATAATACAATTTTACAATAATAAAGAGTATCGGAAGTGGGGACCTCACCTGCGAAACTTTAAAACACGAAATTTTTCAGTGTTTGATTCCTTTAACGATATAAATAGCGTTGTGAACGCATTAAAATAATAAATATTAATTACATTTTTAGTTTATATTTAAACAATAAAAAAGGATATGAATCATCATCATCCTCACGTATTCCCGGTTGCATCCTCAGCAGTAACGCTTTAGAGCCCGGGGTCCGCTAACTAACCAAGGAGATTAGACGAGGTTACTGGTTTTTACACAGAGCGACTGCCGTCTGACCTCCACAACCCAAAGGGCAAACCAGGAACCAATCCTTGGATAGTTTGATGATCAAACGCTAGGTGGCGTTCGGGACCCACAGTTTTACGTGTCTTCCGAAACACGGAATCATCTTTCTTTTCGGATAATCAGGTGATTCAAGCCTGCAATATCCTATCCAGACTGGAAACAACTTTTCACAAAGTATGCTTCCCAGTGGGAATCGAACCCATGACCTCCGGGTCACAAAGCGAACGCCTTGACCACTGGACCACGGAGGCAGTCAATAAAAAAGGATATGAATATGAACTAATAAATGGATGTTGTGTAGTAAGAAGATTTTAATTTCAGTGAATTTTAAAATATGAAATAGCTGAAGTTATAAATCACTCATTGCTTAAATCACATCAGCGCCCCCCAACTTTATTCTGGGCCCGTTACCGCCCCCCTTAAAGCCTCCAGCGCCCACAAGGGGGCGTTATCGCCCACTTTGGGAAAGACTGGTATAAAGTCTTGAACTGATATACAAAACTTACCCGTTGGACACGTGAAGAGATTCTGCAAAAGAAAAAAAAGAATTAATAGTACATTGAATTTTGCTGAAAATGACATTATTAAAATATAAATTTCGATCAAAGTAATTTATTCTGATACTTGAACATTTCAATAAAGTTCTAAACTATAGAAGTCGTTGACCTAACAAATTAAATTACTCCTACCTGCAGATGTAGTTCGAAAAGGCAAATTTAATTAAAATGTTTGAATCAGTGCACGTACACAATCGAAAATATAATATCTGAGCATTGTTCTAGTTTTGCACATGCAGCAGAAAGCCAAATCTGCGGTGTGACGGTTTTCCATCGGAAATTGATGCACAGTGGTTCAGTTTCGGAATGAAACATTGAATGAACTCGTAGTTTCCAAACTGATTGTGAAGTGAGATCTACAAATTGAATGACTGTACGTACAAGGGGTTTATCAAAAACTTCGGTCTTTATATGAAAAAGTATACGGCGTTGTTATAATACTCGTATAACGTGCCATTTTTCAGCGCGGAGTCACTTAACGAATGCTTTTGTTATATAGAAAACTATTCGTTTAGTGACTCCACGTTTCAAAAATCGCATTTTAGGTCACGTAATATTGACATCAATACGGTTGATCGCACGTTCGCAAGAGTAAAATTCGCGCGAACTTGCGAGTATTGTGCGCATTCTATTAGGACAACGCTTACTACTACGTCCGGTGCAATAAACTAATGATGTGTAAGGATTACAATTATTTTGTGTTTTACGATAATATGTAATCATGTGATTACATATGTCACGATGTTGCAATAAACCCTTTTTTTCATCCAAGAATCTTCCTCAGTTCAAATTTAATTTTTAAGTTCAATTTCTAAATTTTTAGCACATTTATTCCATCCTCAGCATTGTGACTCATTCCTCCACCACCTCATATAAGAGCAGCTTATAATTATTGTTGAATTATATAATTTTACCCGTTTTGACAAATAAATGTATTAAACCTTCGTCTTTCTCTTGCTCTGCGACAGTTTTGGATCTGCATATTTCATGTGGGAGTGCACCTACTAGCTGAGACAGGGGGAGTTCCCCCACACATAATTATATTATAAGTGAGTATGCGAAACTCTCCGAAAAAGTATACTTACCAACGTAAGTTAATTCTTATCTGCAAAATTAGATATTATACTTACAAAAAAATAAAAAATATATTTTCAGACAGTTGTTAAAGTATCTACTTAATTACTTTTTTTTAAAAGAATTGTAATTAGAATGTATTTTACAAATGAAAGGAAAATTTTAATCAATACTTGTTTGCATAAATTAAATTTTATTCATTATGGACACTGCCATTCGGGCGTTGCTTTTACTAAAACCAACACGTGGAAAGTGCAAACTCACGCCAATGTTTACAGATTTCAGACATGGCTTTCAATTGACATTCCGTTAAACGAAAGTTCAGTACATCTTTTTTATTAATTTATATTGTCCCGTATTGGGCAAAGGTCCATCTTCTCTACCTGCCCCTTTCCAGTGTGAGTCTCTTTCAAAACCTTGATAGAGATTCTTTTTCAAAACCCGCTTAAATAAATAAATTTAAAACAAGTAATTATTACAAAAACAAGAAACCCGACTGCCTTTATTATTTTGTTTTTTATTAATATTATTTATTTTGATAAACCCAGTGTCACTCTCACAGTAAACACAAATCTATGACACCTCTCAAGCTAAAATCCATCGAGCCGTTCAGGCTGCAGAGTGTGCCAAACAATTATACATACAAACATACATACATACTCCCGAAAAACATAACCCTCCTTCTGGCGCAGTCGGGTAAAAAATAATAATCTGCAAAGTGTTCTCTGAAAATGCTTCATTTCATTCATTTTCTTACATCCCGCTGCTGACTGCAACTTATGATGTAGGTACTTGTTCTTTGCCAAATATATGGTCCAGCATAAGTTATTAAAAAAGATTGTAAGATGTACGAAGTGATTAATAAGACATTACAATAAATGCCTGCGCAGTTTGAAAAATGCTCAAAATGAGAGGGCAATGTGATAAAAATTATTAAAATACTCAAACAGGCAGGGTATTTTTAAAATGCTTATCACCTATGGGGCAGAATCGCCGACAACAGCAAACTCGTTCTTGCAGTCATGTAGGTCATATAGACGTTATGGTGCGGCGGAAGTGGCCCTCGAGCCCCAGTTCATGTACGGTAAGCCTCAAAAGTGGAGTCTCAATTTTTCATACAATTAGTATGAGAAATTGGGACTCCACTTCTGAGGCCTACCGTACATGCCATATTATGTACATAATTACCTGGGTAAATAATTTAGAGTAGCCAAATTGGTCGCTTTCGGTACTCTCAGATAAATCAACTGTAGGGTGAATAATCCCGTGCAATGTACTTGTCTAGGCAACGTGATAAATAAGGACGTTTACATTATAATTATTAAAGAGGCCCAAAGTAGCTTTTCATTATTGATAATGCCCAGGCATTATGAAAAATGTGCCAATTTATCACTTGGTCTATAACATATAGAGTCGACACAAACTTGAGGAGATGACACAGCCAATTATAAAAACTACTTTTCTCATGGAAACCAATATATGATATGGCTAGAAAAAAAAAACAACTAGCTTATATACTCGTTACATTATTTTTTAACTTCCCAGTATTTATTACCTCTATTTAAAGGACATTTGCGCAAAAATACTATACCTAAACCAAGTTATCAACCCAATACTATTTTCCATCTCGAATTTCCAAGAGCAATACAACAAAAGAGATGAACAGATAGATCGACAGACGCAAACAATGGTTGAACAGATAAATTAATTAACAACTAAGCGCCTTATTATCCTGATTTTGTCATTGAGTTTGATGTAACATGTATTGTATTGTATTTGAAAATTTGAATAATTGAAATAAATGTGAATGCATTATTTGCAAAGCAGCTTTTGGGAATATTTAAGTAATTTGTTTAAAGTTGATATGAAAATTTTGACATCTTCCTACTAAATTCATGGTTGATAAAGTATATTACTAAAGATAAAAAAACTTAAACTGCTAATAAGAGCCAAATAAAAAATAAACTTATTTATTTTGTTGACCTAACCTGACTTTTGAGAATGACATTTTTTGTTATAAAGATATTCTCTTTTGAAGTCTGTGATTTGTGCCTACACGTCACGCACATATTATGCAGTGGATATGAATATGAATGTATATGTTTGTATATATATTTAACAAAGATGTAGTTTATCACTAAATTCATTTCTTTTTCCTTAAGGCTGACTAGTAGAGAATGCATTAGCATTGAGTCAACTTTTTGCACCATTATGGTCAACAAAGATTTAATAAATAAATAGATGTTCCTAGCAAAATTGCAATAAAATTCGGTACATTTGGTATTGTATAGCTTAAATACTATGCCTGAACATTTACCTGTGTATGCCAGATTTGTTTGCCTACCATCTCCTAGTTTTATCGTATAGTGCGCGTAATAATAACAAATTAAAACAAGAACTAACACCGCCCAAACAATACGAATCAATTAAACACCATCAAACCGAGACACGTAGGTATTCACCCACCGGATGTTGCTCTCCTCAATCATATCGTCCTCATTGTATGGTAAACAAAACAGGACTGAACATATTGCAAGGGTTTCGTAAGGCATTGTGTACATATCAACTTTTACCAATTACTGCAATGGATCAACGAATTCGCTCGGCATGTAAGCGAATGACGAACGACTATTATGGCAAAGTGCTAATTCGTGCCAAATATATCAACTACATTGTTATATTAGGTTTGGCTTTTATAAATCTACCAATTAATAACTACTTTGGAAACTTAATTAAAAATTGGTAGATTTCTTAAAGCCTGTATTAAGACATATACATTTACACCCTTTTACCTGTGTACTCTTATAGGGTGTAAATGTACGCAAAATAATAGAGTGTCTTAGTTTGCAAATGTTAACAACAATAGGGACGAGAGCTGAAGACTCCAAAAAATCTAAAATTAAACAGTTGAGCTCTTTTGCCATGAAAGTCATGAAAGTAAAAACAATAAATCGTGGTACGACACTGTTCCCATTCGAAAAGTTGTTTATATTGACGGACTCAGGCACTCCAGTGTACCCCATACATTCATGTCCTGTTTATGGTATACTGAACTTTAATACGTGTACGGACGTGTCAATTGAACGCTATGTGTCAAATTTATTCAAAAGCATTTAATCTAAGCTATAGCTTTGTTAAGATCTACCACATTCACAAGTTATCACCTCGTAAACAAGCGTATTGGCACAAACGCTTGGTGGAGATGCCAAACCCCTTAATTAAGAGTACGGGACGGTATGCTAATGAGGCACTTAGAAAAAGGTTCGTAAGAGGTCGCCGATTAGGAACGCTGCCAAAATTATATCTCATATTTTACTATCATAGAAATCGCCTTATTATTATCTACTTTATTTCTTGTCCTGAACGACTGAAGGATTTATTTTTATCCAATTTTTATACAATACCTACTTCTGAGAAAATATAATTACGCTTGTAATTGTAAAGTTTTCCGCCTTTAGAATATTATTTGTATATCGTTATTTTATAAATGGTGTATTTCCAGCTATTAAGTGTTTCTCGAAATTTGGTAAGTAGGTACATATACTTAACTAAATAAGGCTAATAATGACTTTAAATTATGATCAAAATTTCAAGAGAAATTTTAGATACTTGTCGGAATTGATAAACGTACCCAGTAAAATTGTTTTTTTTTTAACAAAAAATTATTCTTTGTCTAACAAATTAAATCCAACCCTTTATTCTTGTTGTATTCTAGTTGAAATATATATTAAATTGATTAAAAAGTGTTTTTTTTTAGTCCTATTAAGCCTATAGGGCTAAACGGTTCTAGTAATAATTTTTAAATTTAGAATGAAATATTTATATTATAAAACTTACCTCTGAGTAGGTGGGTGTGGCTATCACAAGGAGCACGACGGCACATAGTGCCGCCGGACACCTTATCAGCATCGTAAATCTGTGGACAAAACATCATATTTTAGGTTTCTCTTACAAACAATACAGAACAATGAATTGACAGGATTTGTTCTAGGAAAATTAGGAAAGTTTAAATCTGAGATTGATTCAACAAAGTTTCTGGAAACAAATTGAATTTTTTTTAGCCATTTAGATCGTATAGTTGGGCATAAGACCCCTCTTTTTGTTTGCAATTACGTCTATCTTCGGCTGTTTCAATCGATTCTTTGAAAATTTGAATTTAAACAATGAAAATCTGGTTAGCTGTTATTATAAGATAATAGCTTTCGCCCGCAACTGTATTCATCTCATCCCAGGGTAAAATAAAACCTACTTATATGATGCGCTCCGGTGTCTCGAACACCTCAAAAATATTTCGATTTGTTTTTTATGGCTTATTTTGTGGTAGAGAACTTACAAACAAATTTAATAAGATAGCTTCTTAATTTAGTTGGGATACTAATACCTCTCGAAATTCAAATAGTATTATTTTATCATAATAGAAATCTAAAGAAACCCAGTTTTTTTTTCAAAGTTACTATTTAAAGCCACTACTCAGTCCAATACGAGTAATCCATTTCTATAAAGATTTTGTAGAATTGAAGTTCTTTATCCAATCCCCAGGGCATTCAAATATCCAGCAATCGTGTGATAGACCGTTTGAGCGTCCACGTCCACACAAAGAAACTAAGTACGTCATCTTGTCCGAGCCTGGGAATCCGTGAAAAGGTTTTTGCAGATTGAAATATTATTATGGCTGGGAACATCTTTGATTCCCGCCATTCGTGATTTTAGACCTCTTGTACATTTGTAAGAAGAGATGGATTTTCTTTTCATCTTTATACAATGTCCTTTTTAATTAAGTACAAATATTTTAAGAGGTGATTCAGTCCATCATTTTGAATAACTTTTCCCAATAAATATATTACGAATTTCGAAAAATTTTTTGCATTTTTCATAGTAACGATATCACGTGACTACTTCGATTTCTATGAGAACCTAAATATTTTTTTCGTTAATTATTGCCTTAATTTTTCGCTATACCGAATTTCTTCTTATAAAAACTACAAATTTCATTTCACATCTGTATAAATCAATATATTTATATAAAATCATTTACTTTATAATGTATACATTTCACTAAAAACTAGTCTATTTTTTGGTGTAACTTTTCTCTGTAATCTGAACAAGTGAGTCCTTCAGTGTTTCATATTCAAAATAAATATGGACATTCGCAGTAAGTCCCGGTTTGTCACTAATAGATAGTCCTACATATACCAGCATGTCATAAGCCCTAGGCGGAGTGATGACCCATATCAAGCTAAATATTTAGCCGTAGGTAGTCGATTGTGTGGCCCACCTGATGACAACTACAATCTATTCATAAGGTCGATTGTATCAACAGTATAGTGGGTTGAACTTTGCTTTCAATATAAACGTGTTATTGAAGATCAAACGAACTTACAAAGTGAACTTAGTCTGAATGTTATTTCAAAACTTTAAAACCTATGAATGCTATACATGCATTCATAGGTTTCAATGTGCAAGCACCCTTACAATGAACGCTTCGAGGAAAATAAACCTCGCTTTGATTTTCCGTTTCTTTGCTTTACATCTTTCAAATAAGTAATTCGCCATGAAAATGAAAGCAGAAAACTCTTTACGATAAAGCTCGATAGAACAGTCAGTGAATATTTTATGTGCAGTAAAACTATTGCGAATGGAAGTTCATCTTGTACTGTTCTAGTAACTTGAAACATATTGAAATTTCAATCAAATAGAAGTAAAAATTGTAAATTTATGTATTGGTACAGTAAATTGTTTTCAACCCCCGACAAAAGAAAGGGGTGTTATAAGTTTGACGATAACGGATGTCTGTCTGTGGCATCGTAGCGCTCGAACGGATGGGCCGATTTCAATACGGTTTTTTATGACGTGAAAGCAACTTCCCTTGCGGTGGTTCTTAGCCATGTTTGATGAAAATCGGTTCAGTCATTTTTAAGTTATTGGGTGTTTTTGGTTTGTAATTTACCTAGAAAATAATAGATGGCCTTACGGATTTGAATGTTGTGTATTTCCGACATTTATCACTAGATGGTATCGTCGGGGGTTTTTATTTTGCCTGCAAATCAACTTGTTTCTTACTTAACTATCCAACTACCTACTTCCTTTGTCTGGTTATACCGTACCAAAGATTTATTATGTATTTAAATTCTAATCTAAGATAAAACAATCCAAAATGAAATAACCCTAGATAAATAATACGAAGTGATTTTGATTCATAATACAAGATTCAAAAAGATTATTACGTTTGTTTATAATAAAATTTTAACTTTGAAAACACACTTTTAGATACAATAATAACATAAAGCGTATATTGAAAATGGTAGAATTATCTCATAACTGCAATTTTAGTCAACCGGTGAATATGAAGATAGGAAAATTCCTTACAAAAAATTTCTTTCCCCATTTCTGAAAAATTAAGTATTCTGGGTAGTTAATTTATAGTCTAAGTCATAGGTAATTATCATAATTTTTATTCTTTTTCATTTTTATTGCCTTGGCTTATTTGTAAATTTTAATTTTTCAATGCTTATTTAATTATTCAAAACATGAGCATATAATATATGAGTCATTGCTGACAATCAACTGTTCACCTTCATTGATGTGGTAATTCTAAAGATGAGAATGACTGTATGACTCATGTTTATGTCATTATCGGCAGGATGCATGAACATTTGATTTTAATACGATATTCATACCTGATGTTTGCCTAAAATATAGGTAGGTATATTTTATATAAATTTTGGTGGCATAGTAGCTATCTGTGATCAAAGCTCAATTTTCTTGTTTTCTTTTTTCTATGACATAAGTATATAGTAATAAATTGGAATTGCTGGATATTACGCCGTACAAGGATTAACGAACTGACCGATCTAAAGCGCCCTGCATCCAGCGTATTCCAGAGATCTTGGTGACGTGTTCTATGCTTCGCCTACCGGTACGTGGACGTTATTCGAAAACCTTTTTGTCTCAACAGCCATCGGTTCTTCGAGGTATGTGACCCCCCCACTGCCACTTCAGTGATCACGTAGTAAAGTATTATTTTGTCGTAGTAAAGACATGATCGTCGTAGTAAAGATATTTACATTAAATACATTTTGAGTCTAAAATTAAATGTTATTGCGTCAGTTTTCATTAGGAACACGTTCCGTCTTATTATAAAAACCAGGCTAACTTCTTTACTAGGTTTAAACCATTTTCCGACCAAAATGAAGTTGACATTGACAGGTGAGATAGTGTGATATTACTAGATGTCAACTTGATTTGGTCGGATAATGGTTTAAACCTAGTAACAAAGTTAGTCTGGGTTTTATAATAAGACGAATCAGTTTTTTCCGAGAACTACTGCGATAGTATGACACTACGGCCTTTGATAACGAAATCTGAAGATATTGCACTGATACCTACTCAAAAAGGTCTCAAGAAATTGACTTGGCTAAACGCTGATGAAATGGCATTAAATGGCGTTTAATTAAACAAGCATTGTAAATTTATTAAAGTCCAGATTTAGTTAAGAATTTGAATTTACAGTCTACCGAAAAAAATATGGGAAGAATTAGAGCTTTAATTGTAGTGAATGCCTAAAAACTTGACTTTTATGGGTGTACAATATAAATGTTGTATTTTGCACTACTTATCTATGAGAATACCGGGCAAAACCAATACATTTTGACAACTATGTAGTTCGAATCGAAGCTCTGATTTTAATCATCTAGCTAGACGCCTTATGCTTTTGCATAGTATTTGACTATAAACTTTCTCTCCCTTGTACATGAAAAACGAATTTCGCTTTCAGTCTGAAAGCTGTGACCGTGAGCTTTGCTCTAGTCATACTTTTCTTCTTCACCTTCTTTTATTTCGCACAAATTTGATGACTAACTCTTTTACTGTTCAGGTTACGTGACTTTGGAATGCCTTACCCGAACACATCAAAAGTATCTCAAATAGGTACATTTTCAAGAAAAAAATCCACACGCACCTTCTAGCTAATTTGTTGCAGCAGAACTAATCATCGTCCTAAGTTATTTTAAATTGTTTTATTTTATATTTTGTATTATGTATGTATCTCTATATGCATGTATATTAATGTAGGTAATAATTAAATAAACGTTTGTGTATTGTGCATGTATTTTTTAAATATATATTTAAGCGCCTATCGCTCATGATTTTTTTCTGATTTTCCTAAAGGCTAACTGGTAGAGAATGCATTAGCGTTAAGAGATTTAATAAATAAATAAATAAACATAGAGCGACATCCTGAGAAAACAACATGACTGTACTCGGTACTACGAATAGTTCCGTCGTCACGTACGATCGGAACGAGCAAATAGAAGTCGAATTCACTTCTCGATTGGAAACTGGGGCGAGGGCAAACAGCTGAATGTCTTTGAGATCTAAACAATGTCGTGACGTTTTTGTTTCGCATTTGAAAGAGACCCGTCACCCGTAGTAGGACGAAGAGCGAAAGGTGCCAATTTGAATTTATGTGTTATATATACTTAAGACGTGGAAGGGACATACCCGTAATAAATCAAACTACGGGCTGTACTAGATTACTATACTCGTAGTATAATGAAATTAAAATAACAGTCAAAAGCAAAAAAACATTCGACATTCCCATACTAATTGCCCGAGCGGCTGTACACTTTTGTATGGAAGTGGCAAATATTTTTTTTGCTTTTTGACTGCTGTTTTAATTTTATTATACTATAGTGATCTAGTATAGCCCGTGGTTCAAAATATTACGGTATGTGACATGTCCCTTAGACGTTGTAAATACATATGTTTATAATTTGGTGAAAAATTAGAAAGAAGTGATAAAGTTGCAATATACTCGCATATAAAATGAATACGTAATAAATAAATTTCTGCATGTGTAGAAGAAAGCAAGTGATTTTTATATTAGCAATGCAAAAAAGGCTATGAACATTGTTATTTTATTATACTTAATTCAATTTAATATATATCTAATAAGGCAAGTACATATAATAGTTACAATATAAAAGTAGTATCTATATTATAGTAGTTTATTGTTCTGTAACATTATGATTTGGTGTAATAAAGACTTTAACTAACTATAACCGGCTATATTGATAAGGCCTTGTTCGCCATCGTCATCTTCATCTCAGCCCTTCCGCCCACTGCCCACAGCTGAGCATAGCTACAGACCTCTCTTCGTCGACGTCACCAATGTCGGTCCTGTGCTGCTTTCGTCCAGGTTCGACTCGCCACTTTGACTATCATCAACTCATATCTTTGCGGACTTCCGATTGATTAGTAATGAATGCATTTTATTAATCAATATTTGAAAGTATTTAATTGTAATATTTTAGACAGGGACAGCTCCTATATAATAAATAGGCACAATGGTGAAACCAATCGGTTCGCAGTAATATGAGAAGCGTATTTTTAACCGACTTAAAAAAAGGAGGAGGTTATCAATTCGTCACGATCCTTTTTTTTTATGTATGTTCACTGATTACTCGAAGACGCGTGGACCGATTTGGAAAATTATTTTTTTGTTTGAATCGGTATACTGTCCAGGTGGTCCCATAGTAATTTTATTAAAATCGGTTGTGTAGTTTGGGGGTGAAGTCGGTTTTTAGTTTTGAAAAATTATTTTATGCAATTAAAACATGAGATTAAGGATTTCATTTAAAAGGTACTTGAAAATGAGTGTCAGTATGTGGTGGTTAATCCTAAAAGATTATTACATTTTGCGAATAATTCCCAAACAAATAAAACAAATCTGTTTAGGTACCGTCTAGGTTATGATCATGAGTTTCTGGAGTGATATTACAAACAAACGTAAACACGTACGAATGTAACGAGGTAGTGACATAATAATGGATATTACGAGGTAATGTACTCAGTTCGTTGCCTTTGAGACCTTGAGGTATAATGCACATTTTAATTAAGCTGCCATGAGTCACAAAGTAAGTAAGTGTTTATGACTTTGTAATGTGTTTGTTCTTTCTTCTAATTGATTTATCGTCACGCTATTTAAACTTTGACCTACACTCCCTCATCGATATTTTTAGTCACAATCAATTTATGACTTATTTTATTTATTAGTCTTCTCCATATAGTCTGTCACGCATTTAGCGCTCGCGTAGTAATATTTTTGACAATCCCTGAGCAACGAAAACATAAAAATCGGGATAATTATTTTAATGTTTTTTTTTTGGCTTTAGAGTCTATTTAAAAGTTAGCAAAACAATCCTTGTTTTAGTGTCGTAGTGGTTTCCTCCCTCCTAATACATAGTAAATAATACACACACACACACACACAAATACTTGTAATTATCTACACTAAGCCCAAACTACGGCGCTTTTTGGAAGGAAAAATGATTTTCTTGCTGCTATCAAATTCTTACTAAAATGTATATATGACAAAATCCAAAGATGTTTACAATACTTCCTCAAATCATACCTAACCTAACGCAAAAAAGCTATCGTTTAATTATAAGCATGCGTAACCTTAGCTTATTGTGTCTGACATCATACAGTTCCGGATCTCACGTCGCGCGTCGGTCGGCTTGGCCGTTAAGATGACGTGTGCGTTTTGAAATGCAGGTTCGGGCTCACTTAGGGGTTTAAGTGATATCTTTATGCCTGATTGTCTTTTACTTTTTATCTTTTACCTTGTTATACCTTGCCATACCCTATCGCTGGTATTATATTTATATTTTAGTTCTTATAAAAGCCACAGATTAATTCATTGTTGTTTATTTTGATAACTTGATAAAAACAAACAATAAGCTTTGATTTGACATCTGTCACAATGACATGAGCAGCGCCCCGTAGTTGCCATTGGCATAGATATGAAGGTGTATACAGCCTAATGCCTGGGATTTTGCATTATTGTTTGTATATAAGTCTTTAACACATGATTATTACATCTTAAGACGAAGTGGTAGCTAAAGTGGCGCCCTCATTTGAAATAAATTGTTTCAAACTAAATATGGTGATAATCCAAAATTTGATTTGTATAAATGTCTAGAAAGATCTTTAAACTATTTTATGAATAACCTTTGAAATTATTACTAATAGTCCGTCTAGTTTTAAAACTGTTTTTCGCCAAAAGTGGCCACTTTTGGCGAAAAACAGTTTTAAAACAAGACGGACTACCAATATTACTTTCAAAGGTTATTCATAAAATAGTTTAAAGGTCTTTCTAGACATTTATACAAAATAATTTTGAATTATCACCATATTTAGTTTTAAACAATTTATTTCAAATGAGGGCGCCACTTTGGCTACCACTTCGTCTTAAGTCTTATAACTAAATCTTAGTTACAAGGAATTCATTAGCAGCTGCTAGAAACGGTAAATTGGTAATAAGTATCGCAATTTGTTGTCATTGGAGTAGTTTTTATTTTTAAATAAAATAAAAATTATTTTATAGATTTAAATAAAGAAATCAAAGATTCAGAACCTTAGCTTTAAAATAACATAATATAAAACGTATACTTTGTAATGTGAACGTATTTGAAGTCTTTTGCCACCGAGCTCTGCTTAGAATTACGAACTATTTTAGAAAATATTCCGCAATCGCAACTGCGCAAGAAAAGTCTCAATTGGTAACCACTAAGTGCTTAATTAAACTTAGTAGAGTGGCAAGTTCACTTCAGAATTTAAGAAGAAAATCATATATATTAATACGTTAAGGTTAAGATGTTTGCCTCCCTTTTTAGAAAAAACCTCACAATTGTTCTATATAAATTTCATATCATTTATAGATAATTGCTTGCTCTACTGGCAGGCATCAACTACTAAAAAAAATATTATTTCTTTTGTTATTGTAAATTAATTAATTATATAGATATACATTAAGACACAATACGACAATGCTGCCATCTGACGGCTTTAATTTTGAAACAACGTCAACATGATTGACGGTCTAAATCTTACTTATTTAGTGCGAATTATTCGCACGGGTACCGCTAGTACTTAATTTTCAAATTGCATCCGTGTAACGAAATGGATTATAGAAGTGGTAATTTAAACCCCGTTCAGACGGTGCAAGTTTCTTGCCTGTTGCATACCATTTTATTGAAGAAATTATTGACTTGCATGGTCTAATTGAACGATCTAGCAAACGATCAAAAATTTCCGAATTTTTTCTACTTGCACGCGTTTGCAGCGTTTGTATGTAGTTTGATCGACGATAACTTAAGTATTTTTGATTTATATCTGAGCTTCATGAAATTTAGTAGATGTGTAGACATGGCCAATAAATTTTAAGTTCGACCATGAGCCAAATTGGTCAAGGGGTTGCAAAAATGCGGGGTTCGCAAGTTTACGTTCGAGGCGTACTACTAGAGTAATATTGAAAGATTTGTAACAGCCAAATCTGTTCACTGTGCTGAAGTACGAGTGTACGTGTATGTTATGGATCAATCGTCATCACCTTCCTCGCCCTTTCTCGGCCCTATATGTCAATTCATTTCATTCCATTACTTTTTGCCGTATTCATAAACCTTATTTAAATTACCTCGTTTGTTTTCGTCCCTTGTTCCTTCATATATGTCCTCACACATTCTTTCCACGTCTTTCTTTGCCTTCTTTTTCCTCTACAGCCCCCTCTATCTCCAGGTGGACCATTTTCTTAGCCAGGCGTTCGTTAATTAAGTATTTAATATTTTTAATACCCGGGCATTTTTAATACCTTACTTCAAAGGGTAATACGATATTAGTTGTTGAATGAATTTAATTTGTCCAGGCTCAAAAAATAACATGTCAGAGCCATTGACGACTGAAAGTTTTATAGAACATTCAAAAGATATGATTTGCATACAATGTATAGGACATACTATTATGCGCTGGTTGCGTGCTAAACGTCAAAAGCATGTCAAAACAGTGACAGTGTTCCTTTGCTTTCTCTATCACGTTTTATGAATTCATTGAACAAGCGAGCGAAGCGAGCTATGTTCTTCGAGTTTACTTGAATAATACGGCATTTGTATGTTTGTTCGACAATAACTCGAGTAGTTTTGATCGAAACTTCATGAATTTGGCAAAAAAGCGTGTGAACTAGCTGATAACATTTTAAGTTCGAACATGAGCTAAATTGTTCACAGTCCAGGGCGAATTATTGTTTTATGAGATCTCAGCTTCGAGCATGTATGATGTTCCAGGCTTTCTTACTAAAGCTAATATTTTATTTAATGCATCTGATATTAATACCTACCTATTTAATTGCATTCGTGGCGTGATGGTTTCGAATATTGCGAATGAGTAGTTAACAGAAACCAGTCTGTTAAGTTAAGCCTCATGCAATTTAGCAGTGTATGCCAATACGCATCAAGTTAAACGGTTCTAGTTTCTGTGTTAAAATATCCTGAGTTAATTACATTTACTTGAATCTCGAACTTGCTGTATACTTCATAAGTCTATTTGGTTTTTGCAACTTTAAATTGATTGTAGCATTTATTTTTAATAGGTAGGTATTACCATCACCACCTGCAAAATGAATGGACACGATAAGAATGCTGAAAAAGAAGGGAGGTCTATGTCCATCTGTGGACGTTGTGCGCAGTCACAAATTGACTTGAACAATCTGCTACATGACAGATTGACAATACTTCTCAAAAAAAAAACCGGACATATTTCGTTTATTGGCGTCTAAACATATACCTACAACGTCAAAATAACTAAGTATAATTAAAAATATATTTTTATCTGATTAAAACAATACTCATAAATACAGTATAACAATAAGCATTATTGTCGTAACTATTAATGCCCTACTTTTGAGCAAAGGTCTTTCTCATTGTCTGACACACTGAGAAGTATAACAAGCATACTCGTATAACAATTACTTTTAATTTAACCATGTGGACTGCAAACACAAATTAATTTCCAATTTAATTACTACTTCAATAGTAAATTGTATTATTAGACTCGTGGGTAGATATGATACAACCTTCAATATTGACTTTAGTATTTTAAATTAAAATAGAATATTCTTTAAACAGATTAATTCATATTAGAGGGATTAAAACGGCTGTTTGACTTTTATTTGTTTTTAGACAACACTAGTGTCAGATTTTCGAGTACAAAGCACCTGACCTAAGTAGCTTGACGATTGCCATCTTTTTTCAGCTTTTGTCTATATTTTCAAGAGTAAAGTATATATAATATCAAAACTGCAAATCGGCATGAAACACCCGATGCGTATGAAAACCACTGCAGAGATGAAAGTAAGCGAGACTCATCGGAACCGCGAATCGACATAACGTGCCCCCGTGGCCTATTCTCACGGGCCCGATTGTACCCGATCCTCCCCCATTGTTTGTGTACTAGGGTTGCCCATATATTTTGACTGCTTTATAATAATTTCTTGGACATCATCCGTTTTGTTCTGTTCTGTTCTGAGTCTGCCCAGCCAACAGTTACGCTGCAAGAGCGTATGAATGAGGTCTACCTTGGATAGTACGTCATCACGCTTGCAGACCAAAGCCGATGCATGTATATCGTCCTCAGTCCCTAAAACATGGCGAAGCTAAATCTCGTTATACCACTCTCATAGCTCGAGAAACCAGTTGGACTCGTAGATAGGAATAAAGGAGTGTAGGAGATATTCGCAGTCAGGAAGTAGGGGAGAGAGAGGGAGTTGAGAGAACCGACAGAATACTTGCATCAAATCAGTATGGGGAGGATAGATATAATACTTGGTGTGTGATATATATTTGGAAGGATAATAGACTGCTTTGTTGTTTTTGTTCTTGGTCATCATCCGTTTTGTTATATCAATTTAGAACTTTGTTTAAACCATTATTTACCCAAATGAAGTTGACAGTGATAAAAAGGTGATATTGCGTGATGTTTTCTTGTATTGGGCGTGTTTCATTCAACAAAGTACTAAAGTTAATCTGCGTTTTATAACAAGACGAAACATGTGAATCTGGGGCAGACGATGACGACAAGGCAAACTAGAACAGTCCTGAGCTTGTACACATACATATTTTTACGTCTGTTCCCCATGGGGGTAAGCAGAGACTAGATTGCCACTTGCTACGATCCTCGCAAACCTCTTTTGCTTCGTCAACACTCATTATTCTTTTCATATATGCTCTCTCATGCTTTCCGGTTATAGGAGTCCTGAGTTTGTCATTCGATAAATCGTGAGACACTATGGGACTAGCCCTACCCTAAGGACCACCTATCCTTTATGGATACACATTGATTATTTTACTATTGTGTCTGGAATCCCTGGAGGTAAAAGGGTCCTGTATATATAAGATTTTATACACAATAGAATGCAAACCGCGACATAATGTAGATATTTAAGCTGCTTTTTGCCATTTTAGAGCCAGTTTAAAAGTTAATAAGGTTGTTCGTATTGATGAACTAAACACACCCCTAGAATATACTCATATAATTCAGCAGATCACTTCTTTATATATAAGTATAGTAAGTTGAATATAAAATGTACATGTATCTATGGGAGCAACCCTACTGTATACATTTTATGCTATGTGGATAAAAGTTATGTTGTGTTGGTACTTTAACATTACACCAATGCAAAAGTATGTTTATTTAGTTTACTCTATGTTTTCTCAGTTCTATTAACAGTAAAAGTATATGCAATAGAGCTAAACAAATTCTAATAAAATTTGTAGAATTATAAATACCAGTAGAATTTTTAACAACATTAAAACATAGATAAATAAATATATAAGGACAAATCACATTGATTGAGCTGAGCACTTGTATTATGGGATATTAGTATCCCATAATACAAGTTTTAAATATAGTAAGTTGAGTTAGCTCAACGATACTATATTTTGTTATATTATATATAAGGTAATTTAAGCTTCAGAATTCGGCCTGATTGTTTGCCGAGTCTAGAACAAAACATATGGGCAGACACGTTCCGGCGGACTTCAGAAATATATTCGAAAAATATGTATACTCGTATTATGGCGCCGGCCTTATAAGCGCTTAATTTGGGTGGTTAATTATAAATAAAAACAAGTAAAATCATCAAAATTCCAGCAAAATTTATTACGAAGTTTAACACTCTTTACTTCGTGTTTTCTTCCTAAAACAAAAATTGGCCGAAAAATAAAACTTTACTAACTCATAAAAAATAAAATCCTTTCCATTAGACATTGCGAACTTTACGGAGGCTTTGGTGCGAGAGGTTTGCCTTGAAATTATAATTTTCTTTCCATTTATTATTCAGCGCCTAGTTAGCGACTTTCTTTGATAAATATTTATGATCATCATTCATTGATTCACCTCAGGGGTTGCATTACGAATATTAATTCAAACTGTTTTTTAATTTCTACGGGTAAGAAACCTATGAAACAAGTATTGAAATAAATTATATGATCGGAAACGGATATATTATTTAAAATTTTGTCTCATACGGCTCCAGACACTGGATAATAATATCTCAGTTTGATTTCAAATAATTTATTTCAAAACCCATGGGTTTCTTACTCGTAGAAATGGGGACAGCACTAGAAACTTAATTATTCATGGAAAACGATAAACATTAAAGAGTTAAAAATGAATTGAAACTATCACAATTTTCTAATTCAATTTTAGTCGTATGTTTAATTTATTTATTTAAATAAAGGTGTCCTAAACATAACCTATACCAATTTTATTAAAAATACTATCACTTTCAAGGAAAAAGGACGTTGTTCTTTCAATAATGTTCAGTAAACATCAAAGTTGTCGTTTTCTTGTATATGCAGTTGTTGTATGGTAACTGTCGATGCCGCAAATTGCTAGTTGATTATCTGATTTCATTGTTTTTGCCAACCACTCCATCAGTGTTTGTGAAAAACACCATTATTAAGTGTCATTCCGAGTCATTGCCCCTGGCTTGTATTCAATTTTGTTATTTTTACTTAGAAACAGGCTTAGTAAATCATTTTGACACACACTTTAATAAGATTGTAGAGTTAGCCGGCAACTGGGATCGCAACCAACTCGGACCACGATCCCAGTTTCCGAATCCAGAAATAATTAAAAAAACATGCGAAGTGGATTTCCAAGTCTCTATAACTATAAATTAACCATTCTTTTAAAAAATCAGCTTTTGATAAAAGAACATTAAACATAGGTACTACGAAAACATAGGTACTACGAATATTCGTTTACAAGTAATCTACATATATTAAAAAGGTTCTCGAATGGCAACCACGTACTGGTAAGCGAAGCGTAGTACACCCACCCACATGGTGGTCTGACGACCTGACCAAGGTCGCTGGAAGGCGCTGGATGCAGGCCGCTCTAGATCGGTCATTTTGGAAATCCTTAGGAGAGGCGTATGTCCAGCAGTAGGCGTTACGCGGCTGAGATGATGATGATGATTAAAATGTCATCATCTTTGCATTCTTTTAAGCTTGTAGAAACGTCTGAAGACTTGAGTTATATATGTATGTTAGTATATATTGATTAGGTATATATTTATAACATATGTATATTTTATATGTGAATACATATATGTATTTATATTTACTGTGATATAGTTTATTATTTATTTACAGTTGAGTAAGTAGTTAGGTGTAATTGAATTCTGTTTTCTGTGGTGTATCTTCTTTATATTGTACCCACTCTCTACCCTGTTGTAAATTGTCCTCATAACGCAAGGTTGACTGGAAGAGATCCCTATCTGCGATAAGTCCGCCTTTGTACTATTCTCTAGGTTCTAACCTATATTTTTGTCCTGTTTTTAAGTACAGCAAAGATTTTATGTACAAACAAACGAACAATTCGCGTTCTTACATTATTTGTGATGGAGTTTTGTTTGTTTTTTCTTTTGTTGTTTCAATAATGTTGACGTTTTAAAAGCTACCACTATTTTATATACGTACAGTATATATCTATGAATACAGTTTAATTAAAAAATAAATGACTTATTAAGTTAAAATGTCCATAGAGTCGAGAGTGTATGTGCCTACGCATAGAGCATGAATACAAGATGCTAATCTTCCATTTTTCTCGTTTCAACTGCGATTTCGGCGTTTCTCCCACGAGCCGTTACTAAAAACCGGGCCGACGCCTCTAATTGATCATTGTGACAATGGGAACTACTGAATGACCTGCTTATGATTGCCTTCTGTAATGGCATCTTTTCGAAACCCTCTCACGCCTGTTGTAACTATTTCGTGGCTTTATTGAATCTACTTTGTAATTGTTTAAGATTAGAAATATAAATATATATCTGGCTAAGATAAAGTTATTTTAATAATAATTTATTAGATAGGCTTATTAAATAAAAATGATATCGATCTATTAATTTTAAACAGAGTGTATTGTTACAAAATTTTCAAATATAAATATTATAATTTGATAGCAACATTTTCTACGGCTTAACAGTTGTAGATAATTTTGCTTTATTACAACAAGTTTCTAGTAAGTAACACGCTTTGAACATTAGAACTTATGTTTATCGAATATGGAAAATAAAGTGCTTTCTATAGAAACTCAGATAAAATTGAGCTCATCACAATTAACTGAAATAACTTTGTCCGATTAACTGTTTAACACAAAACCGTTCTTCGTAAAAGGTGTAAATCTGTAACCATGGCGTATTTTTAGACGTACCCATACCATGGACCAACAAATACTAGCCCATACTGACCATGATGAACAACTTTCCCCAAAGAGCAGATGTCTAAATAAGAAAAAAAATATTGGGTTCGCCATACAAATCTGCTAATTAGCTGATCGATTTAATCTGGGCAGTCATTTTCACTTTTTTTTTGATATTTCGACCTTATTCTCGGGGAACGTTCGAGAATACGGCAAGGTTCAGATTCACACCCTGTATATGGAGAAAGTCGTTCTGAATCATGACTGAATTTACCAATCAAATGTTTTTAGTAGCTGTACACAATTTTTTAGTTTTATTTTAGAGTAATCTCAGTATATTTTAGAAATTGGATAACTCTTGAGTCCTCTTACCCTAGGTAGATAGAATCAGACTTTCCAATACAAACGCATTCTAGTTTTTATTTTGAAACGGCATATCTGATATTGGCGAAATTATGTAATTTCAAAGAAATTTCATATATTAAGGCATATAGCTAGTTTTAACAGTCAAAATATGAACTTACAAGAGAATATAGTGTATCATATCATATTTGACTATCAGTATGGAAAACTTCTACACATTTTCTTTCAAGTTCATATTTGACTATGAAAAACTAGTTGTACCTAGATATATGCAATTTCTTTAAAATTACAAAATACTGCCGAAATCTCACAAGTCATTTCAAAATAAAAGCTAGACTACGTGTATATGGAAAAGTCTAGGGTAAAGGGACTCTAATACACAAATTCTAATGCTGCACTGTGGAAAAAAAAAGTATTTTACTATATTTTGCAATTGACCTAGTATATTTACTATTGGCTTTGTAAGCTGTATACCTCGTACATGGATGAAGTTTATCGAATAAAAGTTGTTCAGACAAAAAGTTGCGTTTTTATAAAGGTAACAAAAAAAGTTTTACGACATTTAAAACAACCGAAATTGCTGATATATGATATTATTGAAGTTTTCAACCCCCATATGAAAAATTTCGAAAATTATAATAACCTAATAAATTATATATAATTTTCGAACCTGTTTACAAAATTTCAGCTTTAGTCTGTTCGAAAGGCGAGAACAGACGGACAGACAAACTGACTGACGGACAAAAGGATTTCTGGCTAATCTCGAAACTAAGTCGCTTAGCTCGCTTCGGTCAATTAAATGTCGGTAATAACACGATATAAAACTCAAAATTAGAAAAATTCTAGGCCTTGCTTAATTTCAAGCAACAATAATCGAATTGTAATGGTTACCCACTTGACTTGAGTGAAAAACCAACAGTTAAAGTAGAATATAACCGGGTCATAAAATACCAAGTCAGTGAAATTATCTTGACCTCTGATGGGATTGCGTAACCAAAGGTTACATAAACTATTGGCCAGATGGCTTTCGGCCGCCGAAATTGCTTTATAATGAAACTTTATACGCGCAGTAAGAAGTTTTTTTATGCCGCTTCGCTCTTATTAGTTTCTTATAACTTACCTACTTGTAGCTTCATTATTTATAGTTTATCTTACTTTCTTTTGTTTGTGTAAGTGGCCAAGTGTCTAATTTAAAGACACCTAACGCTATCTTTTACGTCATGGAAGAGACATACCCGTAGTAAATCACACCACAGGCTATTCTAGATCACTATAGTAAATTAAAATTAAAATAATAGTCTTAAAAAAAAAAACAAGTTGGCATTTCCATACATAAGTGTGCAGCCGCCTGGGAAATTTGTATGGGTATGTATTTTTTTTTGGTTTGTTGACCTTTACACTGAAGTTATCTGTTAAAGCCCGTGGTTCGATTTATTACGGGTATGTCCCTTCCACATTGTATATTCAAGAGTACGTCATACGCTTAGCTAGAAAAGGACTTATGGGTTGGTAAAACAGATTTGTAAGCTTTTTATATGAAACAATAACAAGTCAAAGTGTGCTAGCGTTTTATGAAAATAGGGATTTTGAAATGGATCGATTACGTAATGGAAAATCTATGATTTTCTACAAAAATCTACTCGAGGTTTTGTAAAAATAGTAGATTTGTCCATTCAAATGAATGGGGATGTAATGTGTACTTTAGAATTGTTTATAAAATGTTTAAGATCTTAAGATAGTTTTTTTATATATTTTTGATCAGAATCAAGCAATTATGATTGGCTAGAATACTAAAACAAAACAAGATGAATATCCGCCGTCGTGACTAGCCCATCATAGTGATCCATTCAAAAGGAATTTTCTGTTGCTGAAACCGGTTTCGAAAAACTGGCGGTGTATAACGGAAAACTCTAAAGTCAGATTGGAACCGGCTTTATGTTTTGAATTGTTATTGGATTTGTCAATTCTGTTATACAAAATTATCAGTACCACCATGTGCGTCCAGTTTTATAAAAATTTACAAGCTGTTCTGTGACTAAATATTTGCTTACTTTACGACAATATTTGCTTGTGACTGTATAATTCAACTTATTTCAAAGTATTGAGGGACATAACAATTAAAATATATAATTGTTTTATTGAATTTTTAAAAAATAGATAATATCAGAACAAAGGAAAGGTGATTTTACAATTTTCTAATAAAATTTGCAGGTTTAATGAGGAAATAAAATAAATTAATATTTATACGAAAAGTTCTAAAATCACGATCTTTCCATTGTTCTGATATAAATCTAGATATCTTTTTTAAAACATTAATAAAACCATGAATTAGTTTAAAGGCCGATTTTCACGTAAGTTCTTTCTTGGCTAAGAAAGCCAAGAAAGAACTTACGTGAAAATCGGCGACTTGTATCGCGCGACAGTCGCCGACCGGCACTGACGCAGAGTCGCTCGTATAGTTATATACGTCAATAGAAAGCAATGGGTGAAAATCAGCAATAAATATAGATTAACACAATAAGGCTGTCAATAAAATTCTAGTCTGCCACCAAATATGAAGATCGGGGGCAATGATTCCACGGCCGTTATGTGGACAAGGCACAACGGGACCCGACCAAAGTTGTCCTGAATGTTAATTCCATGTCAAATAAAATCCGAGGAGTGTTTGTGTAAATTATGGAATGTTTTGCCGTTGTCGGAGTAAGTATTAATGACCCGAAGATGATCCTTTTAGTCAAAATTTTCTAGGTACTACGTGCTTTGCAGGGCTCGGTTACTCCTACTCCAACTACTTAAATCAGATAGCGTCAAAACTAACATTTTGGAATTTAAATGGAATACCAAACCATGACGTTTTAGTTTCTTGCGCATCAAAAAGTATCAGTTTTCTTCATTAAGTAATACTCAAGTCTAAAATCACGGCCAAAATGGATATGACTAATGACAAGTCACATTATTTTGTGACAGTACATAATAATTACTTTTTGATTCTGGATACTACACTATTCCTCTCCTACACCTACGCCTATAAATCCATACTTTTTCTAAAGTTGACTTGTGGATTCTGTTATCTTACCCTCTGCTTATCTACCTTTTTCTTTTTCGTATATGTTAACGGTGTTGAATTTGCAAGTTGTAAAGAAGTATCCAAATCAGCAAAACAACACCAACGACAATTTGACTTTGGAAATATGGAGAACCACAAAATGGGAGAAGTATACAAATATCCACGTTCAGTTTTCATCAAAACAGAGCTGAGATTGGAATCTAGGGTGCTATTGCTATCAAAATTATGGATATGACTAAAAGTTCCGGGATTTCTCAAGATTCTATGTGGGTACTAAGTAAATAAAACAATCATAATTATGTAATTTCAGGATAAGTTTATTTTTTCGATAAAAATATATCCTGAAATCACATAATTATGATTGTTATATTTATAGATGTTATAGTCATATCCATACTTTTGATAGCAATAGCACCCGTGATTCCGATCTGCTCATCACGTTATACGATAATAGTGGCAAAATAGCAACAAGTTGAGACAAAGAAGGAATGTATTTTTCTAAAAATTATTTTACTGCCATAATAGCTTGCCGAGAGCCTAACCAGCTAACTAAACTTGAATGTCTATTAGTAAGTGAAGTATCAGCCAAAAAGACAACCACGAGATATATAAAAAAATATTGCTCAAATCCGTCAAAAAAACAATAAAATACGTGATTTCCAAACGCAGACACGACTCCCAGTCATGGAAAAATGTCGAAGACAAAGATTGTGGATGTCAAAAATAATTCATAAAAACGAAAACCACCAGCCTGTGACTAGAAGCGTAAAATTCTATAGATACCTTGGTGCTTACTTCAGCCGATAGTATTTACTCCCTTACGTTTACACGTTCCTGTTAAACAATCAGGATATGTACGCAATTCATGAATACAGATCCCATTAATCATCGCGGTGGATTATTCAATCAGCAATTTATATTAACACGCTGGATTATTTATTAGGCTCGTTTGTTAAAGTGGAAATTGATAAGTTATCAATGCGATTATCACGAATTTTAAAATAGATGTTTGTTGCAAAAAATATACAGTGATTAAATGAGTAGTAGAGAAACAATCTCTTAGCTCTAACCTCTCTCGAAGCGATGGGGGCCAAGCAGATCATAGATGTAGGAGGTACGTAGATTCCACGTCGAAGTCTCAAAGTATACCTGTTTTAAAACGTAGTGGTTTTTTGTATGAAAAATACCCACCTCTCAGTTTACTCTAAGTCAATGTCATTAGACAATGTCATAAAAAATTTGTCGTATTAAGCAGCAAACAGTTACCTTTGACGTTAAGCAAAGTCTCATTCTTGCTACAGTAAATTCCCATAAGACGGAAAGAGACACAAGATGGGTTTTAGGTCAGATTATCTCTTTAAGAAGGTATTTTATAGGGTTCCGTAGTAAACAAGGAACCCTTATAGTTTCGCCATGTTTGTCTGTCTGTCTGTCTGTTCGTCGGCGGGTTTTACTTAAGAGACTATAAGTACAAGAAAACTGTAATTTGGTATAAGTATGTATATCATGCCAAAAAAGTCGTAAAATAAAATATTGTCATCAATAAGAGTCGATTTTTTTTCTCAACGTAACCCATTGTGGGGTATATCGTTAAATAGGTCTTTTAAAAATATTGTAAGTTTCTTAACATCATTTTTCGATTTAGGGATCCCTTTCCGAAATATTTTGTCTTATATTGCAAATTTTTGTTAGAGTCAAGTTTCCCCCCTCTATCTATTAAACGGTTATATATGGACATGTGAAAAAATTCACAGCAATAGTATATGTAACAAAGTTTAAAAGAAAACTCCTCCATTTCGTAATTATAGAGTAAAAAGTTTATACATTCATACACCTAAAGTATGTATATGTCAGTTACGTAGTTTTGAGTTAAGTTATAAAATTCATGACGGTTTCAATGTAATCGTCAAAGAAACAGGTTTTTAGCGGAAAATCCAGCGATAAACGTAAAATAAAATGTGCTTTCAATTCCGCGAAACTAACATGACTGCATTAAGTTTATTCATCATTTGTGTTTTTCAAAGGAAAAAGATGAATAAAGTCTATTGCTAACAGGTGACTGAGGCCGGACCGCGAATTCCGGTTCCATTACGTGTTTCATAAGCGATTTAATTGGAAAGTTGATTGACAATCCGACAATCGATATCAATAACTATGCGAGTGGCCGGTGCGTGGATGTACCGACAACAAGAAGTTATCGATAAATATTACGTAGTCGATATTTTTAAAGGTGGGTATATTTTGATTGCTACAAAGTAAGAATATTCTGTTAAAAAATGAAATGTTGTTACGATATTCATAAAAACATTGGTATAATCCGCGTACTGCAACTGTTTGAGATAATTAAATACCACATATTTTCCGCTTGTTCTAATGGTTGACCGCGAGAGAATGCCATATGGCATTAGGTCCGCCTCTTGTACATTTTTTAACTGTGCAATAAAGTTTAAATAAATAAATAAAACTCTTAGAAGTTAAACGATCCACTCGCTCGGTTTTGCATATGTAGAGAATTAATGTAGCAGTCTTAATTATTTGCAACTTTTTAAAAACCGATTCCGTAATATAAGTTAGCAAAAAATATAGAAAATACTCAAAAAACTAAGTTTTACTATGGGACTGCAACGAATATTGTAGAAATCTGTAAAAACATTGTACGTGTCGATATCGACATTTTTACAACAAACCTAGATACCGCCGTGTGTCGGTGAGAATCGCCTGCAGTGTTCACTTTCACACGTGGACCAAAATCTGGCCGATACGAAAGTGAGAGGCGGCTTTTTCTTTGCACAAATATTTGCACTTGGAACTTGAGAATGGGCAAAGAAAAACTTATTTTCACTTCCCTTAATGGCTGTTGGTACGTATCGTCTCTCAAATACTCTCAATGGAAATAACCTGAAACAGAGAACGTTGTTGTTAGTTTATGTTTGGTGAAACATTATGTACACAAATTAAACAAAAATCTGCTAACAGTCTTAAGCTGAATTATGTCATAATTACACATTTTTATATTACTATATTATGATTATATTCGTAGCTACGACTCTTTCTACCTATGATTTTTCTAGTAAAAAGAAAAAAAAAACAATAAAAAAGTACTAAATACCAAAAAATTTACCATTGCATCGAAACTGGATCAGCTGATCGTGTTTTGCAGAAGGGCAAAAATATTCTTTCGTATTTCTCAATTGGCTTCTTGAGGAAAGTTCATCAATACCATGTTGCTTATGTTTAAAAATTCTTCTGTCTATACGTATATGCTTGGCGACAGCTGTAGATAAATATGTAGGAATAATTTATTTATCCTGAGTAAAATATTTACACAAATAAATTAACATTCTTAAATTTTGAGACCGAAAAATGAATTGTTATCCAATAGTTATTTTGATAAAATAAGATCAAGGTCGTGCCCACCTACAGATAAAATCAATCAATCTTTAATTAATAATTACTCTAGATGTAAATCTACCGTGCTGCAGATAAGTAACGGTCAGTGTGGTAATGTGCAGGCGTTCAGGCAATGCAGTTGTTGCATGGTTGCACCACTGTATTATCGTTGGTTCAGCGACAGTGTCTCTGACCCAGTTTGAGTTTTATGTAGTTAATTCATTTAGCTATTTAAAAAGTTATTTCATATTATTTATAATAAATATTTTTTTGCCATTAAGGTCCCATACTTGAGCGAAGGCTTTCCCTTGTTGTTTCCAGCTGTTTCGATCTTTAGCTACTTTTTTCCAACTTTTTTATTACACCGATATGGATATATTCAAGTTTTAGTTACCTTGGAAAGTAAAATGCCAATATGCTATGACTTACTATGGCTTAAAATATACCTTACACCTGTTAATTTGAGAGAGATTTAATTCCAGAAAAATACAACAACTTTAATCACGAAATATGTGATTTTAGTTTTCGGTGCCTCATTATAACAATTTTCTCTGACTATAGTAAAAGTAAAATAGAAATAATTCATCATAAATATTGAGGAAAACATTCATACATACTGGTCGAATAAAGAACCACCTCTATTGAAATAGCTTCGACTTTCAAAGTGTTCCCAAAACAGACCTTTTCTGCTTCGCCCTAAACTTTCCATGTTAATTTCTTATACATATTCAAGGACTGGGATTGGCCAGAAAACTTCGACCTAAATGTTACCAGCTCTTACTTCCATCAATCTTTAAGTTGAAGCTATCGATCATCACATAAAAGATGCCGTTTGATCATTTGAGCACATTAGGTGACCAAAATGCAAAACCTTTTTGCGAGAAAGCGCCGCGAATCGTGGGTAAGTAATGCGAGTGATTTCCGGATTTTTCGACTCGAATTGTTGATATTTTTCTGCTTAGTGAAGCCAAGTTTTTCTATTTGAAGTGTGAATATAATAAATATCCTTAGGACGCAGAGACCAAATTATGAGAACCAGCGATTGCTGTCCATGAAGACATAATCCTTTGTTGTACCTAAATACGAGTAAATAGATAATAACATACAACGTTCTCAAAAAGTTGTTGAGTTATTGTAGGTAGATTACCTAAAACTAAATTTCACCGTTTTTACAGATTTATAAATTAACAAGAAATTCTTTAACCATGGGTGCCTTCAAATCACCCTGATGAGTTTCTTCATCATATAATATTTCTTACTCACGAATTTATATAATAAAAAATTGTTAATTTAGATATTTTCCCGAGCATTACTCAATATACATATATATAATATAAATATATAATTTAAATCAGTATTTGAAACAAAATGTGATTTGTAGTAGTAGTAGGAATATCTATAGTAGGTTATTTTTCTGTCAAGGCTTTTACTTCACTGAAATCTGCAATTGCAAAAATAAAGGATTCACCGTTACGGGTTGATCAAGATGTGAATGATCGCTAAGTTATCGCATTAGTTGTCGCTTCGTTAATCAAGCTAGCGTTCGTGTAACGGAACGTATCGCCGCAAGATGGCGGACGCATTGGATTACTAGCCGGAATGTGTTACGGTTTATCTTTACGACAAAATACAGGCTTATCTATTGCTTTTAGCAGCAGACAATGGTTACTTGTTTTTAACTTGGTGTCTCTGTTTACAATATACCTGCCAACTTTTTGTAGCTATCTACAGTAAATAGAGATAAACGAAGCGATAGTTTTGGCTACAAAGCTGTAAGATAACTCTTGTAATTCTAAGATAAGCATGTTATAATATTTAAAGTATAATAATCAAGATGTCATTCGCTTATGTTTTGAGTCTACTATCCGGTTTTCTCCCAATACTAATAACTATCCATTACTGATGTATAATAAAATAAAGTAAACTTCATGATTCATCTGTTTGTGATGCGCTGGAAAGTCTGTACGTGTCTTCGGCCGCAAACGACACACGTACGGAACATACGTGACGGCAACCTAAAACGGAACGTATTCATTGCCAGTGTCACTCGACCATTGACTGTTTTACTGTTACCACCTTTTTCTATCTCCCCCTAGATGGGTGAGGACGCGGCGTCCATATTCATATTTCACTGTGAAAAACCCCGACGCGCATCGAAGGAAATAGATTTTTTTGCCTTTTACTATTGAATGTTATGCTTGAATTACACTTTTAATATTCAAACAAAAATATTCTCGAAAAAGGTTGGGTTTCAACAAATAAAATGAAATGGTAGAGATTTTTCTTGAATATCTTGGTTTTGATATGGTTTTGATTCAACACTGAAATCATAACCTAGGTTCTAAGTTTATGATTTAGGACTTCAAACTTTTCTTATATAATATTCATATAATGCCTAAACTGTTTATGTAGAAGTAGCTCAGATAATTATATAAAGAATATATTTTAAGAATCATAATAATGCTGTGCTCTAGGTATTTGTTTGTTTTCGTGAAAAAAATAATAAGTAAAGGTAAGTATATCTAATAATTACAATAATATGAGACAAACAATGGCAATAGCGTTGAAAAATAAATACAATAATATGTCCTGGTATTTAATATCTTTGCTGCCAATCAATCAATATTAATTAGTATGAGATGAGATGAGAAGCAGTGCCTATAGAAAAGGTTAGTCGCACCCACATGGCAGGCACGTTTGCCTAGAAGTAAAGTAGTAAGCAGAAGTAGTTCTAATCCGTGTCTTTGAATTGTAAAAGTTCTATTGTCCAATTGTTTCAATACTGAAGTAAGGGGTTCTATAAGTTCAGACCACTCCAGTGAGTTGTAAGGTCATCGTTTAACGTGTCCAACGAGTAATTACCCTCGAGAAAGGCATCGCCGCTTCCAAGTAGGTGTTTCCGGTTACTGACAAGACCTAAGACTTAGGTTTAAAGCTCTTTATCGGTCAGTATGTCGACTGCAACTTTCTTAGTACTTGTATTACGAAACTTACACCTACCTATTAGAAGGGCTGGGTGAAAGCCTTGAAGGATATATTTTTATTCAAAGTTTTAATGTAATGTAAGGTTCAAGAAGAAAAAAATCACCCACTTACCTAGTACACATATGCAAACAGCAAATTAGAAATATGTAAAAAAAAAAACATTTTATGCTGCTTTTCATTAATTTTGTTGGTAAAAGATATTAAGTTTCAAATGGTGTCAATGTATTATAATCGTATCAAAATCGTATAAAAATATGTGATCGTGAAGGCACTAAAAATATTTTGTGAAAACATAATAGTTTTTAGACATTTTTACCATGCCATGCCATTTCCACGAAATGCAGGAATCCATCTTAAAAGTTTGTAACGTCGAATAGTTCACAATAGTTTGGCATTTTGTGACAGCACTGACAACGAATGGTAGATGCAAGAAGATAATTAGCGAGAAAGTTATTGGCATCAGAAATTTCAATTGATTAGTCAGATTTCATCTGCAGCTTTGGATGTTTGGAACTTTCTGTTTACGTTTGTTTCTTTAGAAATGGTAGGAATTTTATTAACTATTCGCAGTTTTTGCTGCATGTTTTCATAAGTTTACGTGTACGTTATGAAAAAAAAAATCCATTTTATCTCTTTTGAAAATTATAACGTTAAGTTCAATAAAAATTTTGCGGGATTGTTAATTATAAATTCTTTTATGATTGTAGAATAAAATAAGCCGTCAAGAATTCGACGACAGTTTGTGCTACACTATAAATAAAGACTTAACGTATCGTCAAAGATAATATAATTATTAACGTAACCAATACCCAACTTCATAAAAACTATTGCAGGGCCCGTAAGTAGGCAAAACTGGAGTTACGGGTAGGCACAGAGATGGCAGCACACACGACTAGCAAAAACGTTGCAATGAAAGTGTTGAATATGCTTTAAAATGTTTATTGCACATCACATAAGTTATATTTCATTAATTATAGAACTAGTTTATTTAAATAATAGTAATAAAAGATTGTAATATTTTAATAAATACCTATATCGGCATCTAGGAGAGAAATAATTGTGTTTATTAGGCGGTGGGTGGGTATGGTTGGTATCGTTTAGAATCTTGCAGACTCAAAGTTTCTAACATAAAAATTCTTATTCTTTGACTTTTGACAAATACTCGAGTTATCGTCAAACAAAGATTGATTAAAAGTAGATTAGCAAATTTTCCAAATAAGTTAGTTTACAATCTGAATGTGAATTTCTTCAGTCTCATATAATAGGGAAATGAAATGTTGCAACATTTCCAGTGCAATGTAGAGAAATTTTCCACTCCCGTTGTGCATCGAAGGCCAGTCTTGAACAACTTGAGAGCTGGCATAAAAAATCTCGTTAGAAAATGGGAAGTCACAGTTGGAAACTGGCCGCACGAGTACACAAGTAAAAGTATTTTTAGCACAAGAATCGTAGAAACGTTTTAAGTTTCTTACTGTCATATCTTTTATCTGATTACTTCAAGTTATGAATACGATTTACTCTCGTACTGACACGATTCGTGCATAAATGAGACACGACTTAAAAAGTAAAAGTTATACAGGTTTACCAAAAAATGTAAAACGTTCTTTGGAGGTGCTTACCCTATTGCTGAATTGTATTTATTACATCTAGTTACTTTTTACCATTGAATTTAGAAGAAAGATGGTTTGTGACTTATTGACGAACCATTTTGAGAAAAAACTTGAGAGGTGTCAAGGGACACCCGGATGGAACGAAGTAAAATATAAATATAAATAGGTCTAAATTACATTCAAACTCTTTTCTGCGTTCTAAAATCAAGTTTTTATTATCTTCATAAATTTGAATGAACAAAAAGTGTCGTTACAACTTTTGGTCTTAATTTTTTCCGTCTAGCTTCCTTTCGCAACGCGCGATTAGGAACTTCGATCCAATATTTCTGTCTATAGATTTTTTAAATGTCGATATTTTATGTAAGAGAAAATGGATCGATTGTGTTTATTCAATAGACACCTATCGCTACAAAATCTATGGAAAAAACGCATTTTGTCCGTGTTTTATTAGTGTGCAACAGTATTTACTAGTCAGCCTGTATCATATGTGTAAAAAAGAAAAACGAAACAAAAAAGAGGTCGTTTCATAAAATCTGTAGAAGTTGGTAGGTTAGGTAGGACACAAAAGCCCAGATTTGGGCTCACGTATGAAACGAATGTTGCGGTCAGCGGGAAGGGGAACATCATGTCGGGTTTCACTTTTTATTTAAATTCATTTTCCACTCCCGCCTCATTGTTTATGTTTTGTACGGGTTAACGTCTTTGCGTAACATTAGGCAGCCATTGTAGCTGTTTATTTCTCTTGTTTACAATGCTTTGTTAAAATCAAAATTGTGTTGTATTTGCCCAAGAGAGGTTATTAATGTATTACATTTTGCTTATTAAATATTCGAAATAAAACAATACTTTAAATTAATTCCTGAACGTATAGCTTCTTTGGTCAGAAGTGCTATGTCACGATATCTTTACATGTTTGAAAAATGGAAATCGTATTTAAATATATTATTTTGGTTTATACATTATTTTGATTTTAAACAAGGTTTTCTAAACATGTAACAAAATATGTATGGTACTTATCAGTTTAATTTCCCCAAAGTTTGGATTAATTGAAGGCAGACTGCTTTATGATCAGAGCTTTTTTATGATTGTGTCTACTTGTATCAGTAAACCTTTAAAAAGTAAAGAAGTACCTAAATTTTATGAAAAAATATAATATATTAAACAAACCAATCAATCTTATCTATTTTTACTATCACTTCTTTCGGTAGCTGGCTTCCTTCAAGGATGCTCCAAATAAGGCTGGCCACTTCCCTTGCAAAGCAGGTGGCAATTATTATTACCAGCGCTACTTTCCGTCCATTGAACTGACACCGTTAGCTGGTTTACGCATTGGTTCTCGCCGCAGGCAAACGACATGACACAAATAACAATTGGCCAATTGGTAACCGATTCTGTGGAACTAGGAACTGGTAACGGTGCTGACCCGTAGAAGACTCTTAGAAGATGTAGGTACATTATTCAATGGACTGTAATGATATGCTCGGATTAACAACGAATAGGTGGAGATCTAGATACATGCTGGCTGATATTGTTTTTTTATTATTTTTCTTCGTCTTTTTTACGAGTATGATATATATGTACATTGAATAATGATGAAAGTTAGTGCCATAGAAATATTTTTGCAAACTTTGTCATAGTTTTTTTTAGGAACTTTGAAGTTATAGGGAACTTAAAAAAGTTTCTAAAATAAGGAAGCACGGGAACGATGTCAACTTGTGTACTTATTACAGAAAATCTATAGTGCAATAAAAATAAGGATTAACTTATTTGCAATGCAATTTAATATCTTGCGCTTCAGGTTTTATTATTCGTTATAAACTAATACATAATTTAATGTATCAAAATTACCGAATACCAGTTTCAATTATTCTTTGGACGTCAAACCAATAAAATAGCTATCGGCTATTCATGGACAAATGGATTTCATAGGCTTTTAACAGAGAATAAATAATTTGTGGTTTAGTTCTCACTGTGATCAGTTAAATCTCGTATACAACGGTGCTCCGAATAGAGCAGAAGCAAGATAATACATCGTTTGTATTCCAAATTGTTATCCGAACGCATCCGTGCTCTTTCGCGCCATTTTTTGCAACGCCATCTTGTTTTCCGGGGAGGTGTGTGCGGAACAAGGTTTTGTTGCAAAAGTGAAAATGTCAGTGGTGGTTGAATGACACTTGGAGCTAACTACGAGTGAAAAGTGCGGGTTATTGTGGCTTCCGTACCCATCCTACCTAATGAATGCAGTTGGTTCACGGTGTTGATTACACACCAGTTGTTCTCTGGCTTAATTTGAAACTGAAGTTGTGCATGCATTCAGTTTGTATACTTTTTAGGGTTCCGTACCCAAAGGGTAATAACCTATGACTAAGACTCCACTGTCCGTCTATCTGTCTGTCACCAGGCTGCATCTCATGAGCCGTATTAGCTAGACAGTTGAAATTTTCACAGAAGATGTGTTTCTGTTGCCGCTATACTAAAAAGAGAACAAAAAATATTTAAGTGGGGCTCCCATACAACAAACGTGATTTTTGTAGATACCATTATCTATAAAAAAACGAAACAATTGGCCGGTTTTATTTTAATGACAAGAATTCAAAGGTTATTTGTGATTATTAACTTCTTTTTCCTAATGATTTCTTTGGAACGTCAACACGTTAGCATATAAGTTTTATTTTGTAATTTATTTATTTCTTAATAGTTTAGTTATAATTATAACTACCTAATTTCGTTTTTTTTTGTCCTGGTGCTGCTATCCTAATTAGCCGATCACAATTTTCTTCCAATAGATGGTGCATGTTTTTTTTTATTTTAATTCAATTTACAACTGTAGGTAGAATACGTAGTTTAAAATGACTTGACCTTCTTTGGCAATAGGTAATGGTCTTGTGTAAGGAAATTTGTTTTCAAATATTGTAATAATATATACTTAGTAAGTACCTAAATAAACATAATTCTACACTGATCTTCACCTTTCTATGCTAATCTATCTAATCCTAGCGGCCTATAACTCCATATTTATACCATCAACATAAATTTTACCATGCTGTTGTACCTACTACATGATTTGAATTACTTTGTGCAATTCCGCCACCAGTTAGTTCATGCAAACTATTGCCGGCCGGCGCCCACCCACTACTGTTAGTCCCAGCATACCTGCCACCAACAGCCCGTGTGCACCCGCCACCAACAGCTGATGCATGCTCCCTCCGATACTGCTGCATCCGCTGCGGCTGCAGCAATATCGGACACCGCATACGCGACACGTGTTTCGCCTCTCCACGAGGCATCTTCAGGCACCAAACAAGTTGTTGATCGTTCGGCAGTCAAGCGTCGACGCTTGACTGCCGAACGATCAACAACTTGGGTAGTAGTGGGTGGGCGCCGGCCGGCAATAGTTTGCATGAACTAACTGGTGGCGGAATTGCACAAAGTAATTCAAATCATGTAGTAGGTAACTTTGACTTCCGCAAAGTAACACCTGAATCTATTAACCATGCTGTTGTAATTTATACGCACATAAACCAGATTTTATTAGAAATAGCAGGCCAGCTGTTGCTATTGCAATCACGAAGATACTATAACTGGTATCAAATTTAATTGACTTGCAAATTAAGCTATCACAGGCGTTTGATGCGTCTTGTAACGTTGAATCAGACAATGTCATAACTGACATAATTGTTTAATTTAATTAATGCATAATTATCTTTGACTTTGACCTTCAATTCAAATATATCTTTATTATCATAGGATATTTATAATATCTCTTAATAATCGTCACTTCGTTTTGTTGCACAATCGTTGACGTCAAAAAGTTACTAAGAGCTAAGTTTACTGCCGTCTCCAAAGCGCTAGTGCAGAAGAAGCGGTAACAAACTGCACTGCAGCATTTTCTCCAAGGACGTCAACTCACAATGAAATTAATATTTATAGTTGATATGTGGACAAAGAATACATTGTTATGTCATATTTTTTTTATTCTTTGTGTTACGTCATTTTGATGGTAGATTTCCTACTGCAGGGCTGTAACCATCATATGCAATAAATGCTTTCAAATTATTCGAGTCTTACCCAAATTTATCTTTACAATGTTTCGAATACAGAGTTCTTAAGCGAAAGCTTTTATTAACAGGCTTCAAAAAAGGAGGTTATCAATTCGACCCGTATGTTTTTTTTTATATGTTACGTTAGATCTTCACCACTTGTGAACCGATTTTGATGATCAATTTTTTATTTTTAAATTAATCAAGATATGACGAGGAACTTTGGAGATATGGAACAAACTCCTGAAAGAAAATAAAGTCGGTTGTTCTTTGTAGTTAAAACAATTTATTTTTCGCAAAAAAATCTAAACAAAAAAGAAAGAAGCAGTGTAGAAAACCAATGAGACCAAACATGTTGACCCTAAACTATATTAAGTCAGACCTACTCGTAGTAAGGTCAAAATTTCTGGGAAGACATTATTGGCCATTATATTTACGATTTTATTTCATACATAATTTCGACTTTCTGTTTTGAGTAAATCCCGTTACCAAAAAAGATAAGACTCCTATTCAAATGAGTATAGCACAAGTGAACTTTTCAAGTCCAAAATCAGTGACTTCCTTTAGGTCTTCAAGAGTTTCACAAAGTGATGTTGACAAAAAGCCAGACTATACAAAGTTTTGCGCTTGTTAACGGAAATTATTTGCATATTGGACGAAGAAGAGTCCAGTTTGCATTTATTTAGCTGCCAAGTTATTTGTCACTGGCTGCTTGTGCGAATTTTAGTTTTTACGAGTAAGAAAATGAAGTAAAAGGCTCGGAAAATAAGGCTATCTAATTGCATTTTTTTTGAGAATTCGGGAACATACTTAGAAATGAAATATTCAAAACAGGTGGTATTATCTGAGTGGTATATTAATTGCAAAAATAACAGTGTTCGAATGTTTTATGTTATATATTTTCTTAAGTGGGTACAATAATTTATAGCATCGATCTAGATTGTTTTCCTTATATATGTATGCCTAAAAAGTATAAATACAATTCAAATTACAAGGTAATGCACAAGAGATTGACACAGTTTTTTGATAATATTAATGGAGAAAATGAAATATGTAGGTATAGAAAAGATAGTGAAACACAAAGAAGGTCCCGTTTTTTCGTTCTTTGCTTACATCTCGAAAACGGTGCGACGTACGATTTATCTATCTTCAATCATTGCCTAGCTATGAGCGTCGAAAAACGGCCGATTTTCAAAAATGTGGTAAATTCTCTGTAGCACGTTGTTACAATACGAATTTGCCAAAATCATTTTTTATGGACAAGATTTTTCCCCTTAACTGTGGGTATGGAAATGAAATGAAAGCAACTTCTTGGTTCCTGTTCAAACCAAAGAACCAGCTGCACCGGAAGAAATACTGAACCTGATATTTTGCCGGTGCACCACTGATTGCAGTAGTGCTAGATGTGGGTGTAGGAAGGTCTCCATGCTGTGTGAAGGTCTATCATTTGACACAATTGCAACGGAAGTTGCGCAAATAACATTAGCAAAGGAATATTTTTTTTAAATTAGAAAGGTATGTATCCTGAAATCTACGGTCGCAGCTGAAAAAGTAATGAAGCAATGTATGACAGAAAACGTAAGAGTGTAGAACACATTTTTGAAAATCGACCCTTTTTCGAATTTGTAAAATAGAACATAGCTTTCATTTTGGCGTACAAAGGTGAACGATGGAGTTACATATAAACGAGTTTAAAACACAAGTTACTTTTTTTGTACCGCAAGTAACAGTTACCCGATTATTATGATTAGGTACAGCTGTCTAGAAGTAATTCGCGACAGCAGTTGTTACACCTGACGGGACTCGGACCCCTCTTCCGTGTCGCTTGGTTAACAGACGTCCAGAGCGGACTCACTGCTCTGAAGCTTTGCAAGCATTAATGTGTAATTTAATTAACGTTCTTCGCTGGCAAACAAACTAACCTATGTCAATTACATATTAAGATTGCATTTTTATTTTCAGAATTTAGTTGCTGAACTGTATCTTCATCTTGTTCTTTTTGTAACTTTATTTAATTTACTACCTGATAGTAGCAGACACATACTTTATAGTTTTCTGTCCGTCTTTTACTATTATTTAATAAATCGCTCTCTGAAAATTTAAAGCACGAATATGAAAGAAATTGGTAATTTTGTTTATAATTATATTATATCGGAATAGTTTGCTGTGTATTCTGCTTGGTCGTGGCATTTTATTCTTAAGATTCTGTACTGTAAGGCTGCCGGTTTTATTCGGTCGTGTGTATAAACTTGCTCGACCCTAATGAGCGCCCGTGGACATGCAAAGCACAGGTTTTTACTTCAATAACTGCGAGACTGGTTTGAGTAACAATTTTATAAAAACTTCCATATGCGAATGTCCTCTTGTAACTGTTGCTAGGTACCCAGGCAGAATTACTTTGGTATAAATATTTATCCGACGATTATGTACTTTGTCTCTAGATGAATGTTAAATAAACTAACTCAACTACACTTCATATTAGTGTTTTCTTTCCGGTTGTCTCTTCGTACATCATATTTTGGGGTCCTTTGAATAGTTGTACGTATATCTACGCTACATTTTATATCATTATTTTATTCGTAAAAAAATATGGAATCCTTTTATAATTCATCTATTCACCTTTTATCGTATTGTAATTAAATGTACTATTTATAACGTATAACAATAAGGTATAGAAGTCAATATACCTCAGTGTTCAAATCAATGCACAAATCCATTAAAACCTTCACATTCAGGAAGAGTCCTACTTCAGATTGCCTAGATATTTGCAAACTAAAATAGAAACAAGACCTAAAAGTGTCAGATAGATAAAATAATTAGATAATTAGGCATACGGGTATGTATTCGTTTCATTTATGGTGAAAATGACGACTAAACGTATTAATTAGTGGGTCATTTGAAATGGCTTTTGATTTGGCTCATTGACTGCCTACGTGTAGCGTATAACATTGTAATGGCCCGTTTGGTGTATGGGAGAAAACAAAAAACTCGAAAACTTGGACCTTTTTAATACTACAACTATCCGACGAATTGAGTACAACACAATGGAACGAAGTGATAAAGCGAACTGACTAATAAATCTAAATTAAAGGCCTATTTGTACTGACACTTGTCATCCCCGACGGATGAGTGCTCTCACGGCCCTTGTACTATTGTTAATATGTATCAGTAATTAGTTAAGGACTCAAACTTCCCTTGAGAGTCAAAACGAAATCATTACATTATCTACTAATTAGTATTTAGGTTCAGAACAAGATAATTCATAGCTTACAGTACAAACAAAAATATTTCTAAGAATTAAATAAGGAAGTTTGGTTCCTTTACAACATACGAATATTTATTTACATTTTTATTACCTTTTCAATATAAAAAGGGACTAACTAGTTGCGTGTATATTTTTAGTATCAGAGCACTCTTAGATTATCTTTTAGACTCTGACTTAAAAATACATTGTGTGTTTGTCCGTGGCATCCTTGTTTCAATTCTGTAATATATTCTGATAAAAATCAAATTTCAAACATATCAACTAAATACCTACTAAAGAAAAATATATGAAACCGTTGATGAACGCAGTCAGGTTTCAGGACAATTAGATAAACCTATTGCAAAGTACAAAATCTGTAAATTTGTGAGTTATCTGGTCTTATTTTCGATAGGAAAGAGGTATTAACTCAGACTTTTGTACAAAGTTTCCTCAGGCTGATACTGTTCCCTATACTTAGGTACAAATAACGGACAATTTAGTTTGATAACGTTCGCATCCGTTTCATAGTAAACTAATTCAGGAGCTATCGTGCAATCATAATTAAACTTACGGTTGTTCTACCTTTATGTTACGCTAATTTCTACCATAAGCTGATGAGTTAAGTGCGATATTGTTATTATCAGAATATATTCACTAACTTTAATGATAGGACAAAGAACAAAGTAGCTTTTTAATGGAAGAATATTAATACCGCTACCTAATTCCCACAAAGCGGAAGTTATGAATAAGTTTCTCACTCAATCATGCATAGCATTTGAACAAATTTCTAGAAAATGTTTAAGCAATAATTTTAAATTTAATGTTATTTCAATAACTATTGTATTGGATATATTTCACACGATAGAAAAGTTACTTGTAATAGGATCAAATAGACGGAGAACTCTCTCCTTAACTAAAATTATTAAGGCGAATGGATTTCTTCGAAAGCAGGATATACGCTTAAGCCTCGTTATTCATTTCTTCAGAACGACAATACCTTAACGTGGCCACACACAGGCGATGGCATGGCTCGGAGTTCGGACCATAAAGCAGATTTTATTTCCAAACAAGTGATTTACGGCAACTTTTGGAGATTTCTCCCAAACTCGGATAATGGCCGGCCTTTCTGCAATTACCATTTTACGGACACGGCAGTGTAGGTGTGACGGTGAATAAAAAGTACATTAGTGTGCGTGAAGCTTAAGACTGAGCGAATCAGTGATCGCATATCATAGCTAAAGGAAGACACGCCACGCACACAGACATCAAGCGCAGGCTTTGTTGTATTTTCTGTATAAAAAAAGGGTTTACCTGAGACTGTGAGTCATAATTGTGCTTATAAGTATAATCCTCTTGTCAAAAAGATACCTGCTGTGGAATCCCAGACCACGAACTAGGTTTTTTTTAGTTGCATTCCTATAACTAGATACAAAAAGCACATAAATATATTACACACATAGGTAACTACCCTCGATAATATTAAATAGGTCAGGCTCGCGGGTCGAAACATTTTGATCATTTTAAAGTTTTAAATATATTTTCAGAGATTTTGCTTCAAAATTATTGTGATGAAAAGCAAAACGTGCTTTTTAATCGTTTGAGACCTACATTTCAAGAAGGAATATTCATTGATTATTTTAATAATACTAACATCATGTATTTAGTGCAGGAAACACTGCACACACCGGGCCAAACGAACGCCACCGAATGTGTTGCATCTCTTTTGTTATAATATAAATGAAACGAGACGCAGCACGTTCGTTTGCGTTTGTTGCCCGGTGTGTATCCAGCATTAATTTACGACCTCTGTGGCGTAGTGGTCACGCCACCCAGAGGTTCCGGGTTCGATCCCCGGTCAGGGCAAGTTGGAAAATGGCCTTTTTCAAATTGTCCTGGGTCTTGGTCCTGGATGTTTATCTATATATGTATTTGTTATACATATATAATCTTAATTACTATAAATATAAAATAATATAATTGTTATTTCTATAATTTTTTTAACATAATTGTTTTGTCATAAATACAAATTGTCATAAACATAAACATAAACAGTCATAATATAATTTAATCATAATAGTAATACTCAGAAATTATGAGAATTACTATTATGATTAAATTATATTATGACTGTTTATGTTTATGACAATTTGTATTTATGACAAAACAATAAATTTTATATAAATGTACATTATGAGTCATAATGCACATTAATATAAAATTTATTTTCACATAAATATTAATTACATCACACAATACCTTATTTCATTGAAGCATAATGTATCTAAGCATAATACTATTTAAGCATAAAATTATTTACGCCAAATTGGTCACTTCTGTCACCTTGTCGTCGCTCGTTCGCTTCGCTCGCTCGCTCCTATGATGGTTACTGCACAACCATAACCTAACCTACCTTTCGCGACTAATTCGGAGATCATGCGAATGAACATTACACACATTTTTAATTTACGTTTTTTTTCATAATCATTACTTAACCCCATTTATAATTTTTAAAATAATGAACAAGAATATATATGTCTACAAAAAATATGATCAAAATACATTATGTTAAACTATGTTTCTGACCATAACAATTATGACAAATCCATTATGATTAACCATTTTATGAGAAAATTCTGTATGACAATCTATGATTATATTGATTATGCCTACATTAACATTATTACAATAAACATTATTAGCATCAAATATTATGATAAAAAATTATGAGAAATGCCTTATGACAAACCATGTCATGATTATTAACCTTATGCGAAATGAGAGGATCTCAGCAAAATGTAATTTGTCCCTATATAATATATTTATAATTATTAAGTACACTAAATTATGTATAATTTTATCAATCACTATGTTTCATATATGGCGTAGTTTATTTTTGTCTATGATTGAAGCATCACCTCGAGTTGAACAAAAAGGCAGTTACATTGGTTATTAATTATTTTTTGTGCGCCAAGTTCATATATTATTTTTCAATGTTTAAATTGACAAAATTAATGTTTGTCCAAAATAACAGGCAAGGAATTCAAGGAGTAGTTCACACTATAGAATTATGGATCTATTAATGTCAATGTATGTCATTTGTCTCTATTTGTCTGTTTTCTTTTTAACCCCCGAGGCAAAAATAGGGGTATTACAAGTCTGTCGGTCTGTCTGTCTCTGTTTGTGGTATTGAAGCGCTCGAACGGTATAACCGATTTCGCTGCGGATTTTTTTAGGTGAAAGCAAGTTCCCGTGTGATGGTTTTTAGCTATGTTTGATGAAAATGGTCCAACCGTTGAAAAGATATTGAGGGTTAAAGCCAGAAAGACAGGGTTTTTACCTAAAAAAAAATAAAACATGGCGCGACGGATATAAAATCGTATCGATAATTCTGCTACTCATCACTAGATGGCATTCTTGATATTCGGGGTTTTTTCTAATTTGCCTAGAAATCATACTTGTTGACTATATAATTTTTTACTGTAATTTTAAATAAATTGTCTCGTATAAGGTATAGTATAGTAGTAGGTACCAATGTATTCTTCCTGTAGGAGCGAATAGATAATTATTTCTCAAGGATCAAAATATTCCATCTGCCATGAGATACGTTGTTCTTTGAAGGGTACCTAATAAATAAATGTTACCATAATTACTGAGAAAAACGTTTAATTGCTCTTTATGTACATTATGTGCACATAAAAAAGTTTACTACAGACTATACTCAAGTTTATGTCTCCATTGACCTCTGACACACAGGTACACAATGGCGACGTGGCAAGACCAGTAAATTTTGAATTCCATACAAAGGATCTGTCTGCCTGTGCCGAGTACAAGGCCAACTGGTTCGTTTTGTTGCTTTATTAAGATCCAACACACGGAATGCTCGAATGATCAAAATATATTGATATTTATTGTTCCTACCTGCATAGTTTAATGAATTAAAATAAAAGGATTCTTTAAGGATTATTTGGTATACCAAATAATCCTTAAAGAATCCATTTATTTTTTGAATTTAAAAATTCACATTTTATCATCATCATCCGAGCGTATTCTCGGTTGCATCCTCAGCAGTAACGCTTCAGAGCCCGGGGTCCGCTACCTAACCAAGGAGATTTGACGAGGTTACTGGTTTTTACACAGAGCGACTGCCGTCTGACCTCCACAACCCAAAGGGCAAACCAGGAACCAATCCTTGGATAGTTTGATGATCAAACGCTAGGTAGCGTTTGGGACCCACAGTTTTACGTGCCTTCCGAAACACGGAATCATCTTTCTTTTCGGATAATCAGGTGATTCAAGCCTGCAATATCCTATTCAGTGGTTTATCCGACCAAAATACATTAGCTATTCTCGGAGTTTCAAACGAATCCTTGACACTACTAAGTATTGCCTTCATTTTAAATTCTACATTTCAAAAGTATCAGTTAAAACCTTTGCAGCCAGTGAAAAGTGAAAACAAATAAAAGAATAAAAAAAAGCACAAAACACAGTCTGCAGTGAATTCAATGGTCCTAACGACGGAAGCCCGGTGTTTTGCTCCATCCTCCATCTCCACTGTTACATTTAGCTCACTTTTGAGCTTAATTTTTCTACTCGCGAAGCAAAGTATTGCTTTTTCTTTTTTATTTACAGCTGCAATTTATGGCCCGTTTCAGCGCTTCCAGTTCCCAATTTGCTTTATTTGGACCATGCATCATTTTTGATCAAAGAATGTGCTATCAGTTTCAGGGGTTCCTTTGATGTTTAGTTTTTGTAGTTTTGTTTGATTTTGCTCTGCTTTGGATTTTTACGATCTACACAAAAAAATTTGGATTCTAATGCTTTGAGATACTTGTAATTAAATTGGTTTTGATTACAAAATATATTTTTAATCGTCTCAAACCGCCAATAATTCCAATAAACATTTTATTCAAAATTCTAATTCAAATGTTTATTCATTAATTAGAACTTTACAGGCAATTTTACACGTCAATAAGTATAATTTACTTTTTTTTAAATCATATCTGTTTTATGTACTTGTGATTATGTAATATAATTTACAATCACCATAATAAGGTAATAAGCGTTGCAATAAATTAATGTCAGTACCTATCTGATTAAATCTTAATTTGGTTAAATCGGTTATGGGTTCTCAGTATACACATTCTATTACAATTCAATGTAAAACCTTGATTTACGTAGACAATTTTATGAATTAGAAAATGCAAGTCAAGGTGTTTGGTAATTTACAGGCAGTTACGTAAAATCTAACGTAATAAACAAGTCAATCGAGTTTTCAAGAAAGTTAACGCAATTGTAATTCAAATTATATCAGAAATCGTTTTTATTGGTTTGATTGCAGTTCATGCATCATTAATATGTAAGTTTATGTTATGGATTATAATGATACAAAGATAAAAAGAGCGTAAATTAATAATTAATATATTTAAGATGTTTTAAATAACTCGTTATGCATACCTATTAGATTTATTTTCATATTCGTGTTTTATAATTGTAGATTTTCCTTACAGCTTTGCCTGACGAATTTATAATTAAAAAAAAAACGTTTATATCATGTAACTATTTGACCCATAAAACATTACAAATTATTCTTCGTTCTTTGGAACAAGTCGATATTTTTTGATGTATCGCGTAAAATTATAAATTAGTTAACTATGATCGCTCTAATATTACTAGGTACTTATTCCGGCATCCTATAATGTATAAACTTAGAAAAGTAACTGCGGTAAACGAATATTGATAAAAATTGTTTTAATTTAGTAGAATTTCAATTTTAAAATGGAAAAACGATAATTTTCATTGCATCAAGTTAAGCGTACATCAGGCAGACATTTTAAATTGATCCAACGATCGCGATTGCAATGCAGTCAAGATAAAGTTCAAGGCCCGATACGAAACGAGTACCAGGCTTTAAAAATAAAATGATTCTTGAGTCCGCGAATCACACTAATATTTGGTCACTACGGAAGTGACTGACTTGACTGCCTGCGTGGTCTAGTGGTCAAGGCGTTCGCATTGTGACCCGGAGGTCATGGCTTCGAATCCTACTGGGAATCATACGTTGTGAAAAGTTGTTTCCAGTCTAGCAGGATATTGCAGGCTTGTATCACCTGATTATGTGAAAATAAAGATGATTCCGTGTTTCGGAAGAAGCGAAAACTGTGGGTACCGAACGCCATCTAGCGTTTGATCAATCAAACTATCCAAGGATTGGTTCTGGTTTACCCTTTGGGTTGCGGAGGTCAGACGGCAGTCGCTCTGTGTAAAAACCAGTAACCTTGTCGAATTTCTTTGGTTAGGTAGCGGACCCCGGGCTCTGAAGCGTAACTGCGGCGGATGCAACCGGGAAAATACGCGGGAAGATGATATTTATTTCATTATTATCGATTCGATTCATTTAAAATTGAAGGCATGTTTATAACAAAATGCAAAATCACCAAAATTTCTCTAACAACCCAAAAGATGGCTGTTAGATAATGCCTTAAGCAATAGATTGGTGCAATAAAAGTTAAATCTACTTTGAAGAGTGCATGGGACAATGTTGGATAGAATTAGTGAGAAAGAACCAGTGAGTGTGGCCAAATATTCACTATAAAAATTGGCAACCTATGTTAATCATACTTGATCGTTGTTGCTAAAGGCGATCCACCCAGTTGCATTTTTTTAAATCCGGAGTCACCAAAAACCAATGGTTTTTCCATCCAAAAAATACATTCATCTAGTGACTCCGCGTTTGAAAAATAGCACCACAGGAGAAGTACACTTTATAGGTTAGGAATTCAAAACAATATTTCAAACTATGAGCAGGCCAGTACACAAATTATAAAGAATTAAATAACGAGTAGATACGTACATCTAGAGTTAGTCGGGCGAAAACAACATGAATAAGACGACTCTAATATTCAAAAGCATGCATTGTTCAAGATCACGGGCATCATAACAGTAACAGTTTCACTTAATGAAGATAATTTGAGCATGGTAACGTTACGGTTACGAATAAAAAGGGCGGAGAGTTCAGGGTCGCGGAAAAAGTTAATTTAATGGTATTATTCATCATGCACTTTTTGGTGGAATGTTAAATTATTATTCATGTGACTTGAGTTTTAGGACTAAAGATACCTAAGTATATTTATATCTTGTAGATGCTACCTACCTATCTATGTAAGTAGCTTAAAACTACGAAATTTTGGAGAATACGTACCTTCGTTAGGAAGTTAGTTATGTTGAAATGATTAATTTCTATGTATTATAAATTCATAATGTGGATTAAATTTCAATGTCTCGACTCCGTCATCAGGTCTACTTGGTGGTCACAGTATTGCCTTGTCATTAAATCTAATTAAGCATGACTTTCTATCAAATTAGATGTTATGGATAGATCTTTGTTACTGCGTAAAAAGATCACACTAGCTGAGTGCGACAGATAATTCGATACCTGTCATCTTCACAAGAGTAAAAGAGATAGCGATCAATTTGTCAATGAGACAAGTTTTCATAAAATACATACAACGTGGAAGAAACATACCCGTAATAAATCGAACCACGGGCGATACTAGATTGTTCTTCGATCGATAGATAATGAAATTAAAATAACAACAAAAAACAAAAAAAAAAAACGGCTATCCCATACATTTTGCCCGTGCGGTTGGATTACTTTTGTATGAAAATGCAATCTAGTATAGCCCGTGGTTCGATTTATTACGGGTATGGGTCTTCCACATTGTATAAGCCATTATCACCCTGGCTGGAACATCGTCACACGAAAACTGGATTTTTTAAATTGTAAACTGTTAATTTGTTAGTTATCTACCTTGGAAAGATGGTATCACAACATTACCGATAGTTTGTGTGGTAACTACAAATACAACCCTTTTAAAGTCACAAAAATATTTTGTTTCTGGACACATTTTACTATACGCTAAATCGATCTTGTTCCATCTAAATCTAAATCTATGACGTTACAAGTGGGTCACAACTTCAGCTAGATATGTGTCTATGTCTACTGTACCTACATTTTCACCTACCTATATAAGTTCACAAATAGATAGCGTTCTTTACTTGATCAATAATTTATGCTACGATGAAAAGGCCAATATATATATACGATAAAAAGGCCAGAATAACCGGCCAAGTGCGAGTCGGACTCGCTCACGAAGGGTTCCGTACCATTATCTATAAAAAATCACGTTTGTTGAATGGGAACCCCACTTAAATATTTACTTTATTTTGTTTCAAGTATTGCACGCCTCACGGAGTGTTAAAGTTGTGCATTATTCTCGACATGACAGGGTCAAGCATTTTTCTGGACTTAAACTGTATCTGTTATATTTGTTGTTATAGCGGCAACAGAAATAACTAATGTGTGAAAATTTCAACTGTCTAGCTATCACGGTTCATGTGATACAGCCTGGTGACAGACAGACAGACATACGGACGGATAGACAGACAGACAGACAGACGGACAGGCAGACGGACAGACAGACGGACAGACAGACGGACAGACAGACGGACAGACAGACGGACAGACAGACGGACAGGCGGACAGCGGAGTCTTAGTAATAGAATCCCGTTTTTACCCTTTGGGAACAGGACCCTAAAAATTAAACAATCATAAACAATACAGATTGTTATCGTATTTGCTGACGCTACTTACGGGTAACCTTGTAACGTGCAACACCGCTGCTGACATATGCAGAAAATTCAATGCATTGTTGTTTTATTTCCTGAAACACTATTTGACACGTTTTTGTAGATAATGTGCGTTTAAATAAATTGTTTTAATTTTCTATATGAATGCTTTTGATTAGGTTTCTAGTTTGTAAGCCAGGGCTAGCTTATTTTTGGCAAAGGTGTATATCACCTTTATGTGTTAAATTCAAAAGGTCGAGAACCCAGGTTGGTCGATGCAAAGATAATAATCAAGTGGATATATCATACAACCCGTATAAATATCGAACCACATGCTATACTAGATCATTATATATAATAATAATAAATGACTGTAAAAAGAAAACAAAAAAAAAACGACATTCCCGTAAAAAAGGCCGGGCGGCTGCACACTTTTCTATGGAAATGCCGAAGTTTTAATTATTTTTTACTTATTTTGATTTCATTATTCTATAGTGATCTAGTATAGCCCGTGGTTCGATTTATAACGGGTGTGTCAATAAAGTGACTTTGGCGCATCTCCCCAGACTGTGTATGGCACACTCGCTGAGCTGCCCAGCATGTGCCGATATCTGCACGTTGATTGACCTGTAAGCAAGCCAGCCCCTAGCACCATCATATATTGCAAATTAAGTAACCTGTTAAGAAGTATTAAAAGCATACCAATAAAGGTGAAAATATTTTTTGAGGCTTCAAACATTTCCTAAAATTGAATGTGATTGTTTTGTATTTAGACACAATACAGACATAATTAGTTCCAGACACAGAAGTTTCTTTGTTTCTCTAGGTATAGAAACGTTGAATAACAAAGAAGAAGTTTGAGTTTCGAGTACAACTGCGGATCGAGTGTAGAAAAGAGCTTAAAGAATTCTAACGCGCGCAGAGTCAGCAATTTATTTTAGAATTTTCAACATGTCGTTTTATTTTTAAATGTGGTTTTCTATCTCCTTACACAAGGCGTAAGGTTAATAAGGTTTTTGTGCGTTGTTTTTTGTCTGTGACGTCATAGCTGGCCGAATAAACCGTTATTTTTCTGAAGGCAGCTTTATTGAGACTGCTTTTAAGTACGATTAAAATAAAAATTAAGAGGAGAATCCCAATTTTTCATTCAAAATATGACATCATCATAAATTTTAGAAAAAATATCATCTGCTACTTTAGCAGACTGTTAGATGGTAAATGTTAAATCTATTTGCATACTTTAAGGGGGCTCCCTGAATTTTTTGGGGTCCAGTGCTGCCCCCATTTTAAATAAATCATTAAAAAAAAAACGGAGATATTATTTAAAAATTTGCATTGATATAATCCTAGATAAACCTTCTATTTTATGAACTACTGTATATATTTAAAAGTAAGAACGTTAGTTAAGCTTTTTATAGCATTTTTGCGAAAAACGGCCACTTTGAGCAATAATGCTATAAAAAGCTTTACGTTCTCAGCTTAAAATATATACAGTAGTTCACAAAATAGTTAGAAAGGTGATCTAGGGATAACCCTAACTAACCCTAACTGTAATAATTCAGTCATTCAACATGTTCACTATAAAAGGAATGCTTTTATTGAGAAAAATATCAAAGCCAAAAGTTTGCATCCACATTCAGTTTGCATTTAACATAACAATATTAGTATTAAAAATGTTTGCCAGACTGATCGATTCTTTACGATATACAAAGAAGCATAATTACATTTTAATTACAGCCTTGTCTATGATTGGTAGTGAGTGAGTATGTTCGGAGACAAGAAAAGATCATTATTCGATTCCCATATCGTGACGGCATGTGATTCAAACGAAAGCAATAAAGTCTTGATCCGTTAAGTGATTTGATACGGTTTTCACCAAGTATCGAGTATATGAAGGGAGTGGAATGAACTATGACATAATATGCCATGTGTCTATGTAACCGGAGTTACGAATGTAACCAGTTAGTGTGAATATCTCACCTGAATATGTTCTGACACCCAGTTGTAATAGTATGTCAAACTTGGAACATGCGACTATGCCGTGCTTGGTAGTAGAATTTTCAAGTACTAATGCCATTAAAAAAAATCTGGGTGGAGCGGAATTTGGCGGCCTTGGTAATGAATAAATGAATTAACTAGTTGCAAAAGTTCAGGCTTGCTTTGTGATTGGTAAAAAATAATGTAGTTCAAAATGCAGCGTTCTCTCATGCTGATCCTCTACTATTTCAGTCTACTGAAATAACTGCAGAAGATTTTGTGGCAAATTGCAGTTTTTTTTTTGTCGGCTGACTAAAATTGACAAAACTGTAAAAACACTAGGATTTGTACTAAGACGAAAAATATTTGTTAAAATATTCGAAGCCTTATTTAACTTTGAATAAATAATTAATTACGGTCATAAAACGGTTTTTAAAAACTCTTAACACAGTCCTTTTATTCGTATTATTTATTTTTGCTACTGACTGTACAAATGAAGTGGATATGGTCTCGAATGCGAGACACGATTGTCAACGACAGGGTTGCTTCTTTCAGGTTTTAATAAAATTTTATCTCCAACGCGCCGGTTTTTGGCCAGCCAGATCTTGATACTGTTATCTGATAAACTCGATATTTCGATAGGCATACTATAGGGGTTACTTTGAAACTTAAACTTTTATTTGCTCATTTTGTGGTTCGTCGGTTTTATTGCTAGTATCGGTTTATCTCTTTTAAATGATCTAAGGTTTATATACTTAATGACGTTCATTTTTCAAAGGCCTTAATTTTGGTGTTTTTACAACAATGTAAAGGTATAACAAAAAACTTACTAAATCTATTCAAGTATACTTACTTCTCAAAACATGAAACCAATATTCTCACTTAGTCACTTAGTATTCTCTAAATCAAGTGTGGGTGTATCTAACGTGGTTACATTTCAGACGAAGTAGAAATACTTTTAGAAGCAATATAAATACTAGAAATACCTTACGTTATTTGAACATACTTATTTATGGAATGAGTTAGTTTGGCTTTTAGTATCGGAAAATTCTAGCACCCGTTTATTACAAGTTATCCGCCTGTAAAGTATGAACTATGGGTTGAGTTCTTAACATTTCTTGAATTCGTGACTGTTTTTTTTTTAAATCAAGTAAGACATGTTTGAAAACATGTTTTTTTTACTTTGCTCACCTAATTTCATTTGTAACATTACCTTGATTGATCGTACATGTTTCTATCAAGGATTATTGACTCGTTTAGCGGTTACAAAATAAATTCAGTTTTTTGCTATAAAAACTACAATGTCTCAAGGTCCCTACACGCAACTGCAGTATTTAATAGGTTTTTTGGTACGTGAAATAAATATCAATGACTTGCGGACCAGGGTTGCCGGCAGTCGTTCAATATCATACATAAAAAATTGAAAATATTATTTGTCATATATTTATATCTTAACGTCCATATCACTCTGGTGGGACTTGCTTAAAGACGTGTTTAGGTTAACTTTAGGTATATATTTTTTGCAAAGTTTTTTAAATACGAGTACAACTGGATAAGGCCCATGTTTAGTTCTCGATTTCGCTCTCGAGTTTGATTACATAGGTAATTCAAAAAGATATTTTTTTATTATACCCAGAGATCGAAATCACGGGTGCTATTGCTATCAAAAGTATGGATATTACTAAAAGTTCCGGGATTTCTCAAGAATTTAATTGGGTACTAGGTAAATAAAACAATCATAATGTGTTATCATTATCAGGATAAGTATATATTTTTTTTGATTAAAATATATCCTATATACATATATAATCACATAATTATGATTGTTTTATTTATAGATTATATAGTTATATCCATACTTTTGATAACAATAGCACCCGCGATTCCGATCTCTGATTATAACAAGTAAATAAATGTAAATAAGTAATAAAAGTATGTCGAGGAGAGGATGTTTGCAGAACTCTGTTCACTGATATTAGCGGTAAATAGGTATAAAACAGGTTTTTATTGCTAATTGATGGTCAAAACATGGGCTACATCAGCATTCAGCACCGTTATAAAAAGAATCGTTAGGCAAAAAGATATGGAAACAGAATGCAGGTAAAATACTAAAAAATAAGAGATTTATATTATATGGACGTCATCATTATCCACTGTTTGCTAGATTTAACCATCAATAGGCCAATCGGTTCTATTGTACAGGTATTTTTTCTTTTCAGTGAGAAACAAAAATTGACGAAGGTACCAGCGCATTTACTTTTCGCATGACGTCGCGGCTAAAAGCGTTTTTTACATAGCGGTGATGTCGCAAGCCTCCACTCTGGGACTTAGATGCTCCGTATCTTATGTGAATTTCTACTTTTTTGATAAACAAAAAAATATGGGTCCATTATATTTGGATAACCTAAAAGACGGACTAACTAGAATAATACTTCTCTGACCCTGTCGTCACCCCTATTATCCGAAATCAAGTAAAAATACCTATGTCACTGAAGCAGTTGCGGATTCTGGCAAACTTAGACAATCCGGGCACATAGTGAGTCGCAAATTGGATAGAAGCGGTTAGAATCTGTACTTGTTATTTAGACAATTCCAACGTGATTTACATTTTGAACTTCGAGTGATTTATTGCCTAGGATTTGTAGTAACATTAATCAGGAAGTTTACTTCTCCGAATTTGAGGAACTTACTCATAATAAGTATATTAAGTAAGTATATCAAGTATTTTAAACGAACGTGAAATCTTATTTTATATGATTCTCTATTTTATATTCATTCAAGATGTAAGAAAAGTGAAAATTAAACTCTGCTGGAAGTCAAAACTCATATGACAATCACAAAAATATACAAGTACTTGCGATAATTGAGAACAAAACGTTATGTTAAGTACAAAAAGTTTACAAAAAAATAAATTATTTTTATGGCTACAAATGGAATAAAAAGACCTGACATGAAGTTTAACGTAGTTCTTTAATATATAGTTTAAATAAAACGTTACTTTGTATTCTATAGGTGTTAGAAAGTGGTCATACCTTAAGTTTCTTTAGCGAATGCTTTTGTTAACGTTTATTATTCCAGAAATGGCCTAAGAACGATAATAGAATAATAAAAAGATGGAGGCATATTATGAACCCTCAAATGTTGAGATTTCAACAATCAGTAAAAAGAAATTGTGATTCTAGTAGCGTGTTGTAATTATGCGCCTTTCTCTGAGAAACTGAGACTGTGGTGAGAATTTCTTAGAATGAGTTACTTACTTTTTGAAAATACTGTATGTGTAATAAAATATCATTAGAAGTCAGTGCTTTTTTTTGAGCTGCCTAGAGCCATCTGGCCCTCTAACAATCGATACCATCGCCGGATATTCCTTTAAGATTTATTCCTCAGATTTGAGCAGAAAATAGTGATTTACAAGACATATTCCCGATCATATCAGAATAAATTTGCGAGCACGTATAGATGGCGGTCACGTATGCCTAAGGTGTGGTTTAGCGTTTGTAACAGATTCTCTAGAAGACGAAATATAAGTTTGTAGAGTTGGTACAATTGCTAATCATTTTTCAACATTTACATTATTATTTAGCCACTATTGCCTGTACATAAAAACTTTACTCTTTCTTTTAAACTATCGCGTTGCAACATTATCAGCCAAAATAAATAAAAAGTTGTGTTTCGCATTTAGTAAATACTCTACTGTTGATTTTATCTAACTACTGCAACTGCGATCACGAGATTTTAAATAGCCCAGAATTTAGTTTCTAAAAACCTCTTTAAATGTTATTTGGCTCCCGTGAAATACTGATTTTTTAGGATACATAGACAAACAATTCTTACCGCGATTCAAATTAAGCTTGGCCTGATTTTTAGTCTGAGTGTCATTTTGTTTTTTTTTTTCTATGTATTAGCAGCCAATAGTTTTGTCAGAGTTTTCAAGCTGCCCAATTAACAGGTCCCATGTGTCATATACGAACAAATCAATTGGTTTACTATTGTTCTTTATGGACAGCGAATGAGTCAATATAGCAATAACTTTAATTTAAAAAAAGATACAACGACCACGCATACTTAAGAAATGACAATTGTCTACGATAAGAATATCATAAACAATTTCGCGTAAACTCATACAATATGCAAGTACAATACACGCACTAAAACTTAAGTCACTTGTTGAGATAGGATATACGTGAGAACATTTGACTTGGCAAAGTTCGCCAGCTTGCAAAATACTTGTAAATTGTAAAGTGCGTGTCTATTGCCGTTTCCCTATCGCCAAATGAGATTTGCGTGTGATCACGTAATAGTTAATAATGGGATAATGCACACGCGCAGATGTGACCCAGTAATATTACTCGTATGTGAAAGGTTTAAGATATTGAGAGATCGTAAGGTAAAAAAAAATGGTGTGAAATATAACTGGCTTTATTGAGTGTTATTTATATTACTATTATTATTATTATTAATAATACAATCTTGATTAGTTTAAGGATAGTTTTTGGGGTTAAAAGTATTTTCTAAACGTTAGTACTCGCATTACGATTTATAAGTAAATCTGCCTTTGCTGATCTTAATTTTTTTAAATCTACTTGTGTACTAAATATTTTAGGTCAGGGTTTACCATGTAAATATAAAATGTATGGGTCAAAATCACAAAAGAAATAATACTAATGGACATCTTTTCTATAATTTTTTGAATGGAAAAAATATTTTATTATTTATGGCTTAAGGGCAATCGGCAAGAAAATCTAAGAAACAAATACATACTATAAACTTACTTACTACATGTAAGTGCTATATACTCTAATATTGCTTACGAGTAGTACTAATCACGCTTTTTATTAAAAATGTATTACATAGTCGAAAAGAAAGTAGAGTCATTCATTAACACCAACATCGTGGTAATTAGTAGATTTTTGTGTGTTTAGAAAATTAATGCATTAAAACGTAATCAAATTCATTTTAACAATTTAATTTTCTTTACTTTAAGGTTAAGTATCTACCGTTAAGTAGTAGTAACGTTATCTAAACAAATATATTACCACTATCACATCCATGAAAAGATCTGTCCTTCTAAATCAGTTCTACAGTGAGTATACTATCAATTTAAGAAGTGCAAACTCTTTGTGGATTTAACATAAGAAGTCAGCACGTTTTAAATCGGTAGCTACATGTATTTAAATATATATCTGATTTAAGAAGAGATTTCATCAGATTTTTTTATTGCGGCGGTAAGAGTCTGCTATACGCAGGAGTTACCATTTAATGATGTCAGCTGTAATATGGCTTCAATTATGTGAAAATTTTCCAATTTGACTTCTATTCCTAATCCTAGGTATAGGTCGACAACTAATGTAGTGGATCTAAAATGATTCGCCACCAAAAGATTTGCAAGTCTATGTTATGGGCGGATTAAAAGTTCCCGAATTTTCCCCAATATGGCGAGGTTCAACTTTTTGTAATCTTTTTAATCTTTTAATTTTTTTCTACGAGTTCGTATTTTTAGTAGTGATTCCAACGGTAACAACCTAAAACTACTTCAGTAAGTAGGTGTCTAGATAAATTTCTCGAACATTGGTAACTAGCGTGCAGACCGTGCAGTTCACAGTCTAGATTCGTAATTTCCAGACATTCATCTATTTTTAATCTGAACCAGCGTATAAATCAATGCATATGTCAAGGAAAACTGTAATAAACGACTTGTTCGTATATTTATTGTTAATTTATATTATTTAAGAAAATAATTACGAAAAGTATTTTATATTTTATGAGCAGTAGTTCACGTATTGTTCTACAAATTTTATTTAATGGACGAAAACGGTTATAGAAATAAAATCCCTTCAGTAAACTTTTTATTATAAACTCGCATGTGTTTCTACATGATTAACGGCTGGTATTTATGAATTTGTCTGAAGTTGTACTTTTCGGGTCAGTATATTGAAGTTAATTTTTAACTAATAAACAGTGAAATATTTTATCAGGGTATTTTATACCCTCGGGCTCTGAAGCGTTACTGCTGAGGATGCAACCGGGAAAATACGCTCGGATGATGATGGAGTGAAATATTTTATCAAATCATATAACATTCTACAGCAACGTACCACGGTATGTAAATGTATAAGAACCTATATACCTCCTAATAACTTAGTTCGAGATTGCCTTGAGATTTCTATGCATAATAACTTAGATGCACATGCATTTGTTACACAAATGTACACCTTATTGCTGTTGTCTTTGGACCACATCTTTGGTTACGAAATTAACAGGCTTATTGTCACCGCATTGAGATATTGTGAGACAATGGTTGTGTAATGAATGCATATTATTATATATTTGATTAATGTTTTTATGTCTGGCGCAATATGTATAAACAATATCTATCGTGTAGAACTAGTTTTTACTTGCAATAACTTCAGCCTGGGATAAAAAAGTGTAATGTAAAAATGTAATAAAACTAAAAATACCTTTTTTGCTTAGCTGTCGGATAAATTTTTGTAGGTAAGTACAAGATGATCCTCTATTTGTGTCATTTAGTAAGTAATAAATTAAATTACCTGTAGAATAGAAAATTGTGGCGCAATTTCGTCTCGGAGGCCAAGAACAGAAATAGAATAAACTACGAAAATCAGTCAAATCTTTCAGCAGAAAAATAAAATAAAAGCAAAGCTGCTTCTCCTTACTACAGCATATATTATATTATATACTCTGTATTTTTTCTGTCTTCCTAAATTAGCCATATATTGAGTAAGTTACCAAATTAAGATTTTATGCAGTTGTCAGAAAAAACAATACTTCTTAAATCAGTAGCATTATGCAATGTTAACTGGGTTAAAGAGCGATATATCTGTAGTATTACCAAACTACAAGTAATAAGAAGTAAGTACTTATAATAAACGCCGTAAGGAACTTATGGCGTTAGTAATAAGTATAAATTTTAAAGGCACCATTAAGACCATTATGAGTTCCGGTTTACTTTTTCCACCAGTGCCATTGACTGCAACCGTCATAGAATCAATTAAATATACAATTAGTATCTTGCTAATAACTTGTTCTATACATAGGTACTTTCTATGCAGTCGACCTCAGTGCGGAATGTCGTCGAGTGGTGGGAGGTATTGCGTTGTTGTCATCTGTAATTTGGATTTGTAATTTTATTAATGATGGATGTCATTTGTTGCACAACCTGGTTTAAGTACCATTATATTTTTAATTGCGATATCTGCTTTATTGAATTCTCTAGCTGGTAGCATTTTTAGGGTTCCGTAGTAAACAAGGAACCCTTATAGTTTCGCCATGTCTGTCTGTCCGTCCGCGGTTTTACTCAGCGACTATAAGTACTAGAAAGCTGTAATTTGGTAAAGGTATGTATATTAATTATGCGGAAAAAGTGGTAAAATAAAATATTGAAAAAATAATTTATTTATTGTAGCTCCCATACAAGTAAAGTCAAAAGTCAATTTTATTTTGTCGACTAATCAATCATGTGGGGTATCGTTGAATAGGTCTTTCAAAAATATTATGAGCTTGTGAACACCGTTTTTCGATTTAGGGATCCGTTTCTGAATTATTTGGTTTTAAAGTGAACATTTTTGTTAGAGTCAAGTGTCCCCCCCCCTCTATCTGCTAAACGGTTATATATGGACACGTGAAAAAATTCACAGCTATAGTTATTATAACGAAATTTAAAGGAAAACTATCAGAGCTAAGTAGAGTTTACAAATTAAAAAGTTAGAGGCGATCAACTTATAAAATGTACTCGCCAAAGGAAAATTTCATATAAATTCAATAGAAAATTAGTTTTTGGACGTTTTTAGTGGCATAAACTCAAAGTTGGCATTCGTAACTACGGAACCCGTAACCGTACAACACTGCGCGTGGCCCGACATGCACTTGGCCAATTATTATAATAGGTATCTACGTACGAGTATATAATAAGGAGTTACTAGGATGAAAATGACCGATGAAAAAATCCTATCGACAAGATTAAACGACGATGTTATAAATTGAGTCTGCCGTGCTGTGACGACAAATTAGACGATTTGTCACCACATTTATTCTCGTAAGAGGCGACTTAGGGACATGTAGGCGATAGAGAACAGAAAGTAGCATCCTCTTTGCAAAGACCAGGTAATTCCTACCATCTGAAACTTGAATCTTCAAATATTTTTATTCAAGCAGTGGACCGATATAAGCTGTAAAGATGTTAATGTACCTATGTTCTTTGTTAATGCATTTTTTAGGTTTTCGAGAACTACAAGCATAAAATACAGTGCGCCGATGAAGCCGCGAGTAGGAGCTAGTATTTTTTTTACAATTAAGTAATTGATTTAATTAAAACCCCACCTAATAAAAATTATGTAAACAACAAAACTGCTGAAGGTAGAATTTCGTAAACGAAATCGATTAGTATATCCTCAAACACGGGCAAAAACAGACTTTTTGTCGGAATTATCCTTGAAACAGCGGATTGTAGAGAAATTTGTAAGAACGATTTGTGTCCGGTATCGTAAAAATCACGGTAGAAATTGTCGATATCAATGAACTTACCGGCTGGTAATTATAACGTTTATCCGTTTGCAAATTATGAAATCAAAACAAATGATCGTATTCGATCATTTTGGGTCTTGCGGCTCTAAGCAGACAGAGACTATGTACATTTGTGGTAAAATATTAAATTCCCTCGTGAGTCAATTTTTGGCATTGATTAAAATAACTCTTTATCAAGGAAAATCATTTGTGTCTGGTGTACCTTGCTTTATCAACTAACTCTTCAAAACGTAGGTACCCAAATAAAACTTATTCCTGATCCGACCATTCCTCTAGAGAAGATTCCTTCCTGTGCATAAACACAATATCTCTCAATGACAGTAAATTATATTCTACGGTAACTCCAATTGTTGACATAGGTATGAGCCACTAGACTTCAAATTAATATCAGAGTTCGTCAACACATGTAGACTTTAGGGTTAAGCATAGAAGCAGTTTCACAATTACATTGAATGTTAAGGTTTATAGACTTGAAATAAGCAGCTCCGGACAGTGTTGTTCAGGCCACTTAAAATATAAGTTATATTAGATATGCTGAGCTACATTAAATACTTACCCAAAAATGTTGACAAGTTGCCCAAACAATAAGTTTTGATTTACTATGTTCGTCTACATAGCTGCATAAAGCGCATTTCTTCAAAGTAAACGACGTAGCCTAAAACTGTCCTTATTTGATCATACCTACTCGTAAAATAAATAAAACAGTCAACGTCAATAGTTGCGGCATCTACTGCCAGGTTGTGAAACTCCTTCTACTATGGTTAGCCCTAAAATGTTGACAAGTTGGGCAAACAATACGTTTAGGATTAATATCTGAGTTCGTCAACATAGCTGCATAATGCGCATTCCTTCGAGGTGAACGACAGAGCTTGACAACGCAAGGCCAGAGAAGGGAACTGTGCCTTTGTAAATATTTCTATTTTAACGCCAACTTCCTCGACACTACAGCCATATATTGCGAACTGGTTTAAGAGCTACATTTGTGATTGAATTTGAAATTCAATAGAGCTTTATTAAGTACCTGTTATCAGATTATTAATTAACAATTACGATTAAGACAATATGTATAAATAACCAATATTAATAGGTCAACGTCAAATAAGTGGTAAAAAATGTGTGATACTTAGGCTACGACTTTTATAATATATGATTATGTTAAGAAATTCTTTTAATGATGTTAGAAAGACAATTATATCTACTACAACAAAATCTAGCCCATGTCCTGCCACAGATTCTATAGTTTATAATGAATAATAAAAAAATAAACAATGAATAAGGTTAAGACTTAGTCCTAAAGATCCTGCATTCCTGTTGGGTCAGAACCACTTGCCAAACATGAGGTGTAAAAATGCGCGGGCCATCACGCGCCGAGCGACAACCTGCGTGACAACCTAGCTGACCGTTACAGAGATTCCACGATTCCTAAATAATATGGACGATGCAAATCAACAAGACGACCAATGGCAGGTCAGCCTGTATGGGTATACCGGTCTAAAAGACCCAATGGGGAGACATGGCTGGGTTTTGGAAGAATTTCGGGTTTATAAGTTATTTCCATAATAATTGGAGATAACGCTGAATGACATCGGAAATAGATGAGGAAATATGACTGGCCATTTAATACGAAATGACACATTATTAAAAAAATAGGTACCTACTAAAAATAAGGATATAAGAGGTCTAGGGAGACCAAAGAAGAGTTATTTCAATATATAAAAGGCAAGGGTCAATTGTGTAAAGTGCTAGAGAAGAAGGCGGGTTATTAAAAACTGATCGAATCAGAAGTGAGGAAATTCGTAGAAGAACAAAAGTCACTGACATAGCCCAGCGGATTAGTTCGTTGAAGTGGCAGTGGGCGGGACACATAGCGTGAAGAACCGATGGCTGATGGGGCAAAAAGGTTCTCGAATGGCGACCGCGTACTGGCAAGCGAAGCGTAGGATACCCACCCACAAAGTGGTCAGACGATCTGAGTAAGCGCTGGATGCAGGCCGCTCTTGATCGGTCGTTTTGGAAATCCTTGGGAGAGGAATATGTCCAGCTGTGGACGTTATGCGGCTGAAATGATGATGATTAAAAACTGCGTTTAGATATATGATTTGTCAACGTATATTAATAAATGTTTCCTAAACAATTTAGAAAATGCAAATTGGCAAGATGACTAATGGTAGGGCATGTGGCTATTGTTGTTATACCGGTCTAAGTTACCGGCCAAAGACTTGGCTAGTTTTTTGAAAGATTTCCGTTTGATATCTTTTTATTAAAAACAATATTAAAGTAACCCGTGTCCACCGAATAGAAAAAAACAAATGTATAGAAATGAAAAAGAGATTTAGGATAAAAATTATATGCTTACTAATAAGTTTATATATTATGTTAAACTTTAACCAATATTTGTTAGGCCCCGTTGCTATTTCAGTTTCGTAGAGTGGTGGACTGTGGTCAAAGTAATATTTCATCGATGAGGTGGTTGTTTTGCCCTCGAACACTGGCCTCCGTCAAGGATTTCATGACAGAACCAGCCTGTGTATAATATTGTGCCTACATTAATTATTTCTATATTACATTGATTGCTGCCAAAGTTGCATTATAAATAAACAGTGCGAAATATCATATACATAATTAAAAACCTAAATAAATATTTTTCTGTAACCCTGTAAATTAATTATTCCATCAATAAAAGTTAACGCACACGGATTAATTGAAATTATTGTAAATAAAACCTATTCGTTCTTCAAATTTCGTTAAACTCGCACCGCTAAATTCAGGAGATTTAATTATAATATATTAAGCCAGCGATATTGAGCGTCTTTCACGGTAATCTGCCCACGTGATGTATTTTAAGTAATTTATTCGTATTATGATCTTAAGAGAACGTCTACCAACATAATAATGTATATTAGTAGCTTTATACAGTACAATGTATTTTGGAAGAAGTGATTTAAAAATTTAACATACTTACGCTTTATTTATTTATTATCTTAACTGTTTCTAAGCTCATTACTGTTTTTATACAATTTTCTATCATTTTGAGAATTAATTTTATCTTTTGAATGCGACACATCCTTCTGTCATATCTAGAAATTATCTCAAATATAGATACTACGGTTCAAATCGTAACATCGATATTAGGAAATGAAAATAAGCCGTATTTTCTTAATTTTAACTTTAGGTTAAGTATATATGTGTAGTATATACTCATAAGTAGGTTCTGGTTTTGTTAGTTTGTATACTATAATGATTATCAAAATAAATAAAAATATCTTGATTTGAAAAAGAAATCTCTGACATTTTCATAAAAAATCTATATAATACGCCATAATATTCTATTAAATAATAGATAACTTTTATAAGTCAGAATCAATTATGGCAGGACCCAAATGCTTCGTAAGCTGAAAATAAAAAAAATAAAAATAAAGTAAATAAAAGTAAGCTGAAAATAAATCTTGATTACAGATGTCAAAATTTGCACTTTGGCTAAAGAGAATATAATCACTACGTTTGTTAGGTAATCAATTTCATTCTCGGTCGGTCGGCGAGCTATTGGAAAAGCAGCTGATGGAATAATGGGGAAGAGATGAAAATTTTATAAACACCTGAAACTTTTTCTAGTGTAAGGAATAACTTTCCTATTTATCGTAAATAAATATCAAATTTATCGGACCTGTCAATTAACTATAAAAAATAAAAGAGTTTAAATCTCAATTTCGTATCTACATCACTCATCTTAAGACGAAGTGATAGCTAAAGTGGCGCCCTCATTTGAAATAAATTGTTTAAAACTAAATATGGTGATAATTAAAAATTTTATTTGTATAAATGTCTCGAAAGACCTTTAAATTATTTTATGAATAACCTTTGAAATTATTACTAATAGTCCGTCTAATTTTAAAACTGTTTTTCGCCAAAAGTGGCCACTTTTGACGAAAAACAGTTTTAAAGCTAGACGGACTACCAATATTACTTTCAAAGGTTATTCATAAAATAGTTTAAAGGTCTTTCCAGACATTTATACAAATCAAATTTTTAATTATCACCATATTTAGTTTTAAAAAATTTATTTCAAATGAGGGCGCCACTTTAGCTACCACTTCGTCTTAACGCCGCTTCTTAATTGGCGCATCTCGTTTGACGTATAAAAAATAATGTAATATGACAGTTGACAACTTAAAGCCATGTCATATGACAGTTGACAGCTTAATTGTCATAGTCAAATTAATCAGTTTTTATATTCCAATAAACATGAGTCTATATCCTTTTATGCACCATTAAAGGTCACAAATTAAGAAATATTTATTGTTAGGCCCATCACGCGTGAATATTATGTGTATGAGTATCTATTATCGAGTTTTTTCGCAATATCTATTGAATATTTACACGAACTCTACGCGCCATTCAATACGTAGATGCGATTTCATATTTTTCTCGCGAATGTTTGACAAATTCTCGCAAGGAATGTGAAGCATTATTTGATATTTTAATATTCATAGAAAAGTTGCAATTTATTCTAAGGGTAGTAAAGCTTACTAAATGTAAAAAGAGATTATAAATAAATAAATAGGGACAAATAACACTGATTGAGCTTGCCCCAAAGTAAGTTCGACACTTGTGCTATGGGATACTAACTCAACGATACTATATTTTATAACAAATACATAAAAAGGCCATTTTCCAACTTGCCCTGACCATTATATTTACCAAGCATTATATTTTGTTTGAAGAGAAAAGTCTTAAAAGTTTTATTAGCGAGTAATGGTGAAATGCATCGTATCTGTATCCCTATTTCTGATTCTTATTCTTTGAAAACTAGGGCTACTCAACGTGGACTAAACTATAGAGACTGTAATTTATAATCGGGAAGATGTAATAATTTCCTTTGCCAAAGTCAAGAGAAAGCGTATACTTTCAGAAGCTGTTACAATTCGCAAAACAGTTAAATTTTCTTGTAAAGCAGAATGCCTCAGGCGACATTAGTCAAAGCACAGATGTTTTTGCATTATATTTGCATTTAAATTTGAGTCTTTTGCCTATGTAATAGGGTTTGGGCGTGGGCGGTACTTGAAAGTGTAATTCGATTCGGAAATAGAAGTGGCGTCGTCGGATTCTTGGTGGAAAGGTAATCGAATTCATTAGCACTTATTGTACTATAAATAGTGCAGAAGGGATCATCCTTAATTATACATATTTATATCAATTCATTAGTACCAATGTTAGTTTACATATATATTTTTTTAAGTAATATATATGTACAAATATCCCTGATTGAGCTAGCCTTAAAGAAACTTTTAAACTTTTGTTATGGGATATTAACTCAACGATCCTATATTTTTATAATAAATGCATCTATAGATAAATAGCCAAAAGCCAAAACAATTTCAAAAAGGCCATTTTCCAACTTGCTCTGTCCGGGAATTAAACCCAGTACCTCCGGATCGGTGGTCTAGCTTGTAAACCATTACGCCATGGAGGTCGTCGTTAATTCAGAGTTTAGTTCCTGTGAGTTTTACTTTGGAATTACTGTTTGATTCGCTAGGACCTCGACAATGTTGTGTTATTAAACGTATATTATAGGAATTAAGATTTGCATTCTCAATTCACATGCACTAGAAGTATTACGTTCATTAAATGTACGTTAAATGTCCAGTCAAAGTACCAATTTGGTACTTTGACTGGACATTTAACGTACATATACACGTAACATTTTAAGAAAGATTTACTACCGTAAGCGCTAGTTACCAGCTTGAGTCTTGTCTTTATTCTGGAGTGTTTTATTTTTATTTTTTTACCCGTGATTGTTTAACTTTAATACAAAAAGGCAACAATGTTCATTATCATCATCATTGGTAGGCTTCTATATCTCAGTCAGTGTTTGGCAACCACCTCGGTAACAAGGTTAGGCTGTCTCTGGGATATATTTCGTCAATCTGAACGATAAAATTTAATTTATCAATGCAATTTTTGGCAGAATAAGATACCTAAATTTCTACTGATTTCAATGAGGTTTTTAATGAAGAGTATACAAAAATAACATTCACCGTTCTACGATCGTTAACAACAATTGTATGTGCTCAAAACTTCGATACATACAGTTTTGAAAGTGCGCATCAAAATTAAAAAATTACATTTGCCCTACAACCAATGTTCTAAAAACCATCAATGCAAATACACGTCCTAATTCGCGTACCCGCTGGTATTTCATCGAACGCCTAGCGTCTTGAAAGTGCGCACGCGACGTCTGCGTATGACCCCCTTAGCAGTAACGGGTTGGTAACCGTTGCGCAGAGTATCGCTTTGCGGTATTAGACGTTATATAAGCTAAATATTAGATGGACAATGAGCCTTGGGTAAAAAAATTAAGGCAATGATGACTAATAGGTAATTAGTAATTGAGGTTTACGATACCTTTACTATATTTCCGCCTGTTATTACATGAACAGATCTTGCATATCTATAAATATAGGTATATAAAATTTATTTGCCTATGGAAGTTTCGGACATTTTTAAAAAGGCTAGAAAACTCTTTAAAAAATATATAAGCAAGTAAAACAAAATAGATACCTATTCTAATTTTTAATGCTGTTATCAATACAGACAGACAAATTTAATCAGAAAACATTGATTTATAAATAATTTATTTCGGTGCTTTGCAGATTTAAAAATTATAAAGAGTATAAACATTAAAATAAAAGCAAAAATTCGAGCGTATATATAAAATATGATCATAGAACTTCCGTGTGAAATATATCACATTTTGTTTGAACGCTGATCTCAATTCTAAAGCGAACCCTTAACTAGGAACATAAATCAAAGTTTGGTGTTTCGGATACAGTTCCTCATGTGTATGAATAAGTTAAAACTTCGGCCACGATACTAGACTTCAACACTCGTATATCACAAACTTGTCAGAAAACAAGCTAACGAATTAAAATTTATATTGCTGACATAATGCAGTGAATGTCAATGCCTTAATGAGTAAAAACACTGTCATAACCGGCCAATATGGAATAACCGGCCAAGTGTGTGTCGGACTCGCGCTCAAAGGGTTCCGTACTATCTATGAAAAATCACATATATTTTTTATTCTGTTTTTAGTATCTGTTATTATAGCGCCAACAGAAATACGTCATCTGTGACAATCTAGCTATCACGGTTCATGAGATACAGCCTGGTGACAAACAGACACAGACTGACGGACGGACGGACAGTGGAGTCTTAATAATAGGGTCCCGTTTTTAACCTTTGGGTACGAAACCCTATAAACTGATTTGAAATTCACAAATCATTATTCAATACTGAGGTCTTACTTAAACGTTTGTTATTTTAAACACTCGCTCTGAGAATGATTTTCTTATAAACTTTGGTTTCTAAAAAAAACAACGAGACAAACAATCATAGCTATTAAAATCTTATCGATTGTTTAAACTAAGATAAAGAAAAACGAAATGTTATATATTTTAACTACGTTATATTAACATAACTTATTGCTTAAGCATTGTTTACTAGTTCACCTTAGGAACTTATTAGTTTTTGTCTGTAGGTACCCGATGTGCACGGACTTAGGTAACTGACTTTTTTTTTATGCAACGAACGAATACCGAGAGACGTTTCAATATAATATGAGTGATTTCATTTGAAGATATAAATCGAATTGTAGTTTGAGTACCTTAACCTGCCAATGGCTATGCATGCATACTGCAACTGATTTTATTATCGATATACATGATTTATATCTATAATAAAACCACGAATACTTATATTATCTACACTTTAGTTCACTTGATTTGTTTGTTACTTTACGCTTTAGCCACTGAACTTATTCCTTCTTATTATAAAAACAAGACTAACTTTGTTACTAGGTTTAAACCATTATCCGCCCAAATCAAGTTGACATTGATAGGTGAAATAGTGTGTCATACTAGATGTCTACTTGATTTGGGCGGATAATGGTTTAAACCTAGTAACAAAGTTAGTCTGGGTTTTATAATAAGAAGGATTTAGATGAAATTTGTTTCATACTCAGGGAAGCCCGCGTTCACAGCTTGTAATCAATATATCGCTCATATGACGAACATAGATAAAATGTATTCTAACATACATTATATTGCCATTGTTCAGTGGATGGCGCGGGCGGGCGTCGCATTCCCATTCCAATTCCAGTGCGGGTCAATTCACAGCTTGAATAGAGAAAATTAGCACTAGTTTGGCAACACTGAACATTAGTTAATAGGGTATGAATTTCCATTGCCATAATTAGAAATTAAATTGGATTAAAATCAATACTTGGTTTATTTTATATATCTTCCCGTGCATCAAGTGGCATTTTACTTACTACACGAGCGAAAAATGACACTTTGTGGTCAGGGGAAAACAACATATTATTTAGATACAACGGGATGTGATAACGATAGTATCAGATTGCATATTTATCTTTTTACCACCCTCGACTCAGGTCGGCTTATTTCTGCAATCTGTCTGAGACATTCATTGGTCACTGCCGTAGGAACGTATTTATATGTATATATAGTTCGTTTTTTATATACTAAGTGCATTTATTGAAAATTATCACTAACAACAATCATTTTTCATAACAAGTTGTCATGGCAGAATCGATGGAGGACTTAAGTACGATGCTTGAAGACCTAAATCGAGTCTCCCAACAGGTTGGCCTTAAAATGAATATTGACAAGACGAAGGTCATGTCAAATATGCACATTGTGCCTTTACTTGTTTCTGTTGGGAGCTCCACCCTCGAAGTTGTAGACCAGTATGTCTACCTGGGTCAATTGATCCAGGCAGGAAGTTCCAGCTTCGAGGAAGAAGTCTTTCGGCGAATCCGACTCGGCTGGGCAGCGTTCGGGAAATTACGCAGTGTTTTATCGTATAAAATACCTCAGTTCCTCAACACGAAAGTGTTTAATCAATGTGTGTTACCAGTGATGACTTATGACTCTGAAACGTGGTCTCTTACTATGGGTCTCATAAGAAGGCTCAAGGTCGCTCAACGCGCTATGGAGAGGACTATGCTCGGTGTTTCTCTACGTGATCGAATCAGAAATGAGGAGATTCGTAGGAGAACGAAGGTCACCGACATAGCAAAGCGGATTAGCTCATTGAAGTGGCAGTGGGCGGGGCACATAGCGCGAAGAACCGATGGCCGATGGGGCAGAAAGGTTTTCGTAAAAAGTGACGTAACAGCAAGCGCAGCGTAGGACACTAGATGGTCAGATAACCTGAGCAAGGTTGCTGGGAAGCGCTGGATGCAGGCCGCTTCCGATCGGTCGTTTTGGAAATCCTTGGGGGATGCCTATGTCCAGCAGTGGACTTCCTGTGGCTGATATGATGATGATGATGATGAATAACAACAAGAAAAAGAAACGAACTAAAACTAAACTTTATTTAAAACTTAAAAATATTCTAAAGACGAAAGCAACTATGAATAGAAAATTTCATGAAAACTTATAATTAGTTATGTGCTTATTATTGATGATGTACTTATACTTAATGAAGTTCTTAGGTTTTCTTTTAAAAAAAAAACAATTCATTACAGGAAAAATGTTGCGTTTCGACAGTAATATTAGCTTTCAGGCCTTTAGGTAGTTTTTGTGCTACCTCTAAAGTCATCACGAGGTATATAACATTTAACACTTTGACTGCTGAAAAACACAAGAAAGAAACTATATGCGAATAAAATTTAGTGTAAAATGATAAAAAAAAAATCTAAAATTATTTCAGGTTTGCATTCATGCCTTGATGAACCTTGATTGTTTATACCTATAAATCTTTCTCATAAAACTTGTATACAATATGTAACAAAAACCCCCTCGTAGGAGCAATTCAGATCGTCAATATGAACAACTTTTCCTTGAAACCAATGCTTGAAATTTAAAAAAAAAATCGTTATTTTCATACAAATGTGTTCGGCCGGCCCGGTAATTCGTATGAAAATGTTGATTTTTTCTTCGAGTTTCAAGCATTGGTCCTATAGGAAAAGTTGCTTATACACGTATTGACGGACTGATTTGCTCCTTCAAGGATCGGACAGGGTTTTTGTTACATATTGTATATACTGAGGAATGATTCAAAGAAATTAATAATTACATACTATATGATTTGAATTACTTTGTGCAATTCCGCTACCAAATTATTGCACCAAGTATTCAAATCATATAGTAACTTTGACTTTCGTAAAGTAACATCTGAATCTATTAACTAAATTAATAATTGTTTATAATGCAATAGTGAAATGTAGGAGTGAAATGATAATAAGGCTGGTTATTGCCATGATTTCTAGAAGTTTAAATTATAAAAATATTTATTTATTTATTATTTGTGTACGTGTAGGTATAATTCACAATATGTTCTTAGATGGCAAAATATACAAAGTACCTTGTTATAAAAATATATGCTAAAGATATCTATTAGAACAGTATTTTTACTCTCTGATACCTACGTAATTAGCGGGGATTTTTAACATTGAGCAATTCTTAAGATAAGATAAGTTGAGGTTCAGTTTGTTTTTGACTGAATTATTACCAAAAAAATACGATGAAAAATATCTGTTCTTAGAAATGTAATTCGTGGGTTTTTTAACCACGCAAACAATCATTTTAGTTAGATATTATCCTATATAAAAAGTCAAAGGTCAGTTTGTTTTGAGATGTTGATTACCTGATCTTTAAGTTTAGGTCAGCTGACCGCAAACTTTAACCAGAGATTAGAACGATAACTGTAATGTCAAGTCTAAAAAATATAAGAAAAATAAATCTAAAATTATTGAAGGGCATATGTTTTTCCTTTCCTTTTAAATTTAGATCATGTAAAAAATATATTAGATATGTGACGAAAAAAAAATTATACGAAAATACCTATGATGACTGATACGATGAAACGAAAATAGGTAATCTATAAACATTTGTACGAGATGTAATTTTTACGTGTAATTTTTGAAAAAAATACAATAGTCAATTTTGCTTTTGAATGTATTCACTGTAAGCTCAGTGAAGCTTTCATAATTTTGTTATAAAGACTATTTGAAAGATGAAAACGACAAAGACCTTTTTTTTAGAGAGAGAGAGAGTAAATGATCTGACGTCAACAACTACTATTAAGAAAATGAAAGAAAAAAAAAATGACAACTATCCAGTGATACAAATATCAAAGATAAATAAATGATTTTTGACTTTTTGATCAAAATTGTCTTATTAATAAAATGAGAGATCACGACGAGACACTTTGTCTAAGCTTAAAACCAGAAGACTCAAATTTTCCTTGCTATAAAATATAATAGGTACATGTATTCCACCTACAAAATTATACAGCAAAAATTAATTACATCTAGACACGAGTAGACATGGAGAGTATCAGTATTGTTTTAATGTTCACGAAGATAGAAGAATATCTCGGAGAAAGTCTTGCGCGTATTTAGTATTGAAATGCAACCATGGGGGATGCAGCCAGGCGCGTCGCGGGAGGGGGGCGCTCAACCGGTTCCAAGATAGTGGACTCCGTCCTCGTTTGCCTTGCTGTGTTGTGAGGTTTTTAGTACTGTTCTTTTCATTAGTATTCATAAGGATTCCTATTCAGGATCCTTTACGTATCATTTAACAGACTAAAGTAAATTACAAATCAAATTCATGAAAAATGAGGATCTAAACGAATTTAGATTTTGTTTAAGCTTTTGAACTTAAGGTTCTTAAAGTATCAGTCGCGATGTATCTTTTGAGTCAAAGTTTAAGGCCGCTTCGACAAGGTGTTAATTTACAATCACCAATTCAATAAGGAAAAGATAATTCATACTAGGATAGAGCAAATCCAAACCTAAAAGAAAGGAAGGAAACTAGAGCTTTTATAAAGATAAAATATTTTAAAGATTAAAAGATAAACGATGACAGTACAAATAAAAGTATCAATAAAAGCGCCAGAGATCTAAAGAGCTCGACAGTGCGGCGCGTTGATGTCTTCAGTTGATGGCATAACCTTCCGCTTTCTTACTACACGGGTATGTCAACATTTACATCAAACAGAGCATCAAAGCGGCTGATAAAGCATCAGCAGTTTAAATCTCGGAGACGGAAGAAAGTTGCCTCACCGAAAGCGGACCCGCGAGATCGGAATTTTGGTCGAAAGAATCACTGACACACACCGGCGCGCCCACCTGCACCACACCTGAGCCAAAAGTGTGTCAACATAGCCGACTCCTCGAACGCCGATCGATCGTCACAACTTTCACATTACCTTAAATTAACACTCGTATTATCAATCAAAATAAGTCACAAACCTTTCGTGGTCCCTCGCGTTCCAATGTAAAAATCCGGTTATACACTATCAGGGGTTGGGGTTAACGCACGGGCACTGTGCTGTAACACAAATTCACCACACTTGAGTCACAGGGTCTGTCACATTGTAGGCAGGCCGGTGCGGTCGCTTCGGCCGCCAGGTCAGCACTGAGGCTTTCTTCGAGACGACTCGCGCGGGCGCAGATAGGAATGAGACTACGGTGCTTACACACAACCACATCTACCTTTGCCTGTGTGTTGCAACCAGGTAGCGGCGAGACTTGACTGACAATGAATTTTGAAGTCGGTATAAAGCACGCGCTTGGTCTTTCTTTTTTCCAATATCTCACGCCATCTTTTTTGTTGCGCAAGAAACGTCACAATCAATCAATGGCCTTTCGACGTTCGACAAATCGCTTGAATGTCATAGCACTGTCACTATTTTCGTTTGGTTTTTTGTGGATTTGCGACAACCGGTACTACACGCCGGCAATAAGCTTTTCCAACCCCGTTACTGGACCCGCACCGGATTGATAAAAAATTAACACCCGATTGATAACAAATTGACATCTGATTTATAACAAACTGACGGAGACTATACGAGCTGCTTATCCTTCCACAGAAATTATAGGTGTCAATTAAAGGAACGGTCGTTAATTGGTATCCTTCTTAATAGGTTCCTACCTGATATGATGAGTTAGTATCTTGTTATTATTTCTTCGTCCCGTTTTTTATCTTTAGCTATCTTGCAAAGCGAGCTGTAAGATGTTTACCGCCCAAGTTTATCATATTATCCGTAAATAATCCACACAAAGAATCTTCCAATAGGTATAGTATTGATAGATGCACTTTGTAACTTTCTTGGATTTTTCCTGCGGCGATGCCCGCGTTTTGAAAGATAAAATATAGCCTGCATTACTCGTTGATTTTAACGTTCTTTAAGTGAAAGAATTCAAATCAGATCAAAAGTTTTTGCGTTTATCCATTACAAAAAACATACAAACAACCAAGTCTTTTCTCTTTATAATATTAGTATAATTTAAAAACAAAAGTTTCAGAAAATAACATAGCAAAGACAGTACAATTCAAATCAAAGAAACAAAATACAAGCAACGTCCTGCTCTTGAGCCATAAAAAAGTTAACACATAAGTCTAAGCCTACGTGAGCCACATCCAAATCCCCTTGAACAACAACGGTGCTACACCATGTATAAGCCGCCACCTCATAAATACGGCACATATTCGGCATGCATATTTGAATTTCTATGTCAGGCTTTCCAGAAATGTCAACCAGGTCGCCTGATACCGTACTAAGCATTAGAGTTTAAGTGTAGGAGCACACCAGGCAAGGAATGAGAAGTTAGCTCACCTCATTCTATTAGATTTACCAACCTGGTTGGACTTTCCGACTATATTTTGTGAGTGAACCGTATTTCTTAGTATATCAATCTCATGTTAGTTTTATTAAAATACACCTACCAATTTTAAAAACACTATCCGATGGCAATGTCTAGATAATTTAGTAAAAGAATAATGTCAGATTTCTATTTCTAGCCAATCTCCTTTTTTCTTCTTTCATAATAGCGCATTCCCATTTGTATCCTTTGCTGTGCTGTTTTGGAGTCTGGAGTGCGGTATCCATTTTTTTTTTCAATTTTAAAGTCGATGCATCCCAAAGACTGTGCAAGGTAAGAAACGTGCAAAAAACAGGCGGAAGCATCGGAACGAATTGTCTATGGTTTTACGAAGACCAGCCTGACGCCAACCCTCCTTGGGAATGCAGTTATTTAGCGAGATGGTTGTGCTTTGCTTAGTCCAGTGCCTGTTACGGAATCCTCTACAGGAAGAGATTAACTGGTATTATTCTAGGCAAGAAGCTCCGTGGCTCCGCTGCAGTGCGCATTACTAGCGCTTTCCGAGAATGATCCGCAATTCGCAACAAGTGGCACAAAAATTATCGAGCTATTCCCTGCCCTGCTGTCATCGTTGTATGGCAGTCGTCATGGGCTATATGGCAGCTTGAAGAATTATACACCTGTGTTGGCCCGAGCCAGCAAGCACGAGAAAGATAGCAAATTAAAGGATTCTAAGCTACTGTAAAAATCGCTGGTGTGTCACCACCCCAATGCAAATCAGGGTACTGGCAAGCTCAGCAAACGATATCGGAAATTCTAAAAATAATTTTATCTTGTTATACTTACTGAGGAATATTTTCACGAGGATTTTAGTATTTTATCTCTGGGTTCGATTGTGATCGGGATGTAAAGTAGATGTTATACCTTACCTACTTATTTGGAAGCGAGAATTGTCCTGATTACCTGGGGCCAATGGAAAGAAAACTTTGTACTTTTCCAGCAACATTTGAAAGAAGCATTTTAATATCCTTTAAATATTTATCAAACATGTTATTTCACTAACATTTGTGTACATTTAAAAATCCTTATCTAGAATGTACCAGCTGCTTCTAACCCCACGCAGATCCTAAAAGTCAAAAGAATTGGCGAAAATGCGAATTATGCTAATAGGCGATGCGGCTAGCTTATTTTGATTCCTTTTTCCACCTTCTCGCCAAAGTGGCCAACAATCATGATCTAAATGTTCGAGCAGCAAGATCTAAAATGTTCTGTCAGCCCCTTTAGGGAAAAAGTATCCTTTATCCCTAAAGGGGCAGACTATATTTTCTGTGTATACCTATATGTATCAATTACAGATCATTCGCCAACTGGAGATCGCTCATCATTGATAGATAAGAATTAACATAGTATTAATTACACATACAGGGTCTAACAAAATACATACATGATACTGAAAAACTTTCCCCAAGAACTATATAAATCGTAAAAAAAATTGCCTACCATTCGAACTCGCATCAGTTGGTTTGGTCGTTGTTCAGTTTTATGGACTGAATCAACCCTTTAAATAGTTTCAGTACATTTTGTTACACTCTGTTTTTACCGAGCAATAGATGTACCGGACAATCCAGACAAGAATGTTACTTTCCCCACACACGGTCACTGCCGACGTCACCCGACGAGTCATCCGAAAAGGATGTCAGCTGAAATGAAACGGTGTGACAGTTTTCGAATATGTTTGACCTCAGTTGCAGACCAAATGTAATAAAGTCTCAGAGATATGAGCGTGAGTTACATGTTTTTTATATTTACTTGTTTAAAACAACTCCTTAAGAAACTGACCCTGTTTTTTGAATAAGCACAGATTTTACATGATTAATAAAATAAATAAATAGAAAGATAAGAACAAATTACACTCATTGAGCTAGCCCCAACTTTATCTAATGATAATATTTAATTTTTAAGATGATTTTTATATACTACATATTGGCCGAAAAAGAGACGTAGTTTTAAGTATTGCCTATTTGAAAAACCCTAAAAACGAAGTTACGAAAGAATCCTTATAGTTTTGAAATGTCTCTCTGTCTGTTCGTCTGCGGTATTACTCAGAGATTATTAGTACTAGAAAGCTGTAATTTAGCATGGATATGTATATCAATCACGCCGACAAAGTGGTAAAATAAAATCTTGAAATTATTTTTTGGGTACTCCCATACATGTAAAGTGGGTGTCGTTGAAAGGTCTTTCAAAAATATTGTAAATTTGTGATCACCATTTTCAGTTTAGGGATCTGTTGATGAAATATTTAGTTAGAGTGCAGTGTCTGGCTAGACACTGCACTTTAACTGAATAGCCGTTTAGCTGATAGGCTTATCAGCTAAACGGTTGTATAAAGACATGCAAAAATTCACAGCAATAGTAGACATAACGAAGTAAAAAAGAAAACTATAATTATAGAGCTAAGAAGGCTTTACAAATTGAAAAGATTTATTCAACAAACTAATAAAATGTATTCGCGATTAAAATTTTATACACATTCAATAGAATTCGTTAAGGAGTTACCTGAATTTTTCGGGGTCCAGTGCTGCCCCCATTTAAAATAAATTTATTGAAAGGAAACAGATATTTCATTTAAAATTTTGTCTTGATCAGACCCTAGATAATCCTTCAAACAATTTTATGAACTATTGTTTACAGTTAAAAGTGAGAACGTGAAGCTTTTCTACGCACAATTGCAAAAACGGCCACTTTTGGCGTATGTGCGTAGAAAAGCTTCACGTTTTCACTTTAAACTGTAAGTAGTTCATAAAATAGTTTGAAGGGTTATTTAAGGTATCAGACCCTAGATTAAAGACATAATTTAAATTAAAATCTCCGTTTCCTTTCAAATGATTTATTTTAAATGGGGGCAGAACTGGACCCCGAAAATTCAGGTAGCCCCTTAACCGTGAGGCGTGAGCTCAAAGTCGGCTTTCGCAACTATGAAACCCTACACTGCGCGTGGCTCGACACGCACTTGATAGGTTTATTTGTACTTAGTATGACGATGACCTCCGTGGCATAGTGGTCACAATGCTAGTCCGCCACCCAGAGGTCCCGGGTTCGATCCCCGGTCAGTGCAAGTTGGAAAACGGCCTTTTTCAAATTGTCCTGGATCTTGGATGTTTATCTATATATGTATTTGTTTTAAAATATAGTATCGTTAAGTTAGTTTCCCATAACACAAGTCTCGAGCTTACTTTGGGGCCCATCAATCAGTGTTATTTGTCCATATATATTATCATATATTTATTTAGTTAATATGCTTCAATTGTTTAATAGTTCTCTGTTTAAATGGTAAATATCACACCTAGTTTTATCACTACTAATCCGCATCTACGATTATATGAAAATGAGCACAACTACCGTGTGGACGAGAACAACGAACAATATTCGTTAAACTAAGCTTGCTAAGCTCGGTTCAAGTACATCGCTTAAGCTGCTTTTATAGCACCTATTTAGGGCTTAACTAGCTGATTAAGTTCTGTAAAGTAGCATAAAGTAACCTCAAAATAGGTACTAAACGAAACTAGTTTGAATCACTTTAAATTGTCTGTTTGTTGTCATGAAAAATGGAAAGGATTCAAAATACCTCGTCTCCATACTTCTTCGTTCGAGTCGAATTGGCTAAATGTTTATTATAAAAATCCTTACTAGTATTTGGCTACAACCAGAGCGAATGCTCGATCATTTTCCTCATTGACTTCTTGCACTGAGCAGTGTGTAGGACACTTTACATGGAAGGGAAAGACATAACTCATAAAACTAATTCCTTGCTTTTTTTAAAGTATTACTAGGTTTATGCTCTTTTCGTTCATCTACTGCTACCGCGATGGAAGAGAAGCTCATAAATTAGTAAAGAAAAGTTATCCGTAACGAGGAATACGAACCCAGGGCCATAGACTTAAAGGCCACGATTAGCGTGATGGTGGAAAAAGGCAATCAACAAGTTTATTTGTCAAGCAAATTACAAAACCCCCGAATTTCCATAGTTTCAAATATATTAGGTTGGGGGAAAAGTCTTTTCGCATATAGTATGCATGAACTTGTGATAAAACCACTTTGGCTATACTATTTGTACCTGGCTGGTTTTGGTATCATTTAAAAGTTTAAATTTTAAAAAGATAATTTCAAATTCAATTTAGGAAAATACGTGATTTTCATTTGTTTTTCTTACCGTCAAGATGAGTGAATCTAATGAAGAAATTAGATACATTTTAAAATTTTACTACCAAAAAGCTAAAAATGAAATGCAAGCCGCGAAAAAAATTTGCGATATTTATGGACCTAGTGCAGTGTCTGTGAGAGTAGCACAAATTTGGTTTAAGCGTTTTCAATCCGGAAATTTTGATGTCAAAGATGCACGTCGCTCTGGTCGCCCTGTTACGGATAAAATGGATGCTATTTTTGAAAAAGTGGAGCAAGATCGGCATATCAGTAGTAACGACGTAGCTGAAGAACTGGGAATTGACCACAAAACAATTTTGGCGCATTTGAAAAAAAATGGGTAAACAAAAAAGCTCGATATTTGTGTACCTCACGAGCTCTCTGAAAGAAACCTAATGAACCGTGTAATCATTTGTGATTCTTTATTACGACGTAATGAGATCGAACGATTTTTGAAGAAATTGATAACTGGTGATGAAAAATGGATCACGTACGACAAGAACGTGCGAAAAAGGTCATGGTCAAAGGCCGGTCAGGCTTCACAGACTGTGGCGAAACCCGGGTTAACTCGCAACAAGGTAATGTTGTGTGTGTGGTGGGATTGGAAGGGCATTATTATGAGCTGTTACCACCAGGCAGGACCATCGATTCAGAACTCTACTGTGAACAACTGATAAGATTAAAGCAAGAAGTTGAGAGAAAGCGGCCGGAATTAATCAACAGAAGGGGTGTGGTTTTTCATCATGATAACGCAAGACCTCACACATCTTTAACCACTCAGCAAAAATTAAGAGAGTTTGGCTGGGAGGTGTTAATGCATCCGCCGTATAGTCCTGACCTGGCACCTTCAGATTTCCACCGGTTTCGGTCTCTTCAGAATTCTTTAGGCAGTGTCAGGTTAACATCACGAGAGGACTTTCAAAACTACTTGACGCAGCTTTTTGATCAGAAGCCCCAAAATTTCTATAGCAATGGAATCATGTCTCTACCTATAAGATGGCAAAAAGTTATCGAACAAAATGGTACCTACATACTTTAGTTAAATGTAAATAAACTATATTAAAAAAATGTTTTGAATTTTTAAATAAAATGCGAAAAGACTTTTTCCCCAACCTATTATTATTATTAGTATGTTACTCCGCCCATCGGGGATTTTGTAGATATAGTGGTGCCATTTATTTCTTGTTTATACAATTAACTTGAATGGTATTGAAATGGAAACCTAGATAGCGCCATCTAGATATAAACCGTGGTCTAGATTGGGATAAAGAGCTGATACTCTTCAAACTGCTGGATCGATATTTACCAAACATATCTAAGAACTGCTGCAAGGAAACTTGTTTTCAAGTAAAAAAAACCGCAACGTAATCCGTTCATCCGTTCGAGAGCTACGATGTCACAGACAGACACACACAGAGACAGATAGAGAGACAGACAAACGTTTGTGTCAAACCTATAACACGCCTTTTTTGGCGTTGAGTGTAAACGAGTGATGAGTTTAATAACAGCATTGCGTAACACAATGCAAATTCTCGCCCATTTACGATACTTTTGCTTTAACGATCTTCGCATGAAGAAAAGCAGCTTGTAAATTCAATTTTATTTTTATTTTCTCCCAGCATGGAAAGGATAAATGAGTATACGCTCGAAATCAAAGTAGTCCATTCAAATTCATATACAGAGTACAACGGTCGAAATATGGAGTACCTAGTTTTGTGGTATTTGTATATCAAAGCGAAATTCTGCAGAACAGACCTTTGACACGGCGACGTAAGCCAAACGGAAGCTCTTTGCAGAAATGGCCACTTGTAAGTACTCTTACTTTGTGATAGCACTGCAGAACTAAGGTGTATCCTATGAATATAATTTCAAATTGGGATTGAGGCGAGACTGTGTTGGAAGTGCAAGTTCTTGCGGTGGTAAGGATATTTACTGAATACCACTGTGACAGAAGCAGTCAGTATAAGTATATATTTTTTCGTATCTTGCTACGTATTAAGCCCAAGTCATTTAATTGAGACTACCTACTGGTACTAAATTAAATCAGTGTGTTTCAATATTATTCATTTATTTTATTTTATTATATTTTATTCGTTCATTTACACTAATAATTTACAAATAAAACCTTGGAAAAGTAAACATAGGTGCTACTTATTTCTAAAGAAATTTCTTCCAGCAGACCCGCGAGTGGAAATGGGAAGGAAGAGGTAATTAGCGTGTACAAGAAACATAAATAAATTAATAAATAAACCTACATAAACGTACGTATTTTTCATGTTCATATTTTTCATGAAATATGATTCAAAGGGTTAGCTAAATATGTCTGACAGAGATTTTTTCGAGTATGGGGCAGTTTTAGAGGCTTTCATTCGGCACTGCACTGCACAGGCTTAAAAAATGTTACTTATTCCTTCCATGCTGATCTGGGGGATAAAAATAACTTAGAATGTACCAGCTGCTTCTCTTTCCACGCAGATCGTAGAAACGGCGAAAATGCAAACCATGTAAATAAGCGATGCGGCTAGCAACCTATCACAATTTAGATTCGTTTTTCCATCTTTTCACCCACCACCTCGCTAAAAGTGGTGTTTAAGTCTTGCGGCCCTGGGCTCTGACTGCTTAGAGCCGCAATATCCGAAATGCTCTATCTGCCCCATTAGGAATAATGACGAGGTATTATGTATGTTACTAAATTTAAGGTTGACGACAAACTAAGAACCAAAAAAACGGACAAATCACCCAAATTGAGCTAGCCCCAAAGTAAGTTCGAGACTTGTGTTATGGGATACTAACTTAACGATGCTATATTTTATAAGAAATACCCATGTAGATAAACATCCAAGACTCAGTTCAATCTGATAAAAAACATTTTTCATCTTGACCTGACCGGGAATCTACCACGGGACCTCCGGCTTGAATAGCCTGGCATGATGACCATTAAGGCCACATAGGTCGTAAATCTCATACTTTTACCCGTGTCTAGAAGCTAAACATTACCTAAAATATGACCACTATATTTTGGCTTAAATATGATTTTAATACAAACAAACCGGTGAAAAGTTTGGGAACTACAATAAGCTGGTGCAATCGCATAAAACGAACCAGTCGCTAATTAGGTCGTACTTGAGAATATTAGTGGTAATTAACTCATGATTTGTTATGTAATAACGCTATTTTATAATCGCCCGCAATTGACGCAGATTATTGGCATTCTTATAAACTAGAATTATAAGTACATGGATTGCAAAATATTATTTAAGAAAGATATAGTTGTGTAGAAGAAATTTTTATTTATCAATTTAGCAGCATCGTACTTTAAAGTAAACAAGGAAGTATTTAAGTTTATCTTTTTAATTCGTCATCATCATTTTAGTCAAACGAAGGCTATTGTTTGTGATTGAACAAAGGCTTTATTTAATGTCGATATTTTCATCATTCCACTATTTGTTATTAATTATTTTATGATAATAGTATCAACGAATGTGATGCCACGTCCCACTACTTTTGGATTATTTTTAAGTCAATAGTAAGTAAGTAATACTTTATTGTAAACAAAAAAAAATTACAGTAATTAAAATATCCACACACAGAAAAGACATTTAAATGCACAATCTGCGGTCTTACTGCTAAAAGCGATTTCTTCCAAACAACCGATGGATGGAGAGAAAATAGTGAAACGCTAGCAGACGGGGTGTACGCGGCTATATCACAATACTTACAAAATAACAAGAAGATAATATAAATATATAATAGCTATTTATTTAGATTTATTTTAGAAGACACTTTTTATTTAGTTTAATAGTTTTTCTTTTATAATTCAATTTAAAAAAAAATAAGTTTTTATTTTTTATACCTTTATTACAACAACTAGCTTTTGCCCGCGGCTTCGCTCGCGTAGGGGTGTAATCTATCAAAATCCGTTCCTAGGGGATGCCTACGTCATAGTAGCTTTTTGCATGCAAAGTCTCAGCCCGATCGGTTTAAAATTGACAAACTTTCATCCCCTATTTTATCCCCTTGGGGGTAGAATTGATCAAAATCCTTTCTTAGCGGATGCCTACGTCATAACATCTACCTGCATGCCAAATTTCAGCCCGATACGTCTAGTGGTTTGGGCTGTGCGTTGATAGATCACTATGTCAGTCAGTCAGTTACCTTTGAGTTATATATATTTAGATTAGAATTAGATTAGATTGTTTTCATTACTGCCAAATTTCGACTTACGAAGTTATTAAAACCAAATATATAAATTAGTTTTCCCTTTGTAATGTCTCACTGGTCGGGAGACCTGGAGATTGCTCTTAATTGTTTATCTTTTGTTTTTAATTTATGATATTAGGAATAATTAGTGACAGTTAACTTTTTGGGACTGATATAAACATTAAATGGGAATTCCAACATAGGTTCTACAGATTAATGCGATCAATGCGGAAGTATACTCAATATATTACATTACACATATATATGATGTACATGTATGCCTATTACAATGGAGTAACATTACATATTCAACACGAGGGAATCAGGGACGATTCGGTCGTCCGCCCAGGATCGTCCTCAGGGAGAGATGTTATCGCTTTTTTCCCTTCAAATCTAAAATTTATTTTACGCATGATTTAGAAATCGTTGTTAGTAGTTACAAGGTAAGAACTGGTACGTGTGTTAGTACCTACTCGTTGTTGTACTATGTTTTTCTTTAGGATTTAAAGACAACCTAAGATTGCAACGTAAATGAATTATTAAATTAAAATCAACTTTGTACTAACGAATAAAGTCAAAAATTAAAGCAAATATAGCTCTTTTGAAACACACAACGTAGTACTTACTACATTGGATGAAAGTGCGTATCGATATTTTTTGTAGGTATGTACTTAATTATAGAGTTAATTTTCGATAGTGAAAGTTATCCGTTTTTGATACTTGTAGTCGCTCGCGATGCTTTTAGAATCTGGCCTGTTTGAGCATCGAAACATCTGATAGAGATTTTACTTGTAATAATATGTAAAAATTGTTGCGTTAACTTTAATTGGCCCTCGAACGCAACGATTGCGTAATTGACACCTAACGCCGCCGACAAGCGAAATTGGATATTACTGCAAATAGCATCTTTTTATTGACAAGTTGACAAGGTTAATAGTTACAATAATCTCCTTGGCTTATTTGTTGCAACGCTCATCTGTTTAGTATTTCATTATGGGTTCGATTATTTGCTTGTGTGAATTTTCTTATTTGTAATTATTCTTGTGTGAATCTTCTTAGTGTGAATTTTCTTATTAATTGTTACTGTATTGGCGAGCAATCCCTAAACTAGATCCAAGAATTCCATTAAAGTATAGATTATTCTATACAATATGTAACAAAAACTCTGTCCGATCCTTGTAGGAGCAACTCAGACCGTCAATATGAACAACTTTTTCTATGGGGCCGTTCATACAAATTGCCGAGCCGGCCGAACACTTTTGTATGAAAATGACTGAATTTGAATAAATTTGAGGAAAAGTCGTTCATATTGACGGTCTGAGTTGCTCCTACAAGGATCGGACAGGGTCTTTGTTACATATTGTATATGTAGTATCCCCCGCAAGTACTTTTAAAACCTCTCTCTATAAAATATCTCGGCTACCCCTTGATGGATTTGAGTTATGTTATATCTACTCTCTCTATTTCTTGTAATTTAATCCTTCGTATACGGCAACTACCAGACACAATACTAAAACAATGCAATTTGATGCAGATTTGCTCTACTCATCCTAAATAACGCATCTTGTTGGTGGAGTTAAGTGGAGATGCCTCCATTCCTCTCTTCTCTTTGCATTTCATAACCTGGTGCTCCTGGCAGATGTCATCTAATAGCCTCCCAAAACTTATTTCCCAAACCGATTACATGAGAACTTCGCTCGCAATTAGTAGGAAGTAGGGTTCCCTATAAAATTAAGGCCGGAACATAAACCATCGAATCACAGCAGTTTTTAGGATGCAGGTCAGTACTGCGAGCAAAAATGTGTGATCCGAGTAAAACAATGAGGAACTAAATCGAAGCTTGAAGATCATAGACTAACTACCTAAATAGAGAACAGAAAATGCTCCCTTTGATAGTAAGTAGTTTGAGTTTGATATGACTTGTTTATTGTTTCTAGTATATCTAGTTATTTCGATTTTTTGAACAGCTATACAAGACATTTAAATTTTTTTTAGGGTTTCGTTCCCAAGGGGTAAAAACGGGACCCTATTACTAAGACTTCGCTGTCCATCTGTCCGTTCATTCGTCTGTGTGTCTGTCACTAGTCTGTATCTCATGAACCGTGATAGCTAGATATTTGAAATTTTCACAGATGTTGTATTTCTTTTGCCGCTATAACGACAAATACTAAAAACAGAATAAAAGAATATTAAAGTGGGGCTCCTATACAACCAACGTGATTTTTCACAGATAATGGTACGGAACCCTTCGTGCGCGAGTTCGACTCGCACTTAGTCGGTTATTTCATACAGTTAAATTTATAAATATTAATATATCAGTACTTTGTTTTTAGGTACTTTATTATGTAATTTATCTTTTATCGCATATATTTATTAATCTTAACCGATTGTTTGTTTTATATAACTAAGTACTTGGCGTTTATGGCGTTCCCGAAATCTGATAATAATTGTATTGTGTTTTTATTTGTGAAGACCTGTTATTGGCTTTTTGATTACTACTTTAGAACCTATGTTGTAAGCGTAGCTGTTGGTTATCCAAATGTATAAAATAAAATAAATAATATAAATAAATTTTTGGCTTAATGAAAATGTACAAATTAAAAACTGATTTCAATTGTTCATGTTCGATTTGTGAATGGGTTGGTCATCTATAATAATACAGATAGTATGCCTATTTCTTTGTATACCTATGATACAACAATCAGACAATGCTGTAACGTTTCCTAGTGAAGTCTCTCACGAAAATAAAGTCGATTGTCACGGGTTTTGTAAGTATGCTTAATTGCCTTACAAAACATACGGAACATAGCTTTTTTGTTTTAAGGCAAATTTGGGACTCAATATTATTATTATTTTTTATTTTATCGGGCGAGAAAGTAGAGGCAAAATTTCAACGCACACTTTGGCTAAATGCCAATTAACACATGCCTATTATATACGCAACATAGGTAACTACAACATATTTATTAACGTATGATCTAGACTTTTCCAAATTTAAACTAACTAAATTTCAAAAAAATCTAGGCGGAATATTTAACAAAACATCATCATTTATTAAAGCTATTGAATAAATCAGTTAAGAGTTAAAATGGTGAGCGATCTAAATGAGTTAACTAATTAAAAATCACCCTTTATAATCACAAAGTTAGCGGCTGAATACGTTTTTCTAAATTTAGCCAAACAACTCGTAAATTTTTAAAAAATGTAGGCAGAATAATTTACAAAATATCATCATTTTTTTTAAAGCTACTGCATAAATCAATCAAGAGTGAAAATGGTGAGCGATCTAAATGAGTTAACTAATTAAATTTCACCCTTTATAATCACGAAATTAGCGGCTTCATCGGTTCCTCGGCATATTGTTTTCGAAATATCCGCTTGGGAAATTCGATTGATGAAAGGAAATATTGTTTTTTCGCGGATTATTTCGACGAACCTTTGATCTTCTGACATATTGCCAATTTGACGCAGTGTAGCCAATAAAACGGTATTAAAGGTAATTGCCACTTATTTTTCAGTCAGGAACGAGGAATTTACGAATTCATTATGTAAAACGTGATTAAAAGTCTGATTTATGAATTCGTTGTACTAAAAGTTAGATTATGATCCCGTCATTTTTAATATAAAATGATTTAAACACGTGAAGTATGTACCAGACTTCTACAAGTATATGAATAATTAAATGAAAATTATAAAATTACAAGCTTACTAGTATGCGTAATAAAAATATTTCAAAATCCTACAGGAATATTGTGTTAATTCAGGTATATTATACCTGAATTAAGCTATCTACAAGCCAAATTTAATTTCATTCCGTTAAGCTGTTTTTGCGTGAAAGTGGAACAAACATCTATACGTACATACACATACAAACTTTTGCATTTAAGTATTAGTAGGAATTGTTTAAGGACTTTCGTGTACCTATAAGTCCGGCTACTTCGTGCGCGATCTTCCTGCGGGGTACAGGCGTTGGCGGGGAGGAGACTCAAGGGGGGGGGTCAGCGGGTAGCGATGGTGTAGGAGCAGCAGGAAGGTCACGCACGAAGTAGCCGGACTGTACATAGAAGACAGAAGTCTTAAAACCCGTCTTGTCGTTCGTTTGCTCGTTTAGTTGATTAATTACTTATCTTGAAAGAGGAGAGAGAGAAAAAAAAGTTGGTTTACATTAAAGAGCCAAAATAAAGCAAAAGGTCAGGTAAACAATACTATCTAAATCCACGTGATAATATATAAGCACAGCTATATGACAGCGTTGTAAAACTTTATATTTGTTTTATTTCAGTAATTTGCGTCAGTCCCTTACCGAGTAATTACGACTTTTAGGCACCTAACCCAAATGAGGAGCTGGATTAGGTACTTTTTCTCCGTCGCTTGGGTTTAAACTGCAGTTATGTTTTTCTCGAGTTTGATCAATAAAACACGAATTGGGATGACAGTGATCTCGGGATTTTGAAATTCATTGTTAGTCGTTTGTTTCTTTTATGAAGAAGATGCCGATACTGGTGTCAGATTTTTTAAGTTATTTAAAGGCATTTAATATAGATTGACAACGCCGTACATAATAAAATATTATTAATTGCAGTGAATAAAATATTTTTCTTTCTTTCTTTCTTACAGTAAAGAAAGCCGGCATTAACATCTTAACGTGCTTTCCAAAACTCGATAAATTTTATATTCCTCTTATGGTCACATCCAAGCGCGCCGGAGAACGTAATATTTCATAAAGCTACAAGAAAGCACAAAAAGATAAGAAAATCTTATAGAGTGAATAACAAAAAAAAATGTGTGTTTGTATCGCATTTTCTTTCACCGCAAATATACACAAGGCTTTTCAGTTAATCAACCTGATGCAGCGGCGATCAAAATCCATCTCACAAAGCGCCCTAAATATTCACCGGGAGGATTCCGGGATGTTTTGTCTGTACCCTTTATAATATTAAAATCCTTTCAGCGGGCGCGTACCTTCGTAACTCCCTGAGGTACACCAGCCTGTACGGTTTCATTTCATCCGACGAGTTTACGACTTTTCGGGATATAGCTACACCTTTACACGGCCCATCCTGGTTACGTAAAGAAAATGAGGAAAGGCCCTTTCGATTGTTTTATTACTGGGATGTTTTGTTGAAATTCTTGAACAAGCATTTATCCAGTAAGGTTTAACATAATGTTGGGTAATTATTTAAGGTATTATCTCATCTCATTTCTCATTTTTTTATTAGCACACAAACCTTCTTTTAACCTTTCTCCACTCACTGTTGAGTGTAGGTCTTCTCATATGCATGTCATTCTCTTCGATCTTGAGCTTATCTAATCCAAGTCTTTCTCATTACTTGGGTTATGTCATCGGCCCATCTCAATGCTGGTCTTCCTACGTTCCTGTAGCCCTGTCTCGGTCTCCATTCCACTACTTTCCGGCTCCATCTTCCATCCTCTCTCCGGCGTAAGTGGCCCGCCCACTTCCAATTTCTTTAAGCAAAGATATGGTGGATATACAAAACAGATAACAATCATATTTTGTTAAGTAGGGACAATACGTTTTTAGCTTTGATCTAGATCATTTTTCTTATATATGTATCCCTAAAAAGTCTAAATACAATTAAAATCACTAAGTAAGATAATGAGTTAAAGTTTGACATAATTTGGTGTGACAGTATTCGGTCCGTGATACCTGAACATCTTTCTCTATGGAACATTTTATCAAAATATATATTTTTTTGTTATTTTAAAGCTTTCATATCTAAATTAGTGGTATTTTTACTGATGTTACTATTGAGTAGATTTTGAGGAGTTCGGCGGCCCGGACGGGAGTACGATTAGCGTTTCCGGGACTCCGGGCGTAGTCGTCCGCGCTTGGATAAGTGATCATAAAAATAATATTTTAAAAATCGGTCCACAATTGACCTCCTCGTTTTTCGAAGTCGGTTAAAACATTTAAAGACAAATAAAAATAAAAATAAAAGTTCTCGATCTCGTGCTTCGGAAGGCACGTAAAGCCGTTGGTCCCAGCTTTTATTATTGTATGGCAGTCGTCAAGCTATGTCACAAGCCTTTAGGCAGCTAAATCTGACACCAGTGTTGGTCACTAACACACACGAAGAATAAACAACAAAGTAGATTTTCAATACCATATAGAAAATTTTGTCGATTACTCTGTTTGCAAGTCCAGTTCACGTGGCCAGCACTGTACAGAAAGTTCCAAAGGACACAACTTTTAGCAGATAGGAAAGCTTGTGTCTGCTAGGAACGATACAACTTGGAGTTTAGTTTCCAATCTAGTTATTTTCAAGTTTGGTTTAACATAGTTCTGTTGGGGTAGCGTTTTTTCGAAATTCAATCGTGAAAACGTTTTGCGCAAAAGGAAACTTGTTGTTTACGGAGTATACAACGTGGAAGAGACATAAACGTTATAAATCGAACTACAGGCTTTATTATACGTATGTTATAATAATTTTATTTTTAATTAATATAAAAAAAGGAAATTTATATTTTACTTAAATATCGCCAAAAAACATCGAAGCCGTTGAATAGGCTCGGCCTATTCAACAGCCCTAGCCTCAAGGACTTAAAGCCTTTATAGGCTTTTAGCCTGTCAAGCCCCTTTATTAGTAGTCTATCTAGGCTTCAAAAAAAGGCTAAAAGCCTATAGTCCCTGGGATCACAATACTATAGTGATCTAGTATAGGCCGAGGTTCGATTTATTACGAGTATTCCACATTATATAACTTTTAGATATTACTCGACAGAGGAAGTAATTAATTTAACTGTTCAGGTTAGTTCTTCATTGGATGTTAAACGTATACTATTCTTACAATATATAAAATTATCAATGTATACTATTTACATATACACCGCGTATACACCAGTGAAATTAAAGACGAATATCCCTTCCATATTGTATAACTTTTAGATATTACCCGATAGAAGAAGAAATTATTTTGCTGCTTAGGTTAGTTCTTCATTGGATGTTAAACGTATGCTGTTCTTACAATATATAATTATAACATGAATACACCGCGTATACACCAATGGAAAGTAAAGACCACTTATTTATATAATTTAATAATTAATTCTAGTCCCTTGCATATTTAATCATGACAAAACATAACCATATATTCATAATTTCATACATATTATGCTAAAAACATCTCCATCTCACAATTCAAATGTAAATATTAGGTTATGTGTGTGATGATAAGGTTACTTAGTAGGTTTATAACAGTAATTAGCTTTGGATTTATTTGCATATATTTGACCCCACTTACAAAATAATTATAGTACAGAAGACACAACGTGGAAGGGACATACCCGTAATAAATAAAATGCTAGTTCAATATAGTATAAAGAGATTAATATAACAGACCAAACACAAAAAAATTGGTATTTCCATACAATGCGTGTAGCTGCCCGGGCTATTTGTATGGAATAAGATAAATCATAAGATTATAGTACAAAAGGTAAAACTTGATGTTAAGCATTGTCCACCTGTTCACCTTTGGGGACGTAGCAGAAAAAATGGAAGATGCTATTAATTTCTAGAGAAGACCCTGACTTTCAAGCGTTTACCCCCAAAACCTTTGGAACAGCTGAATTTTTATCAAACATAGCTAAGAGAACTTGCTTTACCGTAAAAAAAACCGCATCGCTTTATCCGGTTTAGCGCTACGAAGACTATCGTGAACGATATTTGTACCTGTAGGCTGTAGAGAATTTCCTACGAAATGTCTTCTCTGTAGTATTTATATGTCGTAAATTTTATCACTAGCACGCCCCATTTCATAAGACCGTCGTCACATGTACAGAATAATCTAAGACCACGCTAATTGTGTGAGATACTTACTGGGGATGACAATGTTCCTTTGAACGTGACTATATACATATTATAATAGCTCTTGACTTTGAAATAATTGTGCAAAAAATTTAAGGTAGGTATTTTACTCCGGTCCAATGTTTTCGAATATTCCTTAGACACTGTAAACAATTTCTTGTAGTGATCGTCGGAATAACTTCAACATAACTTGTTTCTTAAATTCATTTTGAGCTAACGAAACCTTTTCGAAGTAATTACCCGCCACATGATTTTATCTTCTTTCAAGCTGCGGGTAAGGCAAATATACCCCAATGATCAGATGGCAATTCTTTAATAACAGATTTGTTGAAATAACATAAATTAGTATAGAAGTTCAGTGAAGGTTGTTAAGACATCTACTTTCGCCTATTTTATTAGACACTGTTCTTTTATTTATAACCACCAAGACGCAGTATTTCGTAAAACATACTCTAGTTTTTATTGACATGTCAAATTTAGACAAAATTTTGTAATTTAAAAAAATTGCAAAATAAAAATCGTCATTCTCATACAAAAGTGTTCGGCCGGCCCGGCAGTTTGTATGAAAACGTCAATTTTTTTTCGATATTCAAGCATTTTTCCCATAGAGAAAGTTGTTCATATTGACGGTCTAAGTTGCTCCTTCAAGGATCGGACAGGGTTTTTGTTACATATTGTATATCTATGATTTTAACTGGTTTTCCGCGGTTAATATATATATATTTTAAATAAAATACAATGTGTCATTAATTTTAGACCATCAGAAAATTTTAAACTTCTACACAATATATATAACACAATATATTTTCTTTTAAGTTCTATGTTAGGGCGTTTTTTAAGTGTTAGGTATGCGGAATTGCAGGAAAATCAGATCCCTTTAAGGAATCTAATCTTATCTTTAAGGAAAGGAAAATACTTTTAAAGTTAGCCTTTGTTAAGCCATACTTACGGGCGTGATAGTCGATGACAGTGACCTGGTTTTCTATTTGTAGCTTACTAGTGGCCCGCCGCAGCTCCGCACGAGTGTGAATTAAATGCGAACCTTCTCAGATAAATGTTCTTCAAGCCAGTTAAAATCGCACCAAAAGCGGCCAAGTAATTTCAGAGTTTATGCAGTACAGATAAACATACAGATAATCGTGCAGGCATTTAATTTCTATTCAATAGGTACTCGTATGTGGATATTTAACAGCTGTTAGCTCCGTAAAAGTAATCAAGACTATTATTTGATTACTTGAGATTAGGAGATTTTCATTTACCCGAGTAGTTCTGATCGGAACTGCATGAAATTTGGTAGGTGTGATGTAACGCTAAAGACTTAACGTTTTAGTCTGTTAAACTAATGTATTACACTGCACATTTATACAACAATCATTTTTTTATGAGAGTCTTCATTGAACAAAGAAAAACGTGAGAGGAAACCACACAGCCAAGTATGTTGCGACATAAGCAATGAAAAGGGATAATTGCATATACGCTTCCATTATTTTTCTCATTTCATCTCGTGCGAGCTGTTTATCTAGCTAAATTAAGTTTTGAAAACTCGTCCTTACATTATTAGATTGCAAGATGGTGTTTCATTCACTCATGAGAGTGTAAAGCTTGCCGCACATTAATGCGTTTTTGCTTCCTTATTTAGTGATGCTTTTTTTATTTCGACAGACTGGATATAAATAAGATATAAAAAAGATTTGTGCACAATCACTACGCTCTGAGCGGTTAGTTAGGTGTTCGGGGGTTCCAGGTAATCTCCGGTCAGGGAAAGTTTTAAAAAGGCCTTTTTTTGCCCTGGATCATCGGTGTTTATCTTTATTATACGTATTTATCAAAAAGTGTAATATCGTTGGGTAAGCATCCAATAAATCAAGTTTACGTTTACGACTACTTTGGGGCTAGCTCAATCAATGTGATATGTTTATTTATTTGGTGATTGCACATAGTAAATGGAATAAAATGTTTTAACACAAGACGATGCTGTCCCTTTATCATCCATCATTTTAATACCCATGGGGGCCGTGGAGAGGAAGGGGTTGGTGACAAGGTGTAAGTATTCTACTTTCCGATTATCACACGAAAAGTTGATTATCGATACTATCGATGTTTTTGAATATAGTACTTCTTTAGAATCTATAGAAATGTGTCAGGTGCTCTTCTCCCGCCATATTTGGTTTATTAATTTGATTATATTTACCAAATCTAACAAATATTAAACAGGAACTTTATCGTAAATAATGATTGTAATATTAATTCATAAACACCCGTCATTTTATTCAATTAGGAAATTGTGAATGTATATAACTCTCGCCTGCGCTTATAAATATAGTGATTACTTTAGTTTTTTATCGTCAGTGAGTTTATATAACTTCTATACTAAATATCTATTAATACAAGTCGTCACAACGCATGTAATCTACCTACCTGCCTAAGATTTCTGTACCTTGTTTAGATATAGAGAGTTATAACAATAATGCTTAAGATATCGGGCGATAAGAGCAACACTGTCTGCGGAAGGCTTTACATGTTAAAATAATTTTAAGGAGTAAGAAAATATCATGGTATGGAAAATTCTTTCTCAATTCGTAGGGTAGGGTTTTCTAAAGGAATAAAAATCCCTTAGTGCAAAAGTTGCTATTGGTATATTTTTTGTAAGTAGTATAAAACTTTTATTTAAAACTGCTGGTATAGTATAGTAGACTTCTAAACTTGACATATCTGACAAACAAATTGGACTAAGTGATGTGAGAAATTAAATTTATACCAAATAATTAAGGGAAAGGGTGGAAAGAATCCATACAAATTATAATTTCAGCTTACTTTTAATTAGTTACCAAAAAGTACTAAGGCTTTTTATCACAACCATTTTAAAAAACCGTGATTTGTACATAATACTGGCAATGAAACAATAAACTCATTACTGTCTCAGAACAAAAGCTTTTTAACAAAATTAACAACACAATTACATTTTTGTCCAACAAAAGTAATGTAATTTTCCCGGCCAGTTTATTAAGCGTCAGTTTGCAATTTTTTTGTCTTTTCTCATTTGCGCGCAAAATCCTGATCAATTACCTAAATAGATAAAGAATTTCGCGTAAAAGCCAACCGTCTGTCATAGAAATTGATTTAGGTAATTACTATAAAGGGGACCTTTTATTAGTTTTAAAATTAGATAATAAGAGTAAAGACTATTCAACTTAGGTAACTTTAAATTTTGAAAAGATCTCTTGGTTTTAAGTATGTTAGCATTTAAATCTCGTATAAAAGTCAGAAATGTTGATAATAAGGCTGTTTAACTTCCCTTTAACTTTAGGCTATTCTTTTGTGCATAAATGGTACTAAGGTTCTTATAAATTACTAACTGTAACCCGCGACTTCGTCCGCGTAGAAATCGAGAATGGTTCTAATAGGATCTTTAATCGGTTTTTACATTATAAATTGTGTTATAATATCGCGTTCCCGTTCCCGTTCTCGGGAACATTTCTTCTCTTTTGCTAGGGCAAAAGAGAAGAAATGATCTATTTGTCTCAACTTTTTATCTGTCATTCAAAAAATGACGAAGTTTCATAATAATATAAATTCCTTAATGCACCCCAGGGGATGCAATTCTTAAAATCTAATTTCTGTATTATTATTTTTTATTGACCACTAATTCAAAAATGTCATGTGTCTCGCTTCAAAAATGACGAAGATTCATATAAATTTGCAGCCCCTATTTCGCCTCTATAGGGATGTAATTTTCAAAATCTAACATTATTATTATTTACTAACTTTTTAAATTAATTAAAAATTTCATGTGTCTCATTTTAAAATTTACGAAGTTCTATACAAACTGGCAAACCCTATTTCACCCCCTTAGGGATGGAATTTTCACAAATCCTTTCTTAGCGGACGTCTCCTAGTCACAATCTACCTTCCTGACAAATTTCATCTTCATTAGCTAAGTAGTTTTTGAGATTTCGTGATAAGTGAGTGAGTGATTTTCGCTTTTATATTTATAGATAGAAGATAAATTATGTTTTGGTGCTTGATCGTTCCTTAGAAATGAGTTAATTGACTGCAGCAACAGTACCTTTTTGTATGTAATTCTACTAATATGATATAAATATCACACTAGTAGAAATACATACAAAATAAGCAAACTTTATAAGTATTTTCACGGTCATTATTATTATAACACACTTTAGTGTTTATTTATTTAAATACATAGAAAACAAAAAGAGAAAAGATTTACTTTATTCACTTGGTGTATCTATTTCTTTGTATGTCTGTTGCTCTTAGCAACTTCAAATTACCCTCATTAACTCAGAACTTAATTGCCTTAACGAGTGGTGACATTTCTAATTTTTATTCGGTCAAGCTTAAAAGATATTGATGATGCCGTAAATAATGTTAAGTATGGTGCAAAAACAATTTGCAGGTTTCATTTTTAATGATTAGGAATTTTCTTTAGAAACAAAAGCATTTTTCAGGAGTCTATATATGGACGTCCTGGTATGTGGCGTTTATTAAATATTACTTTTACGTTGCATGATTTCAAAAGAAATTTTCTTTCTATTTTTTATTGAAAACTGTATTAATTGCTATATACGGTAATTAACACATAAATTTAATTTTTTAAATAAAATAAATTTTATTTATGCGTTTATTTAGGATCGAGCCGCCAAAAAAGCTTATCATGGTCAACCGTCCGGGCGCCGTCCGGTAGGGCGACCAAGATATCGATGGAAGGATGAAGTCGCCAAAGACCTGAAAGAGCTGAAAGAGCTGAAAGTGATCGAATGGTCAGATTTGGCACAGAATAGGGAAGAATGGCGCACTTTAATGTCGGAGGCCAAGATCCACTTCGAGTCGCTGAGCCAGCGAAGTAAGTAAGTTTATTAAGTTCACTCACACGTCAGACAAATATGTCAGGTGACGTCAATTTGTAAAAAAGATGGATATAATATTTGAGTGTACCAGCTACAGTAGAAGTAGAGTAGAAGAGCTGCAGTTCTAGTCTGTACTGCATCTAGGAGTACGACATTGCCCCGCCACGTCGCTAATAAGAACAAACAAAGTGAGAGCTCACACTTTTCTCTGTGAGTTTTTTTTTTGCAATTATAAGTAGATCTGATATAATAATTTTACAAATGATTATGTGTAAATGCTAAGTGGTGCCTTTGAGTCTTGCAAACATGGGCTCTATCTGCTTAGAGCTGCAAGACCCAAAAGGCTCTGTCTGCCCCATTAGGTATAAAGACGTGATAGTAAAAAAATAAATAATATAAATATATAGGGACAAATTACACTGATTGAGCTAGCCCCAAAGTAAATTCGAGACTTGAGAGAAAAGGGTTGACCAACTAATACCACAGGTATGCCACTTCATAGAGCAGCGGAGTATAATGTATGCCTACACTACTACATACGAAAGTATTCATCCGTGCACACGGCAATGTGTGTGTGTTCGCCCGCAACCAGCTCGCTCGACACCACGACAAAGCGATAACGGGGGAGAGGTGCGAGGATGGGATGAACGCATATTGCGCGAGACCTTAGGAGATTTTGTTTTATATGAAATACATATATACATATTTATTCTGTGCAAATGCACAAAAGTCTATGGTTTGCGTCCTCTTAAAGCTTTGACTGAAAATTTCCAATTAACAGCGATTTGCAGTTTAAATTCAATAGAGCCCTCAAGATTAGTTAAAGTTGGCCAGGAAGTCCGATTCGCATTGAATAATAATGGCTCCTGTGGCATAAATTGCAGTCTAAATAATGAACACTGGACAGCAGCTACTGGCACAGAATTAATTAACTTTAAAGTTTATTTCCGACTTTTAACGATACATTGCTTTTACGTGAATTCTTATGTATATTTAATATATAATAATTTCTTGTATATTTATTTTACCCGAAATATTTCCTGCACCTAAACCTGGTTGCTTTTGCTTAACAATTTGTGACAAGACAGCTGGCTGCTTTTTCTCTCAACGGGTCGGCGTTGCTATCCAGCGAGGGAACGTAGCCAGCATATATATATATATATATATATATATATTGCTGTGCTTTATTTTGCTGTTGTCAAGTTCCTATTTTTCTGTCGATTGTGTAAATATTTATACACATTTTAGAATTTTTATAGATTTAAATAGAGAAATACATACCGGATAGAATATGATTGTACAGACATAATGGGCCGTTAACATAATTGAAGAGGTTTCCAGGATAATCTAATGGACCTCTTGGGAATTGTCGCACGTCTAAAATAACTTAATTACTAAGTAAATTTTCCGCCTTATGGCCATAATATAGGGGTTATCCATTTACATTATGTTGACATATTTTTGACGTATTTACGAAAACATGTGCTAAGTAAAGGTCATCTCGTTTGGGCTTAATTTTACCCAAGTGACAAAATCGTTGTATCCTGTATAATTGGATTTTGTAGAAAGTGTTTCCTGAATTGGGAATGATGAGATTTGAAAGGAAAGTTCGTTGTTTAAAGAAACGATAAGTCTTTTGTTAGCGAAATATTTTTTGACAACCTTAATTTTTATTTTTAGAAATAGGTAACAATAGAGTATATTTCGCGTTTAAAAACTCCTTAGGATCTATCTTTTTTAGGTGTTGATGAAAAGAGATTGATAATAAGTAGGTGTATTTCGAGGAGCCAGAATATAGGAGTTAAGTTTGAGGATAAATGGCTCCCTGGGGAGTTCTTTCTATGAAACAAGAATATAGATAGAATGGGAAAATTTTCATAAACGCCCAATGGAACCTGCCTCCTGACTGACGCGAACTTTCATTATGAATGCCCGAACTACACACACTACAATAAATGCTTGTAACATCATCAACATCATATGCATCATCAGCTCACATCAACCTAGTGTTGGGCATAGGACTACCTTTTTTAAATATGAAATAAATATAAATATATAGGGACAAGTCACACAGATTGAGCTGGCCCCAAAGAAAGTTTTAGACTTGTGTTATGATGGGATATTAACTCAAACGATACCATGTTTAATAACAAATATATAGATAAATACCAAAGGCAGCTTGGCATAATGACTTCTACTTTTTAGTGCCATTTACCAAAAAAGGGAGGCCTATGCTTGTTACATATAAAAAAAAAATCTGGTTAAAAGTACTAATTCACACATGTTATTTTAAGCGTAGTTATGTTGTTCAACTTGTGTCATCTTGAGATAGCATCGCGGAAACTCATTTGTTATTTGCTCGTTGCAAATGACGTAATTTGAGTTCAATAGAGCCTCATCGTAACTACTGTTGTTATGCAAGTTTCTTAGTATACCTTAACTATAGGTAGTAATTATTTGGGTGTCTTCTTTGTTTGTGAATGCAGCTGCATCGGCAGGGGCATGCGTCAATTAATGGTGGGAGGTATGCTGGGACAAACACTAGACGGTGGGCGCCGGTCTCTGATAGTTTGCATGAACTATGAATATTGTGTCAAAAGCACACAAAGTAAATTAGATCAATAAGCTTCTGACTATCGCAAAGTAATCACCTAAAACGTTTCTTTATTTATGTGTAGTTGCTAACTAAAGTAATGACCAAAAGGCCGATGGACGCATTGGAAGGATCGGATTCACACTCTCTCAAGTCCACTGTCAATAGAAAACCTCATCATAAAGCAACTTTCAAATGTACCCCGAGTAGATTATTATGAAATGTGAGATTTTTCTTAGCATATAGTTGTAATGGGCAAATCATGTTATTAGGCGATGCGGCTAGCAACCATTACTTATTTGATTCCTCTTTTCACCTTCTCGCCTATCACCTCGCTAAAAGTGGCCTTTGGATCTTGCGGCCTTAAATTCTTCTTCATTGGGGATCTTGATAGAAACTAATCAGAAAATTCTACTTCTTATATCAAACGAGTCAAAAAATATTTAGAGTTTTATTAACACCCAAATTAAGAACTGTTTGTTTTGTTTTCAGAGGGTGTGTTCGAAAAAAAATGGCCAACACTGGTGACAGATTTTTTAAGCTGCGTAAAGGTATCTGACATAGCTTGACAACTGCCGTAAAATGATGACAGTCAGGACCAATGGCTTATACGTGCCTTGAAGCACGGGAGTCCCACCTATCCAAGTGCGGACCACGCCCGCTGTTGCTTTACTTGCGAAAGCGCTAGTAATGAGCACTTCCGCCGGGCCACCGAGCTTCTCAATTTAGTCTTTACTCGTAATTAAAATTGGTTTAAATTTTAATTAAAATAATGTTCGCAGAAAAGCTGCCGTCAAGAAGATTTCTTCTGGTTAGTTACAAAAGTGATTTGTTAGGTTTAAGTGGTATTAGCGAGTTGAAATTATTGGGCGGCTGGTATAATGAGGCAGTGCGTTCGTTTTAATATAACAATTTTACTTCAAACTAAGTTTTATATATAAGTAAACCTTCCTACTATGGCGTCTTTATATTTTAGTGTCTATGGTTCATTAACTCGAGAAATTCGCTATTCGAAAAATTGAAAGACTCCATTTGTTTTATATAAATGATGGACCAATAAGAATGAAATAATAATACATTCAGCTAAAGTCTCAACACCTACATTTCAACTCTATGATCGTACGAGTAAAAAGATTCCATTCAAAATAAAATTAGTAAAATGTGTTTTCTAATTGATAACAAAAAAATAAAAGGCTTTACTTTTTGCTATCATATCCCGTAACTAGGTTCCAGACAAAGCAAAAATCAGCAGCGTATCAGCTCCTCGTGTATGGCGGTGGCTCCCGAGGGAAATCTGCGCCTTCATACGACATATTGATCAAAATCCCGTCATCAGCGTGTCAGCTTGACCGAATTAGACATTGTTACAACAAACTTTTTGTTTGTTTGCCGCTATCGAAAACCTATTTATAAATGGCCAAGATTTTACTGCCGTATCAACAAGAAGTTACTAGCTTTCAGTTATATTGCAGTACCCTATGGCTACCGCGTACAATTGAGCTTAAGTCAGCAAAATTAAGCAGGAAAACCTTTGCACGCAAGATAAATCAACTGTCCACTGAAGAAGACCGAATAAAGTTCACTACAAAACTAAAAACTTTTGAGCTAGAACTCTACGACGAAAATAATACTGACTTAGATGTTGAAACTTATTATAAAAAATTGGAAAATATACTAAAAACATGTTTACAAGAATCTAACGGGAAAACCCAAAAACATCATCAATATTGTCTGAAAAAACTTTGAATCTTATTAAACAAAGAAATACCCTACTTTTCAACAAAATCCTTATGGAAGGAAAGATACCACGGGAATGGACGGAGTCAGAAATAATCCTTCTATACAAAAAAGGCGATCCAACTGACGTAGGAAACTACCGACCCATAAGTATAAGTTCCTGTCAAAACAAACTATTTTCTTCTTGCTTACTAGAACGGATAAATGAAAATATCGAAAATCACCAGCCGAAAGAGCAAGCGAGCTTTAGGAAGTCTTACAGTACCATAGATCACATTCAAGTAGTTGAACAGGCTAGTGAAAAATATTCTGAGTTCCGAAAACCACTATATTTTATTGATTTCAAAAAAGCCTTCGACACTATATCGCATAAAAGCATTTGGTCGGCTCTACAAGAACAAAACGTTAATGAAATATATATAAATATTCTAAAAGACTTATATCAAAATAGTAGTAGCAGAATTATATTAGAAAGATCTGGCCAAAAAATACATATTGAGAGTGGGGTTAGGCAGGGTGACCCTTTGTCACCCAAACTATTTATATCAGTATTACAGGATATAATGAAAGAACTTCCCTGGTCTAATAAAAGACTTAATATCCAAGGGCACCGCCTAAACCACCTGCGCTTCGCGGATGATATTGTTTTGTTTTCTGACCCTCGCGAACTCCAAACTATGACCTCAGAACTCAACGAGGCTGGTACAAAGGTAGGACTGGAGATGAATATCACCAAAACAAAAGTGATGATAAACCACTTCCAGAAACCCTTCCAATTAACAATGTAAACCTTGAATACGTAGAGAAATATATTTATCTAGGCAAACAGGTATCCTTTAGAAATACTAGCAACGTAGAAGAGATAGACAGACGTATCGCTATCACTTGGAAAAAATATTGGGCATACAAAGAGGTTATGAAGTCAGATATGCAATATACACTAAACAAGAAAGTGATGGATTCGTATCCTACCATGCCTAACATACGGAAGTCAAACATGGCTATTTGATTCGACAGCAAGGAAACTAACATCGTGTCAAAGAGCAATGGAACGCAGCTCCTTAAAAATTAAACTTAAAAATAGAGTTCGTCACGAAAATATTCGAAAAAGAACAAATGTTATAGATGCTCTAAAATTCGCCCGACGTTTGAAGTGGAGGTGGGCTGGACATCTTGCCCGATACTCTGACAAGAGGTGGACAAAAACTGTGACTTTGTGGAAGGGTCCACATGGCCACAGACGCGTTGGTAGACCAAACGGAAGATGGAGAGACGAGATAGAAGAAATCGCTGGGAAAAAATGGGCAATCACTGCAACAAAAAGAGACGAATGGACCCGTCGAGGGGTCCAGCTGACGATTGTAACTTAAAATTTGTAATAGAATACTAAATTATTATACTAAACTAATTTAACGAAATTAATTTATAGTAATTAACAGATTGAGAAATAATAACAATAATTAATTATGTTATGTTAAGTTATGTTAATTATTTATTTTAATCAGAATTATAAAATAAGTTATTCATTATAAGGTTTCAATGCTTTGATATAATGTTGTAATGCTTTTAGTTTGTGTCCTAGAAATAATTCGCATGATGTACCTTATTGTGATTGCAAAACGAAGCATGTATTTAGTCACTGGAATAAACAGGCTTTTTTATTTTATTTTATTTATTATGGCTACCGCGTTGCATTATAGCTTAATCTGAGACCATTCGGTGCAACTAGATACTTACGATACGTCTGCAAAAATAAATAAAACAAGTAATTATAACGAAAACAAAAAAAAAAACGATTGCCTTTTTTATTTTGAGATATATATTTTTTGATTTTTATTTTGATATACCCAGTGTCACTCTCATAGTTAATACGAATCTAACGACACCTCTTAAGCTAAGATCTATCGAGCCGTTCAGGCTGCTAAGCGTGCCAAACAATTATACATACATACACAAAACAATACCCTTTATTGCATAAAATAAATAAATACAGGACATAATTACCTTAAAAACTAGGAAATGCACATAAATACTAGTGAAAAACATAACGCTCCGTTTGGCGCAGTCGGATAACAACGGGTTTAGTGTATGACGGGCCATGCTTTTATTGAAGTTCCGTATTCCGAAGTTACACGGAACATTCTTCTTTTTCGGAATCTTCTTAAATTTTGCTTTGACCAGCACCACCTGTAAGTTGACATTGAAAAGGCCTTGGGCCTTTACTCCGCCTGTTACATTTTTGTTATAAAGATTATTTAATAAATAAACATTATCATATCAACAGTTTCATTGTTGTCTGAATTGTATAAGACTTAATCAAAACACTTCCTTCAACGTTCATCAAGTCAACGTTCCCAGTCAAATGGCTGTACTTACTTAGATTTGGAGGAGTAAGTATACTATAGTAAGTATTTCACGGTTCACGGGTTCATTAAACCTACGTTATCGAGATAATAAAATCTTAAATTGATTAGCCAGGTGAGCGCCAGGCGTCTCCGTTTCAGTTTGGGCAAAAATGCGTTCGTATTCGTATGTCTGTATCATCTTTCTAGCTGATCTCCTCGTAAGGTCACATTTCTTCTCGAATGGCGGCGTAGGACACCTACCAAGGTCACTGGAAAGCGCTGGATGCAGGCCGCTCTAAATCGGTCATTTTGGAAATCCTTTGGGAGGGGCCTATGTCCAGCAGTGGAAGTTATGCTGCTGAAAGTTTCTATTAACTACCTGCTCCTATTCAATGATACACATCACTGCGTTAAACATTATAGAAATTGACATGAAAATGTTATAGTCTACCACACAATTCTCCTATCCTAAACAAGTTTAAATTGGTAACTCAATCGATGTTTCCAGGTTTATCCGATCAAATCGCGGAGTCAGAATTAAGTTGCATAAGTTCTCCTACCTAACAAGTTCACAACTTGGTAAAATTACACAGACGCTATCAGGCTATCTTTGCAAGTAGGCATTACCATGATTAGTATGAAAATTATCGCTTTGGAAATATTTGAAAATTTACGTATTAAACCTAACGAACTATTACGGCTTTGTAGTGCAGGTGTGCGTTTTAATTTTGTAATACACATGCAAGGTATTAATTTTCCAGTGAAAAAAATATCAGCAAGTTCAGAAACACAATAAGTATGCGAAACAAAGTGACTATTGGAAACATGGTAAGTGTCTGGTATGGGACGCCACATGTGTTAGCACAACGGCAGCCAGTCATCTGGGACGCACTATTAACACAGCAGCAGCGGCTGCTGAGGACACAGACGCAGCGGAAAAGAAGCGGGTGAAGTACTTATGCGGTTATGGCACAACTCTATAGTTTCATCCCCACAGCCGTAGAAACGGGTCCGGCCGTTAGGCCCTCATTCCGGCACGCACCCGGCCGCGACGCTCTCGTATTTTAAAATTCCATGGGATGTTAGGGTGCCGACGCTAAGCGTCTAATATGGGAGTTATGGCACAGAATAAGAGAGTAAAATGGGGACTCCCGCTCTGGCTCATTTCTAATACAACGGTTGGCCAATGCTATTCAGCGTGGTAACGCGGCTAGTATATTGTGCACCTTTGCAGCAGAAATGTCAAGGGGCGGGTTAGAATTATTTTTGATTATAGTTGTATTTTGTTTTAATTGTATTGTTCGTATTTGTTTTTGTAAATGAGATTTAAGTTTTTGCATGATTTATATAGTAAATAAATGTTTTAAGTTATATTTAAGTGTTTAGTATTATAAAAGAAACCGACTGCCTTTTTCTATATCCAGTAGCACTCTCAGAAGTAACAACTCCTCTCTCTCTCTCTCAAGCTCAAATCCATCAAATTGGAGGGAACGCGTCTCATTAAAATATTCTTTCATACATACGTGTTTGTATGTCGAAAAACATAACCATCCTTCTGACGCAGTCGGGTAAAAACAAAGCCCCAACACATCGAAACATAGTCCGAACGAAACCACTCCACGTCGTATTGTGTTTGAGTTAACTCTAAAACAAAGTTTCCTAAGAAACATCCATCTAATTTGTTGGTGTAAGGGAAATAAATAGGATACAATGGTTTCCTTTCAAGAGTTCGCGGCGACCGTCAAGCAAAACTTTCTAATAGCTAATACGATTTTGTTGGGAGTTTACTACTTGGAAATGTAAATTCGGTTAATGCGACAGTGTATGGGCAAACTCGTAAAGTAAAAAGAGAGGCCAAAAAAAAAAACAAGCTTTTATTAGTTTCACCTATTCCGTTGTATTGTGTCTGAAATCAAATCTTCCAACCTACTTAAATAAGATCACTTCTCATTATTCGATTGAGCTGAAACTTCACACAATTATGTAACTACTTTTGTAAATTGGGTTACAATGCAATATATTGGTACCAATGACCTGATTTCATGATGGCGAAAGTTCATCTGGCCATGTCATCTCTGTTTTAAAAAAACCCCATCGAGTTTGGGCTCGATTGATTTGCTTTAGGAGCATTTAAAACTTTTTAGTTAATTGTTTTATATAAAATATAGTATTTAAAAATATTTTTTAAACATAACTTGTTTCTTATAGAATTTTTTCGTTCATTGTTTTAGATAATAATTGGCTAAGTGCGTGTCGGGCCATGCGCAGTGTAGGGTTCCGTTGTTACGAATGCCGAATATACGAAATTTTCTTTTTCCGAGTACATTTTATAAGTTGATGGCCTATAACTTTTTAATTTGTAAACCCTACTTAGCTCTGATAGTTTTCCTTTAGAGTTCGTTATATATACTATAGCTGTGAATTTTTTTCACGTGTCCATATATAACCGTTTAGGAGATAGAGGGGGGGTGGGGGACACTTGACTCCAATAAAAACCAAATATTTTTAAAACCGATCCCTAAATCATAAAACGGTTTTCACAACCTCATAATATTTTTGAAAGACCTATTCAACGGTTTGTTAATCCCAACCAAACTCCACATGATTAGTTAATCGAGAACAAAAAAATTTCTCTTTCTTTACTTGTATGAGTAATGAGAGTTACCCCTTTTTCCGCATAATTAATAAACATACCCATGCCAAATTACAGCTTTCTAGTACTTATAGTAGCTGAGTTAATCCGCGGACGGACAGACAGACATGGCGAAACTATAAGGGTTCCTTGTTTACGACGGAACCCTAAAAACTTGTTTCTAAAAATATTTATTTTAAAAATAACTTGTTTTTTCTGTGATACTGATACAATATTTTAGATGTGTAATGCACGCCTCATAAGCAGAGCGTTGAGGTGGTGCTCTACTCTCAACATGTCAGGGTCAAGCATTTTTTGAATTTGTTACGGAGTAAATATTCGAACTTCGGAAAGCCTTACGTAAAAGTAATCGTAGGTATATAAATATCAATAATCGCCGACGGTAGAGTGACAGTTTGTGACTCAAGTCGCCGACTTGGGTCGTGAACGGTCGCTGACACACTGACGCACACTATCTGACCTCTAAAGCACTCCTTCTGTCGACATTAATTCCACGATCCCTCTGACATATCCTAAAGTAAGGATAATCCTACTTTGATTGCTAACCATGTAACCACGCCTATTTCTTAGCTTTGTCGTAAATAAGTATATTTGAGTACTTACCGGCCAAGGAAAAATTTGAGAATAGCATAGCGTGCGATTGTAATTCATTATGAAAAATTACAAGGCACTATATTATGAACTATTATATGAGAAGTTTTACAAACCTACTTAGATAATAATGCATTGGGAGTTATTAAATTCTTCGAATTTTAATAGGAATTTATAGGTTCCTTGGGGAAAGTTATTCAATATTATGCACTGAATCTGTCATTTTAAAAGTTTCAGTTAATCTCGTAAGGCCTAGTAAAACTGATGCATATACTTGATTACAATTACTAATATTATTGTTGTTTGTACAACCTGTGTCAATAAACAAAGCAAAAACATCAAACTTGATATTTGCATTAAAAAAATATAATATTAAAGTAGAGCCTTTGGTACCAGAGTTAAAAAATATGTAAAGTAGAACAAAAAACATACAAAAACAAAAGTAATACTTATCGTATTTGTATAACTTCACTGTGTATTCATTCCATCTCTAATTCAAAATACTTGCTACCTACTTATATGATTAGGACTATAATCGACCGAGCAAGCGAAGCGAGCGAGGTCTCCGTTTCAACTTGGCCAAAAATGCTTTGGTATGTATGTGTGTTCTCCTCTAGAGGTCGCATTTCTCAACCGATTCCCGTGAAATTTTGGGAGCACGTTTGATAAACATATGAAAATCGATAGTCGACCCATTTTTGAAAATGACGGAGTTGGCACAATGGGCGTAAGCGCCTTAGGATTTTATGGCTCTTACGACCATTTAGTGTTTGTAGTGACAACGAAATAACAAAGGAATTTTATTTTCTATTATGACATGCAATAGACGTATATTTTCGCCAGCATTGTCAAAAGATAAATAGTCCAGTTTATTTATAAAGCGATCTATCTGATCGACGTAAGCGTCTAGAGTTCGGATCGGAAGGTGTTCTCTTTTTAGTTCAATGTATTTATTTTTATTTTGCACCGGAATTTTGAAGTTTATTTTTAAAGTTTTTTAAAAGTACGAGTATACTTATTTGTTATCTTGGGAATTATGAAACTACAGGAAATATTCGTTTAGTCTACTTTACCAAAATCATAAGTTTACCAAAATGTTATATAAATTCATTTTCATAACTAAACTAAAAAGTTTTTTTTTGACAATCTTTTATTTTGAAACCAAAGTAGGTAAACGAGCTTGAACTCGATTGGATTACGTTGTTTCATTAAAGAGTTCATATGACCGCTTCCTAGCTTCATCATCAGACCAGCTCCAAGTCATCATAATATTGCATTGCCACGCGATATATATATGTGTGCAAAATTTCAGCTTAATTGGAAACCAGAAAGTAGATCAAATTTATCTTACGACATTTGACCCGAACATACATACCTACATACATAGATTGCAAGTTAAATAAAAAGCTGAGTTTTTTTGTGAACGCATGATGATCGTTAAAGGGAAAGCTGGTAGGGGTAAAAATAATGTCATTAAAGAAATGTGTGCTAAATTCTACAGAGAGTTAGGACCTAACAGTTTTCGCTTGATGGCCCCTTCAGGGGCTGCTGCTGTAAATGTTGGTGGCAGCACAATTCACTCAGCCTCGCATCTAGGAATTAAAAAATTATTTAGAAAAATGGGGGACAAAAACCTTCATCAATTTCAGGAGAATATGAAAGTTTGTGATTTCATAATAATTGACGAAATGAGTGACGAAACTATGGTTGGCTGTCTGTTCAATGCTAAAAAAGATTTATTTGAGGTGCAGAGAAGCTAAGCCCTTATTTTCTCATTTTCCTTTTGAAAATATAACTTTTTTCTATTGGGTGACATAAAACAACTACCACCAGTGCTTGATCGCCCAGTTTATGAAAATGGATTTTCCGGTATGCCGGCTGATCAGGGACAGCTACTTTACAAAGAGATTACGTCCTGCGTCATTTTGTCAACATCTTATCGGCAAGAAGAAGCAGATCAAATACATTTCAGAGACATTCTGGATCGTTTGAGCATCGGTAACTCAAACAAAAGTGATTGGGAAAAATTAATGATGCGTGATAAAAGTAGGTTATGTGACACGGAGCAACGGCTTTTTTCCGATGCAATAAGGCTTTATCCAGAAAACAGAAATGTAAGTTTATATAATTTTGCTAAAGCAAAGGACCTTTACATACCCACAGCTAAGGTTTCGGCTGATCATAGCAATAAAGAGGCTGCACAGGCATGTGCCGATCAACAAGCCCAAGGAGAAAACTCTGTATTTCTCCGTTGGCGCCGGGGTAATGTTAAGAATTAATTTGTGTAACTATACTTGTAGTAACTGTTACTGATTTGGTGCATCACCTACTGATCGCCCTTTGGTAACTACCAAAGGGCGATCAGTAGGTGCATGCATGGTCAGATTTGACAATTACACTGGCCCAAATAATGGGATCAGTGCCTATTGCCGCTGTCACGCGAATTTGACGTTCTAATGACAGCACATGTGCTAGGACTCAATTTCCTCTTACATGAGCATGGGCAGTCACCATTCATAAGTCACAGGGATTGACTTTACCCAGGGTAGTGGTCGACCTTGGGTCTGGAGAACCGGCTATAGGTTGCTCTTACGTTGCACTTTCTCGGGCTTGAAGACTTACTGATGTCATATGTCATCTTAGAGCCCTTCGATTTTGAACGTTTGACAAGAAAGAATCAGGTCTATGAAACTCCTTCTGTTAAGAACAAAGGAGAAAAAAAAACTAAAAAGATTAGCGGAATGAACATTATTAAGATTTTAATATTCAATAAAAACATATTGTGTGAAAAGTTCCTTCGATCTGTAATCTCTATAAGCTCGCTAGGTCTACAGCTCACAGAGCCAGTAGTAATATTAACTTCCAAGTTGGGCCGACAAAGAAGGTTCTTATAAATTCCTGTAACTTTCTTGTAGCAGAAGCCTCAATTCAAAATTTTCAGTCATCAAAACAACGAACGTACTAAACTTAGTTCAAACTTCTTATTTTATTGAAAAAATAATGATAACTGCACTACATCAAAAAGAGGTTTGTAGAACTCGTATCCAAACACTTTACAACTATTGAGACATAAGGCAGTGTTCGCCAAAGTTCGGTTGCTGTATATTTCGGGAATATTGGTGTATATCGCTACCACAAGCTGCGGTGAGCCACATTCAAGAGTCCTCAACTAGTACTTGCTACGAGACTGCCTGGAGATCTTGATATTTATTGCCCTAGATTGCTTTAGGTTTAAGTAAGTTCAGTATCATGCAAAAACAGAGTATAAATACAAAGATTTATTTATAGTACGAAGTCATTGCAGAGATAACTTGGCTGCCAGTTCTTTTTTACTTAGTCGCCTTTTACGACACCGGTGTTTAACTACTTCCTGTTACGTTAATTAAGGGCAAAAAAAAATTTTTTTTTTAATTTAAAACAGCCCTTTTTCAGAAAATGTTTTATTGATATATTATCAAAATATATTGTCGTGAGCAAGATAAATGCAGAATGTTCGCGAGTAAGAAATCCGAAACTAGGTCTTATGTCTGCATTGCATTAAGTCTAGAGTTGTTTGGTCGGTTTTTGACTTCGTTGCACTCACACACACACACCGGCGCCTCGATGTTTCCCGTCATCGTAATATATTCGTCAAGTTTGGAGAATATTCGAGAACAATGTAGACGTGATCACCGGCGCATATAAGTAGGGAAACAAGAGCGCACCGTGCCAGTTAAAAACGAGTTATCGTTAGTTATAGTTATCGTTCGTTTCACAATCACAGCCTATTGGTTACAACATCTATTTAATTAACAATGTCTATTACATTACAAAACTTGATAATTTATCATAACAAGACCATTACACTACTATCACAATTTTGTGTTTATTTTTGTAACCCTAAAATTATTAGTGTGTGTCCTTGCTATTTGTTTTCTCATTCTTGTAATAGCTGTATAAAAAGTGGTTGTTCTTAGCTGTGTCTCAAATTTTTCGCAATGCTCGAAAAGAGTCGGATAAAGGCACTTTAATTCTGCATGGTCCAGGGTCGGGAAGAGGTGGTGGAGAGCGTGGTCACCAAAACGAGTGATGGATTTGACGTGGTTGCCGGCATAGTCTATTCTTTCTACGATTGCGTCCATTTGGTGGAGGCCCCAGTCTAAGGTTTCACCCCTGTAAAAAAAGTCAAATTGAAATTAGTTTAGCAGCTTCAGCTGTTTATTACAGCAGCGTAGCAGCTCTATCGACGATACCTTTGTCAACAACATAAGCTACGCTGACGATATGGTCAATCTCAGTGCACGCAACCAGCTGCTTGGCATCCGTAAGTGATACGCGGTGTCGCATAGTCTTAGATATAATGCTGCCAAGAGTGAACTCCTTGTCTTCAAAGTTTAAAATAGAAAATATAAAGTTCTAGAAGTGTAACTTAATGGAGTTCCTCTAAACCAGATGCAGAAATTTAAATATTTGAGACACTGGGCCATCGACTCGCTGGCCCAGCCCACTGATATCGCATGATTTGGACATGGAAAGGTGTTAGGGCTTATATGATTACCGGAAGATTTGCACACTGTACCTTGTGCTTGTAAAAATTACGCTTTTTAAAGAATTTTGTAACTCTTTGTACACGTGCAGCCTTTAGACCCATTACACCCAAATAGCATACGGGGCTCTGCGCACTCAGTATAACAATACCCTTAGAGTAATGTTGGGGATGGGCCACCCTAGTTGTGCTATACCTATATGATAACTGCTTTTTCTATTTTACATTTATTGATTAGGCTCTTAACGTGTATGGCCTATGATCCTGTTTGCAATATTGGTAAATAGTTATAATATGCACATTGTGTTGTCAAAAACATATGTAAATAATTTGGAATGAAGAAACAATAGTCTTCACGTTTCCAGAGTTCAACAAATCCATTGTTCTTAAATAAAATAATGTATATGGTATCGATATATTACAGTTGTTTCGTCTATATTATCATACATGTATTCAAGAAAACAATGTTAGGTAGGTACTCGCACATCATTTAAACTTGCTCTAAGTAAAAGAAGTTACGACACCTGGGAAAGCATTGTGCATTATAAACTTTTAAGCAAACGTTCGTATAAAGTTTTAATTTAATTTACATACAGACACGAGGACAGATGATAAGCACCTTTCCGTGTATTCCTCAAGTCTCGTAGTTAAAACTATTATGCTGAATAAATATAAGGAACAAACTTATGCATTAAAGTTTTACTACTTCGCAAGATAGTTGGAGCAAGAAATAGCTTTTTAACAATATCCTAGAAGTTTTGTAGTTAAAATTTGTATGATTTTTTACTTGCGTGCATTTTCTTTTGAATACAATATAATTCGTAGGAGAACAAAAATCACCGATATAGCCCAGCGGATAAGTTCATTAAAGTGGCAGTGGACCGGACACATAGCGCGACGAATCTACGGCCAATGGGGCAAAAAGGTTTTCGAATTGTGACTACGTACTGGCAAGCGAAGCGTAGGACACCCACAAGGTGGTCAAACGATGTGACCAAGGTCGCTGGAAAGCGCTGGTTGCAGGCCGCTAATTGTATCGGTCATTTTGAAAATCCTTGTGAGAGAGAGACGTTATGCGGCTGAAATGATAACGATGAATGACAATTCAAAGTCGAAATCATTTATTTATCCTTGGATAAATATCACTGGTATGTTGGCTATTTTGCTATCGATTATGCAACAGATATACTACTATTGTTGTATTAAATGATTTGCCTTACAATGAAATAAATGCTATTTCATTACCTTGGCACGTCTCCGTCGAAGAAATTGGTATGATCATGGTGGCCCGCAGTCAATCCGTATAAGACGAAGAAGAAGCTGGATCCCATTAGGGTAGTAATCCATACGGCCATCACCCATGGAAATGGCAGGTTGCTGAAGTACCACATCCACGCCGGAACCAGTAATGGAATGATGTGAGACCAGTTCAAAGATTTCCCTTCAAATTTCAGGATCGACACCACAAAACTGGAAATAGGGCATTTTCTTAAATTTTTAAAAGTGTTTATTTATATATATTCTTATTTATTCATAGGTAAGGCCAGAATTGCTTGCCGCATATCTTCAGACTATGGATAAACGCCTATTGTTGCGTTTCAACTACTGCATAATTCGTATTATCAAGAGCTGCCTAGTAGCGTTGAATAACTATCGATAGTTGACCTCGAAAAACAGCTACAAAATCGATAGGACTATCGATAGTATAGAATAACTGATACTATCAATAGTATCGATACTATTGAATTTAGATACTATCGACAGTATTCGATACTATCGATAGTATCAAAAGTATGTAAATTCAATAGTATCGATAGTATCGGTTATTCGATACTAGATGGTCCTATCGATATTGTGAATGCTTTTCAAGGCCATGATGCTCTCTTTTATTGACGTTCGCCTTATATAGCCTTGAGTGGAAAAGGTTTTCCTATCTGCTTTTTTGTATGAACAGAGCGCGCGCTATACTTTTTACCCCACTGCGCCAGGTTATGTTTTTCGAGAGTATGTATGTATGTATGTATACTTGTTTGGCACGCTATGCAGCCTGAACGGCTCGACGGATTTTAGCTTGAGAGGTGTCGTTAGATTCGTATTTACTGCGAGAGTGACACTCGGTATATAAAAATAAAATAAAAAACAGAAAACCAAAAAAAAGGCAGTCGAGGTTTTTATTTTTGTTATAAAATTATTCTAGATAATCTCATGCACTAAGTCCATGCCAAGAAAATCGAAGAGCATACTCATAATTCAGATGAATTGCATTTTAGTGAGATTGCCTGGCAGGTACTAGCAACTGTTTTCACGCTTGGCTGAACATAAGTGTGGCTTCGCTTTACATAATTACAAAGTTTTGTGACAAAATTGTCTATCATGAGTCGACTTTAAAGTCAAGGTTACAAAGAATTAATTTATTTGTTATTTTATTGGAAAATCATTTTTTCTCAAACATGCTCGGAAATGTAGGCATTATTGTAGTAAAAAGAAGACACGAAGTTTGTATATCTTGGTTTGTGCATTACTTTTCTGGACTAGGCCAGGAAAGTAGTATGAAAATTCATTCCTGGCCGCTGCTTAGGCCACAGAGGTTGTCACTAACAACATGATGCTCCTGATCCAGTGGTTAAGGCGCTCGCCATGTGATTCGGGGTTCGAATCCTACTGGGAAGCATACTTTGCGAAAAGTTGTTTCCGGTCTGGTCATATTGCAGGCTTGAATCACCTGATTATCCGGAAAGAAAGATGATTCCGTGTTTCGGAAGGCACGTATAAACTGTGGGTCCCAAACGCCATCTAGCGTTTGCTTATCAAACCTATCCCCAATGATTGGTTCTGGTCTGACTTTTGGGATACGGAGGTCTGTGGAGGCTCTGTGTAAAAACCAGTAACCTCGTCAAATCACCTAGGTTAACCTCTGAACCGCTGAGGATGCAACCGGGAATATGCTCGGATGATGATGATTATGATGGGAACTTTTCTGAATAATGTTGCAAACTCTATTTTATAACATACTTACTCTTTTAACATAATACTCAAAGATGCTGCAGCGTAAACGACTGGAAAGTAGTACTCCCCAAAGCGAGCCCAAAAAGGCTTAGTTCTGTATGGCATGAATTGAAGGAAAGGCTCAATCATGCTCAGTTCGATGTCTTGTAGCGTATTAGTGTGCATATGGTGCGACATCGCGTGGGAAATGCGCCAGTCCCTGAAACGTGAAAAAACAACAATAAATACGAATACTTAGTAATGAGAGTACGAATAAAGCTCCATATATTAAAATTCAATAATTGGCAATGATCTTATTTGGTGGAAAATTCGTTAAAAAAGAAGATTTGCATGTATTTGAATTCTCTTTGAATAAAAAGGTGGAAACACTCTGTATGTGGGATAAACAATATCCTGGCAACGTACAGAATGTTTCCAATTATTGACGAGAATCTCATTTCTATGTGCAAATGTGACGTTAATAACAAGTTTTTCATTTAAAGGTTGATGTTCTGACCGGTAAATTTAACTACTATGCGATGTCAATCATGTCATTTTATTTAAAATTTTAGACAACTAAGATTTTAGACGTTTAAAGGTAAATAATATAATAAAGTTTGATTCTGAAAGATTTAGGTACATTTTTTTTGCCCTTTGAATGGGCGACACTGTATTGACAATATACATGTGTCTTTGCTTTACAAACACGTACAATGCGACACAAATAAAATGAACAAAAATGGCGGATTTCAAAGCATTTTTGTGAAAATTCCCGCCACGTAAATTGAACCGAAATGGCGGTCGACGGCGCATTATTTGTATCTGCGCCGATAACCACCATTTCGGTTTAACCTACGTGCCGGGAATATGTATAAAAATGTTTTGAAGTCCGCCATTTTTGTTCAACTTATTTGTGTCGCATTGTACAAAACCAGGTAGGCATGTCACAGTGACGTTGCGTGAACAACATTGACTTGTCAAAATTACTGTTGGCGACGCGACTCTCTTTGTCTCATATTTTTAATTTAAATGTGTAGTTGCTCATTGAGTTTTGCAATTATACCAACACTGTCACGTCTTTATCCATAATGGGGCTAACTTAGCATTTTATTGTATTGTATTGTAAAAAATGTAGTATTCTGTTAAATATTGAAATGCCACAGAGCCATATCTACATATTTCAAATTAAACAATAAGATAATTATTAAAAAATATATTTTTATCACCATATTTGTTCTTTGCTACTCAAAATAAATAAATCGAGCCCATACTCGGTGGGGTTATGTTGCTTTATCGCAGGGATACTGTCGCCACGACTTCGTCATGAGATCAGGTCATTGGTAGCATAATGGTGCATTGTCACCAAATTTACATAAGTACGTGAAGTTTCATCTCAATCGAATAATGGGAAGTGGCTTAATTAACATGACAGATGATCTTGTATTTAAAAAAAAAATAACTTACGAATACGACAATCCTCCAAGATTGAATAAATACATACGCCAACTGTCCGTTCTATGGAAATAATTATGAGCACATGTCACCAAACTGCTCAAAGCTAAACTATTTAGAACCGTAAGAGAGGCTCCCAAGATATAGCTTTTAGTCCAGGCCCAACAGCTTACAGGGCTTAACACGGCACAAGTCAATAAAAGCAAATCGGTAACAAAATCACTCTTTTTTCTATGATTCTTCGGTATATCTTTTAACTTCTCCATAACTTTTAATTTAAGCGTCTTATAAAACCCATGTTCTTCAAACGTAAAGGGAGAATTTCTCGGCGCATTGGCTTTCCGTACGAAGTAATTAGGCAGTATTCCTTCGGCTATGCCTTTTAGATGGTGAGTTTCGAACTGCTCCGTAATATCGGTTCCCTGAAAGGAATACCAAGCAATATTATATCCTGGGGAATTGATTGGGGCACACTTTCAGATAGGATAGAAATAAATTATAGTTTTCCGACTTTGCGGACCGAATAAAGCTTAAATGTATTTTTAACGCAAACCTAATAAAATCACCATCTATGATACGTATTTAATGTATATAAATATTTTTTTTAAGTCTATTATATAAATAATAGGCAGCACAAAAAGTAAGGGGTTCTGAATAATATAAAAAGTAGTAAAAATAATTTAATATCTCAAACAATACGTTATGAAGTTAATAATAATATTATTTCATATTACGAGAACGAAAATATCTAACTTCAATTTAATACAAAATTCAAAAAGTAACTGCTGTTAATCTTATATAATTGTGATGTCTAAAGTACATAAGATTTTGTTTGCCGAATAAAGATTTTCTTTCTTTCTTTCTTTCTGAAGTCAAAAGTCGTAAAAATAGAAAATTAATTCAGAAGATTTTGTTAATATGGATATTTATTTCAAATTATTTTAAATATTTAAAAGTACTTTGATATTTTTTTCAGATTTTCTGCTTTTATACATAAAAATTAAGTTTGTTTACGTAAGCATAACAGTTGTAATCCTTAATTAACTTAGGCAAAACTAAAATAAGGACTAAAAATTAACGATTATGTTAAGTAGGTAGTAATAAGGACTAAAAAGAAACTAATCATAGAAATTTTAAATTAAGTAATGGGTAATCGTTAAAAAATTATATTACATTCGTCATCTTATAAATAAGTGTTTTATAGGCGTTTCGAACTTGTTTTTTGTAAGTAATTTGACCATGATAAACAGAGAAAGAAAAACTACAGACATCAAATTATGCCAGTGACGTCACAAGCATCATTTGCGCCACGAAGATTAATAGATAGGATGATTATTATAATGATAAAAGAAACGTAGCTTTAATATACAAATATAAAGTTGTATTAATCAGATAATGATTACTTAATCCGTTTATTAATACATTATTACATAATCAATAACATAATAAAAAATATATCAATTAATGTCAAAATTATTAGATACATATCCACTTTACCCATTATATTTTTAAATACTTCAAAATGTAGTGCTGGTACAAAAATGTTAAAAGACATAATTTTACACTACTGACCTCAGTTACTGACCTGAAATAGGTAACTACATACTACATGAGATATAGTTACATTACAAATGCATGTGCTAGTTTATTAATTAGGTATGTATGTATTATTTACCTCATAAACACAGACAATAACAATGTAAGCCTGTGGTGTAAGCATTGTATTGTCGGTTTTATTTTTACGATTCGTTTTATGAAACCAAAATGCAAAAGCGGATCTTGCTCCACACTACAGCGTGCAGTTGATGCAATAGTATTAAAGTTTTTATGAGAATTTTTCTTAGCTTTATGGGTCAGATGTAGTGTTTCGTCAAAATGTATTATGGTTTCGGTATTTATATGTAAAATTAGTTTTTAACTTGTTTTCCTCTTTTTATGTCAAATAATATTAAAGTTAATATCTTATTTAATTTTACTTCTTCATATAGGTACTTATTTAAATGGTCTGCTGAAAAAAAATCCATTACTTTTGAAAATAAAAAGAACAGCATTGATTTTTCAATTACTTCCAGACCCGTATTTAAAATCAGAAAAAAAAACATCAGTGTATTTTTTGGGTTTGGTCACCTTGTTTTTTATGATGACCGTCACGAGGATTCAATGTCACCAAAAAATATTGTAGATATTATTTGGTTCAAAGAATTGCCACTGCTGTACAAAAAGTAAGCGCAGCTGGCGTAATGGACACTTTTAAACCAATCATTTTTTTATTATTTTTAGATAAGTACTTATAGGTTTGAAATACTAGTTTAAAGTATATTTCAGATGAAATCTAGGTTTTTGTTTAGTTTAATTTATCCTTAAAATATTTTTCTGGAGCACGGGTCTTTTCACCCGGTCCTTTGAGAGGCTTGCGTCTGGTACAGATCCAACACGTAGAGGCCCTCTGGGAAGTTGATGTTATGTGGCGCTCATGTTTATTGATAAAAAAAACCTGTTCATGGCTATACCTACGAATAGGTATAGGTACCATTAAATAAGTTTCTGCAGGAGAAATATTTATTGTAGGAAAAACGGGAAGGTCTTAGGATTATGGAGTGAGATCGGGATAGACTGCTAGTATCTAATGTTATTATGATTTTATAATAAATAAATGTGCTGAATATAGCTAGCGTAAATCTCCATTGGCGACCCAGGCTCTTTCAAATGAATATAACCAACCTTAGTGCAAAGTAGCCACTGTGAACCTCCAGGATGTTGCGATATAAAGTCCGTCAGGTCATAAAGATTATCATGTATCCTCCATAAACCCTCAGCACCATCTTGGATTTGTTTCCCCTTCAACCACTGCTGCGCTAGCTTGGGCTCGGCATCTCGAAGAATAGGGTACTTCAATTGCGGGAAGCTTGCTTGGCTGCCTGTATTTGGAGGCATGATCTGTAACATGTCTTTTTTGTGAGAAATATTCTTAGATTATCATATACTTTAAACGAGCAATTCTTGTATGTATGTATATAATGAAAATCTCGGAACGGCTCTAACGATTTTGATGAAACCCGGTATTTAGGGAGAGACGAGGCCAAAAATTTTTTTTAGCCTCCTCTCTCTTTTTAGTTGACGTCCTTAGAGAAAATGCTGCAATGCAGTTTGTTACCGCTTCTGCACTAGCGCTTTGGAAGCGGCAGTAAACTTAGCTGTAAGTAACCATTTGACGTCAACAAAACAAAGTTATGATTATTAAGAGATATTAATAATGGGCCAAGTGCGTGTATTTTTGACAGACTTATTCAACGATATCCATCATGATCGGTTAGTCGAGAAAAAAAGTGACTTTTCACTGTACTTGTATGGGAGCTACCCTAAAAAAAACTTTTTTTCAATATTTCATTTACCACTTTTTCCGCATAATTAATATACATACCCATGCTAAGTCATAGCTTTCTAGTACTTATAGTCGCTGAGTAAAACCGCGGACGGTCAGACAGACAGACATGGCGAAAATATAAGTATATAGCGATATATTTGAATTTGAATTGAATTGTAAACAGTTTTTAACTAAAAATTCGCTCGCCCATACGAGATACGAACTTGACCATTCACCGGATCGGGTAGACTTTATGTAAGTCACGGTTAAAGACATTATAATTGTTTCTTCACTCATTGCCACACTCTTAAAAGCAATATCTTGGCGAACTCGTTTCTTAAGAACTACTTTTTATTATACTCAATGTGAAAAAATATTATCTAACTATTTATAAATGGATCAATCAATCTGCTCTTCTGTATAGAATCTAATACTTGATATATAAACAATACCTAATAAATAACATGATTAAACAGGATATCTACGCATCAAGTCTGACTGATTTAATAATACGGAAATTGAAAAAAGCCTAACTGATTTATAGTATCAGTTTTTATCTGACGATCGTCAGTAAAGCTTTTTAAACAAATTTATTATGGAAAGTATTGCATAGATGTAGTGTCTTCATTTAATATAATGTATGTAATGTAAATATTACTATTTATAAATATATAGATGTATACTTTAAAAACGATTACTACATGTCAACAAAATACCTTTCGCAGTGTTCGCCCGCCGTTCCCAAACTTGTTTTGATAACAAAAACACCACTAAAAACTAAAACAACCACAAAAAAACAAACCAAAATACGTCATTAATGATCAATTAGTGAAAAAACGTATCGGTAGAGTACCTATTGTAGCTTTATTTAAAATTTGTTAAAAAAATTGTATTAATATTTTGTAATCTTTTGTTTATTTGTATAGCACACGCGCATCAGCAGACTTTGACTGCTATCAACTGGTTGTGTACGCGTATTCTTTCGAATCGCCACGAACTTGATATTTTAAGGCGTTTCGCTCATTAGTCCGCAATGCTGATTTTGATGTTCTAGATAGGTTGACATCAGCAAAGAAAAAAATAAATGTGATATTAAAGACAGTTTTACATGTTTAGGTACGTAGGTAATGCCACAGAATAAGTACTAGTACCCACGTACTAACGCTTAAACGTGGTAACGTTTAAATTATTTTAAAATTGGATTGTATATTTACCTAATGTAGATTAAATTCCAAACAAAATTATTTTTAAAATACCTACATAATAACTCTTTACCCAGTTACTTTGAGTTCAAAAAACCCAAAGCCTACTTCAATTGAGACAAAACTTTTTATTTACAAGGTAGCTGTATCGCATATTCTATTTGTTAACCCCCAACAAAAAAGAGGGGTGTTATAAGTTTGACGCTAACGTCTGTCAGTCTGACTAACGGTCTGTCTGTCAGTCTGTCTGTATGTGTGTCTGTCTTAGTAGCGCTCGAACGGATGGAACGATTTCAATTCGTTTTTTTACATGTAAGCAACTTTCCTTGCGGTATTAGGTTTTTTTCGATGTTGTTCACGGTTTGTCATTTATCTGGAAAATAATAGATGGGGCTACGAAATAGAATATTATGTAGTTCCTCCACTTATCACCAGATAGTGTCTTCGGGGGTTTCTAATTTGCTTGCAAAACAACTTGTTTAAAAATATACTTACTACTACTACTTCTACCTAAACTGAATTTAATCTACATTCAGAATAGATTATACACGCTGAAAACTACCTATAAATAAGTCCCCTGATGTGACAGATCACGTGATATATTTTAGGCTAGATTTCGGAACTTTTATTATAACAAGTCCAAAAAACAAATTCTATTCCAGTTTAAATACAATAATTGATTTAATTTGTAAATAGTATCACATATTGAAAGATATTCGTTTTGATGTCCTTAACTTGCCAATAAACTACGTCACTTTTTTTTTCATTCGAATTACTTACTCGAATAATTTTCTATAAATGTTGTGTAGGAAAGTTTGTTACGTATTGGGTCATTGCCCACTGAATCATCGCGTTATTATTGCCCAGTGAGTGATGGGCCTAGTAACCCAATTAAACAGCAATTGTACTATGGAAGGGCGACTGCGCTATCGTCATGGAATGATACGAATTATTCTGTTTGTTTTATATTTGCTCTTTTTTATTGCGCATGATAGTAGTTAGAACTACAAATATTTTTTTAATTCCTTAGACAATATTTGATTTTTATATGTGGTCGCGGAAGTGCTCCCAGATTAATCAAGTCATTCAATTTACTAAAGAAATAATAAAATGACATATTGATATTATGGTTACTATAAAATGTTAGCTAACTAACAAGGTTTAAAGGTAAAGGTTTCAATTCATAACAAAGTGATTGGATAGCTGCTTTCAAACATAGGTAAGTACTGTTAACTGAGTAGGTGTAAGTACATTTGATTTTACAACTTTTTACGGCAGAAAAACTGCGTTGCGAGACTTGTGCATTTTTGTAAATGTTATGTTTTAATGACGACCTTCGTGGCGTAATGGTCAACACGCTAGACGGCTAATCTGGAGGTTCTTGGTTCGATCCCCAGCCAGGGCAAGTTGGAAAATGGCCTTTTTCAAATTGTCCTGGGTCTTGGGCGTTTATCTATATATATATTTATCATAAAACATAGTATCGTTGGGTTAGTATCCCATATCACAAGCTTAAGCTTACTTTGGGGCTAGCTCAATCAGTGTGATTTGTCTGTATATATTTATTTATTAATTTAATTGGATTGTTCATACCCAAGCAAGCCTCTAAGAAAAACTAAAACCGACTTCAACACTAAACTACACAACCAATTTTGATAAAATTTCTATGCGACCACCTAAAAAGTATACCCTTTCAAGCAAAAACAAAAAATTTCATATCGGTCAACGAGTCTTAGAGCAATCCGTGAACATACATTTAAAAGATCCCGACGAATTGATAAACTCCTTTAACGTCCTTTTTTGCAGTCGGTTAAAATACGCACGCAGTAAGTATTTCTATCGTGAACATTTTATTCTTTTATATTGGTCTTTTCCTGGCTAATTATCTTCTTGAAACATTGTAAGAAACACGTGAGTCTCAGTTTACAGACATCATTTATGATCAACTTACGAGTACTTGACCAACATCACAAACTCTTATTATCTGCATCGGCGCGTGTAGATACTTTTGATTTTTAGAGCCTTTCTGATTCTGATTTGTCGTTTATGTTGATGATTTTGGTGATAAATAAAATGTAGTGATCAGGTTGAATGTTCTATGACAAGTAGGTATATTCGATTTTAAATTTTAAATTGTCTGGGGTTAAGGAATTGGGAACAAAATTGACCAATGGGAGTAGGTCGAGCTTCATTGGTGGACCACAGCTGACCGTTCGTCACGTGATGAAGATGGGCGGATGGTTGCGAGGTTCTTCCGTCAGGGGGCTGCACAGCAGTAGGGTTGCCATTCACGTAAACATTATCTTATAATTTGAAATTGTCATAGACATTGTTGTAAAGTAACAAGACTTGACTTGCAAGTTATTAAAAACTAACACTGTTATCAACTAGTTTTTTTCCGCGATTCTCTTCATCCTCGTATTCTATTCTGAAATTAATTGAGTCCAGTTACGTTATTAAATTAATTAAGTTTGATATTATATTCAGAATAATTAAGATACATGATATTTATAAATCTCAAACATTTTTTAACACGGCGCTCTGACAAAACCCCGGTCAATTTGATAAACGCGCGAAGAGCGCGCGAGTTTCCCTTTGTTCAACAAGTTAATTTGCTAGGCAAAATAAAAAAAAAAAGACTGTCAAGAACGCCATCTAGTGATGATTAGCGGAACTACCGATACGACTTGATATCATAACACCCCTCTTTTTCGTTAGATGTAAATAAAATAGCCAATTTGATACGAAAGAAGAGAGAAGACACTAAGAAAGTACAAAAGCAAAAGAATATTCTTTCACATTTATAGAAAACAGGATCTACACGTGTAACCTAAAGGAAAAAAATATTATTTAAAATTTTCCTGGTATAACTTTATCATGTTTGCTTAATACATTGGACTTTTTGTTCTACAAACGGCTGCGGCCTGATTTACGTCAATACACTCAATCGCCGTCGAAAGGTCCCTTTTTAATGGTGAACCCTCGCCTTCGCTTATTTGTTTATACGGAGTTATACGAGTATTTATTGCAAGGTTTTGCTTTTTAGTTCCAGTTAGGATTCGCTTTCACGGGCGACTTCCATCGTGCCATCTTCATCATCTTCCTTGCCTTCTTCCTATTTGGAGTCGGCTATGTATGTCAGCTCTTTCCATAGACCTAACCTTCTAGATTTTTTATTTGCCTTATTTTGATATAATTCGTCCGTTATTGATGGATATGTATAAACGGTTACTCAATAAACAATAATTAATAACGGGTCTTAAAAGGGCCAAAAAATGTTCGTCAACATTTATGAGGTGCAGCCCATGAAGATTGGTTACACGTGAAAGTGCCATGTAGGCTTGGCCACAAGAGAATATGGAGATGCCAATGTTACAGTATCTAGAGAATATTGAAGCTTCAGCGATCACCGAATACAACCGGCTTAGGTGTAAATACCGCGCCGATCTTTCAGAAATTAAACCATCTAAACCGTCTATGTACTTACATTAATAATGTGTTCAAATAGTGATAAGTAGTTTAAAAACCAAAAATTCGCCAGTTTGTTTTATTTAGTACCTGTAAAGAGTAAAGTGGAACGAAATGAAATAAGTAACTTGTCTGTGCCCTTTCAATCGCCCTGCAATTCCGACCACAGAAAATACCTAACAAAATAAGATCCAGGGGAGAAATTGACGAACTTTACTTGAGTGAAGTGAAGTGCTCTGGGTAAATTAGCTGTCAATAAAGTACTTCTCAAATTTTGTTGGAGATTTCCTTCATTCTGGGGAAATTTATTTGAAATTGGGCACACGACGTTATTGTCGGGTTTAACTAATCACTAAAATAAATCATTGAAGTTACTTCACAGAAATAAGTTTGATGTTAAAGTACTTTAAATATACATTTAAGCTTTTGTAGGAAATATACATAAGTACATTTCGTAATTTATTTTATCGAATTGTTGCAAATATGGAAAGAAAAGATTGTAGTACTGATACAAATCCATGACAAGTTGGTCTCAGTTTTACCAAAGGTAGGGTCGTTTTTTATCGAGTTTTAAGGCAGCTTATAGAATCTGACACAGCGTGGCAAGCATGGTTAGGGAGACAAATTTTTATCCTTGTGATTTGTCGCGCATTTCGCGTACTTTACCGCAACAAGCATAGATAAAATTGAGCGACAAAAGAACTTTCATTCATAAAACGTATTTTATCTCATGCCTAACTCCCGTGCGAGCATGATTTTGACAGGTCAAAGTAGACATTTCGACGGTTGGCAAAGTGAAATCGTATAAATTTGTCTTCGATTTGCTAGACCCACATGTATAAGTCTCAATTAAACTATTTTCAATCGTATTTTAAACAGTTATTCTATTGAATTAATATTAAATGTATATTTACATATTTAAATGTAGGCAAACATCTTCAAACAATGTATTATTGAAGTTTACAAACTTAGAAAAATGTTTAATTACGAAACTATAGCGCCATCTTTTGATGAATCCAACAACCACTTTGGCGGCGGTGACCAGTGCAATAAGTCTCGGCGGCTGTTTTATTCTTTATGTTGGCTGTATGACATGAGTTGAAACGTTCCGTTGCACATTTACTTTAATAACATTTCATTTTAATAATTTTTAATACTCGTTGGTTGCAATATTATTTCTAGGAATTATTACGTACTTATACAATTCTTTTATCTTATGTGATTATTTTACAAAACACATGCTTGAATATAAAATTTTTATATTTTCTTAGCAAATAGAAACATTGTTTAAAAACAGTCTGCGTGTAACGACTCATTTTACTACGTGTCCATTCATAAATTTTATCTTGTCATGTACATTTTTACAGAGATGTAAAGACCTCTCAGATAAAACACCATACTAAGGCCGCAGTTTTGAAAACTTACACAGGCACGAGGCACTTATCAAAGAGGTCGTTGGTTAAATTCTAAGTCCTTTTACCCCTCTCTCTAAGGCAGAGTAAAGGAGGTAGAGGAGCGGTGGCACGGCGGGAGTGCGTATTACTAGCGCTTTCGCAAGTAAAACAACACCAGGTGTCGTCCGCACTTGTATGGGCGAACACAAGTGGCATAAAAAATTCTCGAGCTCCTTCGGGCTTCGGAAGTAACCGTTGGTCCCGGCTGTCATCATTTCATGGCAGTCGTCAAGCGATGTCAGATGCGTTTCGCCAGCCTGAAAAACCTTATGGTGCCTTTAACTTCGGCAAGCGTCCACAAGCACAAGCGTGTAGGGGCGACGTTTGGCTTGAGTGAGCTTGTGAACGCTTGTTTCTGATCCAGTTGAGTGTCGGTTTTTTGACACAGATCAAAGGGCGCTTGCGACAAGCGCTTGTGAAGTTGTGACGCATTGACACGTTGGCGCGGGCTTGCCGCGCTTACTTGTCATTGTGATCTCGTGACGAGTGGATTATGAATGATAATCTTTGTCATCCACCATCTTCGTGGTCGCCGGACTTTCTTTACTTTGCTTTAATTTCAAATAAAAAAAAATTAAACCAAACGCAATAGCCGACACGAGTTCGGAGTCCGACATGCTTGGATGTACGTAGCATACTGACGCATTCTCAAGCATGTAAACACTTCTAAATGCCAAGCGACCAAGCGATATTTGTCGACGCTTGGGGCTTGTGGTCGCTTGCAAGTTTTACAAGCATGTAAAGGCACCATAACAACAGTGTTGGCCATTTGCACACACGAAGAACATTATACAGCTGGTGAAGAACAAAGGGTGGTGGACGCTGGATCCTCTGTAATCTCATTGAGAAGTAAAAGTCATAGAAAATTTGATATCTTTTTTATTTCCTAAAAGTCGACAATGCTATAGCATTAAATAAAAATATTTTTACTACCTGCTTCTCTTACGCCAATTGTTATTGTAACCTGATAATCATTAAATAGGCGATAGGCTAACTAATCTGTCACTATTTCTAATTTCCATTTTGATCTAAGTCTTGGGCCCACCATCTTGCTAAGCGCATCCTTTGAGTTTTGCCACACCTGTATCAGTCTACCCTTTAATTAAGAGATAAAGAAACTATAATATATATGTACTTACTTGCTGTGAATTTTATAAGCGTACATATTCCTTTTATCAACAAACGGGAAAAAAACCCACGAGTTTAGTCAACTGCACTCGACAACTGAACTAGCGGAAACAAAGGCCTTTATCATACATCTAAAAGGTAAGTCCAAAACATTCTTTTTGTAAAATATCCGTAGGTAAGTACATAGAACGAACATTTATTTTCTACAAACTTCATACTTAGCTTTGTTTCGCTTTTCGAAATCCGTGATAAAGTAAAACGAAAGTGAAGTACATGCGTACGTGGTTTAAATATGTAGCAGTCTGTCCTAATGTAAAAGACATGTAGTTGCCAAATTCTATTACATTTTCTTCACGGCTATGCAGGGAATAGTAAAAGTAGTGCTTGAAATAAATTCGTACACAAAATATTTTATCTATGCCTCACATTTCGTTTTGTTCATAAAACTTTTATTGATGTATCAACTAAGTGAAATTAAATAGAGGCTCAATAAGAAGATTACAGTAATAATAAACATATTTGAATTATCTTATATCGAGTCTTTATTCTTAGCAAAAAAGCAAATAAAGATTGAAATGAATTTTTGGTACCTAATATAGCAATTTTAGGTAAGTACCAAAAATTAATATCAATCTTTATTGTTTGCTTTTGTTATTAATGTGTGTAATTAGCTTATACTTATACATACATCGCGCAGGCGATGAGTTGACTATCGGTCGCTTCCGCAGAATTTAAGAAGAATCAATAAAATTTTCATAATATCATTTCATTAAAAGTTGAGGATAATTTAAAAATGTTTATCAAGAATTTAATTTTGACTGATGAATGTATTTGACTGATTAATAATAAAGCGATTAGACTGATTTAGGATTCGAATTCATTAATATTTCATTAGAATTTAACATGATGATTGATTTTTCATACAATTTTTTTGTTGTACGTAACTATTAATACTGACATACAAAATCCTCTATGATGTAGGGTGTCCGGCCATTTTACCCAAATGTCCGGCCAAATTGGCTGATATGTCCGGTTATTAGGTTTGGTGACCTGCTCAGCTAGTGTTAACCCGGACGTTAACACTAGCTGAGCCATTCCTTTGCCTATTTGCTAAGTTTTGTTAAAATGTTTTACTGTACTCGTAGTTTACTTACAGAATGGCAATAAAAAATCTTTTCTTTCTTTCTAAATATCTTAGCTAGTTATTTTAGGTTATATATGTTTAAGAGCTTTAAAATAATCTTCAATTTCTTGTTTTGCTTTGTGACGACGACCCGCACGATGCTCCGCGCCGCACCTCTCCGCACCGCACCCCGAGCTGACCATATAAAAGCGGCAGCGAGCTGAACCTCGTCCTCTTTCCGCTATTCGGAATATTTTAGTACCTAAATTGGTAAAAATTCGAAATAAAGAGTTTGGTTTTCTTAATATTGTTTTCTTTAAATAAATTTAACGTCACAGCTTACATCGAAATGTTATTGAAGTTTGACAGCAACCTCGAAACAACTCATTTCAGAAAACGCTAAAAGTAGGCAGCATTTGCCTTGGAACTTTATCCTAAATGAAAGGAAACCGCACAATTGCTCCAAGTTTATCACAATTTGGATACTCGAAATCCTTTCTTCAGTTGAGAGTTTCGTTTGACTTCGGAAACCTAAGGGTTTGGTTTGTTCCCGCTAGCTCTATCGACAATGAAATTTAAAATGTTCTGATAAATCGTTTTGCTTAAAGAGAACCTTATCAGGTTTGACACATAGTATGGAATTTGTATGTATTTTTATGTAAGGAAAAATCTCAAAAAACTTACTCATCTTTACGGCTTGAGACAAAAATTCTATAAAATCAAAATATACTTAATTGAATTAATAAATTTGGATATTAATTAAAAAATATATATAGACTTCATCAATTTACTACCTATATAGTACCTACTAGTAGTAACTGAAAAATAATGACACGTTATTGTTTAGTTAAACTATAAAGATGTAGATTTGAGCTAGTTATATTTTTCGAAAAAGTAACTGAGTAGGAAATTTCTAAGAGAATATAATTGTAAAAACAACATGTTTGTAGGATTCCGTACAAAAATGGGTAAAAACGGGACCCTATTACTAAGACTCAGCTGTCTGTCTGTCACCAGGCTGTATATCTCATGTACCGTGACAGCAAGACAGTTGAAATTTTTACAGATGATGTTATTTATATTGCCGCTATAACAACAAATACTAAAAACAGAATAAAATAAATATTTAAGGGGAGCTCTCGTACAACAAACGTCATTTTTATTTAGATAACGGTACGGAACCCTTCGTGCGCGAGTCCGATTCGCACTTGGCCGGTTTTTTTGAATGTGTATATATATATATATATATATATATATATATATATATATATATATATATATATATATGTGTCGTAGCCATATCGTAAATTTTATCTCTTCATTAAATGGTCGCATTTCATGAAATGCTGCACTGGCTACTGGCCACATCGTGATGTGGATTGGGCGGATCAATGATAAGAAATTGTTCCTCGATATGATCAAATAATTTCGACCATTTCATGAATTTACCGTGTCACTTCATGAAATGGTTGATTATATCGTAAAATTGTTATATTTTTAGTTTACCCTATACATTCATGTTGTGCGGCTTGGGGTGGCCTAAGGGCCACCCCGCCGCAACTCTTACCTACATATAGCGCTCTGTCACAAGTTTTTGTTTTTGTTGCCTTTTTTAAGCCTATTTATACGATCCGCCCAAACGTGGATGACAAAATCGAAACGTTGACGATTTCATGATCTGGTCTAATTAAGTTTCTGGTCAAAGTAAGAACATTTCATGAAATGCGACCATTTCATTAAATGTTCGATCATTTCATAAAGTGATCAAATCTACGATATGGCCACGACATATATATAACCGGGATTTACAACGAACCTTTTTTGTTACGTCTGATGTGTCAGTCTGCCTGCGAATACGAGGGAAGTAACGCCTATTCGAAACGTTAGACGTAACAAAAGGGTTCGTGCTAAGTTCCGATTTTATATACAAAAAGTTATGTTATCATTTAGATGGTGCTAGTTCCTTTCCTGTTTCATACCATTTTATAGAAGCAATAGGTAACTTACATGGTCTAAACGTAGCGACTGCCATAAAAATCATTAATTATGTCAACCATACGAGTACAGTCAAGTGTTCAAAGTGAAAGATAGATAGTTAAAATACGAAAAAAGATTTTTTTATCTTGTTTAAATAAACCCTGTTATTTAAATTACGTCGGGTCAGGTAAAAGGGGAATACATCAGACCATGGTTTGATCTTGCAAATATTGTATTATGGAAATGTCTGGAGGTTCAAACTGAACAATACAATCCTTTTGTTTTTCGAATACTGGAAGGGGATTATGTTTTATTTAAAGGTGTTTTATCACCTTCTTTAAACCACCCTTGCTAAGTCCCGGCCCCGCATGGGTAAGTATTGTACATGTAAAAAATCTTAAGGAAAATACTGTACGTGTTCGTAAAACCGCATCAAAATCGGCCTAGTAGTTCCAGAGTTTATTGAGCACAGACGGACAAGCAGATTCGCGCCGACATGCTTCATTTTATAATAAGTATGGATGTGGGTGGGTGGATACATCAAAATAAATGAATAATATCTTAATGTAAATAAAAGATTAGTTAATAAGGAAACCTCAATTTCGCAACCGATTTAACAGAAAAATAGGAAAAAAACTTTAAAATATAAAACATAATATAAAATTAATAATATAAAGATTATATTATTCATAGATTTAGTAAAACAAATTCTAGGGCTATGTAATAGAAAGAAAGAAAGAAAGAAAATCTTTATTCGGCAAACAAAAAAAATCTTATGTACTAGACTTATATCTATAAAGTGTGCCGAAAAGGCGGCCAGCTCAACTTTGTGCTGCGGTGTGAACCACAGCGCTGTTTTCAGCTGGTACCAAGTGATTCAGAGGTTAGAGAATGTTATTGTTGTTAGAAATGTCAGTTGCGTCAGCAGAAAGTAAATTTTCATTCAGTTAGACATTTTGTTTATTAAATATGTCAGTTATTTATGGAAAATCTTCTTGAATATTCTAAATCTTTGTAGAAAATACATATATTCAAAATATATTCAATGCTTGTTACCTACTTGTTTTCGAAGGCGCAGGTTGAAGTTTATACTTGAAACAAAGCCTTTTAACCTTATCATTGTTGCAATTTCAATAATATTATAGTAATTCTATTCTATTTTTGTATATATATATATATATATATATAATGAAAATCTCGAAAACGGATCCAATGATTTTGATGAAACTCGGTATTTAAGGAGTGACGAAATAAAACGAAAAACGTAACCGAGTTTTAGTAGTATGATGTTATTTATAGGTGAATTAGTTTAGTAATGAAAAATCTGAAATTTTTTACATTATATTTACTTCACACAATCCCACCCAAAAATATCAAAACATACTTGTAGGTATTCTGGATTCCTGTCATACCGCTTTTCTTTTTTACTTTAATCTTTTATTCTTTAACTCGATTATAGGTTTTCTATTTGTGTTGTTTGTCCATAAATATTCTTATATTTATTTATTTTATAAATTTATTATCCGACCTGCATCGATTATAAAATAGAAAAATCTAGAATTCCACTGTATGATTTCAGTTTCCATCCCTCTTGTAGATTCAGCTAATTTTCCCTCTTTATTGGCGAAGCGAATAATTAAAAACATTGTAAAATAGACCGCAAGCACCTTTGATCCCAAATGGCAGTGATTCGTCCAATAAAACGAGAACCTGGGACTTTCCACAAATATCCACTTCCACTTTATTTACGGCTTCTTCCCTATTGGACATGGTTTTGATTCTCTAGGCTGTACTACTTTAATAATATTACGTATTCTGTGGCTACACCTGACTACGAAGCTAGCAATTTAAGGAGTCTGTAAGAATTCTGCTTTTACTAGGCATATGTCAAATTTATAAAAAAAATGCTTATCTTTCTTATTTATTTGACTACCACATAAAAATGCAATTAAAGACACTCAAGTTTTCTATCATTGAACGCAAGTATACAAAAGTTATCTATATTCCAGTTAGAGTACAGTCAGAGAACTTCCCTTGTACCACTCCTTCCTTTAATAAGATTTTAAGTCTAAATTTGGTCAAATAAACTACCAAAAAAGTCACTTATTTTATTAACTGTATTGGTTGTGGTTATTGCATATTTTATAGCTACTGATTATTGGAAACCTATTTTTAAACCAGATTTTTTAAAATGGTGAAGCGAATCGAAACTGTCGTAAATTAGGACCTAGTCTCATTGGCAGTGTGTACTGAATACTCATCGCGACGGTATTGATGAAGGCGAACAACAATTGAGATTTACACCTCCTGCCTTATTGAATTTGTTCTCTATTCCCTTCACTGAATGGCTACTCTACACCTCTGTAACACTAGGACGCTGTGTCAATCCATAGGCCGAGACACCATTAAAGCTAAGCTGAAATAATAATAAAAAAAGCTGAGCGAGGATGTGCGGTGTTTAAATACCTAATGACGTTTTCTTATTGACTCATGGAAATCTAATATGTTGCTGGAACGTATATTTTAGAAATATATACATACTTTTTATATTATACTATTTTTATTTGGTTAATAAACTTACGTAGTTTTATGTTTGTTTTAGTTTCGGTATTTAATTGTATAGATACACTTAAAAACATCGGGATTGTATTTGCACATTCAGCTCCACTGGAGCTGACTCAGGTGGAAGCTTTTTTTTTTAAAAGACCTTGAGAATTTAACTTTACTTATTCGTTTCTCTAGTCTTAATCCTAATACTAACTAGTTGTTATATTATAGGTACTGACAAGACGTCAGATTCTCGTAGAATAAAATAAGTTTTATAATTTGTTAATAATACAGCATAGTCTCCTTTAGCTTCAGTTTATGATGTCATTTTCTAGACAGCTATACTTTTTTATCCGACACCACGCGGGAAGGCTTAGGTTTTTTGCGCGTTGTCCTTCGCCTGATATCTTCAAAATTTTGTCTCAAAACTCAAAATGTCATTAGATAGGTGTCAAAATGAGATGGCGGATTTTGACGCCAAATTATATGCCTTATTTTTTTATTCAGAACCTATGTCTGGGGTATTAAAATAAGGGATTTTATAACAGGGTTATTGGAATATTCTATCGTATATGTTTAAATAAAACTAATGAGAAATGCGATGCGAAGAACCGATGGCCGATGGGGCAAAAAGGTTCTCGAATGGCGACCGCGTACTGGCAAACGAAGCGTAGGACACCCACCCACAAGGTGGTCAGACGACCCGACCGAGGTCGTTGGAAAGCGCTGGATGCAGGCCGCTCTTGATCGGTCGTTTTGGAAATCTTTGGGAGATGCCTATGTCCAGCTGTGGTCGTTATGCGGCTGAAATGATGATGAATGAGAAATTCTAAAAGCAACATATAAACTCGCTCATTGTTCACACAGTCGGGTTTTGTTTTTTAATAATTAGGTACTTAATAAACAATTAATTTCTGTTTTTAGTAAAGGCTGACTGGCAGAGAATGTATTTTGTGCCATTATAGTCAATAAAGATTAAAAAAATACTTATTTGCATTATCAAAATGATTATACCGCGACGATTAAAAAAAATAAAATAATTGTAGTGTCCCTGTGAAACATAAGGCGGTGTCTTCAGTATACGCCGACGCTTGCACTGCCAATTCATTTGTAAGACCTCTCTGAAACATTGATGTAATGATATTGCTGTTTCTACTGCGCAAAATTGTGCTTTATGGCTCAGGACATACAACACAAGTTGCATTACCAGTGTTCATTAGTGGAGTAAATTTATATCGCTCTATATTTATTGTGGCTACAGTATTATAATACCATTTGAGCCGCAATTGTTTCTGATGTAGAACAGAAATATTGTAAGAGAAAGTAAAATCAAGGGTGGTAAGTATTTTTCTTTTTATATAGGTAAGTATTTTTAACCCCCGACAAAAATGTAAGTTTGACGCTACATCTGTCTGTCTGACTGTGTTTGTCTGTGTGTCTGTTTGTGATCAAACGGATGTCTCGAACGGACGGACCAAAGCGGTATTTTTTAAAGAACAAGTTGATTTGCCTGCAAATCAACTTGTTCTTCGTATAAACCTACTTTAGTGCGCACATCTACGTGAGGACATCAAGCTAGCTCCAGTAGTCCTATGAAGGATTTTTTTAACAGTAGGACTGCTGGAAATTTTCGTTCCACTAAATCTACCGGTTGGCTGTGACATAACAGTAGTTCTATATAAATATTATGTATTAATTTTAATCGGTTATTTAACTATTAGTCATAATTTTTTGGATTATTCATTTTTGATTTAATAAATTAACCTCTAAATAATAATTAAATTAAATTAAACTTAAAGTTATAGGTAGTGTAAATTAAAAGTGATACTAAAAATAAAACATCAATCACTTAAATAATATTTTTTGTGTGGTACCTACTTTACAATACTAAGAAAATATAATTGCACACTTACTAATAGCGTGAGTTTAACGGAATTTGTCCTCGAGACTTTCAATATATTTTATTATCAAAATTCTATTTCTGTGAATCTATTTGGTATAGTTATTTTGTTGGCTTATTGCAACACTAATGTCATGGTTTATGTTCTGTAGCTCAGTGCTTATAAATTCAAATTCAAGCTATCACTAACCGCCGTATTTATAAAAATATCACCTTTAGTTAAATGCTATCGATTATAAGAGCACTGATAACATGATTTTTCTGCAAATTCATTGACAGTCTGCACTTCTAAATTTGTACATTGTAAAATTTTATGACTAAGGCGGTACATGATAGCTATCTACTGAATCTTTTGATGCGTTTTTAAAATACGTAGTTATACGTATAATTTTTTTTCACTCATAGTTTCCCAGATACGTTTTTAGTTCTCGTTGTTGTAAGTATAAAAGGATAATTTTCAGAACGTAGGTAGATACGACTTTAATCCGGCTTTGTAGTCCGTCAGCTCTTGTTAATTCAGCCATTATTTATTTGCACAATATTAATCTTTTCATAGCGCGTATATAAAAATAGAAGCACAAAAGCGAGCCATATTTCACTTACCGGGATACTCGTAAATCTGTTGGAAGTTGTTTGGAATTAAGTGCACTTTTGTTGTTCGTCGGCTTTCGTAAATGAAACATGATGGAATTTTGGCCTCAAGACGACGACCTGAAACAAGAGGTAAGAACCAAATGGAATTAGAGCCGTTATTAAACGATATTTTGTGTTGTTTAGAATAGAAAAGTCAATTATTCCTTCGAATATGGTGGTAACATAAGGTGTTTACAAAACTTAGCAAGGGCAACATATTCTGCCATCATTAACGTAGGAATATTATATTACCTACCTAGTGTTTAATCACTAGTTAGAAGTTATCTACCTGAAAGTAGTCCAAACATGATACATACAATTTAAAAACATGGGCGTAAAGCTAGTCTTATATTGGTCTTTACCTATGAAATTGCCGTTTTGTATGAAAAAAATTAAACGAACATTTTTTCATGTATTTTTTATTTGTATTAATCGAAGTATTCACCCATGCAATTAACGCATCTTTGCCAACGCAGTGGCAGTTTATTGATGTTCTTAAAGAAATCAGCTGGACGGGAGGCAACTAATTCTTCAAAGGATTTTGTACTGCCTCTCGGGTATTGAATTTTTTTCCCGCCAAGAAGTTATCCAAATTCTGGAAAAAGTAGTAGTCTGTAGGCGCAAGGTCTGGTGAGTAGGGCGGATGACGGAGTGCGTCCAACCCCAGTTCTTGCAACTTGGAGACCGTTTGCTGTGCAGTATGAGGTCGCGCGTTGTCGTGCAGGAGCAGCGGAGAGGAGCGATTGACCAATGCTGGTTGGACATGTGCCAGCTTCTCCATCATTGTTATCAGTTCTTCACAGTACATATCTGCAGTAATGCTCACCCCGTTTGGAAAGAAGCTGTGATGAATCACACTGGCGCTAGACCACCAAACAGTGACCATCACTTTTCTAGGGGTAAGTTTTCGTTTAGGGCATTGTTTAGGTGCTGAACCAGGATACAACCAACTTGCTGAGCGCTTGCGGTTATCAAATAGAATCCATTTTTCATCGCAGGTAACAATGCGTTTCAAAATTCCTTCATTTGTGTGTCTGTTGAGCAGTGCAAGGCACGTCTCGACGCGTACTTCGCGCTGGCGATCATTGAGTTCGTGGGGCACCCATTTGTCAAGCTTTTTTACCTTGCCAATTTGACGCAAATGGACCAATATTGTTTTGACGCTAACGTCGAAAGCTGCTGCCAATCAGCCGTAGATTGTGTATCATCAGCTTTCACAATCGCCTTTAATTCGTCATTGTCGACCAAAGTCTTTGGACGACCGCGAGGTTCATTTTTCAGGTCGAAATTTCCAGAACGGAAGCGAGCAAACCAATAACAGGTGGTGCGTTGGTTTGTAGTGTTAACTCCGTAAACGTCGTTGATGTTGCGTGCCGCTTGTGTCTTGTTGCTGCCACGACGGTACTCATATTCCATAATTACTCGAATTTTTAACGTATCCATGGTGACGAAAAAGATTGAAATGCGATGAAAATGTAACACTAATCAATAAACAAATGACTACTTTTGGAAAAAGAATTCCATGTTATTAAAATAAAATTAATTTGAAATTAAAATTCTTAGCCAAACAAAAATTATTTTGATTTGAAATGGCCAGTACTGCAGAACGGCAATTTCATAGGCAAATACCTATTATATAGTGTCTACTGTACTACTACGTACTGAATTTTTAGTAAATTCTAGAGTTCTTGATGAAAGTAGAAACATTATCTACTATACTATATTTTCTACCTGATATGTCTTGTTGCCGCTTCTTTTGCATTAGTACCTAGGAAGCGGCACTAAACTCTTTTATGACGATATGTGATTTGACAATGAACGTTTTAGACGACTTGCTACTGAAACTAGTTATGTTTATGACCATTCGATACTAACTATATTCTTAAATAATACCTAAAGCTTTATTTCAACTAAACTGAACTTATCTTAATTTAGCAAGCAGCGACAAACAAACCATTTTAGGATACCTAGGTAATAAATAATGTTACGAATAGGTACTTACAATGCGACACAAATAAGTTGATTAAAAATGGCAGACTTCAAAGCATTTTTGTACAAATTACCGGCACGTAGGTTAAACCAAAATAGCGGTTATCGGCGCAAATACAAATAGTGCACCGACGCCGCCATTTTGTTTCAATTTACGTGTCGGAAATTTGTACAAAAATGCTTTGAAGTTCGCCATTTTTGTTCAACTTATTTGTCTCGCATTGTACTTAGTTTAATAAAAGAACATGTACTTATTTGTTACTTCAATTTTCCAGTGTATCTGTTAGCTTAAGATATGCTAGTATAAGTACATTCTTATTCCGCTTCATACAGGAAACTTAATTTTTCTCGAAACTCCTATCCTGTAACAGTTTGTCGCTCCTTGCTAGATAACGCCTACTCATTTTATGAGGCAATATCGCTCAAGCGCCTGTATTAAATTTATTTTAACTGGCGTCGTTACATTTTTTCTTCTACGATCTTACTCTTGCTTGGAGAACTTTTATTGTAATGTAACTTACTTATCAATAACTTTTAAGTATTATACAAACAAAAATTACGATAAGGATTTTTTTTAACGTTACTTGAATTTATAATATGACATGGAAATTTTGTGTTGGGTGTATAGGCCCAACGCAGACGACAGACTAATCCGTGCCGCACTTTTTAGTCTGTGAAAATAGATCCCATGGAATCACATGCAGTAACGCACACGACGCGCAAAAAGTCCGGCGTGCGTAGAAATTGAGAACGAAGCACGAAGATAAAAATTATATTAAATTTAAAAATAATGAAAATAACAGATAAGATATTTATTAGTGAAACTTATATTCTTAGTTTATTGAAAGCAAATGTATTATTTAAAAACTTTGTCAGTCTCCTTTTATTTTCATGGAAATGCTCCAAAGATGGAAGGACTAATATTATGTATAAAAACTGAGCGAACTTTTCTTTGCCCAACTTTAGCATGTCTGAAAGTTGGCAAAAGAGAGGAAATTTAATTACCTAGTCCACTAGGATATTTTTATGAAAAACTTATCCTTACTTATTTTTAAAAAGGCACAAACTTAACTATGTCCGTATAGGCTAACGGACTTCAAGGCTTTTTCAAGGTTCGTAAAATTAGAAAAAAGTTCAGTGGTCTATCGCTAAATATATTCTTGACATACTTAGTTAATGCAGGACGTAATAAGAAATAGGTACCAGTGGTAAGTACCTACTTATGCACAGAGCTTGCATTTCGGAAGCTAAGAACTACTGTGCTGAGTAGGTCTACTTAAGACATAGATACGTCACGGTTCATGTACGAGATTTATCCATATAAGTAGTAACGTTACCAACCATACTCGTAAGTGTAAATTTTTTGTCTTTTGTTGTCTATGAAATAACTTAGTTTTTGAATTGGGAACTAATTAGGTATATAATGAAAAGACAATTTTTACAACAATTAACAAATTGGTGTCCGCAGAAAAAAAAAGATTGGAGAAAAGGGACCTGGCTGCTAGTTTCTAGGTATTCGTGGTTGACCCGATTGTCGTTTTAGGCAGGTACTTCCCTTAGGCTTTATCTTCCATCAGCCACACTCATGCTTCCGCATCAGCCCCGCTTCCCCACCCTTTCTGCTTTACCCCGCGGTTTGTCTATAGTTAGCCTAAGTTTACCTGGCGGAAATTAACATTTGTAGGAACTGATTTCGAGTGCCACTTTATTTTGTGTTTACGTATGAAAATTCGGAGACACCGCCCAAATGCCCGAGACCCAATGTAAATTCCTCTGGGGCAAGGAAGTTTTCATAAAATTTGAATTGTAGATTATTACAAATAAGTTCATAAAATAGCCGCTTTCGGGTATCTTGTTAATGGACTCTCAGGCTTACTTTCGCCATTTTGTTGCGTTAGTTCCCAAAAGGTGCCCGGCTAATTATAATTTGTAATTTCCGTTTAGAATATAATCTAAAATTTGAATGCATACAGCTGATGAAAATTAACGTTTTTGAATGGTCTACGTACACACATACGTACTATCATACTATCACGTCTATATCACGTCACGTATTATCCCGAATACTCATTGCTATAAGACCATTCGCCAAAACGACTAGGGGCAATTATCATAGAATCCACATTCCCCCATGTCGGATCACATCGCAAGCAAACCAAGGTACTCTCTAAACTTGTCCTCTCAGGCTTTGCAAGCTTCTCGTCCTGCGGAATATTATGATTCAGGTTTTAATTGTATTTTTTTAATTTTACGGGTCTTTTCACTCCAAACCTTTGGGAGGATTGCGTGGGGATACAGATCCAACACGTAGAGACCCTTTGGAGAAGTTGATGTTATTGTAGCGTTTCCCAAAAATCAATTCTTGGATATATCATTGATTTTAAAGATATACAATAATAAATAAGCTTGCAATAGCATGTTGGTCACAGGTATGATGGGCTGGTAGGATTAACAGTAATAGCTGAGCGCCGGCTGGCAATAGTCTGCATAAACTATAAACTGGTGGTGGAAGCACACGAAGTAGTCTAAGTTAAATAGCACGTAATTTTGACTTCTGTAACTATATCATATAATACCTGAATCTATTTACTTTATTAATTACTAGCTGTGCCCGCGGGCTTCGCTTCCTGTGGGAATTTCGGAATAGATACTATCCTATGTCCTTCCCCGTATCTTATACTATTTCCTTACCAGATTTGCCAACTTTATCAGCCGCTATACCCGGACAAAAAATGTAATCATGTCATACTTAGTCAAAATCGAAAAAAAAAACATATTAACCCTTTCACCGCGAGACTTTATATCAGTTGTCGTGCCCCCAGCGCGAGGGGTAGTAAATCTAAAATAAATACCTACAACCAAAAAGGGATGTGGATACTTAAGTTATGTGCAAAACGGGTATTTTATTTTTGTCGGAAATATCCGACGCTCGCGGAATGGGCACGACAATGTTTGTCGGAAAAATCCGACATTCGCGATGAATGGGTTAAGCATCAATGAAAGAGTTTAATTAAGAAAAATACAGATGTATAAACATAACAGGTAAGTCAAAACAAAATATAGACGTAAGATTTTTTTTCTTCTTAAAATTGTTCTTGATCTCTCTTTTAACATTTTTGACAAGTAATTTTCCTGCCTCTGTTCTTAAAAACTCTCCAAACTCTGAACAGGTTATATTATAGTTGAACATCACCATCAATTCCGCCTTCACCATTTAGACCTTTAGACGATTTCTTTCGTCTTGCCAGATATTTTTCATTAAGCTAAATATGCGTTCGTAGTTAGTTGCTGCAACTAACTACCTAAGCCGCCGTCGCCTGCGAATTAGCAACGTTGCGTTCACAACTTTATCTGACCGGACAAATTGTATCCGGTCGGAAGTTAGCGACCTGACCCCATGAATTCCTTCTAAAATCCAACAGTCCGGTCGAAAACCAGAACGTTGGGAACCCTGATCCTTACCCAATTTCATCTAAATAGGTTCTGTGGTTAAAACGTAAAGAGTTAACAGACAGAGTTATTTTCCCATTTATATATTAGTAAGTAAGGAAGTAAGTGTAAGGATTGTTATTTAGAAGAGTCTACCTATGTCCATCCATGACTACCTATGTATAGTAATCGAATTTGAGTCAAGTCCAAGCAAATCACTCCCCGGGGTACAATCTGCAGCGAGGGTCCCGCAAGGTCGACATAACATACGTGACTGATCCTGAATTACGTCTCGACGTCGGTATAATCTCCTCGGGCCACGGTGTTAATTGGAAACTAATCTCGAAGGACTCCACTTTGAATCGGGGTCAGTGACATCTCTCATCAATTTTGAAATGTCATCATGGTTTGTGATAGGTGTTTTACATAGACTTAAAGTATTCAAGACGTATTCCTAAAGTAAGTAATCAAACTAAATATGGGAGCTCATTTCTTGCATAAAATTTAAAAACCTATGAATATAGTTTATACGTCAACGATGTCTAATAACTTTACTTGAATCAATGTTAATTTTTCTTCTTTAGCAAGAATTTCCCGTGCCTAATTATTTTACCTGAAAGATAAGATAACAATTTAAAAGAAATCTGTATTATGAAATACTTACTACATCTACTTACTTACTTTATTTTGAAATTGCTATGAACACAAAATTTCTGAATAAATATTTACTTTCGATTAGAAAAATGACTACACTGTAGTTTCTCCAAAGGCCTAATAGGTATTTATTATTTTCATGTACTTCAATGTGTTATTTTGTTACATGTACACTTTTTTGAGACCTTTAGACTGAAAAGTTCAAGAATCTCAGGATTTTGTACATTGGAACATTACCAATTTCACTAGGAAACAAACTCTTTATTGAAATGTAGCCCAAACCCACCCCGTACAATTTCGAATGTGTGCTCAGCAAAAGTCAATAATGTTTCGCTCCTGTTCCGGTCCTTGGTCGCTAAAGTTCAATTAACGTGTCCTGTGGAGCGAAGAATGAAATATAAAAATGGAGCCATCGGTGGACGACATAAAATCCTCAACAATAAGTATTTTATGACCGTCTGTCCATTAGAGTTGAGGTTATAGGTGCCGCGATACTAATCCGTTTTAGGTTCTCATTAAATGTTTGTTAGTAAAAATATTGCTGGAGAAGACAACATTTTACGTTTTGATATTCGACGACCTCCGTGGCGTAGTGGTCACCATGCTAGTCCGCCACCCAGAGATTCCGGGTTCGATCTCCGGTCAGGTCAAGTTGGAAAATGGTCTTTTTTCAAATTGTCCTGGGTCTTGGATCTTTATCTGTGTATGTATTTGTCATAAAATATGCATGCAAAAAAAAATATGATCGATTTAACCAAGATTGTGACGATTTTAATCAAGCATCATGAACGCATATGAGCCTGCAAAGAGAATGGTTACAACAAACAAGCTGATCTTGTTCGTTTATGGGGGTCTATTGACTAAGCGTGTTGTATAATGCTATTATTATTTTACGCTTAATTCAACTGATATTTTGTTCGATATAAATTTTTACTATCGTTACACTCAATAATGAACATGAATGCCTACACGAAGACACTGATTCACTTAAATAACATAAATGTTTTGCTCTTCTAAGATACTTGTTTATTTCCACTAGGATACTTTTTCCTCTTAACTGAGGTATTGTTTCATTTGACTTAGTTACTTGTTTCACTCAACTACGATACTTGTTTTGCTTCACTAAGATCCTAGTTTCACTCAGCTATGATACTTGTCGTGCTTCACCAAGATACTGGTTTCAATTAACTAAGATACTTGTTTCACTTGACATATAAACTTTTTTTACTTCACTAAGATACTAGGTTTCCTCTACTATAATACTTGTTTCACTTTTTGTACTTCACTAAGATACTTGTTCCACTCAACTAAGATACTTATTTCACTCCACTAAGGTACTCATTTCACACTTCTCAAATACTTTTTGCACTTAACTAAGAAATTTGTATCTCTTGACTTAGGTACTTGTTTTCATTGACTAAAGTATTTGTTTCACTCCTCCAAGATAATTGATTCACTCCACTATGATACTTGTTTCACTCAAACACAGTCTTTTTTGGCTTAACTTTATTTATTACTCTTGTCTTGTTTAAAAGTACTAAGAATAATATTAATGTTAACTACCTATGAATAATTCTTCCATTCATAGCCATTATTTCGACTTACGTATTTTTATTATTTTCTTATCTTCCTTTGTAGGTAGCTAATCCGATTTTAACAAGAAAGATAAGAAAATAACTAAAAAATAAGCAAATAAAAAAAGTAAGTCAACATAGGCCCTATGGCTCTGAAATATCCAAGTTAAATTCGTAGTGTTTATTAAAAGCAGGATTGTAAAGAGATGAATTAAAACATATAAAATATAAAAATCTCATTTTTTATTCATCATTGAATTAACGTTGCTTACTAAATAATTATTACATTAAATGGTAAATACACAATTAAATTAAGAACCACTTCCTTTTCTGAAGTCGGTTCTAAAAGACAATACATTGTTTTAACGTTTCTTAAACTAGGCAGATAATCATATTAGACACAAGGGAATGCTGAAATAGCCGAATGTATGTTAAGGCGATCATGAATTTTTCGAGGTCCATTGGCGAAAACGCATAATTAAGTTTCACCTTCTCACTTTTAAACCCCTTAACGGTGGTTCATTAATTACTTTGAAAAGTTGTCTAGTGCATCATGTTTCAGATACTTTTTTTCAAATGGAGCAGCAATGGTCCTCAAAAATTCAGGTATCCCCTTACGAGGCTTAGATCAGCGAAACTAACGCCACCCGTAATTATATTCTTTTACTCCTGAATCAAATCAAATATTAACGTATATTCTTACTTACTACTTCTTACCCCTCAAGCAGAAAATAAGTGTAGCTGATAGGCATTTGCTACTTATTCTTCATACTGCAACTTCGACCAAGTCAATAAAATATACAAGATTATAAGAAAGTGAAGTAGACCTCTAAGAGTTCACGTTGAAAGCTTAACACTTTTTTTTTGTCAGATAAGAATTGTCTCTTTAAGTATATGTTTACGCCTCTATTTGGAATTCTAGTTTCCTAGGGACTTCATTGACTATAATCGTACAATAAATCAATTATTAAATGATTAAAGTTGTTATTGTAACATTAGTTAGACAATTACCTAGCGATAACAAAGCACAGCAATAGCATGGAATATCAGCATATGAATTTAGAGCTTTATCGAAAGAGTGCATTAATGTTTATAGCAACAAACATAAAAGCTGTTTTTCACTAACGTTGCAAAAGATTCTTGAGAAGTTTTTGTCATTGTAGCTTTTGTCGAGTAGTTTCCATTTGTGTAAGATGTCTGGTTTATTTACCGATATGAATACTGATGAAGGTAAATACGAAGGATGAGATGTTTCAAGTCAGGATGGATAAAAGTAATCACTCAAGTGTGAATATTACATGCTGGGAAATAGAAAAAAACTTAGATTTTACTAGCTGTTTCTCTTCCAGCGCAGATCGTAGAAGCCGATCGAGGGAGTGGGCGAAAATGCGAATCGTATTAATAGGCAATGCGGCTAGCAACCCATCAACCTATTTTGATAAGTTTTTCCACCGTCTCGCTCACCATCACGCTAAGAGAGGCATTTGAGTCTGGCGGCTCTGGGTTCTGTCTGACCCATAGGGATAACGACGTGATATGTTATGTTTGTATGTAATATGTTTGCTGGTAATAATAAGGTAGTTAAATATGGTAGTGGTAAATATGATTAAGGGCCACTAGTTCCCGTAACCTATTGCAAATCAGTGCCCTCCGGCTGAAATAATGTATGCCACCGGAGTAACAAAATATTGTTTTTTTATTTTATTAAGTGCTGTTACAAACGAGTGCCAGTGACCAGTGCCAAGAAATATCGCGCGAGTCGATGACAGTCACTGACGGTCGCGCGACAGTTAGCGACACTGATCACCGACCGTGGCTGACCAGGGTCGCTATCTGTCGCTCGTCTATGTTATATAGCTCTGCAATTCACTAGAAAACAACCCTAAAATCTTACTGTGTGCGTTCATAGGCAGGCACTTTACAATTAATTACTTTGAAAACCATCACGGCGCCAATCCACCGTTAATTGAGAGGGCATGTGGAGTATCCTCGCTTTTTTGCGAAATACTTGATTTACACTCGACCCATTACGCTGCACTATTGTTGCTTTGACTGACTTTAATTTTGAGGTGGGGAATTCGTTTACGCACCTATATGTACCTATAAAAGCTTTTTTGAAATTGTTGAGTTAGTAAAAGTGCTTGTAAGGTGCACTGTACGGTTCTATTCTTTTAAATACGTAAGTTATGTTTTGGTAAAAATAGCTAGATCAAATGTTTAGATTCTTATTAATAAATTTCAGGTAAATATACGCAAAAATGTACTTTCGTCAACTGCGTGAAAGTTACTGCTGTTTTCCTCTTATCTCATTAGACATAAAGGCTAAATTTGCAAAAGCCTGTGGAAATGACTACGCCACTCGTATCTCCAGAATTTATGTATTTAACCACATAAATTTAACTTTCACAGCGGCGTCGTTATTTTTTATTTAATATCTTTATGGTTTATGTAAATCATACAAAGCAGTAAACGTTAGACAAAAGTTATGTCAAAGAAGTTGAGATATACCATAATTTTTAAGTATCTTAAAATGTGTAACTGGCTCGTCATCATCATGAATGAAATGAATGAATGAATGAAAAACTCTTTATTGCACCAATACAAAAAAAAGAAGTTTTACAATTTAAAATACATAGGTACAATGGGTGGTCTTATTGCTTAAGGCGATCTCTTCCAGACAACCGGTGGATGGAGAGGAAAGTAGGCACTTCAGACATATCAGTGTTGCAAAGACAACTATGTTAAAACCAATAAATAGGTAGCTAAGGTTAATTTTAATTTACATAATACACTACACGTATATTCTATAATATACTTACATAAAAATAAAGCTACATGTATACAATACAATATAACTAAATAAATAAGTTTGTAATTATAACATAAATACAAATAAATAAAAAATAAATAAGTATAATACAATTATTAAGATTTTTTTTACGATTACTGAGTTAAATAAAATTCTTGATCATGCAAACATGATCATACTTGCGTAAACTAAATATAAATAAACAAAAATTTTGAAGTAGCTCAAGCTTGTTTAGCTGCTCCTCTGTAAGATCCAGGTAACAGGCGTCGGCGTAGTCTAGGATAGGAATCAAAAGAGACTGAGCTAGCGCAATTTTAGTGGCAGTAGGCAGAAAGTTACGTAATCTTCTAAGCGAAGCTGCCGCCCCAAATAATTTACGACTTACAATGTCCAACTGAGGTCTCTAAGATTAAGTCGGATCAAAAGTTAAACCTGAATTTTTAACACTATTGTCACACCATTTAATTCTACGCCAGGCAATAATGACCAATCGATCGACGGTAGCATATGGGAGCTTCCCATAACTATGACCTGCGTTTTGGAAGGGTTACCCTTAAGGCCGTATGACAGGCTCCATTTCGCAATACTGCGTAAATTTTTATTTGTTGTCTCAATCGCATCAGGCAAATTATCAATAGTTGCTTGAGTATGAATTTAGAGATCGTCTGCATACAAGTGATAGGGAGAATACAAATAGTTGGAGACAGAATTCACGACAATTGAGAAAAGGAGAGGAGATAACATGTCACCTTGAGGTACGCCAGCAGAAGTGTCACACCATGAGGAATAAATATCTCCAAGGCGAACTCGTTGCCGTCGACCGTAAAAGTAAATATAAAATCAGGCAATCGCTGTTGGAGATATGTTAATAGAGCGCAATACTTCGAGAAGAATATCAAAATTTACGTTATTGAAGGCATTGCTATAGTCGAGTAAGGTAAGTACTGTTAATTTCCCTTCCTCCATACCATAACGTACATCATCAGTTATTTTAAGAAGAGTGGTTACAGTGCTGTGCCCTTTGCGAAATCCAGACTGCATTGGATTAACTAAATTGTTTTTTGTAGGGAAATCACAGATCTGCAAGTGCACAAGGCGTTCAAGTACTTTAGAAAGGAAAGGAAGTATTGAGATAGGGCGGTGGTGGACGAGGATTTAGGATTGGGTTTTTTGGGCAGTGGGATGATAATGGCTTCTTTCCAGATAGAAGGGAACACACCAGTTTGCACAAAGGTATTTAGGATATGACAAAGGATAGGAAGGATGAATCGGTACCCACATTTTCGGCTTAAACCTTCAAAACCTACTGCATTGGATGAAATCGACATTACGCTCTTTTAAACATCATAAGCAGTGAATTGCTTGAAAAAAAAATGGATCATATTCAGGAGTTGGAACAGCAGAAACATTTTTTAAAGTTTTAGTTTTATTAGATTTATCCATTGATGAAGAAGCAGAAAAGTGATCGTTTAGAGAATTGACATCTAAATCATTGAGAATAGTATCGATTTGAGATTTGCCAACTCCAAGAGATTTTAGAATTTTCCAGACCTTCTCTGGATCTTTATTCTCGACTGATTTATGAATGTGGCGCCGTTGAGCATCCCTAAGCGCTGTATTGCAACGATTTCTAGCTTTATTGTACTTCTCTTAGTTGCGTCATTGGGACAACGTCGAAACTTGCTTTTAGCTTTGGCTTTTTTCTGCATTAAGACTTGAGTTCCGAAGTAAGCCACGGTGCAGGTGAGTGTTTAATTTTTACGGGCCTCAATGGAGCATCATATAACCGAGTAATCAAAGAATTAAAAATAGATATCTTATCATCTACAGACTCTGCTTTATAGACCTGAGACCAGTCTATGTTATCCACATCCAAGAAAAAATTGTCCTCCCCTAAAATTACGCTGAAGGACTATTTTTGGTTTGGAGGACGTATTTTATACGATAGGAATAATAAATCGTGAAGTGAAAAAGAATCAGTAGAATATTGGCGATGTTCGGCAACATGTTGAGCCGATCATCATAAGGTCTTTTTAGTTTCCACTGCGAGGGCACGACCCTCTCTGTACTACTACAGCAATACTTGGCCAGAGCAGCCAAGGAATTTAGCCTACATTCTCTACGCTGGTCAGACGGGTTGAAGAGGTCTCGTTGATGTAAAAAAGCTTTGTTTAGCTTGTATGTCCTAAGACGCCTTCTATTTATGACATCCATGGGTAGACTTGGCTTTATTCTACTTTGCCGGAAATCACACAGTTTAGTGGCTAGTAATGTCAGATATTTTCAGCTGTGTTAATGTATTATTGATAACTATATGAAGTGTTAATAATTGGTTTTTTATTATATCAGTGGTTCACCGAATATCAAAAAATACTGAAAAACATTGCTTTGAAAGGAAGCTACAAAACGTAATTTTAATTTAACACTCTTCCTTAACAAAGAGAACAATAAAAGAATGGGAACATATTTATTTCTACTTCAGAATTCATTTAAATTTTTATTAGGAAACTCTGACGAGGTAACATCACAAGGCAACCGCAACGGAGAAAAACATTATACACGATGTTGTTTAAAATGAAAACGAGCTAGAAAAACTTCCGATAGGTACACGGCATTTTACAACTAGAACTGGCATAGAAACGCAATCTACAGGACATAAAAATTCATACAAGACCATTTTCCAGTACAAGCACAAACTTTTAGAGCAATTTGAGTCTGTTGTATTGATTACATTCCCGAAGAAACATACAATGAAATATAACACCTGAAAGGAATGAAAGAAGAAGATTGTAAGATTAAAATCAACAGATGCAATCGTACAGTAAGCATCGGTTCACAGCAGATGCAAAAATGCAACAGGAAATGTATATTTATAACATTATAAGCTTGTATAAGTAAACATAAAATCGATATGGGATAAAACCTTTCTAATATACAATCAAAGCAAAATTGCCATCTCCATAATCATGTGATCTCAATGTTAAGAAAAGTTGTATTTTTTGCAGTATCACCTCAAATAAGCAAAAATTGAAAACCACAAAAGTCAAGGGATGAGTTTCTCGGAAACTAAATTAAAAAAATGTAAGACTGAGCGCGGCAATGATTTATGTAAAGTCAAAGTATAGCGTATCATTATCACTTTGATGTCATGAAGATTGACATCGTTTAAGATAGAAACCTCTTTAATAAATAAAGATCTAAAACAAATTAAGATCGGCATAAAATCTTGTTTGATCCAAAGGAATTTAGCTCCGTTACAGGTCACATAATAATGTATCGTGCCCGTTTTGACTTATGGATCACAGACTTGGTCATTGACCTTATGTCAAAAGTCCAAACTCGGGGTTTGCCAACGAGCCATGGAACGAAGTATACTAGGGCTTAAACTAACAGATAATGTATGTAAAACCAGCATTCGCCCAAAAACTAAGAAAGTAGATGCGGGGAAAAAGCAGCCAAACTTAAACGGGACTGGGCTGGGCATGTGTGTAGAATGCACCCAGATTTTGGGTGCCAGTCTAGGCCCACCTATCTAGGTCCCAGATAGGTGGGCCAAGATTGCTACAGAATGGATGCCGGTAGGCTGGCGTCGCAAGAGAGGTCGCCCAAGGACAAAGTGGTGTGATGATCTGGCGCTTTTTGACAAGACTTGGAAATCCATTGCGCAAGATAGAGATCAGTGGCGTACTAGAGGGGAGGCCTTTGCCCAGCATTGGGACAGTATAGGCTAGTAAAAAAAAAATTCTTCAGCTCTGTCATTTTAAGTAGGATTGAACATCGATGCTGTGCGCCGTATGATTGAAACAGACAGGCATGTGACCTACCATGAAATTCGCGCATCCTTAGAAATAGGCATGAGTCAAATACAATTAATCCTACACAAACATTTGGGTGTGAGAAAGCTGTGCTCGCGGTGGATCCCACACAACTTGACCGAGGCTCAAAAAACGGACCGCGTCACTTGGTGCAGTGCCATGCTTACCAGATTCAACGAAGGTGCGTCAAATTTGGTGTGGGACATAGTAACAGGTGACGAAACATGGATTTATTGCTAAGATCCCAAAACAAAGCAGCAATCGAGCGTATGGGTCTTTCAAGATGAGCCGAAACCAACCAAAGTGGCGCGCGTGAAAAGTGCATCTAAGCGGATGATTGCTTCTTTTTTTAATAAAACTGGACACGTGGCTACTGTTGCTTTAGAGAATCGTCGTACAGTGAATAGTGACTGGTAAACGCCGTATCATCCTGCACCACGACAATGCTAGTTCTCACACGGCCAGACAGACAAACGACTATTTGAAGGCGAAAAATGTAGAACTCATGAGTCATCCTGCATACAGTTCCGACCTGGCACCTTGTGACTTTTTTCTGTTCCCAAAAATTAAGAACCAATTACGCGGTCAACGATTTTCATCACCAGAAGAGGCTGTCGAGGAGTATGAAAAACACGTTTCAGAGGTCACCACAGAGGAGTGGCACAAAAGTTTTCAAAACTGGTTTCATCGAATGAAAAAGTGCATAGAAAGACGCCAAGGGAGATTATTTTGAAAAACAATAAATTAATTTTGTACCTTTAATAGTATTTTTTCATATTCATTCCGGAAACTTATAGTGCGCCCCACGTAATTATTCTCTTGTATATTCTAGGCAAGCGTATAATACCAAGAACAGATATAGAATAAGAACAGCAGTAGCTAAAATTAGATGAGGTAACGAAACCTAAAGTACGGCCCGATCAAGTTCCTAGAATAAATTATCTCTCTCTCTCTCTCTCTCTCTCTCTCTCTCTCTCTCTCTCTCTCTCTGAACTCTGCGACATTAATTCCTCTGCACAACGAAGTCTCGACTTTACGACCTCTCTTACTTACAGTAAGTAAATAATATATACAAACATGCAATTACATATTAAATTTATTTATTAAATATAGTAATATGACATTTATGTCCCTTTGTTAACGGTATATTTTCGACGTGCTGCGCAGCCGCCAAGATGATATGTTACCACCACCGCACGCATGATTCTCGCCGTGTTTGCATATCATTATCACGCGGATTAAATTTGACGCGGAGACCGGATCATATAAATTTATAAGCGATCGATTTTTTATTTAATACTCGTCTAGAACTTGTGTCACGAGTTAACAAAATCAAAACTACGCAATACTGAATGTATAAAATCTAACCGAAAGTACATAGGCGAACCTAAACCTTCTAAAATCAGAGATCTCTTAATTTTCACGTTAAACCCCTTTCTATGCGCGTGCGCAAACCCCGACTCCCGGGAGGCCAACTCTCGCGAAAAACCTTCCCCTCTCTCTCACCCTCCCTTAAAATGGTAATCTCCACCCAGGCGCAGAATTGTTCTGTTCTTGTCACGAGAGAGTAATTGTATATTATCTATCTCTCTCACGCTAATATAAATCGAAGCCTATCGTTACAAATGGATGTTTATCAAATATTGCAATATCTAGTATTTCAACATTTAATTCAGGCAAACAATGTTGACTACATTTGTATAAATATATATAATTATACATTGTGTTGATTAAGCTTTTTGATATGATTAAATTACTTAGACTTTATACAACGTGGAAGGGCATACCCGTAAAAAATCGAACCACAGGCTAAATTAGATCAGTATAGTATAGTGAAATTAAAATAAAAACTAAAAAATTAATATTCCCATGCAAATTTCCCTTGCGGCTGCACACTTTTGTATAGAAATGCCGAATTTTTATTGTGTTTTGGCTGTTATTTTAATTCATCATACTACAGAGATCTAGTATAGCCCGTGGTTCAGGTTATTACGGGTAAGTCCCTTTCACGCCGTATATTGTTATTTATAAGTTTTAAGACAAATAATAAAAATATCTTTATAATTCAAAATCTATAAAATATAATAATGCCATGCGAAGTAAATTTTCATTTCTCTTCGCTTCGCAGTCTTTATTTTTCGCCGGTTTGCGGTTGGGAAATAAAAATTCGGAATAACAAACAGGTGTTTAGTCGTTTAGGAGTTCCTGGTGGATCCCTCCCCTATACCCACTTTTATTAGCCGCCTTGAACTCGTTTAAGATGCTAACTCTACTGTATCGTATTCGGATGCGTAGGCATCGTAAAACGGCGGTCGGAATGCGGTGAAATTGAAACTTGGTTGAGGATAGGGTTTGGGATGGCTTTACGTGTGTGTAATTTGAGGAAAATCTGCGTTTTATTGAATCATATCGTATTGACAACTCGATGGTATAGTATTTATCCTCCGACAAAAAAGAGGGGTATTATAAGTTTTACGCCAATATCTGTCTGTGTACCTGTCTGGGGCATCGTAGCTCTCGAAAGGATAAACCGATTTCAATGCCAGCCAATTTCAGCCTTTTTAGATTTATTGCGGGTGAACGTTTAATAACTTGTTTAATAGCTTTGACTACTGATAGTCCCCCCTGGTTCAATCCCTTCGATTCGTTCGATCAAGGGTTGTTGGAAAATGGCCTTTTTCATATTGTCCTGGGTCTTGGATGTTTATCTAAATATGCATTTGTTATAAAATATAGTATCGTTGAGTTAGTATCCCATAACACAAGTCTCGAACTTACTTTGGGACTAGCTCAATCAGTGTAATTTGTTCCTATATATTAATTTATTTATAGTCACATAATTTTTGAAATCAGTAGGTACTTAAAAATGTAATTGCTGGGGCAATCTCACAAAAAATACATTTTATGGCTAAGTTGGGATAAGCTATCTTAACGTTACCATTACCCGAAAAAGTTATTCATTATTTTATCCTACACATTATTTGATTTACTATTTATATTCAGAAAAATAACAGCTTATTACGTAATTGTTTCCTGTTATATCCGAATTAAGTCGTTAGTAATAATAAGAAAAGGCAACGAGTTTATTTTTTATGAAGTCGCTAGATTTTTCAGTAGGTAAATAAACATTTAACTTAGTTACCTTTGCCCTTGCCAATATAAAGAATGAGAAATCTTCTAGTTAAGTCTTGTAATTTTGATATTGTCTTGTGTATATTCGAAAAAGAAAAAAACACATTGTGAAATGAGTGTGTTTGTTTGTAGTTTGACCCCTGAAAAAAAGAGGGTGTTATAAGTTTGTCGCCAGCTTCTGTTTATCTGTGTGTCTGTCTGTGGTAACGTAGCTGTCAAACGAATAGATCGATTTCGGTGCGGTTTTTTAGGTGAAAGCAATTTCCCTTTCGGTGGGTTTTGGCTATGTTCGATGAAAATCGGATCAGCCATTGAAAAGTTATTGGGGGTAAACGCTTGCCAGTTGGTTTTAATTTACCTGTCAAATAATAGATGGCGCTAAGGATATTAATTCCAATTATGTAGTTCCGCCACTCATCACAAGATGGTAGCGCCGGGGTTTTTTTTTAAATTTTCCAGTCAAATAAACTTGTTGTGGTTTACGTTGAAACGTGAATAGTGTCTGTTTAAGTTTTGAATAATGTACAAAAACATTAGCATTACGATTCTATTTCATTATCATCATCATCATCATTTCATCCGCATAACGTCCACTGTTGTACATAGGCCTCTCCCAAGAATTTCCAATATGACAGATCAAGAGCGGCCTGCATCCAGCGCTTTCTGGCGACCTTGGTCAGGTCGTCTGACCACCTCGTGAGTGAGTGTCCTACGCTTCGCTTGCCAGTACGCGGTCGCCATTCGAGAACCTTTTGCCCGATCAGCCATCCGTTCTTCGCGCTATGTGTCCCACTGCCACTTTAACGAGCTAATCCGCTGGGCTATGCCAGTGACTTTTGTTCTCCTACGAATTTCCTCACGATTCTAATTTAGACGATTCAATTAGAAATTTAGTGTCTCTGTTCATAAATTTCTCTATATGTACGAAAAATTTATCTAGAGGTGTAATGGCAACATTAACTCTTCATAATTTAGTCTTTAATTTCAGTTTTAGTGACATGTTACATGACCCAACCTGACACCATTCTCAAATACGATTTGATATAAAATGGGTAAGGTAACTTTCGGTGGAAGGATTTTATGGTCGATTCAATTTAGTGGCCATATTTACGCAACGTAAAATAGTCGACGAATTCCCAGGATTTCCTGAGAAATGCCGGAGATTTCCGGGAATAAATGAGAGTCTTCGCCAGATTGCGAAAGTGAAATATCTAATTTATCAACTCCAAGATTTTGGGCGATAGGAATTAATTGTATTAAAGGCATTTTGCGCTTTAATTTTGGTCATTTTGTTTTGTACTATCTTTACGTGTTTTTGACGAAGTTTCTATACCTAGGAGGTACATTATTAGGTTTTGTTTACGCCGAAAGGAGATCAAAGTCATTTGTGTATGACGTGTTTAATATTTATGAGACAAGTAATTCCTAAGCAATAAAATAATATAAGTTAAGCTATTGTTGTACCTATGTTATTGGTTCCTAAATATATAACTTTACAAAAAAAAAAATTAGATTTAGAAAAATGTACTCCGACATCAAAAATACATAGAAATACTTAAACTGTGAAACTAACTATTTTCGTACAAAAAGCAATGTCGGTTTTCTACTTGTCAACCTACTCCAATTTTGGAAATTAAGCATTTATCATAAAAAAAAAAACATTTCAACTTATTTAGATTGGCCGCAAAAATCTCACACAAAAATACTTTTTATGATCAAGAGTTTTAAATTTATATACATTCTACAATAATGTAATCCACACAATCTTTATAAAATTTAACAAAGACGGTTCAATTTATCTTTCGTTCTTGCAAGTTTGGAGCAGAATTTAATATTTTTTACAAGTTATTAATCTTCCTTGCTGCAAATAATTGCCGAATTCCGACGTGTGTCGTACAATTTCCTCTAAAGATTCTCCACGTTTCTGACTAAAATTTATAGGACACAGGTCTCATGAAACAGTCACAAAAATGTAATAATAACATTTGTCTCCAAAAATTTAATATCACATTCGTGGTAAACTTTTATTATATTTAAAATGAAAATAATAAAAATGCCTGCATTGAGCGTTATCTCAATGGAACAAAGACAATAACTACACGACACGGGTATAGTCGGCTCGGGACGACATGGGCCGATGTAACCAAAAGCAACAACTGTCCAGTTTTTGTCCTAAACAACTGATTGGAGTCCAGTTTTTATGAATCGGCAGACCTCGAATGCGATTGTGTTATGCTATTATGCGCCGCGTACAGTAACGAATATACATATATGCGTGTACGCGGGCATGCCTATCCTACCCATCCACTTATAAACTTTCACTAGATGGCGCTATAGTATTTATTTAAACATTAAAATCTTTTATTACTATTATTTAAATAAAGTAGTACTATAATTTATTAAATATGACTTATACGAAATGCAATATATATTTTTAAAGCATAGTCAACACTTTCTTTGTCACTTTTTTGCTAGTCGGGTGTAGCCATCTCTGTGTGGGTAGGGACACAGAAATGCACTACTTGTATATTCTAAATCTTTGCAGAAATGGCAGCACACAAGTGCGATTTCTGAAACGCGGAGCCACCTAAACGAATGGTTTTCCCATACAAAAACCATACGTTTAGGTGACTCCGCGTTTCAGAAATCGCACTTCAGCTCCAGTTTTGCCTACTTTCGGGTCCTCCAATAGTTTCTATGGCGTTGGGTATCTGTTACGTTAGAGTTTTATTATCTTTGGTGCGGGCGACGCGTCGCCGTCGCAACTGCGTGTTGTGACTGAAACAAATACAAGGCAATGTATGAAGCATGTCACGATCAACGACAACGGCGACTTTATAGGCGTAAGGTATCTCTTTGATGCGACTCGACGCGCGTATTCCAGTTGCCAGGTCAAAAGTGCCATTTTTGAAACACGGAGTCATCTAAAGGAATGGTTTTTCCATAAAAAAACCGTTCTTGACTCCGCGTTTGAAAAATGGCACCACGGGTTTTGACTGTACGCGAGGCTTGATCTCATTTTACTCAAGATAGGATATTTTTAACCGACTTTAAAAAAGGAGGGTGTATCTATTCGACTGTGCCTGTTTTTAATTTATTGGCAATTGTATGTAGCTTGCATCTAGTATAGTGATGGTGGCAGTGACGGACCGCGCAACTACAGGCGTGGTCTCTTGTAGGACGGCCGACCACGATTTCACAAGTTAAGCAACCCTAGGTGTGGTCGAAACTTGGATGGGTGAGCGTGCTTTTAAAGGTTAAGTAAAGTCAGTATAAAATACCTTAGGTTAACTATTACCCGGCTGGATAAATTTTATTCCAAATTCTAAGGTGAATCCGCGGACAAAATTGCGTAAATTCGTGGCCTGGCCGCACACGCGCTTGTACCATCCTGCGCACACGCATATATTTGTACTGTGCGGTAAGGAATAGGTAAAAAAAAACATCGCATACTGGCCGATATAGCCATGGCAACGTGTTTCCCGATATCAGTGACCACACTGACGACAAACGACACAGTGTGAAAGCTTTCCATAGACAATTTATGAAACTGCCAGTTCCACGATATCGTTATCGTATGATATGAAAACTCTCAAAAGATGACAGTTTCTATGTAATAAATAAGTTAAGTATCTACATATGTATTTAAAACCATGACAAAGACTTGATAGTGTATGTATTCTATCAGGGGACGCATTTTTGAAATGATAGGTAGTAAGCGAAGGATTTGCAACGAGTGGTCTCGACCACTCGTAATTTTGACGTTTGTGGCGTAGATATGTCAAAGAAACCTTTAATGGAGAATTCGTTCCAATTCATGCTGCTTTTTTTTATTCACGGTGAAATTCTTAGAAAACTATAGACATATTTTCGATATTTTTTGCGTAAAACCATACTGGTTTAGCTGACACGACGGTTTCGAAATACGGCCAAATGGTTTTTTACGCGAGTGGTGAGTTGAAAAACTACACGTTTTGTGTTTCCGTGAGTCCTTAAATGAAAAATAGCACTGCAGGTATTTATCCCTAATGTTTGTTTTGTTTTTCGTGTGTATAAGTGGCGAACACTGGTGTCAGAATTTTCAATCTGCCTAAGGCTTCCGACATAGCTTGACGACTATCATAGTATACAATGATGATATTTGCTTTAGAACGCCTTACCAGTCAGTATCCGGTAAGCCGAATCTCGTCTAACGTTTAAGAGAGCAGTGCGTGCACATTATCTCCAAAACTGTCAGCAGCTATATAAGTAGTATTTATGTAGTTTATGTATGGTTTATATTTGAACAATTATTTATGTATATGTATTTTGTGTAGGTTTATCTTCGATAGATACGAGTATCTGTATGCACTTACTTAATACGTTTACTTCTTTTTTTGTTGTTTTTAGTTCTGATGTACTTATCCAAAAAAATACTTTCTCAGCATCACTTGTTGGTTGACTGGTAGAAAAGGCCACAGGCCTTAAGTCCGCCATTTACATGTATTTTAATGAAGTTAAATAAATAAAAAATAAATAAATATAAAGCCGGGACCAACGAATTAACGGGCTTTCAAAAACACGGAGGAGCTCTAATAAAATTATGCCACTTGTCCCCATCCAAGTGCGGACCACGCCCGGTATCGCTTAACTTGCTATAGCGCTAACAATACGTACTCTCGCCGGGCCACCAAGCTCCTTGGTCTCCTAATAGGATAGACAAAGCATTTTGGGCCTTAGCAAGATTGTTAGGTATCCTAAAATTAATGTTATTAATGCTAAGGATATTAAGCTAACCTCTCAGAACCACATTAGGCGAAGCTCGTCAGCCCCAGACATCAAATTAAAGGCGTAATTATCTCAAACATCGCGCCCATCAGACAAAACGCTCCTCTTAACTGCAAAGAATTCATCCATCTTGGCTACATTTGTTTGATATTAAAATGCTTGATGCTTACAGAAAAAAGATTCCCTCAAACGATGCAATTAGAAAGCGATTAGGTAATGCTTAAGATGTTTTCTTTCAACAAAATTAGACTTACAACTCAGACCTCATTATCGGTGAGTTTGTAAAACATGTATAAATATTTTTTTATACATTTTTTAATTCACTTTACACATTAAGCAATACTAACAAAAACCTATTTGGGTTTACGTGGTAAGGCGATTCACTACTCGTTACAATGTTATACAGTAAATACATAGTTTTAAAGCATTAATTTACATTTGATACTATTTTTTAAATTCACTAAAGAAGTCCTGGTCATAGACGAGGGAAGACGTGGAAGAGGACGACCCCCCACCACCTGGATCAGAACTGTCACCGAAGGTATTAGGACACTGGGCATTAAGCCAGAACTAACACAGAATCGCCAAGAGTGGAGAAAATGTATCAGGAGGGCCGACCCTGTATAGGAAAGAGGCCAGGAGATTGAGATAGACTATTTTTTAAATTACTTAGGTATTGCCTCAATAATATAAAGCAAGCTAGTATAAAAAAGAATCTACAGGCGTTATAAACAAGTATACAATATAAAGCTACAAGGTTAAGTAAAAGCTACAAACTTTTATTTTTAACCGACTTCCAAAAAGGAGGAGGTTATCGATGCGCCGCGATCTTTTTTTTGTATGTTGACCGTTTATTCGAAGAAGCCTTGACTGAAGTGAATTTTTTTTTATTTATAACTTGTCAGGTGGTCCCATAGAAATTTTATCAAAAAAAGGGTGAGTAGTTTGGGGGTTAAGTCGGTTTTTAGTTTTGAAAAAACATTGTAAGGGGGATACATTAATTTTCGGGATCCATTGCTGTCCCCATTTGAAATAAATAATTTCAAAGGAAACATCATTCTAAATTTTGTCTTGACCAAGCACTAGACAACCCTTCAAAATATTTTATGAACTACTGCTTACAGTTGAAAGTAGGAACGTGAAACTTTTCTACGCAACTTAGCGAAAAACAGCCACTTTTGGCTAATGTGCGTTGAAAAGCTTCTTGTTCTCACTGTAAAAAGTAGTTCATAAAATATTTTGAAGGGTTCAAAGGTTATCCATAGCTATTCAGAGGGGCAATGCAGCTAGCATAATGGGTACCTTTGAGCCGGGAACTATTCGGGGTGGCATTTTTGATTAACTTTTTCTTGTGTGTGTTTTTATTGTTTTCTTATATATATTCATTTCGTGAAGATATGATGAGGAACTTTGGAGACATGTATAAGTTACCAATATCTGAAGTTTTTAATTTGGTGTTTAGTTTAGATTTTAAATGTAGTTTATAGTTTCACGTATGTGTACATAAATGTAATAAGTTTGTAAATAAATAAATGTTTTGTTTGAAGGATTATCTAGGGCTTGGTCAAGAGAAAATTTTAAATGATATCTCTGTTTCCTTTCAAACATTAAATAAATTCCCAATTAAATAAATAAAACAAAAGTTAATATTAAATAAAAGCTATAAACAAGTTGGTTGCTCGCATGGTCATCACGTGGTCAAAGGGCATTTAATAATCGTTTAACGAAAGCTAATTATTAAAACTGTTTCGGCTATTTCTTCTCCACTTTGCAAGGTCTTTGGTCATTCTTGGGTGATCTTTGAAAGCGCACCCTGGAATCCTAAGCAGCAAATTGGGACGCAAACGGAAACAATCTAAATAAAGATGAAAAAGATTGATCTCAGCTTAGTAATGCTATATTAAATTAACCAAAAGAACATTTTCATTTATTTCTTCGTTACATTTTTTATACGAATAGGGGAATTAATTAATGGGGGCATTATGCACATAACTTATTTAAATTTATAGGCAAAAGTTTGGTCGACTGCCATCAAACGTGGCAATACTGCCAGCCTTCTTGCCATTCTTCCACCGGGGCAAGAAGTGCGGGATTTTATTTATTTATGATAGTGTTTGTGTAAATGTTATTTATTTTTGGCACCTTCTTATTTAAATTTATTTTCGTTAATTAGTTTCAGTATAGTATAGTTATTTTACTTTATTACTTAGTTTTAATTGATATGTTTCCAATAAAATAAATTAAATTGTATTATATCATACAGTTATATCGGGAAACTAAATAAAATACAGGAAATGTCGTGAACACGTAGGAATTTCATCGGTTCACCGCATTTTCTCTTTTGTGTCTGACTCAATTATACAATAGTTATTTGCATGAATGTCGCTCGTGATTACCAATCACTTCCCAAAGGTTTCACCGCTTGTATACATTGTATTTGTATCTTTGTATATATTTAAATTAAAGATTAAAACCTTTGTACTTTTATTATCAATATAAAACAATTTTTATTTAAATATCCTTGGATTTTATAAAAAACTTGTAACTTGTAAACCAAAACACAAGTATAGTTTTCATTCGATGTGCCTACATTATACTTGTTTTTTTTTAATGTATGAATGATGTAACCAGTACTTTAAGCTTTTTATCTGGATAGATTTAAAAAAATTGATCTCAAATAATCCTTCATCAAAAGTCTACGATGTACCTCTGCAGTTCCAAATGAAGTACTTGATTTATAACCGAGCGAACCCTCTTCAATGTTGGGACAAGAGCAATCTATAAGAATAACTAAACATTTCGCTCCAGTCTATCCAGCAGGTACCAAACCTATTCACTTCTAGATTTCACACCTTTTGAACAGAAGTGTCTACAGATAATACACAGAGGGCGCTAAAAGATTAAAAATCTCTCAATAGGCTTTTATTATACACGAGGTGTGTAGATACAATTTAACGTTTTTTTTTTCAGAAAACCGCTTTTTGTCGTCTAACAAACATACGTAACAAACGCCGGATTGTCCATGTAGACGCTTTATTTAAATTATTAAAAGAAATTCTTAGTACTAACCCTACCTATATTTCATTGAAATCTTGTCTACCATCTATACAAATTGCTATCTGGATAATCCATTATTATAGGCGTTATCGATACAAGTTGAAATCAATAGACGGAAACTGAAGTATGCAGAGGTCAAATTGAAATGTAATTTGTAATTTAAAGATGACCCTGAATTTCAATATGCTTCCTAAAACTTTAAATTCAGTATGAACTGGATATTATGTGAAGACGAAGAAGAAGTAAATACGACGAACTATCAGTAAACAACTTGTTAGTCGTTTACTACTGCGCAAAATCTGTAAGAGACTAGATTAAAGAGTGAACGAGCCCGTAACCGGCGGGTAGTCAAATGGAAAGCTTTTTAGAGGCGCTGACCCGAATGGCCGTAGAATAGCCGAGTTTTGTTACACTTTCAAATGAGTTTGAAACCGCACTTCTGGCTTCTGACCTGTCTTTTTATTAGAATTAGAGCTGCTTGCTCTATTGTTTTTGTTTGTACCTAGACGGAATCAATCGTTTGTATATGTGAAGATGCGAACTAAAAACATAAATTGGTTTAAACAATAAATTAGACTCAATCGTTTATCATATTGGTTTATAGAGTTCCGTACAAAAAATGAAAAAACGGAACCTAAGATCACTTGTGCGTGCGTCTGTCACAGGCGCCAATTTGCTCCGAATCTAGTAGTAGTTTGGTCTAGTACCAAATCAGATGAAATTTGGTAAGATGGTATAATCCTATGACTCAAACACAGATGTGCAAAGATAATATTTTTTTTTTAAAATAAGGGTCATTTTTTAAAATGAAAAAACGCGTTATTAAATGAGGATCTCAAATATATTTTTGTAATTAGTGTAAAATAAATAGTTTCAATTTTATTCATGAAAGAAGACGAAAATTGACCATTCTCCTCCTCCTGATCTCAGAAACTACGGACCTTAAATTTTGAAAAAATATACAAAATATAGTTCATTGCTAGTTGGTGGTTGTCTACAAGCAATGAACTTTAGAAAACCTATAAGAATTCTATTATTGAAAATAAAGTGGTAAACTCAATATAACACGTTTACTTACGGAAAATAGTTCACTAAAACACCACTAGATAGCGCTAGTAGTAATTAACACGAGTCTTACTGTGAGGATTTCAATGTGATATTTTGTATTACTTAATATAAAAACTTTGGTATTGCACGGAACCCTCTCCACGCGAGTTCAACTCAAACTTGGCTGGATTTTTAAACAATTTATAAGGGAAACGATTTCATTGTTATTTAACAATGGAATCGTTTAATTAAATATTATTTGCAGCAAATTAAAATCAATTTGCTTTAATAATGTAATCAGAACTAAATACATGTCTAGGTATCTGCAAATAATATTTGATTCGATAATAATTATAATGTTGATAGATCATGATAAATGTAATAAGAAAAATGAGTTATAATAAAATATAATAGCAAAATTTCTCATAAAAATCTTTCTTTTAAACAATGTAACTCCCTCTACACGTATAACTTATAAACGATCTCAATGGATGAATGCCTAACACACCCCATCTCCATATTGAAATATTTATTTGTCTGCCGTCGTATTCAAATGTTTGCGTCGCAATTCAAGTCGTCTGTAGCTTAAAGACTTGTAAAAAGGCTCTAAATATTTTCCCTTTAAGTTATTCAAGTATTCAAATTGGTTATCAAATAAAATCTTTTGATAAGGAATTAACGAAACGAGGTGTTACCCAAAGAGATTGTGTAGCTTTCACACTTCATAAGGCTTGAGTAGCACTCCTCAATTGAAGGGAATTCTTTGAACTCGTATATAAAGCAGTGTTGCTCAAAGGAGTTTTTTTTCCGCAGGAAGCTCCGTCAAGTATTGTGGGAATGTTGACAATTTCCTACTTTTCATGAGATTTTTTTAGTTTGTGTTGCTTGCGGCTGTGTCTGAATGTGACAAGCTGAAAAACAAAGGCTTTGTCGGCACATTGACTAAAAAGTGTATAAAGTATTTAGTTTTTATTGTTGGGCATAGGTATACCCTTTGTTTATACTAAATTTAATAAATTTATTGTTGTGACACTGTTGTAATTTATCAAAGCTTTATGAGAAACTAGCTGTTTCCCGCAACTTCGTCAGCGTGTACTTTAATTTATGAGTAACGTCATTTTGGTATTTTCAATAAAACTGGCCAAGTTCATGTCGGGCCACGCGCAGTGAAGGGTTCCTTAATTGCGAATGCGACTAGAGTAAAAATTAAAAAGTTAAAAATAAATTAATTTCATTATTTAATTTAAATAGTTTTATTAATAAACTAGCTTTTGCCCGCGGCTTCGCTTGCGTAGGGATGTAATTTATCAAAATCCTTTCTTAGGGGATGCCTACGTCATAGTAGCTTTATGCATGCAAAGTCTCAGCCCGATCGGTTTAAAATTGACAAAGTTTCATACAAACTTTCATCCCCTATTTTATCCCCTTGGGGGTAAAATAGATCAAAATCCTTTCTTAGCGGATGCCTACGTCATAACATCTACCTGCATGTCAAATTTCAGCCCGATCCGTCCAGTGGTTTGGGCTGTGCGTTGATAGATCACTATGTCAGTCAGTCAGTCACCTTTGAGTAATATATATTTAGATAAATAAATATATAGGGACAAATAACACTGATTGAACTAGCCCCAAAGTAAGTTCAAGACTTGTGTTATGGGATACTAACTCAACGATACCATATTTTATAACACATACATATATAGGTAAACATTCAAGACCCAAGACAATTTGAAAAAGGCCTTTTTCCAACTTGACCTTCCCTGACCTGGGATCGAACCCGAAACCTCTGGGAGGCGGACTAGCATTGTGACCACTACGTCACGGAGGTCATCCGGAGGTTAATCGTCCATGCTGGTCTAGGAGAAAGGAAAAAATTTGAATGTACCAGCTGCTTCTCTTCCCAGCAGATTGTAAAAGCAGAGCAGAGAATGGGCGAGATTTGAATCATGTTAATCGGTGATGCGGCTAGCAACCCATCACTATTTGGATTCCTTTTTTCATCTTAACGTCCACTATCACGTTTGCGCATCCAAGTATGATTTGTCCCTATATATTTATTTATTTAATCCTTGTTTACTACTGTAAACCTTCTAATCCGTGCTCCAAATAAAACGCCAGCAGGCTGAATCTCAAAAACTTTAATACGACACTCTCACTTAATGTAACTTCTGTCCTCCGTCGAAATCCGGCACCGAATGAATCAACTCACCGATGCGATCCACCAATCCCGCCATTTTCCCCAGTGTTGTCAGTGTTACAAAATAATTTTCCCTAAATTACCCTTAATTAAAACGATCAATGTTTTTTTTTGTGTGAAGTTAAACAATAATTATAATTTATGATTTAAAATAAATGACGGCTTACACTCGACCGTCCTGACAACGTGAATGTCCCCATACACGCTACTATTGTAAATCTTACACTCGGCATCTTGAGTCATTCGGGCCATAGGATCACTTCAAAAAGAAAAATCGATCTTAATACTAAGTTTGCGCTTGTTCCAACCCTATCCGGCCCGCTCGAGTAAAAGAACAAGCAAGAAACGTCTCGATGGGGTTTTTTTTTCTTTTCGCGACTACCTATGTGATCTCTATATTAGGCTTAGATTTATCTCGAATACAATAATTAACTATAAATTACATAACATTAGGTACTTTTGATGAACAATCACTACTGCGTGAAAAATATTGTCAAGTACTATTTACAATCATCGGAATTACCTACTTATTAAATGACTCATCAAAAACAATTGTTGAACTTAATAATACAATACCTAATAATATTATTTAACTATCTGAGTTATTTCCTAACTTGGGTTTACTCTTAATCTTTTAAAATCTTATTTTATACAGCTAACTCGCTCGCTCACGAGTCTAGCGTACATCTATTCTCTCATTAAATCATTTGTTTACTTGTATAACTAATTTACTACAGAACGAAGTCAGGTCACGCACTCGCTCGCTCACGAAGTCTCGCGCCAGACCTTCGCCTAATCTTATATATATTTCATCTTAAGGTCGGTCTCGAACTCGCTCGCTCACGAAGTCTCGAGTCCGACCCTCTTACAAAACTCTTGTTGAGGTCAAGCCACGGACCCGCCCGCTCACGTAGTCTCGTTGCTCGACCCGCACAACACTTGGTGAGGCCAAGCCACGAACCCGCCCGCTCACGTAGTTCCATCGCTTGGCCTGTAACAACAAAACTATATATAGCATACAAATTCTATAATAATAAACGAAGTGTCTCTTGGTCTTACTTTACTCATACTACTATACTATTATAATATAAAATATTGCTCTGTAATTTAACTTATGTTACAAGAATAATCAAACTACATATTCATTTCATCTAATTCGTCCCCGCTATTATCATTCATGGTCTCGGTGTCGTCGTCATCTAGTTCTAAGGATGTTATGTGAATCCACGGCTGCATCCGATCTGAAGCCACAGTTGTGCTACGTTTATTTTTCATTCCCTCAAAGCCAGGAATAGGTGACACTTTATACCGATCATTTCCCAGAATTTTCACAACTTTGAATGGGCCTTCGTAAGTTGGCATTAGTTTAGTGCTTTTTCCGTCATTTTGAAAAGCAGTCTTGAGTATTTTTACGAGATCACCTTTTATGTACTGTCTAGCTGGTTTCCGCCTTTTGTCGTAATACTTTTTTTGTTTTATTTGTTCTTCATCAATCCTATCCTTAACCTCTTCATGCATAGATGCTAGATCACATACTTCGCGAGTTAGATCCGTAATTTCATTTAGTGCCACGTTACTCTGACTATTCATTGCCATGCCAAACATAACTTCAGAAGGAGTCTTTCCTATGGTTTTCTGCAAAGTATTGTTGAGACCCCATTGTATTTTCCCTAGTTTGTTGTCCCATTCCTTTTCGTCATCTCTGCAGTTCTGAGCAGTGAGTGAGTCCAAAATCGTACGGTTATAGCGTTCCACTTGTCCGTTCGATCTTGGGCTCGCCACCGCATTCAGCACGTGTTTAATGCCTTTGTCTAAACAGAATTTCCTAAAAGCATGGGAAGTAAAACAACTTCCACGATCACTAATGATTCGGTCGGGATTCCGAAACATATTAAAAATGTCCTCTAAGGACTTGATTACATTTTGTGAATTAGTGTTTCTGACGGGCTTAATAAATACGAACTTCGTAAAAGAATCAACAGTAACCAGTATATGTGTATTTCCTCTCTTCGATCTTACAAAAGGACCGAGGTGGTCAGTGTGCAACGTGTGGAATGGTTTTTCAACCTTGACGATAGGATGCAAGAGGCCTTCGCGATTGTTTGAAGTCTTTTTTGAATATGCGCAGTCAATACAGGATTTTACATATTTCTTAACAAAACGAGACATTTTAGAGAACCAGTAAAATTTCTTTATACGGTCCAAAGTCTTCTCAAAACCTACATGGCCTATATCGTCATGATTCATTTTGCACACTTGCCACCTCGCTCCCTTTGGAACCACCCATCTTATGTCCGCCTTATCCCCGTTGAGAAACCTAAATAACTTATTATCTTTTATCAGGTAATTTTCATTAATGTATTCTAATCCATTTGTATCTAGGTCGTTATTGAGGATATTTCGAATTCTAGATAGTTCCGAATCACCTAGTTGAAGTGTCAGCAGCCAATCCTCGTTACTGATAGCAAGTATGGTAGAGTACTGTACTAGATTATGACTCTCCTCGACTTCTACAGGATTGCGTGATAGAGCGTCTGCATGAGCCATCTTTGTTCCTGCTCTATACTCTACTGAACAGTTAAACTCCTGCAAAGCCAGCCACCAACGAGCTATTCGTGGTATGAGATCACGCTTCTGAAACGTGGAGCGTAACGCACTGCAGTCGGTAACAATTTTGAATTCCCTTCCTAGTAGGTACACTCTAAATTTCCTAATGGCACAAACAACCGCCAAGGTCTCCAGCTCATAAGAGTGGAAGTTCTTTTCTTCTGGGGTTGTCTGACGACTGTAGAACACCACGGGTTTTAATGGTTCAGAACTGCCTACCGGCCGCTGCATGAGTATTCCGCCTATACCGAGTCTACTGGCATCAGTGTGCACCTCCGTTTCCGCGCAAGGATCATAAATAGCAAGAATCGGCCTGCTAACTAACTTAGACTTAAGTGACTCAAAGGCTTGCTCCTGTGCCTCTCCCCACTCCCAACTGGCATCTTTTTTTAAAAGCTTCGTGAGAGGCGAGGCTAGTTCAGCAAAACTCTGAATGAATTTTCGAAAATAGCTGACTAGCCCTAGAAATTGTCTGACGGTGTGAACGTTATTCGGCCGAGGAAATTTGGTGACACTTTGAATTTTCGACTCGCCAGGTCGCATTCCCAAGAAGCCAATCTCATATCCTAGGTATTCTATATTGTTTTGCAGAAAATTGCATTTTGCGAGATTGAGCTTAAGATTGGCCCTGTCAAGGAGTTGCAAAACTTCCTCCAAACTGGAGAGAACCTCGTCAGCACTCCTACCATAGACTAACACATCGTCGATATATACTGTAGCCTTGCTGAATCGTAAGGACCCTAAGACGTGGTTCATCATCCTTTGGAACACCGCAGGAGCATTGGCTAGCCCAAATGCCATTCTGTTGAACTCGTACTGGCCATCATTGGTGACGAAAGATGTAAGGTGCTTATGTTGCTCGGCAATGGGTACCTGATAGTACCCTGACATTAGGTCCAAGGTGATGAACCAGGCCTGTCCTGATAGTTTGCTAATTTCGTCTTCGATGATCGGCATTGGGTACCTTTCCTTCACAGTTAATGAATTAAGCATCCTATAATCAATGCATAACCGCGACTTTCCATCCTTTTTGCGCACAAGAATAATGGGACTAGCGTAATTAGAGACAGATTCCCGTATAACTCCTGCTTGCAACATCTCATTAACCATAGTACGAACTTCCTCTCGCTCGTGATGCGAAAGCCTATAAGGTCGGTATACAACAGGACGATCACTATTTAGTTCAATCGTCATTTGGGTGACATTAGTACATCCTAACTCTGTTAAATCAAAGGCAAAACAATGTCTATATCGCTGAAGTATGTCCATTAACCTATTCTTGCATTCTTGGGGTACTGAATCGCCCAATTTCACCTGACATTCTTTGATAGCACTGCTGTCATTATCTTGATTATCTACAGATTTGGGATGTACTGCCTTCAGCCTCTCAATCGTACTAATCCTTTCACCCCGGGCGAAAACAAAGTTTTTATGTACTGTACATGGTATTGAACAAGGGACTAGAGTTACAGAAAGCAGCCCATTCCAAACCTTATGAATGCCACCCAGCACCACAAACTGTTCTACCGGTTTCCCCACCACATTAGTATCTACCAAGATATTTCCGGTGAATTCAAATTCCGTCGCCGCTCTAACGCTTGCTAAGCCGTAAAGAAGGCTATGCCCTAGTACTCTGAGCCTGATGGTGCTATCCTTAACGTCCTCATAGCAGTATGCGGGTACTTCGGTGCCGACATCAAGAAATTGTAATTTTGTCGAATCCTTAACAACAACGATATGTGGCTGTTCTGAGTATGTTTGTCCTACCAGCATTGGTCGGTCAAGTAGACCATCATCTACCACTTCGCAAAGTACCCTAGCTTTAACCCCGTCGATTGAGAAATCTACTGTAACCGAACCTAAAGAATGAACGAGTCCATTGCCGAAACCTTTCATAGTTGACGGTACCCCATCATGATTAAGTCCTAACTCTTTTGCACTAGACTCTCTAAGTAACGTGACTTCGCTACCAAAATCTACGAAGGCTTCCAAAGTCATTCCATTAATTACGACCTGTTTAAGAAACTTGTCGTTTGGTTGCGAGACTTGCGAATTACTAATGCACATAGCTTTACGTACCGTTGTGGTCTTTGGCGTCTGACTACCGGATCTTGAAGTGCATGTGTCACTCTTGTGCCCTACTTTATGACAAAAATCGCACTTAACCAACGGTTTAGGGCACTTCATATAAACGTGACCCTTCTCCTTGCAGTTGAAACAAAATAGGCCTACCATGCTTTGAGTATTTGCCTTGGGATGAGCCTTGTTTTCAAAGGAGGAATTCTCGGTACCTACTTTATTTCTAGAAAAATTAGGTTGATAGAAATGGTCTTTATTACTTAATAAAAACTGCAAAAGTTGATCTGGCTCGGTACACCGCAAAGCTAAAGCACTCGACTTCACCGTTTTGTCACTGAGACCATGGATGATGCAGTCCACTGCACGCTTGACGGTTATCTCACACTGATTGACCAGAGCGAGTTTCTCATAAAAATAGTTCTCAATGGGTTTCGTTATATCTACTCTTACGTCTTAACATGTCCTCCAGGGATTGGCCATAATTTTGTTCACAAGGGAATGCTTTAACGAGTTTTTCTTGCCACTCTGGCCACGAGAAAAGAATAGTAGTCAAGCTTTGGTACCAAATTTTGGCCAATCCCTGTAGTTTCTGCATGGCAAAATGGATCGTGGTTTTGTCGTCCCAGCCGTAGACCGAAGCACATTCGTTTACCTTCCGAAGCCATACGTCCATGCGTTGGTTTTTAGTAGAAGGATCAAATTCCGGCAAGATATTCTTATAATCTAGTTTATTACTCGAGTGTGCATTCGGCTCAGACGGCTGGGCCGCAGAGACGTTTTTCACAGTTTGTAAAATTTTGGCAATATCCTTGGAGGAAAATAACGGACTACATGACCTTGAGCGGCGCCTAGAGCAGGCGCCGTGGCTTCGTCGATCCTCCCACCGTTGCTGGCTCTCGCGTTGCACGTAGTCCTCGCCATGGCTGCGACGCTCGTCGCACCTCGATCGGGCCTCGATGTCACGTTCCATCTGTAGCACGCGCTCCAACTGACGAAGACGGTCTCGTTCACGCTCCAACTCTTCTTCTTGGAGTCGCAAGCTTCGACTGCGGCGCGTCCCACGTCTACTGTGGCGGCTACGTGGTCGACTTTGCCGTACGCTCTGCTCGCGCCGAGAAGATCCACGAGCTCTGGATGGCTGCCGTTCTTGAACTCCACTTCGCCGGGTTGGACTCCGGGACCGGCCGCATGTGCGGCTAGGGGTCACCAGGCTACGGCGAACAGAGCTATCACGGCGGCGTGTTTCTTCCATTTCACCTCGAAAAAAAAAAATATCATATTAGTATTTATATCCTTAAAACGTTAGTTTGTATAATTCGGAAGGAAATATTAATGTTAATTGAGACATAGCAAAAGGTTTTATGCTTATATCACACTTACTTTTAAATTAACTAACTGATTGCCGATATAAAAATGGATTCAGAAATTTTATTAATATGACCACGTGCGAAATCGGCCATGATTATTCAATGACAGAAATTGAGGTTTCAGGACATAAATAAATTTGAATAAGGACACAAAAATAGCCAATATTTTTATATTTTCTTCCCCAACACAAAAATACTAGAGGATTCTAAAAATTATTTTGGATTTAAAATTACCTATGTGGATATAAGCAGCATGAATTCAAAAGATAAATACAAATGGATTCCCATTATCTAAAAATATTGTATAATAAAATAAAAGAACACTTACGCGTGATAATATCCCACTTCTGAAGTGTAAACCTTCTAATCCGTGCTCCAGATAAAACGCCAGCAGGCTGAATCTCAAAAACTTTAATACGACACTCTCACTTAATGTAACTTCTGTCCTCCGTCGAAATCCGGCACCGAATGAATCAACTCACCGATGCGATCCACCAATCCCGCCATTTTCCCCAGTGTTGTCAGTGTTACAAAATAATTTTCCCTAAATTACCCTTAATTAAAACGATCAATGTTTTTTTTTGTGTGAAGTTAAACAATAATTATAATTTATGATTTAAAATAAATGACGGCTTACACTACGAAACCCTAAAAATTGCCGCATCGCCTATTAACATGATTCTAATCTCGCCCATTTCCTTGATCAGTTTTTACGATCTACGCGGGAAGAGAAGCAGTTGGTACATTCTATGTTTTTTCCTTTCTCCCAGATCAGTATTGAAGAGTATACTTTCTAAACTTATACAATTTCCATTAGCCAGGTTAGATGTGAGAGTATTAAAATCCTTAAATTCCATCAGTCAATCCACGCAATAAAAACATCGGCTCGATATGTTTCTCATCCTATTGGCAGCAATATTCCTGTAAATGGATCAATTGATATGCACAGGAACAATCTCAATTTGATCCCAATCCTGCAGGGTCGTAGACATAGAACAAACAGCGGATTGAACGAGGAGTGAACGAAAGGCGAGATATCTGGAAGCATATACTCATCAAAAAATAGAGAAAACAAGTTTTATAATTTGAAATTTTTTGTGATGAATTGCAAATGCGTGAACCTTGTGTAAGGGAATACGTGATTGGGAAAAAATCGTTTGGGGTGTTTTGAAGTCATGAAGTACATTTGGTAGGCACTCATGGCATGACACTTTGGCAGACACGGTCCAGACGTGACAGAAAGATGTTGGTTTCAATTCGTTCATTCAATACGCATACTTGTATTTCAAATGCGTCAGTATAAGTAATGTGTAACGAGGACATTTGTCAGGTTGATTAGAAATCACGGAAGCACAATTGGAAGTACACTCATGGAAGTAAAGACTGAACCTTAACATAATATTAAGTATATTCAATGTGTATTAGGAAGTAATAAGTAATTGCCAATTGGCAGTTATAAACAATTAACAATTGGCAGTAGTAAGTAATAAGAATTAACATAAGTTGATGTTGGGACTGGTTTTCTATTCGTAAGTTTGTCACTGCCAAAGCATATCGGAATTCACAGATAAATTCACATAGCAGCTGAATCGCAGTTGGAGAATTTCATATCACAAATATTTTCATTCACTGTAAGCAGTTTGATAAAATTTGAATGATGCAGAATGTTATCTGCATTCTGCTTTTTAAGTTTTTAAAAAGTTTTGAATTTTTAAGAAGTTAGTCCTATTCTATTTCTTACAGGATTTATTTTTTATGTAGTTAATCTGTGTGTTCGGATGACATGCGCATACCTATCCCAAGCTTAGCACATGCCTAGCACAAGCCTAGCTCAGGCCTAGCGCGCTTTGAAATTTTTGATATCTGTTGCATGTAATTTGAGTCCTATCACACATCAATACAACTCAAATTTCATTAACCGAAGTCAACACGTACACGCCTTGCCTATGCCACCCGCTCGCTTTGCCTCCGCTTTGCTTCTACCTTGCCTCTACCTTGCTCCCGCCCAGCGCTCCCCCGATTGGACATTTGAGTTGTATAAACCGTGCTGGTCGTTTCTTGTAGGCTTGGCATGCGCATGTCGTCTGAACGCGCCCTTATTGTTCCTCAAAAACAAATTGTACAGAAACAATAGACGAACACAACTCTCAGTCAACCTTTGGGTTACACAGAAACTTTTACTGTGTGTGCAAGATTCAGGGTATTTTTTTCCTATCGCGAAGCGGTGAGTAAATTTTTTTATCGCATAATGTGTCAGTTTTACAAATCAGTTTTTAATTGCTGATAAGAGGAAATGATATGGAAAAATATATCTTTGCAGGGTTTTCCCCTGTAATTTTTTCCATATATGTGACGTAAGCTGCAGAACACTTGTTACCTATTACCTTCTCCTACTAAGTAATTATAAGCAAATAAAAAAAACCATCTCCTTTCAAATCCAAGCATTTTAGAATACTAACAACGAATTACGTTTAAGCGAATACTTACAACGAAAATAATCAGTTAAAATGATACCGGCTTAACCATCTTTACGGAAATTACTTTTTTCCAATTTCACTTAATTTTTTTTATATCTAAATATGCTTTCGGTAGATTTGAGGAAATTTGGGATTTACAGTCTCAGCTAATCGGATAAAATAAAGGGGTGTGTAATATATGTAATAATAACAGATAATATAATTTCAATTGCAATAACGCTCAAATAATATAATTTTCAATTTATATAAAAACGCACTACCTAATTTCATTTCACCTAACATTTTATAACATATAACCATCGTGTGCTCTAATAACTTTTAGTTTAATGTTCATTTTACATAATTATCACTTGTCCAAATGCTCTTTTTATATAACTTTCACTTGTCATAATCTTCTTTTATATAAATTATCTCTTATCCAAATGCTCTTTTCATATAACGTTAATTAACTAAAATATACTTATTAAAAATTGATAATTTTAATAATATGTGTTTTGTATATAAGGAAAAAATAACATTAATTAATCATATTCACGAGTATTTATTTTTTAGTTACAATAGTAATAATATTAAATAATCAGTTACAATAGTAATGATTACCTAACTTTATTTTAAATTTAAGTTTGAGGCCAAAGCTCGAGGATATTTTAAACAATTAAAACAAAAGGAGGGTTGTGTATGTGTTTCGCCGCACATAACCCTTCTTTTGTTTTAATTGTATGTAAGTACGTTCACCTGTTCCCTCGATGTTAAAATAATATTTGAATTAAAAAAATATTGAACATTATTTTTCATCTGCTCCCTCGATATTAAAAGAATCGCATAGAAAATGCGCATTTTCTATGCCTAACCATTTTTTTTTATAAGTATTTAATTTTTAACCAAATTTTCATTTCATATATTTTTTTATGAAAAGTTAAATATAAAAAAATAGGTTAGACATAGAAAGTTTTATATTTAATTTTTTTTGTAAATAACATTCAAATATTATTTGTATTTAATTTTTTTTCATCTGCTCCTTCGATATTAAAAGAATATTTAAATTATATTTACAAAAATTTAAATATAAAATGCGCGCGCATTTTCTGTCTAACCAAATTTTTTATAAGTATTTAATTTTTTTCATATGCTGAATCGATATTCAATTATTTCTAAGTATGTAATAATATTTTTTTTATATGCTCTCTCGATATAGAAAAAATTTTTGGTTACACATATTTTTTTATTTACAAACATTTATATATTACTTTTACATATACATAATACTTAAATTTTTGTAACCAATTTCTTTTGACCCGACTGCGTCAGAAGGAGGGTTATGTTTTTCTAGTGTATGTAAGTATGCATGTATGTATACATATATTTCAATGGGACGCTCTGCAGCCTAAACGGCTTGATGGATTAAAGCTTGAGAGGTATCGTTAAATTCGTCTCAATTCTGAGAGTGACACTGGGAAAAATTCAGTCGTTTTTTTAAATGATTGCTTGCTTTTTATGTCATACTTTGAGCGCATTTTTTATTTCATCTCTGTGTATCATCCAATATTTCATCTCTGTGTATCATGCAATAGTCCGCCATCATATAAACGTCCCAACGGCCTTGATATCTTCTTTCCATCTCTTTTACGTCCGGATAAAACCATTAAATATAAATCTATACTATAATAAAAGAGTAAAAAAAATGTGTCTGTACATTGAAAATTTTTCAAAAAAAAATATTTGTGGCGTTGGAGATATAGTAATAGAGTAAGAAAATAAAAAGAAATGTCTGTCTGTTTGTCTGTTTGTCTGTTTGTCTGTTTGTACACGCTAATCTCCGGAAATACTGGACGGATTCGAATGAAACTTTTTTTGTTATATAGCTGTGAAGCCTGGGCAACATATAGGCTATAATTGATTTTGGAAAATGGAACACATGATGCAGAACTATAATGGTCCAGCTAAACTATAAAAAATATTAAAATGCCGCCTTAGCAAAAGTTGTTAAGTCTGATGAGAACTTTTTGTTGAGTTATAATACAACTGGCCAAGCGCGAGTCGGACGCGCGCGAAGGGTTCCGTACCATAATCTATGAAAAATCACGTTTGTAGTATGGGAGCCCCCCATCAATACTTATTTTATTCGATTTTTAGGGTTCCTTACCCAAATGGGTAGAAACGGGACCCTATTACTTAGACCGTCCGACTGTTAGTCTGTCTGTCTGTCTGTCACCAGGCTGTATCTCATGAACCATTATAGCTAGACAGTTGAAATTTTTATAGATGATGTTTTTTTGTTGTCGTTGAACAAAAACATACTAAATCTATACTACAAATAAAAGAGTAAAAAAATGTGACTGTACATTGAAAATTTTTCCAAAAAAAAGTTGTTTCGTCCGAAGAAGAACTTATAAGTTCAGAATTTGCGGACCTTCAGAGCATAACACACCAGAAAAATTCTTGGATATGTGAACGCGCCATATTGACACCAAAAAATTAAAAATCAATTATTATAGAACTTATGACGCAAATTATTGTTAATTTCTTGGATAGAGTTGTTGACGACACCACCAATTATCCAGTTGAGTTTCTTAATTCACTTGCAGCAAATGGACTCTCGGCTTACAAAATAAGTCTTAATGTCGGAGGGCCAATAATGTGAATGCGCAATTTGACTCCGCCGAAACTGTGTAACGGAACCCAACTTAGTGTCTCAGCACTGTATGCCGAAGTTCAGCGGCTGAATTTCAGCCAATGCATGCCTGCAATGTTATTTGCATTACTAGCAACACATAATGCCGAACTTCCGATGCTTTTGCCTGAATCGGACCCGTACCCGTACCCGTACCCGTACCCGTACCCGTACCCGTACCCGTACCCGTACCCGTACATGTACCCGTACCCGTACCCGTACCCGTACCCGTACCCGTACCCGTACCCGTACCCGTAACCGTACCCGTACCCGTACCCGTACCCGTACCCGTACCCGTACCCGTACCCGTACCCGTACCCGTACCCGTACCCGTACCCGTACCCGTACCCGTACCCGTACCCGTACCCGTACTCCCTCTTCCGCTCCCGCCGCCGCTCCCGCCGCCGCTCCCGCCGCCGCTCCCGCCGCTGCCGCCGCCGCCGCCGCTCCCGCCGCCGCCGCCGCCGCCGCTCCCGCCGCCGCCGCCGCCGCCGCTCCCGCCGCCGCCGCCGCCGCCGCTCCCGCCGCCGCCGCCGCCGCCGCCACTGCCACCGCTGCTCCCGCTCTCGCCGCCGCCGCTACCGCCGCTGCCACCACCGCCGCCACTGCCGCCGCCGCTTCCGCCGCCACCGCCGCTGCCACCGCCGCTGCCGTTTCTGCTCCCGCTCCCGCTTCCGCTCCCGTTCCCTCTTCCACGTACCCGTTCCCGTACCCGTTCCGCTCTCGCTCCCACTCCTGCTCCCGCTCCCGTTCCCGCTCCCACTCCCGCTCCCGCCGCCGCTCCCACCGCTGCCGCCGCCGATGCCGCCGCTGCTGCTGCCGCCGCTCCCGCCGCCGCCGCTCCCGCCGCCGCCGCTGACGCCGCTCCCGCCGCCGCCTTCACCGCCGCTGCCGCCGCCGCCGCCACTGCCGCCGCCACTGCCGCCGCCACTGCCGCCGCCACTGCCGCCGCCGCTCCCGCTCTCGCCGCCGCCGCCACCGCCGCTGCCGCCGCCGCCGCCACTGCCGCCGCCGCTTTCGCCGCCGCCGACGCCTCCGCCGCCGCCGCCGCCTCCGACGCCTCCGCCGCCTCCGACGCCTCCGCCGCCGCCGCCATCGCCGCCGCCGCCGACGCCTCCGCCGCTGCTGCCACTTCCGCTCCCGCTCCCGCTCCCGCTTCCGCTTCCGTTCCCTTTTCCACTTCCGTTCCCTCTTCCGCTCCCGTGTCCGTTCGCCGCAGACGCGCCAAAGACGGAAGATTAAATTCTCATATCGGCACATCACTACAGTCCGGCGTTTCTACCGAACTTCAGCGGCTGAACTTCAGCTTATTTAGTGTGTCATCCCCACCGAACTTTAGACACTGAACTTTAGCCGCTTAACTTCAGCATAGTCTGCTGAGACACTTAAAGTTTACTGTGAGTGGTGCCAGTGAAACTGTATTTATTCCGCGTATAACAATTTTCCTTTTGAAAATACACAGTTTTACAAATACACAGTGTTTACTTGCTTTCCTATGAAAATGAGTCACAGTTTTAGAGGCTTAAAGCTGCTGATGTCGATCTAAGGACTGCTTTTTCGCATGGCCAACTTAATGTGGCTTTCTCCAGGGTTAGTAACACTTCAGCTTTTTTCATATTGGCTCCCGAAGGAAAGAATTAAAATAATAATGACTTTTAACTCCTAACACTGTTACAAGTACTTTCTTATCTCTCTCTATCTTTCTCTCTCATTAGTTGTTATTTATATTAATACGCCGGAGTCATAAAGTCCACGCGAACGAAGTCGCGGGCATCAGCTAGTAGATTAAATAAAACAATCTTTTACCACACTTTTTTTTTTTTCAGAAGGTTTATTAGTCGTTTCGGAGAAAACGTTTCGCGCGCTCGGTTTGGCGCATGCGCTCTTCGTAGACTAAAACACGTAATAAAACGTTTTTTTTACTTTTTCTAACAGGGGAAAGATAGGCTAGTAATAATAGACTATAGAATGGTTGGTCCTAGAGTATAAAATAGGAATATTGACCATGGAATCAATATATTATCCCTATATATATACTATATACATGTTATATATTTATCTATATACAAAAAGAATGTGACGTGATACGTTAAACTAAAGTTTATATTTGCTATATACAGACCAACATCTACATGTTTATGATGAATTTATTTAAAAAACTTTTTCATCGTAGACCTGTGTTATTAATGTAAATGTGCATTATATATAATGTTCACTATACCACATAAAATTAGGTCATATGAAATTATATAAATAATAAGGTATATCAATTGATCTTTATATTAAACAAAAGTATATTAAATAACATTAGGTTGTATGGTTATTAGAGGATTTGTTGTTATTACATATAATACACACCCAAAATAAAGATGCAGAAATAAAATAGAGGTATCTGTATTCAATACAAATTCTGTAGTATTATGATAAGTATAATTTTTATGAAAACACAGGTTTATTTTTAAAAAGTTCTATCGTCTGTAAACTAAATAAATTATTAATAAAAAAATTAAATCAAATAATTTTATTTCAGATAATTAAAATCCATAACGACATACCTACGTAATATTAATTAAAAATAATTAATTAATTTTAGAGCACAATGAAACTATATGTCTTTTATGTCATAACATTATTTGATTTGTATTTAAATTACTCTTCTCACTTGGCACTTCCATAGTGGAGAGGTCAAATTATCAGCCACTGTCTTCAGGATGCTATTCTGACTACCCCTAACTCTGTTGATCAGGGATGCTGTTTTTTTGCGTATATAGCATGAAAGCTATTAGTGCGGTAGTGTGCCAACATCCCCGATGCACTACAGAAGCGAGACAGCCCCAACAGCATTCTGAAAACATTGTTGTACTGAACACGCAGAACATCTAACATTTTCTTGGTATGTGCAACCCATAGATGTCGGGGTAATACACATTGTCTGACAGTAAACTATATATGGTGTCACTTTGACTTGATCTGTACACATGGAAAATGTACAGGCTAGCATTTTACCTTTCACTGAAAGCGCGCTTCGGTCTCTTTCAATGTCCACATTAACCCTACGGTAATTAAATGACCTGGATATTTAAACTCATGTACCCGCTTTATGCACACCTTATTTAATTTTACATTAAGTACAATTTCTGGGCATTTACCGGCGGCTTTTAAAATCATGTATTCATTTTTATTTACATTATATGTCAAGCCATGTTTGGTAGCAAACATCACATACTACTAACAATTGTCTGAGACCTCCTACCGTTGGGCTCAGCAATACCATATCATCTGCATATGTTATAATCGGCGTACCACAAGGTTCTATTCTAGGACCTTTCTTTTTCTTAGTTTATGTAAATGACTTGCCTTACATGGTTGAGAAACAGACACGCATAGTGCTGTTTGCTAAAGACACCTCGCTAATATTCAAAATTGACCGTCTTAGCACAGATGGTAGCGCGGTGAACAGCACCTTATCATCCATTTCTTATTGGTTTACTGCCAATAACCTCATGTTAAATGCGAAAAAGACCTAATGCATTCGATTTTCTCTTCCCAATGTGAGGCAAGCTTGCGTCGACATACTGATAGATGGCGAAAAACTCGATCTTGTTGAAAGTACTACCTTCCTAGGAATTACTATCGACTCGAAACTTCAGTGGGGCGCTCATATATCTAAACTTTCAAATAAGCTTAGCTCTGCGGCTTATGCTGTTAGGAGAATAAGACAATTGACAGATGTAGCAACTGCTAGCCTAGTGTACTTTATTTACTTTCATAGTTTAATGTCATACGGCATACTGCTATGGGGGAGTGCAGTCGATATTCAGACTATTTTCATTTTACAAAAAAGGGCAATTCGTGCTATCTACGGCTTAGGATCTAGAGGCTCACTCAGAGAATTATTCAAGGAAATAGGTATACTAACCTTACCATCACAGTATATATTTGAAAACATACTGTATGTAAGGAAAAATATTTCCTCATACAATAAAGTAAGCGATTTTACCGTTAGAAACTTACGCAATAAGAGTGACTTCGTTGCCCCGTATTATAGGCTCAAAACAGTTAGTAAAACGTTTATGGGGAACGGTATACTTTTTTATAATAAACTGCCACAATTGGTCCTTGATATGCCTGACAAAAAGTTTAAAGCTTATGTAAAGAAGGTACTCTGTGAGAAGACTTATTATAGGACCGATGACTATCTTAAAGACAACAAAGTCTGGCTTGAGCTTGGCGCGGGTCCCTCTTAAAGGTTGTGCCAACATTTAAAAATATTTCGAACCTCACTCGGCACCCCTCTGTCCCTCAGTTTCGTCCACAACTCGTCATAGGACACAAGATAGAACACCCTGGACAAATCAAGGAAACAGACGTTACGGTAAGTATAATACTGAACGGTATCCTTGAGACTTAAAATGGCACTTTCAGTGAAAAGCCCAGGTTGAAAACTAAATTGGGCATCATGTAGGTTTAGGTATTTTTGTAAACACGTATCAAGCAGACCATCCAGCACCTTGACCATAATCGTCGTCAAAGAGATAGGCCGATAATTTCTCTAATCAGAAATATCCCCAGTTCTGTTCTTCACAATGGGAACAACGACTGTTTTCATTAAGTCATGAGGTAAGTAAGAGTAACTAATACACATTGTTAAGAACATCGCGAGTACCCTCGGTAAGTGAACCCCAGCATTTCTCAGATGCTCGACACTAAGTCCGTCGAGACCAGGTGACTAACTTTCCTTAATGTTTTTGAGAACTTCTCTTACCTATTTTCCATTGAAAAATAAAATTATGCATAAGATGCCGCAAAATAATCGGATAATGGCTATAATCAAACCAAAATGGGTGACACTTCCGATACATTAATCTGTACTTTAATTGCGGGATTAGAATTGACCTATCTTTTATCTGATTAAACGCCCACATCTTAATGCCATTAGGTTTTCCCCTATACATATACAAAACAAACACAAAACAGAAGTACATCTTAGGAAGGACATGCTCGTAAAAAAGTAACATGCAAAAACTTTTCACGATATGACAAACTTTTTAATTGCTTGTTAGTTATAATTTTTTTAGTTTTGTTTTAAGAGGGAAGTATAACACGCACTATGTCAATGACATACAAAAAAATCATTGAGATCAGATAATATTTAGAAGTGGAAAAACGTTTTCTCTTTTTGTATGGACGAGTGCTTGCTATACTTCCCTCTAAAGTTATAGATGTTATTTAGTTGTTTTTTAAATTGTCTGCTTTGAACACGCGATTTATGTATATATTGTCACTTTTTTTTTTACTTACGTACCTACTACTACTTATATCATAAGCTCTGGCATGTTTGTAATTTTTATAGAATTGGCACAAAGCAGTAAAAATCAAAAGCTTGCATGAATCTATCACAATGATAAATTAATTAATCAAAGAAGAATCAAAAGAGACATGACTGGCTGTAGTCTAGTTTGCAGGGCCTAAAGCTATTTGCTCATGCAAAATATAGATTTTACTATGACAGACTTTCTGTACCCTGTCTCTTTTGTGTCTATAATAACAGGGGGAAGATTCACGCGATAAAAAAATTCAATTAACATTTTTGCATCAATCGTGGATGCCGGGGATAGCTCGCGGGTATTTCATGGTTGTTTGCTGATAATGAAAATTGTTTGGAGTTGGCTTTTGTTAGGCAGTACGTGAAAACAAAAATGTCTGTTTATATAATAATTTAAGTGTGTAAAGTGGTTACGGGAATCTACCGGTATGTAAGACCAATTGACTCACAAAGCGATGGATATACAGCAGAGCAAAATAAAAAGACGCTCTCATAATACTTGGAGTCCAACCATCTGTTATGAGGACTTTGGATATAACTTTCCGCCCAAAAATGACGCAAAAGCGCCGTAAACGGCGTGAAATTATTTTTGGGGGCCGACAAGTTTGATATTGACACACATTAAAGACGAGAGTTTAAAGTTTTAAAAATAAAACAGATAAAAATCGAGATAAAACTCGATCAACTCCAACTCGAGGATACGTACTGTACCTATGTATTTTATGACAAGTATGCAAACCCTTAGAACAATCAAACAAATATCAGAAAAGAAAGAAAACATAACAGTATTTCAACTAACTTTGCCGATTAAACATTTCGACGATGTGACGTCACTGCGCCTCAAAGAAAGTCAAATCTCACTCTGTAGATCTGCAGTTTTTTAAAATAACCTTGTTATACATTCTGTGACGATTAACTACTATTTATAATAACAAAACCACCCAAGCTTCATATAACAGTCACAGCTCATTCCTGCAAAACTTTTCAACTCAACCCGGGTTTCCAAATATGTTTTCTGTGTAACTAGTAAAATTAATTACACTAAAACAACTAGTTTGTATGTGCACGCCCGTAAACACAAAACGGGTAAAATGGCATATTGACAAATGTTTCTAGGACTTGCAATTGTTCAAGGGACATTACAGTAAAATTCCTCTACGATTATCTTTACTGAGTCAGATAGGAGGGAAAACGAAATATGATACCACAGACGCCACAGAGACAAAGTAAAGCATGTTTTGCTCACATTTAATTCCTATTCTATTGACTTTATGCGGCCGCGGCAAAGTTTGTAAAAGTCAGTACAAATACTAACAAAATGCAGTATTACATATTATTATATACCGCTTACCCTTTTTTCGTGACAATAAGGGTAACGACAGGGTTAGAGAAGTATACGAGTAATAGTGAATAGTCTGTCTTTTAGATTATCCAAAAATAGTGGACCCATATTTTTCAGTTTGCCAAAAAAGTAAAAGTACACAAAGATACGAAGCATCAGAGTTCCAGAGTTGCGACGTCACCTCTATGTAAAAATCATACGTAGCCGTGACGTCATGCAAAATTTCAATGCGCTGTATCTTTGACATCATTTGTTTCTCAGGGGAAAGAAAAAATACATGTACAAAATTTTTTAATAATCTAACCGATGCGGTAAAAATATTTTTCCATTCGTCATGCCTTACAAAATGCTGTTAATCCAGTATCAGGCGACTTCAACAGCTATGTCATTTGCGACCATCACCAAACTTACAATTGTCAGCGATGGGTGACATGCGACAAGTCGACAAATCGACAATTGAACGATCAATGAAACTTTCGCCCCGACATATTATTTGTAATCGGAAAAGCTGAAAATTTGTCAAATTGTCACGACAATTCGACATTTTAGTGTTTAATAAAAAATTACAGGTGACAATGAAAAAACGACAGATTGTCACTGTTTTTCCGACATTTTTCGTTTATAAAACACTCAATTTTTTTCCCGTACTTTACTTTTTGCATAGGTGTACCTATGCTAAAAGGAGAGTACGTAAAAGTATAGGTACTAGTGGTATGTATGTATTGTATAACTTTGTATATATTCTGGTGGATATTATACAACGTGTCTCGTCATCAGTATCGGAGCCTTTAATGGCAAGTTATATGGCATTTTTCGTAACCATGTTTCAGTATGAAGGGCAAAAAAAGAAGAAAAAAGGTAAAAGTAAAAATGTTTCTTATTTTTGTATTTTTCAGACTATTAGCTTTTTGTGAAAAATGTAGCTCATTAAACTATTTGTATTTTAATTTAAAAACGATAGAAGATAATGTTTGCCAAAAGTAAAACCTAACACTATGTTTATGCCGTTTAATGTAGGTAGGTATGTTATAAAATTAGGAATGAACAAAATATATGGGGTATTTTTATGTATTATATCGATAGTCATTGTAGATAGCCTTTTTGAGCCGCATAATCTTATTTTCTCTGTTAAGTTTTTGCTTTGGAACAATAAAGTTTAAGAAAAAATAAAAGCAGTAATAAAGGTAATACTTTTACTACTGCTTTTTCTAGTACTAGCATTTTCGATTACTGGCTCTGAAGCTACAGTTGCTCTACAAAATCCGAGCATCTGAATATCAGCCAGCTTTTAATCTAATAAGCTCATTACAGAGCGAGTATTTTGGGAGGGTCGTACACTGTTATAAATGCACTAGATAGGTAGAGGAAGTGTTTTACAATTTTACAGTTTTCAAGGTCTGTTTATTTTACTTCTTGCTGATATTGTTGGCTTTGGTATAGGAAGTCGTATCAATTTCTTTATTTATTTATTGTTACTTATTCTAACCGTATTTTATCCATTTAAGAGCATAAAGAAGAGCAATATTAATAAAGTGCCTTTTACACATTTAGGTAATACATGTTCCAAGTGCCATGCAAGTACTGTCAATGAATTTCAGTTTCGTTTCGATTATTGATAAGTTGAACGAAAAATTGAGTAATTTTAAATACCATGAGAGCCTTAAATTTCAACACAAATCTGCTATTTTATAAAAAAAATACCTATTTACATAACGCGCCATAGTGAAAAACTACATTTATATCACAATTTTAGGATTGGTACTTATATTGATAAATTTCTCAGTCTCACTCTCAGTCTGACTATTAATACCAAGATGAAATGCATAGATATAGTTATTTTGCGTTGCATAACTATTCATGTTATAAGCCATTGGAGTTTTACTTGCCATCTGGAAGTTTCCTTATTTGCAATTCGGTATAAACAACTTCAACTCGCTTTGAGTAAACTTACCGCTTTATTAAATTGTAGTTACTTATTCGGTACTGTTACTTATCAGATTAACTTCAGTAATAGCAACATCTTTCAAGCTAAATAATACATTACAAGGTCAACAGAAAATCGAAACACAAAAGTAGTTTTTCTATTTTTCAGTTACTCGTATAGCTTTATTTGTATCTCCTACCGTTGAGCAATGGCTTTCCCTTAGGCTTTTTTTGACTAGTGACACAATTTCGTCAAGTTTTCTGGTATGAGTTTTTATCTTTAAGCCCCTTGGACCACGTCTACCTAAATTAATACAGAATTATAAGGATACCTAAAAATTATATAATTTTACTGCAACATTTTATCGTTTAATCATATTATATCATCATATTTTATTATAATTTTGTTCATCTTTAAATATTTCTTAACTCTTTGTAGGTACTGAATAAAGTTGAAATGTTAGGAAAAATTGCTTTCAAATAAACTTTTAACGATTTATAGGACGATAGCCGACATTTAAAGTTTCGATTCCTCCAGATTTCGTATGAATAGACGATAATAGTTTGTTGTGCAACCGCACCGGAAGTGAGCTCATAAATAATAAAAAGTTTGCGGTCAGAAAGTTCTGAAGTGGCATTCAACCGCCGCGATAACTGACCCAGCGCAAGGAAATTTTATTCTTTTGCTGTTGTTAGGTGCAGTTAGATATGGGAAAGTTATGTGTAGCCATTACGCAATATGCTATTTTTCACAAAATTTTGCATTCCTTGTCATAATCAGCATCACGACCATCAGTTCTTTTTAGTCCCCAATGCAGGAGCACGACTCTCTGTATACCAGGCCTATGTCACCCCCGTTTAGGTATCGAAAATATACCTACATTATTACAATGCGCGCGGCGACCACGATGAAGGGGAAAATTCAGTTACATGAATCGTTTGTCCAGAGTAAATAGAATGAAATTGGCTTGCAATGGATGTCTAGGTACATAAACAAAGAGGCGGAAAGTTCTTACGCGAGCTAAATCAAACCACAGCTGTAGGTATTCCTTTGAATTTCTTTTTTGAGTACGAGTTCGGTTTGTGAGTGCTAATACTTATTTTGTGTCTATACTACTAAAGCCATACTTACTATATTAAAATACTTAGCTATAAATAACTATGTTGGATACATTTATACGAGAGCAAGTAGCTTCGGAGTGAAAGTCTTGTCTGATACATATTATTTTACCAGCAGATTTTAAAGTAAAACTTCAAAACAAATATGATTAAGCTCCGATCAAAGATATTCTAGTTATCATCGAACAAACATACACACAAACGCCGGATTGTTCAAGCAGACTCTGAGAACTTCGTTCAATCGTTCAAAAATGCCTCGTACATACAATATTCATATCACATTTCCGTTCATTGAAAATAATATTCAATTTACAAGTAAAAGCGTTTCCAAAGAACGTGTGAAAACGCAATGCATAGTAATAACCCAGTTTATTTAAAAATGCCTTTCATATTTACGACATGTTCATAGAAATATCAAACGACAAGGATGACATGAAGAATATGTTTATAAAAATAATTGGTTGGCTGTCGCTGTCGTCATTCCTCTTCGTAAAAAAAATTCCTGTATATGTACGAAACCGTATATTTTATTTTTATTAAAGCTGTGTGTGTAACTGTGGTATGGATAAAACGGTTATTATAACATAGTGACTTATGTGGTCTTTTTGATTCCCGGTAAAAAAAGGATTAGTTTGACGCCAATGTCTGTCTGTAGCATCAAAGTGCTCGATCGTAGGGACCAATTTCGATGGGTTTTTTTTTACGTGAAAACCGGTTTCCTTACCTGGTTTGTCCTGTTACAAGTGAGGGAGGGATGAAAGTCGCTTTTAAAAATGCTTGTTATTTAAAGAAAAATGTAGTTAAGTTTTCCAGCAATGAAACAAGCCTATCCATCCATGAACAGAGATACCTATATTTACTCTGCAAATGTAATGGTATTAGCAATGTGTTTATATCTCACATGGAAGACATCAATCATCCGGTATAAATACACGCCAGGGATTCGCTTTCAGTTATTCAAGACATGATTACGTCTTTAGCGATCAATCTTAGTACTCAGACAAACGTTTAGAAAACTATTGAATATATTACGAGTAAAAAGGCTGGTAAATTAAGTACGTTACGTATTAAAAGTGGCGGACACTCAGTACTCGATTCTCGTTCTAGATATTAAAAAAAAAAATGTTCTAAACAGTTGACCAACATATCCTATAAAAACAAGAAGTGTGGACACACACTCGATGATTGCGATGCCCGGTGTTGAGCGGTTTGCAACGAGCCTATGTACTCGTAGGCAGGTACCGAGCGCGTACCAAGCGCGTACCAAGCGCGTGGTTTCTTAACATTTCGAGACTGCGCCCTAATTTGATTAAATTTAACTTTTAAGCAATAAATATTTTGTTTGTTTTATATTTTTTGATGTTACGTGTGATCAAGATTTATCATGTCCTTTTTATGACACGTGCCTGCCTGTATTATATTTCTACCAATACTAGTCAGGCAAAAACATATACGGTGTAACAAAAGCTACTGAATCATTTTAAGGGTTAACGACTATCTCTGTATATCAAAATACGAATAAAGATTATTGAATGCAGCTCAATCGAACATCGAAAATATTTCCAGATTCGTAGTCGTTCACTTTTTCTTTCCAATCCTTTTAAAGAATCCCTTCGTCCAACCATCTGGTTTTATGGCTTTTTATTTTCCCGGCTGTTGAAATCCAGAGAAAAATTTGATTACATATAGTCTGTCTACATCTAATCAAATTTTTTACTTAAACTTACATCTGACAGAATCTGTGGCCGACTTGTAGCCTGAAAAATAGAGCAAAAATGTAAGTTGATGGTAAACTAAGTGAGTAATTTAAGTGGCAGCCCTCTATTAGAAATATACAAGTTGTAAGCAATACAACTTGTAAAAAATTGCAAAAGCCATGACAAAGATTGAATTGTATTCCTAACAAATCCCAAGTCAAACAATCTACCGGCCACAATACAATACGGCGCCAAAGGACAAAATATCAGCTCTCATCGAGTGTCGATTTATTGCTTGAATGCCCGCGAAAACCTGGGAACTGGAAGGAAACTAAATAGACAGTATTAGGGTGATAGGAGATAAATCTACGTATAGCCTAATATATTGGTTTTGTAGGGATACTTCCCTATATTCGTATATAATGTAGAAGACACGCAAGGTGTCATTCAGTATTTTGTGAACGTTGTTTGTTTTATCAAACACTATGCCAAACACCTTGCACAAAAAGCCTGTAGTTGCTTTCTGTACGTCTTACAAAGGCTTCATGCATTAAAGTGTTTGATTTATAATTGGGTACTTTGCTTGTTCACAAATAAATAATTTGCTACCGTCATGATTATATCAAATTTTTATGAGATTTTAGATTTATTATTGCAGACAAACTGATATTATAAGCAACTATTTGACTTCAAGAAACTATGACGTCATTGGTCTATATTTCATTCAAATCTCATAGAAAATGTTTGTTTAGACCTTTAGAAAAAGTATCTCATTTGAGTTGTTGAAACGTAGAGACAAAAGAACACGCGATTCATTATACTACATCAGTAAATACATGCTATGTCTATCAATACACACCTAAATAATACAACGTAAGTCATATTTTTGGGTCCATAGAATAACTAACAAACTCTTCACGAAGTACACAAAACCTATCATCATAAAACATTTTAAAACCAGATATTTTAAATCGTGACCTATGTAAGGCCTCTGTCAACGCTGTGAAAGTGGAATCTTGTGGAAAAATCTGACATCATTTTGAGCTTTCAACACGAGAAGAAGCAGACCAAATATTTTGGAATTAGAAGGACTAAGTTATAATATAATATTATCCAACAGCGCTATCTACAATGCGACACAAATAGGTAGAACAAAAATGGCGGGCTTCAAAGCATTTTTTTACAAATTCCTGACACGTAAAATGAACCAAAATGGCAGTCGTCGGCGCATTACTTGTACCTGCGTCGAAAACCGCCATTTTAGTTTAATCTATGTGCCGGGAAATTGTAAAAAATGCTTTTAAGTCCGTCATTTTTGTTCAACTTATTTGTGTCGTATTGTACTTGTACTTGTATTTATAGACAAACTTCCTATTTTCAAATAAGAATGGCTCGGGTCAAGGAGCCTTTACCAGCAAACTTACACCTCTGTTAACATAAAGGAGAGCTTAATCTTGTAATTTGTCCTAACAAAAGCGTCCTCAAGAGGGCTAATATCATCCTCAAGACGCGTTCCGTCTTATTATTTATCCTAATATACTGCTTCCTCTGCGCTAAAGGACCTTTGGGAACATGGAAAATATTTAATCTTTACTTAGCACGAAGAAGGGCTATTTTTGTTACCCCGTTAGTTAAGACATTCTTGTTGTTGTCCAGAAATAACTAAGTTAAGAAATAATAACTAAGATGCAGATGATTAATACGATGTTACTGGAAAACTTAGCTACTGGAAAAGTTATATCCCTTAGATACATGAATTTTTTGTGCTGCCCCCATTTGAAATAAATGATTTGAACGGAAACGGAGAACGTGAAGCTTTTCTACGCACATTTGCGAAAAACGGCCACTTTTGGCAAATTTGCGTATAAAAGCTTCACGTATAAATATATGGTATACACGCCAACATGCTTAGTAGTGTGCTTCGACAGAACGTTAACCGTGTTGGCTACTTACGCTCACGAAAAATAAATACTTAATAACTTTGTTTACAGAATTTATAACTAAGTAGTTATGTCTTTTCACTGCTGCATGTGAATAAATACTAACCAACCGTATCTATACAATTTAGATATATTTACATAAACTTCAATTAGGTCTCATCTTATGTTACTCTAAGAGCTAGATTGTCTTTATCCTCGCACCAGGCAATAAATTTTCAAGCTTTATGAAGTAATTAGGTCACGCCAGGGACCAAAAACCCTATTACCAGAGTTGTGTAGCGTTGTTGAAATATGACCACGTTTACCAACATTCAAATTACCATATGTACTACGAAAAATAAAAGTACCTACCTATACAAAGGCTAAATATTGTTTATAGAAAAATAAAAAAGACAAGGGGATAGCTGTTATGGTATACCTGGTGAGAACAAATTTCCTTATTCGCCAAATTCATAATGGGACGCCCCCTCGTAATTTGCAATTAAGAACTTCTCAAAGACTTAAAGACTTCTAAGCAACGTTATAAGAATAGCAGCAGTCGTATTTGCTTGTCATCCTGTGGAATATATGGAGTCCCTACCATATTTTCCGATGGATGACAAGATACGCTTAGAACATTAAGCACAAATAATTCCTTCTAATTAATCAGTGACCAATGCGGTGAAAAGGTTCTCGAATGGTGACCACAAGGTAGTCAGATGATCAGATTAAAGTCACTGGAAAACTAAATTCAGTTTTTTTATTAACTTATTATGTACCTTTGATAGATAATGAATGAGTGACCACTGTTATGTTACCCACTATCTATCTTTAAGCCCACTAATAAATTAAACGTAGCCTGTAGTTCTTGTTGGCTCTGTTTGCTCCTGTAAAGTCGTAATGGTGTATATGTATCTGGATTATGATAAATAAGAAAAACACTGATTAGTAATGCATTTTATATACAAATGAACCCGTATAAAATGTTTAAATTTGGCTCATAGAGACAATTTTCGTAGACAACAAGTTGTATGTTAAATGGGATTTGCCCTAGTGGAACTATACAGATAAAGGCAGTCTTGTGTATGCACTGGAGTACCAAGAGAAATGGCACGTAAACCGATAACAAACCATAACATTTGCGTCAACTTACAAGGCAATTTCAACTTTAAACCAAGCAGTTACAATATGTTTTCGTTTGTAAGTTTTTGAACAGACGCTAGCTTTTGTTCCACTTATATTTTATGTTGGCAATCATGTGGTATTTTATGAAACGAATTTTAAAACGTGTGCCATATTTTTTTATGTACTTACTTTTACAATAAAATTAAAGTACAAGTATCTCTTTATAGAACAATCTGAGTCACGTGACTCAGCTCTGTGTAATTATTTAAATTTAAAAGCTACAAAAAGGGAGGCCTTTGCCCAGCAGTAGGTTGAAAATGCTATAGAAGTTGATGAAGTAACAAAACGAAAATAATATTTATTAGGAATTCTGTATACCTACTACAAAATATACTTGTTAATAACTGGCTAAGTGCGTATCGGGCCACGCGCAGTACAAGATTCCTTAGTTGTGAATGCCAACTTTGAGTTCAAGGTTTAAAGAAATTTTGATTTGAACAAGGTTTAAGTTCACGGGACTAAATCGTCTAAAACCTAATTTTCTAATGAATTGCTATGAAATTTCACTACTCGGAGTACATTTTATAACTTTTTTGCCTGTAACTCTATAATTTGTAAACCCTACTCAGCTGTGATAGGTAGCTTTTAAATTTCTTTATATAATAACACTGCAGTGATTTTTTCAAATGTCTATATATATGCAACCGTTTCATAGATAAAGGGGGCGACACTTGACTCTAACTAAAATTTGCAATATAAAACCAAACATTTAAGAAAACCCTAAATCGAAAAATGGTTCACAAACTCACAAAAAAGATCCATTCAACGATAAGCAACATGACAGATTAAGCGAGAAAAAAAATTGACTCCTACTTTCATGCACGGGAGCTAAACCAAAAATTAAACTTTTTGTTAAAAGTGTTGTTTAAAAATTAAAAATATGTTTTTCAATGTTTTTAATATGTATTTAGTATTCCGAAATAGTTTCAAGGAGGTACGTATTTTTAGCGGAATCAACTTACAATTTTAATCAATACCTACCTTTTGTAATTTCAGTGGAACTTAGCGGCACCCGGTTTAACCCTTGTAAAAGATTAATAATTTAAAGTTTGCAAGAACAATCTAATGCTCCCAAGTTGTGCAGATTCTCCCGGGACAGCTTAAGTTTTGACTTAATTAAAGAGATCGTCACTGATATTTTAAGTTAATATTAAGTTCAATGAATTAAGAGGGAAGTATAGTACGCACTTGTCCATACAAAAAGAGAAAATGTTTCTCAACTCCTAAATGTTATCACATCTCAATGATTTTTAGTATTATATTTACACAATAAAAAACTAGGTTCATAGATTTTTATATTTAAATACTTTCTAACGTAAAAAAAAAATTGTATCAGCAAATTTTTAAACAAGGAAAACCTTTACACCTCGTATTTTTATTGTGTCAAAAAAAAAAAACTATAAAATCATTGAGATTAGATAACATTTAAAAGTGAAAGGACATTTTTTTCATCTGACTTTTTGTATTGACGGAGTGCGTACATACTTTCATCTAAACTCGATGGTGGGAATACGCATCACCAGCGCTTTCGCAAAATGTAAATTTGTGCGTGGTCCGCACGTAAGGATGAGCACAAGTGGCATAAAAAAATCTCTCAGTGGTTTGGAAAACACGTTACGTTGTTGGTCTCAGCTGTCACCATTGTATGGCATTCGTCAAGCTACGTGGCAAAGCGGCTCTCCGTAGCCCTCTTTTCACCCCCGCGAGAAACGAGACGTGATGAGTTGCGAACTGCATCGTCGCCTTTTTGAGTTTTTGTATTTTTACAAACCGTTGCGTTCTTACGAGTGCCGACGTTCTGAAAAAAGGTGAAGTAACGAGTACCTATAACCGGAGAGCATGTATGAAAAGAGCAATGAGTGTTGACGAAGCAAAGGAGGTTTGTAAGGATCGTAGCAAGTGGAAATCTATAGACTTTGCGTACCCCCATGGGAAACAGGAGTGAAAATATGTATGTATATTGTATGTGCATCTGACATAGCTTGACGACATACATCAAGCTATGTCAGATGCCATTAGGCAGCTTGAAAAATTTTACACCACTGTTGGCCATTTCTTCATACAAGACTCAGTTTACATTGCGACAGTGTCGCAGCGATTCGACGAAGTCGTTCAAACTATGGCGTTGCCGGCGGCGACGTGTGGTGTCGCGCCGAAGTCAAGCGAATCTGTGCGACTCGGTGCGTCGTCGCCGGCACATTTTGAACATTATACTATTGACTATTGATAGAAAGGTCGAAAAGGCTTTTGCGTCTTCATAGATCTGGAAAAGGCCTATGACAGAGTGGTGAGGAATGAGTTGCGGTCGACACTGTCTGAGTATGGGCTGAGCAGTCAGCTGGTACAAGCACTGAAATCACTTTATAGCGATTCCAGTGCTTGTGTCAGACTTGGTGGCGAATACACAGACTGGTTTAATATTGAAAAGGGTGTTGGACAGGGATGTGTAGCGTCACCTTGGCTGTTTAACTTATTCATGGACACTTGTTTGACAAATCTGAAAGATTTTGAATGGATGAGTTACTTATTAAGTGCCTCCTTTATGCTGATGACCAAGTATTACTTGCAGACTCAGAGGAGGAATTACAGAAAATGGTAACTGTTTTGAATGAAGCTTTGGAGAAAAAGGGAATGAAAATTAATGTAAGTAAAACGAAAGTAATGGTATTGGAGAGGGATGAATGTATAACAGAATGCAATATTGTGGTAAATGGGTATACAGTGGAGCAAGTGGAAGAATTTGTTTATTTGGGATGTAAGTTTACAAGAGATGGAAAGCACGAGAGTGATATAGAAAGAAGATTGAATGCGGGAGAAAGTGTCAAACATAGCACGTTTGGCTGTTCATAATGGAGTGCTGATACCGACGCTGGTGTATGGAAGTGAGAGTTGGGTGTGGCAGAAAAGGCACGAAAGTAGAATAAATGCAGTTGAAATGAGAGCGCTGAGGAGTATGTGTGGTGTTACTTTAAAAGATCGGATTAGAAATGATGACATATGGAAGCGGTGTGGACTGAAAGAAGATGTAGTAACAAAAATTGAGAAAGGAATGTTGAGATGGTTCGGACATGTAGAAAGGATGGATGAAAGGAGATTTACTAAAAGAGTCTACGAAGTGAACGTGAGTGGAAGAGTGGGTCAGGGTCGTCCCCAACGAACGTAACGCGATCAGATTGCAGACGTTCTTAAAAAAGGAGATGTTAGAAGTACCCGTAACCGGCGGGCATGCATGAAGAGAGTGTGAGTGTAGATGAAGGGAAAGAGGTTTGTCAGGATCGTAGCAAGTGGAGGTCCTTAGTCTCTCCCTACCCCTGTGGGAAACAGGCGTGATAATATGTATGTACTATTGACATTAAGTTAATTATACTAAGTACGATTTCGTCGCTTTGCTTTGATTCCGCCGCAGTGTAAATTGAGCCTTAACGTGTTCCCGGTTGCTGCGTTAGCCTCGTCAAATGTTGGCAACTTACATGTGAGAAAAAAATGTAGGTACTAAGCAATTAATAAGATACTCTAAGCGTAAGTAAACACGTTACAAAAATATGGTGTAAATTGGTGGGTAAGCTTATAAAGGATGCATAAATTTCCACTGAATATGCATAATGAAGGGCTGTATAATGTTTTAGATAATTTTGTTTTACATAGGCTGGCATACTGTGAAATTGGTATATATATTCTTGGGTCAAAAATAAATTATTTGGTAGTTAGAAACAAAGATGTTACAAAATAATAACACTTCATGGATTATAATTATCCATTTCAACTTTATTTGAGATTAGCTTTAACCCGCGACTTCGTCCGCGAAGAACCCGAAAATGGTTCTAAAAGGATCTTTAATTGGTTTTTAGGAACAATGAACCCTTATAGTTTCGCCATGACTCTCTGTCTGTCCGTCCGCGATTTTACTCAGAGACTATAAATACTACAAAGCATTAACTTAGTATGGGTATGTATTTTAATCATGCAAAAAAAGTGGTAAAATAAAATAAAAAAAAAAAATTTTTTTTGAGTGTAGCTCCCATACAAGTAAAGTAGGAGTCAATTTTTTTTTCTTGACTTACCCATCGTGTGGGGTATTGTTGAATAGGTCTTTTAAAAATATAGTGAGCTTGACAATATCATTTTACGATTTAGGGATCCATTTCTGAAATATTTGGTTTTATATTGCAAATTTTTGTTAGAGTCAAGTGTCCCATCCCATCCATTTATTAAACGGTTATACATGGATATGTGAAAAAATTTGGTGCATGCACTTGGCCGGTTATTACGTTATAATAAAACATATGAATTATTATGTTATAATGTTTGAATACTTATAAAATATAACAATCTTTATTGTAGTGTAAGGTTTTAAACTTTTAAAGGCCTAGACCCTTTCCCCCATTTCATTCCTCTAGTCTAGGGGTTGAATTCTGAAAAATCCTGACACAAGTATATACTCATTTACTACAAAAATAGTTAAAGTCATTTTATTTCTTCATACAACTTTGGACTTCCGTTTTACCCCCTGGGGGATTGAGTGATAAAAATATTCCTTAGTGCATCATAAGATCTTATGAGGAACTTGTGTGCCAAATTTGGAGTCTTTAGACCCAGCAGTTAAGGCTGTGCGTTGATATGTCAGGCGGTGTCTTTTTAATACATACGTTTAAGATAGATACATTATATCACTATATTATTGTTATTAATATTAATATTATACATTTTTATATATATAATACTATATTATTGGATGTAAAAAGTTTCCCGATGGCTACTTTCCCCGTACTGCCTCCCGCCCATGTATTGCACTCACCTAGGTAGTGGTCACCCCATTTCAACCCTTTAAGGATAAAATTTTTAAAATTCCTGAAACACTTATTTACTCATTCACCATCAGGAGTACTCTTACGAAGTTTCGAATAAAATAGAAACTAATCTGGTTTCTCCATACAAACTTTGGACCCCCTTTTCACTCCTTTAGGGGGTGAGTTTTGAAAAGTCCTTTCTTAGTGCACCTCTAGACCATATAAGAAAAGCCTCTGTGCCAAATTTCACGTTTCTATCATTAGCGGTTACAGCTGTGCGTACGTCTATAAGTCAGTCAGTGTGAACTTCTCCTTTATACTCGTAGATATAGATGTACAGATTTATTATTGCACAAAAACTGAATTTAAGGGGATACATGATTTTATCGGGGTCCAGTGCTTCCCCCATTTAAAATAAATTACTTAAGGAAACGGAGATAGCATTTAAAATTTTTGTCTTCTCTTGCTCGCATTTGCCAAAAGTGCTTTTTGCAAATGTGCGAATAAAAGCTTCTCGTTTTCACTTTAAAATGACAGTAGTTCATAAAATAGTTTGAAGGTTTATCTAGAGCATGATGAGACTACAATTTTGAATGATATCTCCGTTTCCTTTCAAATAATTTATTTCAAATGGGGGCAGTATTGGGACTCCGAAAAATCATTTTGAATCTGAGAATATATGACGTCATTAGACTATATTTCATACAAATCCCATAGAAAATGTTTGTTTTGATGTTTAGAAAAAAATATTTGATTTTATTTGTTGAAAAGTAGCAAATTATGAATCAAAGGAATAGACAATCTAGAGTACGGTTACACACTTATATGATGTTTATTGTTAAAGGATAAATACATAAACATTTTCAAGATTTTTTCAATTATATTTTTTTTTCAATCAATCTTAATTCAGACTTGAGGGTGGTATAAACATGATTTTTGAAACCAATGCAGCAAAAACTACGCTTCTTATTTTCTGTGACTCACAACTCATAAAATTACGCTTTATATTGCTGTTTAATGAATAAATAAAATAATAGTTCAAGTATTCGTGACGGGATTGATTTATAAGAAAACAAAAGAAAGGTTTTTGCTTGCTAAAACAGTTCAAAAGCAATTCGCGTAACGAATGAAATACGGAGTGTTCTTTTATTGCCATATAAAGCTATGCGATTAGCAAACGAGGCACGAAGGCAGGAGATGCACGTCTTCTGTACAGGAATTCCTTTATTCGTAGTGAAAAAAAAAATTCTTGAAGGGATAACGTTTATTAAACAACATAAAGATTTACGATTCAACAAATAATGACTAAATCAAAACTTAAAAGATTATAAATAAAAATACTATTTACAACATAACTAAGTACAAATAAGAACGTCGTGCAGATCATTGCCCTGCGGCAGAGTGTTGGCTGTTAGCATAGCCGCGCTGGATGGCAATGCTTATTAGTTCGGCAAAGTAATTGGTCACCGGAAACCTCCACCAACTTCAGATAAAAAAGTTAATGAGTTAATGGCTCCCACGGACCCGATTTTTCTTGAACCCTATTTTGTGTAAACGCTTCTTCATAATTAAAATTCGTAGGTATATGATATGTAGCTCGCATTGTAACCTAGTTCTCGCATTCTTTCTGTTTTAGTATGGCGTTTTAGGTCGACAATTAGATTTCTTGCAAGAAAGTGACAGCTCGCGCCTCTGGTCGGCGACCGTCGCCGACTGTCGCCGATTGTTGCCGAACAGGGTCGGACACACTGTCGCTCGTATGTCTGAGCCCTAAGCAGACTTGGCTTCTATTACGTTACCGCTGCCCCCCTCTCTCTCATCTCAGCGTATTCTCGGCTGTAATGCTGAGAAGCCCGGGTTTTCGACTGTTACTTCTTCACTTTGCACGGTCATTAGCATCCTTGCTTGTAAGACGATTGGTACGCGTATCATACTTCTCGATGTCAAGCAAGCTTTTACCATGTCACCGCTCGTTGCACTGATCTAGACACGCGGCAGCGTGTCAGAGCCAAGTTCAAAAAATAGGAACTGGCGAGGCAACAGCCGTGTGTATATTTACACGAACCATTTCGAGCTGCTTTTGACCCCTTCACAACTCTAAACCTATTTAACCTAAATACATGAAATGAAGCACACACAATAAAATCGTCTAGCTCATCTTGAATCCAAAACTTCAATAATGTAGCTCAAACAGTTATTGATATTGTAACGTTTCAAAAACTCGAAAAATGTGATTGACTGCTTATCCATCATTAAAAAGGTAACCTATTTCCATATGACCTGTAAAGATGATATTTGGCATCTACGTAGACTATTACGCGTATACAAAGGAAAAATTAAAAAAAACTTACTGTGAATTTCGTAAAGTTGATTATTTTTTTATTAATCGATTTTATTGGGTAAAGTGCCCAACAAAATTATACGAGCAAGCATTTCTTCTTTATGATACTGCTGTGCAAAAAATAATGATATCCCACCAAAAACATAAATGTGAAAATGGGAGCCAAGTTCAAAATCCGACAAAAGAATTAAGATCATTAGATCTAATTTATTTAGCCAAATATAAGTAAGCTTGCTAAAACTAGCCAGTTCAAATGTCAAGATTCTTATTAATAAAATTTAATATACTATAAATTTATTTATTTTATTATTCTATTGATAAAATAATTTCAAAACGATTTGGTTGTGATTTTATGACTGATCTCGTACAAGCCTCGACACAAAAAGAAGTGGTCCTATAGGCCAAAACATTATTTTATTTATTCTTTAATAACTTAAGTCATATAAGTAAGACAAATAAGTAACTTAAACACTCTCAGCGTATTTACCGCTTGAAATCCGTAACAGAATAAAAAAGTTAAAAACAGAAAGTTTCCTAGAACTAGCGGCGTAATACAAAGAAGAAAGATATGGAATTTTGGATGTAGCTTGCCGCCAAGTCAGACAGTTCTATTTGGACTGTATCTAACTATATAGACTAGAGTATTCAAAACTATCCAAGAAACAAAAGAAATTTGAATACTTAACTTTAGTAAAGTACCTATTCCTATGATTGAAATGTTGTAATTATATATCAATAATTAATTATTTAATATTGAAAATGTAAATCATTTATCTTACAGCGAAATCTTTTGACTTTGGCCCTTTTCGGATTTCTAGCCGATTAAATAGACGATACTCAAATATTACGACGGTACTTTTGAAAAGATATGTCTGCCATTTTGGCATTTTATAAAGCTCGACTTACTAGCAAAAACAACACTGTTTTTTAAACTTTGAAAAATAGACTTAGCAGCTATCTAATGTTGCCACTTGAAACACCTGAAGCCCAAAGCAGAATTGAAAACCGTTCAAAAAGTTAAGTTTCTACTTTATCGCAAAGTTTCCTGGAATACTAGTGGCGTAGCACAAAGAGCGGAATTTCTCAACTATTTCGTTTGCCGTGGAAACCTCAACTTTTCCGGTAAGCCACGGAATTTGGGTGGAGTTTGCCGGAAACTGTCCTAGGGCGAAACATCTACGGTCCACCGTGTACGTAAGTATACACTCTTGAAAGTATATAAGAGTATGTAGCTGAATATCTTAAGGGGATACATGAATTTTTCGAGGCTCAGTGCTGCCCCCATTTGAAATAAATTATTTGAAAGCAAACGGAGATATCATTTAAAATTTTGTCTTGATTAAGCTCTAGATAACCCTTCAAACTATGTTATGAACTACTGTCTCCAGTTTGAAGTGAGGTGAAGCTTTTCTATGCCCATAAGCCATAAGTGGCCCTTTTTCACTAGTGTTAAATCATATCTCCGTTTCCGATAAAATAATTTATTTCAACTGGACCCCGAAAAAATTGATTGAGAAGATTTAGATTATAATTTTTTATTTCTAATCATATTATTTTGTATTTTCATCTATTCTTTTACAAATAAATAGATTTGTAGATATTACTACACAATCAATTACTACATCATTTTGATATGAATAATTTATATTGTTTATGATTTATATTTTTTATAATGTAATAAATTAAAATTGCCATTTGATGTCTATTTTCTAGTTCGCTAAATTTACGCTTGAAGAATTAGAATTCACTATCGCGTTGAGAATGTTAACAAATACCGGGAACCAAACAAAATAATAAATCATCTACCTATTTACATTTTTGACGCTCTATTTTGTGTATGGAATGCAAAACCGTGTGAAATTCGCAAGTATTTCGCACTATTATGCATTTTATACACAAAATATTTTACAAATAGTCTATTAAACAATACTACGTTACCAAAACTTGGTGTGAATTACACTACTTTAGTGGTCGCGGTTTCGGTCATACAAGACAAGGGTCACAATCACTTCATTATGAGTTTGTTAGGGTTGAAATTAAACGATTATTAGCAACTTGAATGCTAATAATCTGAAGTTGCAGCGGGCATGATACATGAATAAATATTTCATAGTTAGCATAAAGTTCGCATTTTATCCATTAGCGGACTTATGTAACCTTAAGAAACATTACTGAGCAAGGCAAAGGTTTACAAATAAACGGGTCGGCGGGGCAAGTTCCTATTCTATAAAACAATAATCACGTCACCAAAACTTCATGTGAATTACATTACTATAGTGGTCGAGGTTTTGACCTTACAAAGGTCGGGTAGGGTCACATTTACTTCATTAACACTTCGTTAGGGTTAAAATTAATGGCTAATTAGCAACTTAGTGGGATGGATGTTAGGTGGCAGTTGACGCGGGAAGGAAAACAATGACAAATAAATAATTATTTCATACATTAAGTTTCGCATAAATACATACATACATAATATCACGCATATATCCCACAAGGGTAGGCAGAGACTATGGACCTCCACTTGCTACGATCCTGACAGACCTCTTTCGCTTTATTTACACTCATCAATCTCCTCATACATGCCCTTCGGTTACGGGTACTTTTTACCTTTTTTTTCAGTTTGTAGTTTAGCATAAAGTTCGCACTTCATCCATTAGGATACTCATCTAACCTTCAGAAAAATTATTGAGCAAGGCAAAGGTTTACAAATAACTGGGGTCGGTTGGGCAAGTTGCTAGTCTATAAAATAATAATGACGTCACCGAAACTTCGTGCGAATTACATTACTATAGTGGTATAGATTTCGACTTACCAAAGGTCGGCTAGGGTCACATTTACTTCATTAACACTTCGTAAGAGTTGAAATTAATGACTTATTAGCAACTTAGTGGGAAGATGTTAGGTGGCAGTTGATCTAGAAAGGACAAAAAATGATAAATGAATAATTATATTTAGTTTTGCATAAAGTTCGCATTTTATCCATTAGGAGACTCATGAAACCTTCAGTAACAAAAGTGTCGGCGGGGCAAGTTGCTATCCTATAAAACAAAAATGACGTTACCAAAACGTGGTGTAAACAGTGAACACTACTATGTAGTGGTCGCGGTCTTGGCCTTACAAAGGTTGGGTAGGGTCACAGTAACTTCATTAACACTTTGTTAGGGTCGAAATTGATGCCTAATTAGCAACTTTCATGTTAAGTGAGTAGGCAAAATAGAGACAGCGCCTTTAGATTCTCGGACACAAAATGTCTCCTCATAAAATAATTTTCTTCATATAGAGTGCGGGAATATTGATGGTGTGATGACCTTTATGGCCTAGTGGTTATTATGCCAGGCTGTCAAATGGTGGTCTCGGGTTCGATCTCCGGTCAGGTCAAGTTGTAAAATATGATCTTTTTCCGATTGACCTGGGTCTAAGATGTTTATCAATATTATGTATTTTATAGTATCGTACAGTTATAAGTAACACAAGACTCGACTTGCTGTAACTCACTTTGGGGCTATCTCAATCTGTGTGATTTTTCCGTGTATATTTATTATCTAATACTTGTTTTAAAAGTTTGCTGCCTAAAGGCATGTGATGTAGAATTTTGTATGGAGATGAAGATATTTTTTACGATTTCATAGTAAAAGTTGTTCAAAATAAATAGTATGTTTACTTCCTTTAGGGTTGATACCCCCTTTCCGTTACACGTTATACTTATATGACAGTCAAAATCTACGCCACATGCCTTTAGACAGCTCGAAAATCTTTAAAACCAGTATTAGATAATAAATAACTAAATATACACGGAAAAATCACACAGATTGAACTAGCCCCATTGTAATTTTACGCACAAATTTTGTATTGTGCAGGTTTGTTCACGATGTTTTCTTTCACCGAAAGTAAGTAATGGTCAGTGAAAATGACCGTTCACGAGTCAGATTGTAATGCAAACACAGAAATACAAGTCAGCCTATGCAGGGATCGAACTGGAAACCTTTCGGTTAGGTTGTGCTCTTATAATTGTACTACATGACCACTACCGCTTAGTATTTGCATAAAGTAATTAAGTTATAATAAATAAGTGTATTTAAATAATAATTGGCCAAGTGCGTGTCAGGCCACGCGCAGTGTTGGGTTCTGTAGTTACGAATGCCCACCTTGAGTTCATGCCACTAAAAAAGTCTAAAAAATATTTATGTATTGAATTTGTGTAAAATTTACATTTAGCGAGTACATTTTATAAGATGATCACTTATAACTTTTTAAATTGAAAACCCTATCCCTACTTAGCTCTGATAGTTTTCTTTTAAATTTCGCTATATATACTAGAGCTGTGAATTTTTTCACGTGTTTATAACTATTTAGCAGATAGAGGAGGGAGACACTTGACACGAACAAAAATTTTCACTTTAAACCAAATATTTCAGAAACGAATCCCTAAATCGAAAAACGGTGTTCACAACCTCATATTTTTTAAAGACCTAATATTTTTGAAAGACCTATTCAACGATATCCTACATGACTGGTTAATTGAGAAAAAAAAAATGCCTTTTCACTTTACTTGTATGGGAGCTAACCTTAAAAAAAAATTTTTTCATTATTTTATTTAACCACTTTTTCCGCATAATTAATATACATATCCATGCCAAATCACAGCTTTCTAGTACTTATAGCCGCTGAGTAAAACTGCGGACGGACAGACAGACAGACAGACATGGCGAAACTATAACGGTTCCTTGTTTACTACAGAACCCTAAAAGTATGATTCGCAATACAGAAAATCGGAAAGAAAATACATTTTGCGCAGACTCCATATTATAAATAAATGGGAAATGGTAAGAAAGAAGAGGAATATTAAATTACTCATTAGGTTGGCGTTAGTACTAAAAATTCGAGGAGCATTACCGAGAAAAGGTTTACAAAATATAGGTAAAGAAAGGATGAGTTAGCAGAATGGGCACTGTTCATATTTTTTTAAAAAGCTAAAAACTGGGAACTATTTGGAGAAATAATCACTCTGAACACTATTTATCAGTTTACATCAGAAAAAAAATTACTAATCTTCATTTGACCCTAATGACGTCATCACTTGGTGGTATAGATTGATATCTTTGCCAAGATGAATATAGAAAAACTAAATAACTTCTGTCACGACTTTTCTGTCAAGTTGACATATCAACAAACATCAACATAACCTGATATAAACTGTTTTGTTGTTCTGTTTTCCAATTAGTTAGAGAAATCTACTAAATCATATGGAAAAATAAGTATTTTTTTACCCCTACGTGCAAAAATTACACAATGTTCTATTATATAGGTACTATGTATGAAATCTTTATCACAAATAAGTAGATAAACTTAAATTAAAATCTTTGCTCCTCTTATTTCTGCCAAATAATATTAAGTGCTCGTCTCGATGTATTTTATAATCATGATGTTATTTACTTCAGGTAGATTGCGTGACTCGGCTTTTACAAAAGTATCACTCATGATAAATGCATTAATAAGATGATAAACAAAGTAAATTTGGAAATTCCAATAACAAATAACATTGACATTGACACATGTTGATATGACGAGCACAAGTAGTTTTAAAGATGGCAAAGGAATAAGTCAATTAGGCCCGGTGATGAAGTAACACATCTCAAACTTTAAAAATTAATAACTGCATAACTACATCGAAATAAAAAAATATTCAAATAAGTTTCTTAGAATAGCCTATATTTTCAATAAAAGGCAAAATATTTAGTGGTTAGAAAATTTAATCAATGCCCATTAAATATTCGGGGAATTAGACTTTATGAAAAAAACCATCGCAAATCCTTAACTTCCTTACTAATAATATATAATTGCAAAAATAACGCTTCAACCGCTAAATCGATTTAGATGAAATTCAGTGTGGATATAGTTTGAGAACAGAGGAAGAACATAGGATATGTCTTTATCCCAAAATTTAGGCTCAACTAGTCTTATAAAACAGTAAAGATATGACTGAAACTTTTTGTCTTTTTGTGAATTATACTACTTTAGTGGCCTGACTACTCTCTGGGTTGCGAAGGTAAAACGGAAGTTGCTCTGTGTAAAAACCAGTAATCTGGACAAATTGCCTAGGTAGCTGACCCGGGAGGACGCATAGATGATGATGACGAGTGACCTGACTGAAGCAGTATAATTCACGGTGACTAACAATGGCCGAGTTGGGTCACAATAACTTCATTAGCAGCCTCAGGGGTGAAATTAGTGGCTAATTACCAACGTAATTATCAACTCGTGAGTAGTTGATACGGGAAAGGGAAAATCGGATGACGCTTTGACAATGTTCCAAAATAATTATGTTCATGATTAATGATTTTATTTTGTAGATTTATTTGCACATTACGTTTGTACCTATTAGTATGTTTGTATATGTCTTGGTATATATATATGTCTTGATATAGATATTACGTAAACCGCCAACAAGTCTTTGATTTTTAAGTTTAGTTTTAATTTAGAAGACATAAGTAAAATATATAAGTGTATGGACTCCTTTTGGCGTTAAATAATCTAATTCTTTTGAAAAAGTTCAAAGTACTTAATTCAAAGTAATAATTTATAATAAAGTAGATATTTAATTCTTGGTTTATATGATTGGAGTTAATAGTTTATTTGTTATTTATATTCTATCAGTCTAATATTGAGCCACATGGTATTGAGATGTTCCTCATTTTTCAAAAACATGAATAAATCTTCTATTCAATTCAAATCCTTCCTTTGTGATATGCATACTTCGAAGTGCAGTGGATCATCGATCACCGCTTAGAAAAACGATTAAAACGCTGTCATAGATTTATCGAATAGAATGACGGAAAAGAGCATGTGGAAAGGAAATTCGGACACTGAAATATGGCTGTTTGTGGGGTTAAAACTTAAACCGTCTTATTAAACAGGACTAACTTTGTTACTAGGTTTAAACCATTATCCGCCCAAAATGAAGTTGACATTGACGGGTGAGATAGTGTGATATTACTAGATGTCAACTTGATTTGGTCGGTTAATGGTTTAAACCTAGTTACAAAGTTAGTCTGGGTTTTATAATAAGACGGAAAGACTTTGTCTAGGAAATATGATGTTAACTTCAGCCTACCTTATCTCTGCTTAAATACCATGAAGTTGTTACATTGTAACTCAACCGATACTGAATCAAAACTTACTAGTGATAAATCAATTCGTTTGTTACACTTAATAGTTGAGAATTATATATTAAAATAATTATGCTTCAAATGATTTTATCCAAACAAATCCATATTATATAAAAATATTTTAAATAGATATGCGTTGTAGATTTCACTTCTATGTTTAGATTTTTTTTTCATATTCAATTTATGAAATAAAGTGAGATCATTCAACTCTAATAAAAAATCATATTTAGTATGCTGTCATTGAAAGAGCTTTTTACTGCATTGTCTGTAAGCAAATATCTTCCATTGAACTGCAGCCCGAGACATATAAACTCGTAAGACAAGACAATCGGTACAGAAGATAGAATTTAATCTAACCCAAAGTCAATAGATAGTAGCGATTCAATTTCACGCATCCATTGAACATAATGACATGACCAGGGCCTCGTTCCACGTCAAAAGGTCTTGTTCAAATCGAATTACAATCGATGCGACAGAGCGAGCGGAATCAGTGGACCTTTGGTACAGTAAGTGAAAGGTGGGCGGGCAGTCGGGCACCCGCCCAAAACTGAAATTCTTTTGACAAGTTACCTACCTTGTTATACATAGCTAAATTACGAGCTAACTAATTGTGTCCACAAACAAATATTTTTTTGCAAGTGGTTTTGCTCATGTAAGGTGGGTAGTTGGGTGAGTGCCCAAAAGCTATCGATGAAGAGTTTCCTTTGACCTAGGTACAACAAGTAACCTTGTTATACCTAGGTCAATAACCACGAGCTAACTAAAAACATTTTCAAAGTTACCAGCAACTGGGACCACAATTTGCTCGGACCGAGGTCCCGGTTTAAAAAAAAAAAAACTAATTTTCTTCCGGCGACTGGGACAACAAATAAATTAACCGGCCAAGTGCGAGTCGGACTCGCGCACGAAAGGTTCCGTACTCTTATGTATAAAAAATGACGTGTGTTGTATGGGAAGTATAAACGGGCTTATATTTAAGAGGTGCGTCTCAATTTTTTTTGTTTTTTTAATATATATATATATATATATTTTAAAGTCAATATACAAAAAAATATTATGTATATTTGAAGCGTCTACCTATTGCCGTTATTAATATCGAGTAAAAAACACCAAGAAGTTCACTTTTGTTGTATAGGAGCCCCCTTAAATATTTATTTTATTTTATTTTTAGTATTTGTTGTCATAGCGGCAACATGTGTAAAAATTTTAACTGTCTAGCTATCACGGTTCATTAGATACACGCTGGTGATAGACAGACGTACAGATAGACGGACGAACGGACAGCGGAGTCTAAGTAATAGTGTCCCGTGTTTTACTCTTTGGGTACGGAACCCTAAAAAAGAATGCTTCCGAGAGAGAAAGAGAGAGATAGGCCTTTGCCCAACATTGGGACATAAATGGTTCGTAATAAATAATTAAAAATATATATTCTTCGTGTAGGAGGGAATATGCACGTGTATTTTTATTTGTTTAATAAAATCCTTATTAACCACTGTAATAAAATAATATGAAAGCATTCATAAAGTATCTTAATCAGCGATGGACATGTTATACCTTAAGTTTCAATCAGAAAGAGAAGTCCGATATGGACTGGTAACGTCAAAGTCTATGTCGTCTATACATTTCTCATATAAAGTTGCGTTTTTGCGAGTAACATAGACATATTTCCGTAAAATCGTTAAATATTTCGTTTGTTTTTCAACCAATGTTTATTCTGTTTTCACTGGTAGTATTTTACTTTTGAATATTTATGGATAAACTGGTTAGATAACACATATTTTTTTCATGCATATTCCTTAGTAGGTACCTGTAAAAATAAAACTCCTTTCAAATTCACTCGCAAACTTACCATGGAGTATGTTGCAAATATATGACGATTTAAAAGTCCGTAACTCTCGAATACGTATGCACTCGGTCTAAAAGCTTTTGTCTCACGCGGTTATTTTCTTGAGTCCCACGCGTTCAAATGCATATTTAATTTTAACATACCTGCCCTAGGTAGAGATGGGTTTATGCCCGGGCATATTGGGCGCATAGCATAAATGCCGAATAAATGTCAAATTCAATAAATGGCAAAAACATTGACAGAATTTTTATTTACTTTTTCATTCAAATAGCTACATTTGAGTATGCACAAAACATAATTAGATTATAACAATGAATAACAAGCAGTTGATATTATGTTTAATAACTCAGTCAGAGTAGGCAAAATTTCACTCTTTCGACTATCCTGTAGAGTCGACGCAAGGCGAGCGCAAGAAAGCTAGAATTTATTGGGACAAGCTAGATTTATTTTGATTTAACATGACTGTAATTATTTTATGACAATAATTTTATTATAGTTATAATTTACAAAATCCCGATTAAGTCCCTGCTTCTTTTTACTAAAATTAAATTATTTTTTATGCCCAGAGATGAGGCATTTATTTGAGCGTAAACTCGTTTTTGCCCAATCCGCCCGTTTATGCCCATTTATGCCCAATTCGTTTTTGCCCTCGACCCATCTCTAGCCCTAAGACTTACTGCCAGCTTTATTCTGCTTTTAGTGCACTGTAAGGGATTGGTGACAATTTACTGTTGAATATTTGTATGGCTCATGTGTAAACAGCTCACGTTTGAGGTGTAGCGGGAAATATATCTGGATGGGAACATCGTTATCTCGAAACATCGCTTGTCATACTTTTTTTCATTGACAATGACAAAGAAACAGTGAATGCAAAGAACGTTTTCTCGTCTGCCCAATAACGTAAGTGAAACTTTTGTTATTTATTTCTCACGAAATACACAGAAGAATCTAACTAATAGACTCACGCTCCACTCAAGCTGAACGAGGCTGTGCTATGTATCAAAAACCATCCAATAAAAAATCTCTATAAGTATACGGAATCCTATTATACGAGCGCCGACAGGTGTAACGAACTTAACATAAAAAAATATAAAGTAATTTGAAAATAATATACTAGCTTTAACCCGCAACTTCGTCCGCGTAGAAGTTGAAAATGTTTCTAATGGGATTTTTAAGTCTTTTTCATGTTATTAATTTTGTTATAACATACGAATTATTATGTTAAAATGTTAGAATACTTATTAAATATAACAATATTTATTATAGTGTAGGGATTTTAAAGGCCTAGCAGACCCGGCGAACTTTGTTTCGCGTGTTCCCCTTTTTCGTCCACAATTTTGAAAAATCCTGAAACACGTACTCCCTAATTTACCACCAGGAGTACTCCTGCGAAATTTCAAATAAAATGGTCTAACTAATTTTGTTCTTTTCACCCCCTTAAAAGGTGACTTTTGAAAAATCCTTTCTTATTGCACCCCTAGACCTCAAAAGAAACATTCGCGCCAAATTTGAAGTCTCTAGGCCCAGCGGTTTGGAATGTGCGTTGATCGATCAGTCATTATCTATCTATGTCAGCCAGTCAGTTTCTTTATTTATGTATATAGATTAATACTAGAAATATCATACTTATATTTGGCGTATTGTTTGACAACCGAATGCCCATACAACTGAAGGGAAGGGTCTACAAAACCGCGGTAAGGCCTGCTATGCTGTATGGATCCAATTGCTGGGCTGTTTTACAGAAGCATAAACAGAAAATGCACACAAATGAGATGAAGATGCTTCGATGGTCACCAGGAGTCACAAACTTGATAAAGTCTGAAATAAGTACGTAAGGAGCTCGTTCAAGTTAGCACCCATAACAGAAAAGATGACAGGTAGTCGTATGAGGTGGTTTGGACATGTGATGAGACGAGACAATGATCATTGCATCCAAAGGGCTTTAGCCATTCCCAGCATGAAGAAAGGCAAAGAAAAGCAAAGGGAAACCACATTCCACGTGGTTGACAACCGTAAATAGGGATACCAAGCGGGCACAACTGGATATCCAGACAACCCGGGACCGAGAGTCCGCGGTACGAGGCGGACCGACCCCAAATAACGAGACAAGGTATGGCAAAAGAAAAAGACTAGAAATATCGTATTCATTTATTTTATCATAATATCTTTCTTAATATCTTACACGGCTTTATTGTCACTTCTCTGTTACAGTCATTATAACATTGATAAAATAATTTTTAAAGTATCCTAAGTCAAGTTTTTTTTTAAAACCAGACACGTTTCCTATTCTTTGTCTATTGTCGACTCTCTGTCTATTCGGGTCAGCGATTTTCAAAAGCTTTTTATTTGACTACTCGCAGATTGGCTTGTTTAGTTATTCTTATAGATTGCTCTTGTCCCAAGTGAAAAGGGTTCACTCGGTTAACAATCAAGTGGTTCATTTGGACTGAAAATGTACAGTCGTTTGAGCAGGATTGTTTATATAAACAGGAATATCTTGCTTAATCCTGCAGTACATATTTTAGATTACATCAAATTGAAATCGTGCACGAAAATCACAATTTTTCTTGATTTGTTGATTTCCAATTTTGTATGATAATGACAATAAGCACTGGTTATTTTCCAAAAAAAATAATAATATGAAATCAAGAGTGCAAGTGCAGACGTGATGTCTTCTTGCGCGATTCCAATTCGATAAAATTCAACAATTGTTATCAGTGGAAAATTATGTCTAATATTGTTCTTGTCATAACAAAGAGTCCACTTCCTTAACTTTTTGCGAGCGATGGATTACTAAAGCCGAATCGCCTATTAACATGATTCAAATCTCACCCATTCGCTTGATCGGCTTTTACGAAGAGAAACATCTGGTACATTCTAAGTTTTATCTTTTCTCCTATATTAGTAAGCAAGAAAAACATCTTAAAATGTAGGCATGGTAAATTATTTATACAACGGGGATGGGATATACCCGTAACAAATTAAACCATGGGCTATACTAAATCAATATAGTACAATGAAATTAAAATAACAACCAAAACACAAAAAAAAATTAGGCATTTTATTTACAAAAAATTGTATGGGAACATCTTTTTTTTTAGCTCGGGGTTCCATTTATTACCGTTATGTCCCTTCCAGGTTCTATATTTAGGGATATAAATGTCATAACGTGCCTAAGCCTTAGCTAACACAATTTATCAAAAATAACATAATTAACGAAGAAACCGCCTGATTAATGAAGTAACGTACAAAAGGTGCGTAATGAAAATTATTTCGGGAACGCGATTGGCAATCAGGGCGACATTCGTCTAAATGAGGGTTGCATAATTGAGGGCGGTAATGGAATAGTAAAAGGGAAATGTGGATGGCGATGTAATTAACGACACGTTTAATTCGACTTTCTTTTATAAGATTTCTTTTTATTTTATGGCACTGTTTTTATAAAATTTAAATTATTTCTGTATAATAATTTTAATTTTTCAAAATTGAAAACCGGCTTCCCCCCCAAACCACACAACCGATTTTGGTAAAATTTTTATGGAACTACCTAACAATTATGCCATTTCAAATAAAATAAAAAAAAGAATTTTTCAAATCGGTTCAGGTGTCTTCGAATAATCGTTAAAACAATAAATCGGCCATGTAAAGTTCATAAGATAAAAACAATAATTTTGTCAGTGGTGTAGATTATGCGAGGAAAATGTAATATTAAAAAATAAAATTAAATGATCTTTCAATTATTATTCCCGTCCTTGTTGTATGTCAGAGATTCATTTCTATTATAGTTTTGCAGTTACCAACCTTATGTCATATATTACAGGTATCAGAAACTTGCCCCCACAGCATGGCATCTTCGATAAATCTAAATAAAGTTTATATCGCGCGATAGTCTAGTGCCATTCATTATCATCCGAGCGATTATTCCCGGTTGCATCCTCAGCTAGGTGATTTGACGAGGTTACTGGTTTTAACACAGAGCGGCTGCCGTCAGACCTGCGCAAGAGGATAGAGCAGATCCTTGTATAGGATTGAAAAAATGCTAGATGGCGTTCGGGACCCACAGAATAAACGTGTTTTCCGAAACACGGAAGGCACGTACTTATATAAGGTCCAACAAAATATACTGAAAGTATTTTAACAGAAGGCTCAGCCCGTGATACTGAACAACTATCCACAACAAACATATAGTGAAATATGAAGTTTATTTTTAACATACACTGACCTTTGACCGTACGTGCCGCGCCGTCCGCCTGTCACTGCAATGCCTTAAGGCAGCCACAAACGTAGCTAAACTCACGCTTTTAGGATATGACGTCACAACTTAATTTCAGTCACAAAATAAATTCACCAAATTAGTATAGTGTTTTATTTATTTTCGATTACGCTTTTTTTTTTCGCTTTAAGCGCCTTAGGCGGATCTCAGTCTATGACGTAATGCATAAAGTCATTAGTTAAATAAAACAAACGTTGCACTTTACACCTTATTTTTATGTAAATATGCCTAAGCTGGCATTTTAATAACACACAATTTGACTTACATCTTAATTCTGAACTATGCCGTCTAGTTATTGTTGATTACCTATAATTTGGCATAGAGAAAACGTATGCGTGATGCTATTTGCATCAGTTGCAATTCACAACTGATGATCATGGAAAGTTTTTTGTTGTTTATTTTGTTTTCAGTTAGCGTTTCCACGGTTTACATTTATGGCTACTTTTGCTCTCGCCGCGAGCACGAGCCTACTTAAATTTTATTGCACATTTTTTTGCTTGTTTTGAACAATATTTTTGTAAGTAATATTCCTACAAAAGAAACAAACAAAACATCATAAAAGCCGGTGAAAATTGAACTGGTGAATTTTTACTGCGAAATCCTTTGTTTTTCTTTCAAATTCAAAGAAACACCGCTTCGTGTGAATAACATGCTTTTGTTACACCGACAAATAACTAACTTCAGTTGAATTTTATTACTCTGGTGAGTAGGTACCGTAGACAGGAACACGTGAGCTTAGTCTCTCCAAAATATGCGAGTGTAGTGTACATTCGATTTTTCTTGTTATTACCTATTGCATGTGCTTTACCGTTGTGAAGAATTAGATGTGGTTATTAACTGTTTACACAGGGAAATGCTACTCGTCAAAATAATAAAAATAATCTTTATTTCTTAGGTACCTACCTACCTATTTCAAAGTGTGTGAATTGATTTAATTACAAACGAGTACCTAATGACTATAATAGGGTAACAAACTAGCATGTGATTATTCGTGAATGTGTGTAATCGCAGCGTGTGTAGACGATTTTCGCTACATACATCTGAGCGTGTCAGCTGGGCGGAGAGGTACAGTCAGCAGTCAAAAGGAAGGCGATATATGAAAAATATATATTTTTTATTTCGCTATGTGTTCCTTGGGGAAAGTTGTTCAATATCACGGAATGGACCTACCGTTAAAATAGTTTCAGTATATTTTGTTAGACCTTATATACTGTTCCTTCTTTTCGGAAAATCAGGTGATTCAAGCCTGCAATATCCTTACCAGACTCGAAACAACTTTTCACAAAGTATGCTTCCCAATGGGATTCGAACCCACGAACTCCGAATCACAAGGCAAACGTCATGACCACTAGATCACGGTGGCAGTCGGCTGTGGTGTAGTGCCAGAAGTCAGAAAGAGGAGTTCTTCACTCGTTTAGAAGACATAAAATGTCACGGTACAAGGATTTTTAATATCATAATAAAATTGTGCAGATTTTTTTGATAATGACTGTCTCTAATTACCTCGCATTTAGGCAAAATTCTGTTAAAACAAGGCTAAAAAGCAAGCTTTTTGTCTTACTGCCTTGTTAGCCTTCTGATTTTTGCATTCTTTGCTAGCACAAGCTGGGTAATTCGATTATTGTAGTGTCTACTACGCGCTCGGAATAATAAATTACGGACACACTATCAATTTGGAATGTGAAAAAATCTCTGCGACGCGTTTGAGACATTTTGCCATACGAGAATGAAGACTTTTTTTTCTTACGTGTTTTACATATTTTTTACACAATAATTGTCCTGGAACAAATATCCTACCTATCTTGATGGAATGAAATACTCTAGTCTTGTTTTGTCTATTAAATGTTATTTGTAATTATTATTGTATTAGACTAACTGTTACCCGCGACTTCGTTTGTGTAAATTTAATGCTATGACGGATAGAACAGCCGAGTAAAAGAGGGGGTAGAGCGGTATCTGACATCCCGGGTGACGTGAACAACCTACTTGATTCGTTACAGAACGAAAACAGGCTAATGTCAGGATTAAACATACTTAAAGTCACGTCACCTTATCGATGTCGCCGCAGGAGAGACTTTACGTGGGCCTTATAAAAATTTGACAATAAGCCAGCGTCCCACCTCGCGCTGAACCATGAATTCCAACCACATGTTTAAATCCTCTGGCCCACACAGGTATTGCATACTGTGTCCAACAGGGCTTACCGTCTAGAAGTAGTAAACTGTCATTGTAATAAATTGATTTACCAATCCACATCTATTAGATGAATAGCTAAGCCACAGCAAACCACACGAACGAGTCGTCCACAGTACGGCCACTCGAACAAGACTGCGTCACTGTCGCTACTGCTAGGGCGACCGGTTTTATTACTTGTTGCTAATGTATTTTGCTATTTAAAAATCCAACCGCTGTATTATTCCGTAAACAACTTTCTCTTTGCACGTGTAAAATAATAAAAAAGGGAATTATACATTGAACTCTCCGACGTGTATATAAGTTTTCATCTAAATCGGTGCAGTGGTTGAAGCGTGAAGAAGTAACAGATAGACACACAGACAGAGTTAATTTTGCACACCAAGTTACCAAGGAGTTCGGCTGCATTAAGGACTTAAACATCAATACTTATCATTTTCCATCTTTACCTGACCGGGACTCAACTCAGAGACTTTACTGTTGAAGAGGCAGTGGCAACATTACCACACTGCGATAGAGGCCACTATACTCGTATATTAATGCTACATTATGTATGTAAGATAACTTTTCTCTGCGGTTTAACCTGACTCTTAACGTAACACTAATTATTAAAAGGCATTCCGCTCACGTAATAATCGCCAGTGAATTCGGCGTAATGAAAAGGTTTTAACTTCTGCGGAAAGTTTTACGCCGTCTGGTGACGTACGTACTTTTTTCCTTGATTAATAATTCATGAGCGGGCTGTTTTGTCTTCGAAGGCTCGACCCTTAAGGGTCTATTTATACTGACTTCGTGCGAACCCATGCCATGCCGTTGGTGTGCGGCGCAGTGTTATCATCATAATTCATCATTTCAGCCGCATTAAGTCTACTACTGGACAAAGGACGTATGTATGTATTTCCAAGGGTTTCCAAAATGACCTAACTAGAGCGGCCTGCAACCCAGCGTTTTCCAGCGACTTTGTAAGTAAGGCATTTGACCACCTTGTATCCTACGCTTCGCTTACCAATACGTGGCCGCCATTTACAAGAAACATTTTTGCTCCATCGGCCATAGGTTCGTAATGCTATGTGTCTCTCCCACTGCCTCTTCAACGAGCTAATTCGGGCTATGTCAGTTACTTTTGCTCTCTTACAAATTTGGTCATTTTGAATCGATCACTTAAAGAAACACCTAGCCCTCCCCATAGCGCGTTGAGCGACCTTGCCTTATTATGAGACCCATAATAAGGAACCACGTTTGAGAGCCAAAAGTCAATACTGGTAACACACATTGATTGTAAATTTTAGTCTTAAGGCACTGAGGTATTTTGGTATGAGAAAAGACTACGTAACTTACCGTTAGCAGTGTGGTATGGTGACACTTTTAGGCCATCCAAATAAAAATACAGTAATTTATTACGAGGTCTGGGACCAAGAAACAAACAAAATATATCAGCTGCGTGCATTGCGGTAATCTATGAAGGGTGTGCTTCGACCTGGTAATTCCTTGAAATAGGTGAAGAGTTAACGATTTTCGTCTTGCATCTTAGGCCTATCATCTTGCAAAATACCATTTGGGGATTGCGATTTTTAGGATAAATAAATTTGCTCTTACTCAGTAGGGATGACGTGAACAGGTAATAAATTTGTATGTAAATAATAATAGAAGCTGAAGCTCTCACATGCGTGTTCGTTCAAAGTCTAATAAATAATTGAACATGAATATTGTATTGCATACGGTATTATAATACCTCAATGTACTCGTACTAACGAACTCTATATTCGTATTCCGGTGAATTTCCGACTTCGACCCCAAACTTCACAACGGATTTTGATAAAAAATTTATGGGACCATAAAAAATAAGATGAGACTTGTTCTAAAATATCTATCGGTTTTTCGTCTCTTTCTAGTGTGTATTATTGTTGAGCACGAGTAATTTTTATATTAATTAATTTCTATTACAAGCTGGTGTTGGTGATTATAGATATTAAATATATCTTTTAATCGGAGAGGCCTTCAGTCTAACACTGGACTGATTTAGGCTACACTTATAACTTAAAGCTAGAGTCATTTTACATTATAATATTTTAAACTTATTCCTTCCTTTACATATCTTTTCTTGTCGCTAGTTAGTTTTACCTGTCCCTTAGTCTGTCTGTCTGTAATCAAAACTTTCAAGTTAAATTGGTAGTAAAACCCACGTCCCGGGGCATATTTAATAAACATGACAACCCGTCAATTTTGTGAATTTCTGATAATAATGTCGAGTTGTCGCGCCAAGTGTTGTTTAATAAGGTGAAATACTGTCAAAATTGTAAGATTTTAATAAAAGTGAGAATCGTCAAATTTTATATATACCTGTCGAGTCTCTCAGCAAATATTGTGTGACTTATTTGTATTTGTAATTTACATCTTGTCGCTTTTTGACAAAAAACGTCGTAACATTATACCACATCGAACATGAGGGTTTTTAAAAAAATAATACTTATCACAATTTTTCTTTTGTTGTCTTCAATGGATGCCAAATAAAGAATTTTGGACGATTGAGGAATACTACATGATTTGAATTACTTTGTGCAATTCCGCCACCAGTTAGTTCATGCAAACTATTGCCGGCCGGCGCCCACCCACTACTGTTAGTCCCAGCATACCTGCCACCAACAGCCCGTGTGCACCCGCCACCAACAGCTGATGCATGCTCCCTCCGATACTGCTGCATCCGCTGCGGCTGCAGCAATATCGGACACCGCATACGCGACACGTGTTTCGCCTCTCCACGAGGCATCTTCAGGCACCAAACAAGTTGTTGATCGTTCGGCAGTCAAGCGTCGAATGATAAAACTACACTTTTTTTTTTTTTTTTTTTTCGAACGAAGGTTACGCTGTATGCTAGAAGCATTATACAGCTCACCGGACGCGACGGAATTTAAAAGGCGGGACCAACATTTGCCAGAATGGCAAGATGTTGTCCACACCGGAAAAAGTGACAGCGCAAAGGGCTCCCACAGGGTGGGAACGAACCTCGGCTTTGGGCGTCACTGAGATCGGCTTTGACTGAGTGTCAAGCGCCTGAAGGGCCGACCGGCGAAAAGCGTCCGGGTACCGTTCGGTACCTCGTGAACGCGCCAGTCCTACTCCTATTCCTGATCCGCACTCGCCGGCGAGTGGGATTTGCGATCGAGCTAATTGTGATTCTGTGCCTGCGTTGCGCAGGTGACTCTGTCGAAGGGGGAATCGCACGACTTATGGGGTCGTCCGGATCATGGAGTACATGCCTTGGTCTCCTACACCTGACGAAGTTGGATGGGTCGTAGTCGGCAGCTTTCGCTACCAACTGGTTTGGATGTGTGGGGGCGCGTTCAAAGGATCGTGAAGCGGTCTCTTTGAAGAATCGAATGATGGAGGAGAGCTCCAATTCGCGATGCAGGTCCACAGTGCGGGTGCCCCATTCCGCCTGGGTGGCCTTCCTGAGGAACCTGTTTTGTATGACTTGGAGGGATTTTATGTGCGTTTTGGCAGCGTGTGCGAAGCATACGCTGGCGTACGACATTATAGGGCGGATGCACAGCTTGTATAATGTCAACTTGTTACGGAGTGACATTTTACGATTGCTGATCATCGGGGATAGCCTGAAGAGGCAGTGGGCTGCGCGATTTCTAACTCTCTTTATGTGGTGACCAAAGGTCATACCACTGTCGAGAGTTACGCCTAAGTATTTGGCCGTCTTTGCCCATTGAATGGGCTGGCCGAACAGGGACAGAGTTCTGAGAAGTGGAGTGGAGCCCCCCCTACGAGGGCGGGTCGTGGCACCGTGATCGTCGCTAAAGTACACTGCGGTACTTTTGGACGGGTTCACGGTGATTCTCCACTTCTTGAACCATTCTCCAAGTGCTGTGACAGCTCTTTGGAGTTTGCTGGAAAGATAATCCTTCCGATAATGGGAGTAGTAGATTGCCGTATCGTCGGCATATAGGGCGTACTCCACGTTTGGAGCTTTGGGAATGTCACTGGTGTACAGCGAGAAGAGAGTCGGAGAGAGTACGGAGCCTTGCGGGACTCCTGCTCTGATAGGGTGCGGCCTAGATAAGCAGCCCTGTAGACGATAGCGGAACGTCCTGTTCGACAGGAAATCTCGTATGATGCGCACGAGATTGATTGACATGCCCATGCGGACGAGTTTGGAAACCAAACCCTCATGCCAGACCTTGTCAAAGGCCGTTGCTATGTCAAAGAAGACCGCTCCGGTTGGCCTACCTGAGTTTTTGTGGTGGAGGATGTGCTCCGTGAGGCGGTGCACTTGCTGGATACACGAATGTTTGGGGCGGAAACCAAACTGTTCGGGAGGTATTATGGAGGGCTTGGAATCTAAAAATTCCTTGAGCCGCGTCAGGATGATGCGTTCGTATATCTTTCCCAAAGTGCTAAGTAGACTTATGGGTCGATATGAAGAGGGGTTGCTCAGGTCTTTGCCTGCTTTTGGAATCCCTATAACCACTGCGTCTTTCCAGGCGGCTGGAAAAGTGCAGTTTGCTAAAGCTGCATTGAAAATGCATACTATTAGCAACAGGAGGGTTTCGGGGAGGCGTCTGAGGACACCGTTAGAAATGCCGTCAGCTCCGGGAGCTTTCCGGGGGCTATTGGACCTTATGATTTCTTCTACCTCCTCGAGCGTGGTCGGTCGGAGGGGAATGTCTGGTAGGGGGAGGGAGTCAGGTGAGAGGCTGAGGGTTTCAGCTTGCTCGTTGACTGTATCTGAGTGCGCTTGTTCTACGGGCTCGAGACAAGGGGAGCATTGCATCTCCAGGTTGTTTGCTAAGCATTCAACCTTCTCGTCGTCGTCAAAGGCGACGGGGCCGTCGGGGTGTTTGAGAGGAGGGGTTGGTTCTACCCTGTCGAGTCTCAGTGCTCTCGCAATCTTCCAGAAGGTTGTGTGAGCAGGTTGGAACTCTGAGAGAGTGTTACCCCATCGTTCGTCTCTGATCTCGGCTAGTCGATCTCTAACTTGACGTTGGAGGTCGCGTAACTCTAATCGAGCGTCTTCGGTGGGGTATGCATCGTAACGTCTGGTCGCGGCACGCTTGCGTCTCAGCAAATCGCGCATATCCTCAGGCAGTTCAAATCGATGACTAGGGTCAAGCGATGGGACCTGCCTGGAACAGTCACTGATGACTTTCTGCAAGTGATTTGTGAGACCAGCGATAGCCTTGTCAGTATCGTCAGGGGTCACTATTCTATCTGGTATGGTGTCTAGTTCAGGAGACGTGGGTTGGTCTAGAGCGTCTTTCAGCTTTCGCCAATCCGTCACCGTTCTCGTGAACGCTGTCTGTCCGTTTGCTGTCGGTCCTAACTGTAGGAGTACAGGACGGTGGTCTGAATGGAGTTCCGAATGTACTTCTAGTGATACCACCTGAAGGGCGATATTTCTGAGAAGTGCAATATCAATGACGCTGGGAGTTTGACCTACTATTTTCGGGTAGTGGGTCGGGGCCTCCGAAGCCACAACTTCGTACTCTAGGTCCTCCCTGAGGTGGTCTAGTGTAATCCCGTTTGTGGATGTGGAGCTGGAGTGCCAAATGGTGTTCCTCGAGTTGAAATCTCCCGCCAGAATGGTGGAGTTTCCTAGTTCAAAGAGAGCGGCAAGATCAGATCTGATCAAGCGTTTGTTCGGAGGTAAATAGATTGATGCGATATTGATGGCTGGATGGCCAGCCATGCCAATCCGGAGGAGTGCGCACTCGATGTTGGTGAGTGTAGGGGGTTCCAAGGGAACACAGTGGAGAGACCGTTTGAAGTAGATAAGGATGCCGCCTAAGGCGCCATCTCTATCCCTGCGGATTGAGTCGTAATTCGCCATGCGCGGTGTGCGCATGCTAGGCTTGAGAAAGGTCTCTTGCACTAGTAGAATGTCGACTTGGTATTTGATGAGATACTGGCGTATTTCATCCCGCTGGTCTTTGGTTCTGGTTTTAATTCCGTCTGCGTTAAAGTACGCTATCGATAGTGAGACAGGCTTTACTCTACGATTGAGACTACCCATTATGGTCGTTTCGAGAGGAGTTCGCGCGGAATCTGGTAGGAGCCGATTTGCTCCAGGAAAGCCTTGTGTTTTGCTAGTACGCAAACACGGCGAAGTAGGTCGTTGCCTGCCTCGATCAATTCTCGTCCGATTGTATCAATCATCGAGAAGTCGATGTTCTGGAGACTATCCAGAACACCCATGAAGGTGGCGGTGGCTTCGTCGGTGGATATACGCGGAATTTGCCTGGGGTCAGCCCGCTTTTGGTCGGGCGCACCAGGCAGTACGCTGGAGGGGGCCTTTGGTAAGGGGGCCGGTGGCGCTGAAGGCGCTGACGAGGAGGAGGTGATGGCTCCTGAATAGTGCGCCCCCGGGGCCTCTGATGGTAGAGGTTGCGGTTGCGCTCCCGGGAGAGCCGGGAACTCGGGGGGCGTCTTGGCTGGCGCTGAGCGCGTCGACTGGTTATTGCGCCAAATGCGCTGTCGGGGTGAGTTCTGTTGTGGTATAGGCATAAAACTACACCGTTTTGCCATCCTTTTATACTGTTAGAGAAGAGGGTAGGGGAGCGGAGTTATATTGAACAAAAAGTTAATTCTTGGTTAAAATGTGCGTCGTTGTACAGTTTGCAGCAAATATTCACATTTCAACTATTACAGCAATCCGTCGACGACATTCACATTTTTTAAAATTATTATGTAACTGCTGTATTGCTTGGCATTGGGTAAGCACGCTTGTTGCAAATCTCTGACAACTCGACAAATATGTCCACCTATCCTGACAATTTAGTGTTTAATTCTACCTGAATTTTCCGACGTCCAGTGCCGCCCCCGTTTGAAATAAATCATTTGAAAGAAAACGGAAACATAATTTAAAATTGTGTCTTCACCAGGCCGTAGAATAACCCTTTAAACTATTTTATGAACTACTGTTTACAGTTTCAAGTGTAAATGTGATGCTTTTCTAAGCACATTAGCTAGCGAAAGAAGAAGAAGAAGCTAAAAGTGGCCGTTTTTCACAAATGTGCGTAGAAAAGCTTTATGTTCTTACTTTAAACTCTAAACAATAGTTTATAAAATAGTTTAAGGGTTAGTCTAGGGCCTGGTCAAGAAGTTTAAATGACGTCTCCGTTTACTTTCAAATAATTTATTTCAAATGGAGGCAGCACAGGACCCCGGTAAATGTAGGTATCCCCTTAATGAAACAAATTTGACAAGTTTTTCCAGACAAATTGTCGCTTATCGCCTCTCAAGAGAAATTGTTTAATAAACAGGAATATGTCAAAATGTCATGACAATTTAACATATTTGTAGATTATCCAAGGTGACAAATTTGTCCATGATTATCTTTATTAAACAAAAAAATTACAAATTGTGGGATTGTCACCTATAGCCTGTCACGTGATTTCTAAACTATCTGAAATTTTAAACTCTTATGAAGGTATATCGCGCGACAATGCAATATTATGATGACATGGAGCTGATCATGATGATGGAGTTGGAAGGTGGTCATAGCATATCTGTGTCCCATCGAGTTTGGGTTCGATTGATTAGTCTTGAGGAGCACTTTTACCTTTTTAGGTTATTATTATACGAGTACTTAGACAACAGCTTGTTTAAAAAGATATAATTTTTAAATAATTAGTCACACTAACACACTGAAAGTGGTTACCGAGTATTATAGAGATAAGAACATGATAAGTACGTATATATTTAATTTATCATTGCCACACATAACGAACCCTTTTCATTAGCTTTTGAAACTCGCACTGAGAGCGAAGGTTTTCTTGGAAGTCAAAATTAAATTGTTATGTGTCTAATACGGAAGCTGAACTTTGGTAATTACGTGAGTTTGAATTTAGGAATTCATAATTTACTCAAGTCAGGGTTAAAATAATAATATATAAAATAAACGTTTTTATTATTATTATTATTCTGATATTTTGTACATTTTTTTCTCTTTACCGAAAGAGGTGAATAAGAGCACGGGCCATGGGGTTGGTGTATTATACCCACATCTGCTTACTTACTGTAGAAACTTACAAGCGATACGATAGGTATTCAAGATGATTATTATGTATCACCTTTAGATTCTCGGGTTTTTTCACCCCGGTCCTTTGAGAGGCTTGCGTGGGGTTATAGATCCAACACGTAGAGGCCCTTTGGAGAAGTTGATGTTATGTGGCGCTCCCACCAAAACTCATTCCTGAATATACCTATGAAAGGTGTACCCTTGAATAGGTTTCGGCTGGAGAAAGATCTATTACAAGAAAAAGGGAAAGGTCTATGGGTTATGGAATGAGATTGGGATGGACTGATGCTGGGATATTGCAATAGGACCGTCACCTGCCATAATCATGATTACTGTTGTAGGCAGGTGGTGGTTATTATTACACATTGTGTTTGTTAGGGGTACCTACATAGTTTTTTTTCTGCTAATTACAAAAAAAATTTGGCATACGCTGTTCTTCGTGCTATGAGCCAGCCCACGGCCACTTCAATGGGCTAATCCGTTGGGCTATATCAGAGTCCTTCATTCTTCTACGAATGACCAAATGCAATGAGGCTTTTGAAGTGGACTCAATGTGCTCCAAAATATAGAATTGACCACTACGCCTCTTGTTCATGCAATACAATTCACTTTCCTTCCTTTTTGCATAGTTTAGGCCATATACGTCCCCTATATTTTTTCATAATTGGTTCCATGTTTTGCTTTCCCTTTTAACTGTCTTAATCTTCTTGGCATAAAGATCACTGTCTGTCAAGCAGTTTCTTCTACTTATATACCAGAAGACCTTGTAAGCTCTTCTACTTATATACCAGAAGACCTTGTAAGCTATTCAACTTATTTACCAATACAATTCCAAATCATTTCCTATTTCATTCAAGCAATATTATAAAAATATGAGGCACGTTTTATGATGACACAGTATCTTTCAGCGGGTTCTCATAATATACGGGTTTCGTCCTGCGCTCATATCTCCGCACAGGTGTGTCATATCTCACTCCTACGTATACGATACAGCGATCGACGTAAGGGTCCCCGAAGGGCTGCGTGAAATATGTAGCTATAAATTACTACACTATTGGAAGCAATTTTATACAGTCACTTATGAGCACTTAATTTTTCTGTGAAGTTACGGACATCAACGAGATATAGTTTTAAAAACTAAAATCGACTACGGAAATAATGGTGATGATAATGATGAGTCAGAAAACGCTTCCGATGATATCTCATTTTTTAAGGTATAATGGATATCTTTGAAGATATGAGGGAATCCATGAAGGTACATAAATACATACATAGCGACTAATCACATAACCCTCCGTTTGGTTTTGTCGCAGTCACGCAATAATCTTTAAAGACTAGTAGACACTACGATATCTGTCACAGCCTAAATAAATTAATAGATAAGGACAAATTACACAGATTGAACTAAGTAAATTTTAAACTTGTTTGGTGGGGTACTAACTAACTCAACAATACTATAATAAACCGAAGACAATATATATATATATAACCGGTGAGCGTGTCAGGCCATGCGCAGTATAGGGTTCCGTAGTTGCAAATGCCGACTTGGTGTTCACGTCACGCCTTAAAAACGAATGTTATTGAATTTTTACTTTATTTTCCGAGTACATTTTATAACTCTTAAATTTACAAACCATACTTAGCTCTGATAGTTTTCCTTATAACATGAAGTTTTTCATGTGTCATCATACAACCGTTTAGTTGGGTAACTCAAGAAAAAAAAAAGATTCCCGCTTTATATGTAGTGGAACTGCCCTAAAAATATTTCTCAAGATTTTATTTTACAGCTTTGTCGGCATGATATAATTTATATACCCATGCCAAATTACAGTCGCTATCGGACAGACAGATAGAGAAATGGCGAAACTATACGGATTCCTTGGTCACTACGGAACCCTAAAAAGGCTATTTTCCAACTGGTTCTGGCTGGGGATCAAACCAAGAACCTCCGAGTGGCGGAGAAGCGTGATTACCAAAAAATACGCCCAGGAGGTTGTTATATGTCGAATATGGTAAAGATATCTTTTATTTTACGCTTGCTGATGTTAAAACGAAATCTTTTGATAAGTGAGAAGAAGTGGAACCTACGATTTTCACTTAGTTAATAAGCTATCAATAACATGCCAGATATTATTAAAAACCAACTAAGTGCGAGTCAGACTTAGGTCGCGCTCGAAGGGTACCATACCATTATCTATAAAAATTACGTTTATTGTATGTCACCTTAATATTTATTTTATTCTGTTTTTAGATTTTTTGTAATAGCGGCAACAAAAGTACATCATCTGTGAAAATTTCAGCTATCTAGCTATCACTCTTCATGAGATACAACCTTTGGGCACGGAACCCTAATAATGCTTTCAAACAGACAACAATTCAACCAATCCCATTTGAGTTTCTAACTAATTAACCCTTTGAAGAGTAACAGTATAAAGAATCATTGTTCTTTTTAATCGTATTGTTAACTCTACAAAAGGCACCGTGGTCAGATCTGGTCATCACTTCCAACTAACCCTAAAACCCCTGTCGACAAAATCTTGTAAATAATATATTTAGTAGAACGACGGATTTGATTACGAGGCCTAAATAATGTTTTCAAAGGATAGCCATGAATACGCCATGAGGATACCCGGGAAGAGGATTTGTTTTGGATTCCCTCGGGAAGAATTTTCCACCGCTACGGATAATTCCCGAAGTGTTTGAATTTTAATGACATGTCCCGATGAAATTTTCGATTTTCCTTTTTTATTAATGATGCGTAACATTTTAATGGATTTTTTTAATAACAAATCACAATTTTAGCTAGCATCGTGTTGAACTTACATTCAAATGTATGGCTGAATAAATTCAAAGTTGCTATTTTTAACCGTCATTGTTACAACCCACTAAAGAATTTGCTTGAATTTTTATGTCAACGACATATTTTACTTTATTTTCCCTTAAAATCCAAACGGAAACTATAAGCTTTAAAATTAATTATAATAAAAATCTTAGATTACAAACAACAGAAATCTTCGGCTGAATCAACAACTATGTAAACTATGTCGGTACTACCTTTCTTAAACTATTTTTTCTTATTTTTATCCTGTATCTAATTAATTTCCTTCCGATACATAGAACTCTTACAATATCCCTAGAGCGTGACTTCCCCTACAGAGAGGCTATTGAAGCCCCGGAAACAGGAGACGGTAAATAACAGGACGTCCCGCAACGGGATAATTTGACATTATTAGGGAAACTTGTTATTTTTCGTTATATTTCAAGACAAAACTGCGATTAGCAGTTTTCGTTAAGAATATCAGGGATAATAAGAGATAATATTATCTGACCAGCTTTATGGCATATTTGTTTCGTACAAAAAAGTAAAAGACGACAGAAATCCTTTTTTTATTAATAAGGAGTGCTTTCATCTTTTAATTTCGCTATTTTCGGGTGCGACGTTTACTTCTTTCAGCTTCCCTTTTGTTAATTAACGTCGTGAAATAAAAGTTTGTAATCGAGAATTGTGAGAAAGGGTTGTCGCACAACTTTGTGATTTCTCCAACAGAATGCTAGCATAGCAATATGTGAGACAAGTCAACGCAGAAACGAGTGGGTACATTTGTATTCAAACTAGAACCAGCGCAATAGCATGCAATAACTTGCAGCTACTTTTCGTCCCACTTGTCTAGAAACCGACCGAGTTCTCGTAACGCTAATATTTTATTGCAAAGGTGCTGCCAACTACATATTTGATGTTCCTGCAATATGCTATATTTAAAATGCAGGTGCAATTTGAAACTGAAAACGCGGACGCTTTTACTTATCATGGCGTTTGTAAATTGTCGTCGGTGTGGGGATTTTATATGTAAAACTACAGTCCGTGACAGCTTGAAAAGTACGCAAAGCAAAGTTCTTAGTTCCTTATACTGGGTGTAAAATTAAGGCCGTACAACCTGAATACGTGACTAAATCCGTGGGTCAAATGCTCAAGATCTCGAAAAAGTTGTAACCAAAGATAATTTACTTTGTTTGTGCATCCTGTACAAATATATATACTCGTGATAGCATAATGAGTAGATTTGATAAATGTCTCTGATTTCGTGAGCATTTGCGTAAAAAGGCCCTTAGCACAATTATATTTATTTTTTTTGGTGGATTCATTAACTTTGGTTGTTACTTAATTTAAAACGTCAATTTAAAATCAATAAAAATTAAAAATATATAATTATATAAAATCATAGAATTTTCTTAAAAATGTGTACAGCTACTTTTGTTATGAAGCTAATCCTGAAAACGCAAATTTAGACATAGCACCCGAATCAATGTTCTTACATCACGCCTACAAATGCGACATAAATGACGTCACTCCTGTCGGGTCTTTCTAAGGTGCTCCGAGACGCCGTCGAACCTTTATATCTTAAAGAAATTTTGTTAAAGCAAGGTAGTTTTTTCTTGGACGTGCCTATTTTTAGGAACTCTTTCTATAGCATAACGAAAAAAAAATATGCATCTTCCATATTGTTCATTGGAGAGTGTAGGCTAAATCCTTTGGCTGCTACTCAATGCTTGCTGCTACTGCCCAATTATTGGCTCTGGTAGTACAAGTCGAGTGCTCTTGCAATGAACACAAATTACCTGATTATGATGAAAATATGTTGTGAATAAACTTCTGTCAATTTTAAATAACTAAGGAATTATAGTTTTTATTTGTCTCTTTTTTTTTACATTAGGATATATAGGTACTACAAGTATAATAAATATTCCACATGTATGTATGTATATTGTATATATGCATTTTATTACATAAAAAGGGCGATAATAGTGATATTAATAATTATAGACCCATAAGTTTGATCTCAATTTTGTACAAAATATTTATTAAAATTATAAAAAATAGAATCGCCTCACAATTGGATAAACATCAGCCACCTGAACAAGCCGGATTCCGACCCCTTTTTTCTACCAATGACCATCTCCAAGCTCTAAATCAGATCATTGAAAAATTCACAGAATATAGACAACCATTATATATAGGCTTTGTTGACTATAATAAAGCATTCGACAGTCTAAATAATCAAGCCATATTTTCTGCCTTAGAGCAACAGATTGTAGAACTGACATACATCCAATTAATCCAACACATTTACAGCAATAGTACAGGTGCCGTGAAACTGGAATCAACTGGAACGTCTTTCCCAATTCAAAAAGGAGTTAAGCAGGGCGACCCTCTATCACCTAAATTATTTATGTGTACCCTGGAAGAAGTTTTTAAGAGCCTGGCTGTTAAATGGCAGGATAAGGGTATTGTCATGGGCGAGGAGAGGCTAACAAACCTACGCTTCGCCGATGACATTGTCCTTGTTTCTTCTTCCCCAACGGAACTACAAGTTATGCTACAAGACCTGAGCACAGCAAGCCTCGAGGTTGGACTTAAGATGAACAGGTCTAAGACCAAAGTCATGACCAACCGGTCCAAAATTAAAATCCAGGTGGACGGACAGGATATACAATATGTCGACGAATACCTGGGCCAGATAGCGTCGTTCAAAGACAGGCAAGATAAGGAGGTAGAAAGAAGGATCCAAAATGCCTGGAAAAGCTTCTGGTCCATGGGCGACGTCATGAAAGGAAAACTTCCTTTAACTTTTAAGCGTAAACTAGTCGACATGTGTATCCTGCCCGTTCTGACGTATGGATCACAGACTTGGTCATTGACCTTATCTCAAAAGTCCAAACTCGGGGTTTGCCAACGAGCCATGGAACGAAGTATACTAGGGATTAAACTAACAGATCATGTACGTAACACCAGTATTCGCTCCAAAACTAAGATAGTAGACGTTGAGAAAAAAGCAGCCAAACTTAAGTGGGACTGGGCGGGGCATGTCTGTCGGATGCAGATAGGTGGGCCAAGATTACTACAGAATGGGTGCCGGTAGGCTAGCGTCGCAAGAGAGGTTGCCCAAGGACAAGGCGCTTTTTGACAAGTCTTGGACATCCATTGCACAAGATAGAGATCAGTGGCGTATTAGAGGGGAGGCCTTTGCCCAGCAGTGGGAAAGTAAAGGCTAATAAAAAAAATGTATTTTTACTTCTACTAGGCTGTTTGATCATTTTATCACTCAGTATACTTGCCATATAATGTCGCAAGCAACATATCACTGTGCATCTGTAAACTTATTTATTAACAGCTTATATCGGTTCACAGCCTCTTTGGACGGACTTTAAGGTGATTCGCACACTGCTCCGCACCCCGCTGCATAGCGCGGGGCCGGACTGTTTGCAAGTATTTCAATTTGTTAAGAAAACTCGCATAACACGCGTTTTTGTATGGCGGCCTCGCGCTACGTAGCGAGATGCGGAGCAGTGTGCCAATCGCCTTTCCAAAAAAACGAGGATTTTTTCGTCATTACGCTGGCCAGCCGGCTTGGCGATCGAAGTAAATGGTATAAAGTTTTTTCACAGAGGATGCTGCTGCTTTGATCTCGCCCATACTTTTGTAAACACTTTTTATAAAATATGGTTGCCTATCATGTAACAGAAAAAACAAAAATCTATGTTCCATTTCATGTTCTATTCAAAACAAAAATTCGTAATCAAAAGTCATGTTCCATTATACTTCAATGCAAAGCTAATTTAGGGGTCGGAAATTACCTGCGTTATATAGGGGTCATAATTAGAATGTAGGCCGGTGGGTGTAATTGCGTAAATTCGTCATTTAGTAGACTTAATTCGTTTTTGAGCTTTACAGATGTACACATTTCTGTTGAATTAATATTGTAGTTATTATTTTAGATAACCTGTTTGGTGTCATAAAAAGTCAGTAGTATCTAGAGTCTATATTGCGCATGGTACAAGAATCTATACGGTCGTCTAGTCCCTAGAGTGTTTATGACCGGAGTGCAAATAGATTTTACCGTAATGTTGGTTAAAATCAGGTCATGTTACTTTACTACAAATAATCGCTGACTTCGATCGAAAATTAGGATGATAACGTCTGGCAATAGCCAGTCGTTATCATTATCTAATTTGCTTATGCATATTTAATATGGTTTGGCAAATTTTCTAAGTTTGGCAATTTGGTAAATTTTTGCGTAAGTCGAAGACAGCGCCCTATATAGGCTTAAAGAACAGTCATAGCAATTGCGTCTTACAGACCTGGGCTTTGGTTTCATAGAGCCACAAGACTTAAAATGCTCTCATTGCTCAATTACGGAACAGACGTGTGATAGTATAAAGGCATAACGAATCAATATCATCAAGCCAGAACACTTTCTACACGATTAGAAAGTTGTCAAGCTTTTTTAGATGCCTTCCGGCAGCTTGAAGATCTGACACATGAAAATCAAATAAACAAACTAGGTATCATGTTCACCTCAGCAAACGCATGTCTCAGTTAGTGAATGTTTTAACTTAATTCCGTCAGTTCGCTTTGTTTAACGTTCATGTCTCTTTTATTTGCTTTAAAGCTTTGTTGTCAGACAATGTTATTTATTGCGACTAACTAGCCATGCGGCGCTGGCAATGGAATTGAAATATTTCTTCATTGTGAAAGTTATTGTGGTTATTTCGTTCTATTTATTTTTGGAAATGAATTTAGATAAATAGATAATTATATTCGACAACGTCCGTGGCGTAATGGTCAACACGCTAGACCGCCAATCTGGAGGTTCTGGGTTCGATCCCCAGCCAGAGCAAGTTGGAAAATAGCCTTTTTCAAATTGTCCTTGGTCTTGGGTGTTTATCTATATATGTATTTATCATAAAATATAGTATCGTTGGGTTAATATCTCATAACATAAGCTTAAGCTTACTTTGGGGCTAGCTCAATCTGTGTGATTTGTCCGTATATATTTATTATTTATCTAACTCCAAAGTAAGTTCGAGAATTGTTTTATGGGATACTAACAATAAAAATACAAATAAAATAATAAACTGATTCGTAAGTTTATGTCGCGATGTTCGAAACAACGAACTTAAGAATTAATTAAATAACGAATGTTTTAATGGTTTAAGTTTTTTTTTTTCAACACTTTAGACTAGGAAAGTCCCGGCGTGTAGTTTAACTTTAACTAAGTTTTTATCTCCAAATATTCTTTCTTTTCTCTCTGGCGTTTTAACATACAAACATATGTTAATAGATATGTATGTTTGTTTTATGACTTTTCTAAATAAAAATGGGAGGACCTGAATCATGTTCATAGACGATGTCTAGCAACCAATCACTATTTTGTTTTCTTTTCCTACCTTCACGCCCACCATCATAACGCTTAAAGTGACCTTTGAATCTTGCAGATCTAGGCACAATTTACCTAATTGAATATAAAGACTATAATTTTTAGACTTATAAGTGAATTAGTGTACACTTTATAAGTCAATAAAAGATCTTTCGACCGGTCAAAGACCAAAGTCATGACAAACAGCATCAAATGCCAGATTGAGGTGGATGGGCAGGCTTTGCAGTACGTTGAGGAGTATACCAACCTGGGCCACGTAGCATCCTTCGAAAACAGGCAAGAGCGAGAGATAGATCGCCGAATAAATAAAGCTTGGAAGAGCTACTGGTCCATGAAGCAGCTAATGAAGGGTTCCCTTCCATTGACACTTAAGGGAAAGCTACTTGACGTATGCATCCTGCCTATTCTGACCTATGGGGCACAGACCTGGTCATTGACCGAGGCTCAAAAGTCCAAACTCAAGTTTTGCCAACGAGTCATGGAGCGCAGCATTCTGGGTTTACGGGTTATAGACAAGGTGCGAAACCCCGATCTACGTGCAAAAACACAAATTGCGGATGTAGGAGCAACAACAGCCAAGTTGAAGTGGAGTTGGGCGGGACATATCTGCCAAATGCATTCCGAAAGATGGGCCAAATTGTCTACATTCTGGACTCCAGACGGGCGTAGGGGTAAGAGTAGGCCCAAAACAAGGTGGCGGGACGACTTAGACAGATTTTTCTGTAAGTGGCAGAAGTTCGCAGAAGAAAGAGACGAGTGGAAAAATAAGGGGGAGGCCTTTGCCCAGCAGTGGGACACAATACCTTCAGGCTAGAAAAAAAAACTTATTATACTCGTAAAAACTCGTTTTCCATAACTAATATTCTTTGTTTCTAAATGGAATGATGATATCTATTTGCAGTGCAAATATATGAAAGCAATAACGTCGCGGGTGCAAGTCATGTGCAAACAATGGCAGACAAACGCGCGCGGCGATATACGAGTGCGACCTTTCTGTTTGCACAAATGAACGCTATTTTTTTCAGTCTGAAAATAGGTACTAATATTGTTTAAATTTTTTTAAAAGATATTTTCTTCTTATCGTGTCGCTGGCTCAAATTTCAAATTTTATCTTTCAATACGTTGCCACTTTTACGCCTTCCTTGGTGGGGCACAAAGTGCATGAGGGGAGGTGCTGCATTGTCCGGTCGTCGTGACCACACTGGCACTGTGCTTTTGCTTGGTTAATGTAGCGCCAATGCGCCAGATTGTGTGTACATCAACCTACCTCAGTTCGGAGCGATTCAAGCACCTCCATGGTAATTTATGCCCTGGCGGTAGCTCCTCTGGAAGTTGGATATAATTGGGGGAGTGGAGTATTTATTTTGCAAGATAAGACACTATTCCGTTTTCATATCTAATTGGGTAGTCAAAACCTGTAATACCCAAAGACCACGTTTAGCGTAATGTTTGATCGAAAAGATAAATAGGAAAGAAAATAGTGATGGTTGCGAGTCAAATTCCCCATTATCAAGATAAGTTTCTTGTCTGTTCCCTAGATCAGCTTTTACAATATCCGCGGGATGTGAAGCAGCTGGTACGCTCAAAGTTTTTTCGACATTCAAAGCAAAATCGAGGAGTGGAGAAGACAAAGCCATTACCAAAACCTTACCGTAACCAAAATGAAAACGACTAATTACGTTGACTTGTTCGAGTCACTGGACTTAAGAATTAATTTAATTTAACTTACAAACAAAATAACAATGACAAACAATTTTCCGTGAAAAGATATTTCAATTCCATTGCGGGAGACGCATGGTTAGTTAGTGGCAATAAATAACGTTGTCTGACAAAGCTTAAAGCAAATAAAAGAGATATGACTGTTAAACAAAGCAAGCTGACGGAATTTAGTTAAAATGTTAACTAACTGAGACATGCGTTTGCCGAACTCATTTCATGATATGAGGCCCAAATTTGATCTATGAGGATTTATTTGCATATGCAAACTTAATAAGATTTTCAACTTTGAGATACGAGTAATACGAGTATCTTAATTTTAGAAGAGAATCAATGATGGCTTTAGTTTTTGGTGAAGTAAGATGGCTTCATTTTGTAACGTATACATTATGGTAGCTTTTCTTTACTACGGTGGTAAAGACTAGGTACTAGGCGACCATATAGATTCTTTATACAAATATCTATATGTAATGTATTGTCATATTAACAGTCGATTTTGCCGGAATTGCGCTAGGTAAGGACGTCTTAAATGAGGAGATTAGTAGAAGAACGAATGTCACTGACATAGCCCAGCGGATTAGCTCATTGAAGTGGCAGTGGGCGGTGCACGAAGACCCGTTAGCCGATGGGGTAGAAGGGTTCTTGAATGACGGCCACGTACCGGCAAGTGCAGCGTAGGACACCCACCAACCAGGTGTTAGACGACCTTAACAAGGGTGCAGGAAAACGCTGGATGCAGACCTGTTCCAATAGTTCGTTTTGAAATACCTTGGGGGAGATCTATGTCCAGCAGTGGACTTCTTGACGCTAATATGATGATGATGAAGGACATCTAAGCGCAATTTCGCTAAGATGTCCTTATCTTGCGCAATTTCGGTGAAATCGCGCTTTGTAATAAGACAATACATTACAGATAGATTTGTGTAGAAATAATATATAGAAGAGTAAGTGCAGTAACGTATACGTAAAAATCAGGCCATCTTACTTTACAGCAAATTTATAGCCATCATTGATACTCGTCTAAAAATAAGGTATAACTCGTATCTCAAAGTTGTATTTTGTTTGTTTGTAGTTATTATACTGCATTTGCACTGTGTGTAAGAGTCAATACAAAATTATAACAAAATCTAAGCGCAAGACGCCAACGTAGTGAAAATCGATGCCGCAGTTGCGTGATGTGTAAATGCTCCAAGGGTCCACATATCAGCTTGTATTCTTAGCATGTAAATGGTTATCCATGCATGCTAAAGACCATGCGAAGTGGAGCTCTCAGTTCCGAAACAATACAACTTAGAATTAGCTTTTATTCTCCAAAGATAATAATCATGTACATGGTTAGGTTATCCTAGCATCTAGACTGAGCGAAGTGAAGAAGTAAACTCTGGAACCATTTGAAACAACTTAGATGCCATTTTAAAACTTTATTTATGTCACCGTCCTTGGAAATGCAGTTGTAGCAAAGGTGCAGAGTGTTTTAGTTGCCTTTTGCGATAAGAAAAAAGATTTTTCTTTTAATCAGATTTGAAACTAACATTACTGAAAAGACAATGTAGTATGTTAATCAAAATAGCCTCTAGCATTGCGGACTGCGAGTGTATTAGGCCCTGGGGCTGGTCATTTGTCTTGTCAACTCGATGACTGATGAGGCACTGACGCTGACAGACGCAATCCCAAACCGTATAGAGGATTTATTTTCCCGTTTTCCTACAGCTTGAATTTACGGAACGCCTTTGATGTTTTAATTAATGTTTTTGGAAGGCACGGAGTACCTTTATCTGTTCAGCCTCGTTGTGGAATATAGCTTTTGCTCACGTCTTTGTCTTAATGCATGGTTTGGAAATTTAATCAGCGAATAATAAGTAAAGATATGTAGCTTAATATCTTCCCCGTTATAAAAAAGTATAAAAACGTTACAATATCGGAAAAACTGTTTAAAAAACGCAGAAATGATAAAAATGAAACCATTTTCGAGAACAAAAAATAAATCACAGCAATTTACCTGCAAAATTTACCTTTTTGACCTTTTTTCATGGTAAATTTTACATAAATATGGCTCAATTTTTGTTATCATAATTCTAAACAATTTAAGTAACACCAATTGTTAAATACTTGCTGTGACGTATACAATGTAACTTTTTAAATAATAAATAAATAAATAAATATATAGGGACAAATAACACTGATTAAGCTAGCCCCAAAGTAAGTTTAAGACTTGTGTTATGGGATACTAACTCAACGATACTATATTTTATGATAAATACATGTATAAATAAACACCCAAGACCCGGGAAAATTTGAAAAAGGCTATTTTCCAACTTGCCCTGACTGGGGATCGAACCCAGAACCACCAGATTGGCGGTCTAGCGTGTTGACCATTACGCCACGGAGGTCGTCGGTTTAATAAGATATCAATTTAGGTTAATATCTTGAGCTTAACAATGTTTACATTGCCTGTCATGCTGTGTGTACACGTTTTTTGGGTCTCAGTCTGGAGCAAAGTGTCTGTACATTTTTAGATTTATACAAAAGTGATTGTGACCTGTTGTGTATGCCTTAATAAACAATAAATAAATAAATAAAATGGATCAAATATTAAATTTTGCAAAAAATCAAACTAAATAAACCAAAAAAAATAAACAATTAATATTCCTGAATTAAACTAAACGCCTAAACAGATTGGAATGAGAAGTAAATGTTTATAACTTAAGCCACATATGGCACTCTTATCCCAGAAAAACGTGAGTATTTCGTGGGATTGACAAAATAATTTGACAACGCGGGCAACGCTGCAGGCAACAGCTAGTCTTTCATAGAAACGAACAGAATCAGAATCAAAATGCATTTACAAAATTTACAAAATTAAATGCATTTACAAAATTAGATAAGTAATCCAAGCACTTAATATATTTTTATATGCGAGAATTAAGGTTAGATAACGCAAATTGCCATGAGTTATATTACCCTCATATATCAAATCAGGCACCGTATGCTTTTCATGGTTACTTTTTATGAAAGTATCTTTTGATCTGCGGAGAGAATTTAAATTAGAAAAGTTTCTTTTGTGCGATAAGGTTTGGGACTTCATGGAATACTAATAAAACTATAAATAAAAACTATTTTTGTGTCCAGTAACGGACATTTTTCTAGTGTACGTATTATGTCAAGGTGGAAATATATAAGCACGCGCTTCGTCCATATAAATAAAATAGACAGAGAAAAAATTTTTCTACTCCTAAATGTTATTTGATCTCAATGATTTTTTAAGTATGTTCTTGACACATTTTAAGAAAATTTAGGAGGGAAAAACATTGTCTCTTTTTAACTGACTTCAAAAAAGTGGATATTATCAATTCGACTGAATGTTGTTCTTTTTTGTATGTTTATTACGTTATATCTTCTTCAACCGTGGACAGATTTTAATGATTTTTATGTATTTCAAAGCCTTTAGTACCAAGTTGGTGCCATTTAATTTGGTGAAGATATGATGAAGAACTTTGGAGATATGGAAGAAACTCGTGAAAGAAAATAAAGTCGGCTGTTTTTTTGTTTACGTTAAGAATTGAATTATTGTATGGACGAGAGCGTGCTAGATTTCGCTGTTATGAGTTACTATTATGGTGGCTCCTAATAAACGAATTTGTGAAACATTTTGAAACAAAAAAATGTGCCAGAAATTTTAAAACATATATAATAATTCAATTATTGACAAAAATAAACAACGCACTTCATTATCTTTCAGGACTTTCTTTCGTATCTTCAAAGTTCTTCATCACATCTTAACCAAATTCATATGGCATATAAGCAAATAGGTGCTAAAAGCTTTCAAATATAAAAATAATTATCTAATTCGGTTCACAAGCGGCGAAGATATCGCGTAACATATATACAAAAAAAAAATTAAGTTAAATTGAAAACCTCCTTCTTTTTTGAAGTCGGTTTAAAAAAGTATTAACATTATTGCAATGTTTTATAAAAAAAGTTATTTCCAATTTAAATATAAATAATAGTAGGATAGGATAAGAATAGGTAGCTCTTTTTCTGTATATTTTTTTCTGTATATGTTTGAGTTGACAACATACCTACGCTAGGTGTCGCTGAAAATGAAATAAACATGTTAATTGTTGTTAAAACGCATAAAATAAACGTGGTGTTGCGGATTGTCGTAAAATATGTATTTATCCCTACTGTACCATTTTGTCACAGATTAATAACAAATGGAGATGACAAGGCTGAATAACCTTTTAGTGTAATAATCGGCCAAGTGCAAGTCGGAGTCGCGCACGATGGTTCCCGAGCGCCACTTAAATAGTTATTTTATTCTTTTTTTAGTATTTTTTGTTATAGTGGCAACAGAAATACATCATCTGTGAAACTTTCAACAGTCTAGCTATCATGGCTCATGAGATACAGCCTGGTGAGGTGACAGACAGACGAACGGACGGACGGACAATGGAGTCTTAGTAATAGGGTCCCGTTTTTACCCTTTGGGTACGGAACCCTAAAAATAATAATAAGGGAATAACATTGCTAACAGTTTTTTAGGTGCTGTATTTATGGTACTTACCTATTCATAAAAAGATTTTGAACTAGAAGGGTAACCGAAAAAAACCGACTACTGTCTTACAAATTACAGCCAAGACTAGTAAGGAGGTCTTGGTTGGAACTAGCTAGCTTTTCGAAGCATCGAGTAGTTCGATCCAAATGTAAACCATCGAGCTCCTAAATAAAGGTGTAAGGGCTTGTATTACACGCCCCATAAGTGGAGTGTTGAGATAGTGCTATACTCTCAACATGTCAGGTTCAAGCATTTTCTATATTTAAACTGTCTTCTTTATTTTATTCACATTGCACTAATACAATAATATAAGTACAGAGATATGAAGAACAACACTTTTATAAACACATTTAATCCCTTTTGAAAATATTTGTCAAGCATAATATATAAGAAATAAAAACAGCCAAGTGCGAGTTGAACTCGCATGGAAAAAGTTACGTACAATGCCATTGACAAAAAGGTATTAAATTAATATATAATATCACATTTTACTACCATTAGCGCTATCTAGTGGTGTTTAAGTGAACCATTTTTGTAAGTGAACATATTATATTGAGTTTACCACTTTATTTTCAGTTGAAAGAATTCTTATTTTTTTTTTTTTAATTTTAGTCTCAGTAGTTTCAAAGAGAAAAATTGTTCGTGGACCTCCAGATGTCTGTATGAAAGTATGATTACGCTCAAAATACTTAATGTATTTGTACCTTTTTTTTAATAACTTCATCACGTCGTGTTTTTGTTCCCTATTAAAAATTACTATCTAATTCAGTGTCGTTTAGTAAAATACCCAAATAACCTTTTGCGAACAAAACCAGCGAGACCATAAATGTCCGTCTTGTTTAGGGTTCCGGACTCAAAGGGTAAAAACGGAACTCTATTACTAAGACTCCGCTGTCCGTCTGTCTGTCACCAGGCTTTATCTCATGAACCGTAATACGATAGCTAGACAGTTGAAATTTTTACTAATGATGTATATCTGTTGCCGCTAAAACAGCAAATACTAAAAACAGAATAAAATAAATATTTAAGTGGAGCTCCCATACAACAAACGTGATTTTTATAGATATTAGTACGGAACCTTTGTATGCTAGTCCGACTCGCATTTGGTCGGTAATTTATCTTAATTTTTTTATTTATTGACTGCTCTGGATACAAGTCTATTGAGTAAATTTTTTGGTCACGCGTTTTTTTTCTGTTTTATCAGATTGCCCGCATGCCCCTTGACATTGTTTTTTGAATAAGTGTTATAAGGCGTGCATTATTGGATTTTCCAAACTTATTTACAAGAATTGCTAAAAACTTAAATATATTTTTAAATTATTCAAAGTTATCGAGAACGCTAGAGATTTTCAAATAAAATCTCTTGTGCCTTCGTATGTGACATTAATTCAACAGCAAGATATTCACTTCTAAATACAGGCTTCTATCCAGAGATTTCCAAAACAACTGATTGGAATCTATCCAGAATTTTTCAGCAATCCTAGTCTTATCCAGCCAATTACATCAATGATTTTTACACGAGTTTTATACGCGTAGCGTAAATTACACACGACAGACACGCTCGTCGTGTAATTCATTTCACGGTTCGTTAGCCCTTTTAACCAACATTAAAAAAGGTATAATTGAGTCGATTTTCCTTTTTGCATGTGAAAAATTTTTCGGTTAGAGCTTTGTTGTGTTTTTTATGTACATCGTGTATTCTATTTTCGAGTCAAAATATAGGGCAATTTCTTTTAAATATTTTACATAATTTGTAGCTATTTTATTTATTTTAGTTGTAAAGTTTCCAAGGCTTTAAACAAAAAATAACTTAGTTGTGCTTACGTCACATGGACTGAGTTTCAAGTTTTTAATAAACAGTTTTATTTTTTGAGAAAAAACAAACAATTTCTATTAAAATAAGAGCTCTTATACTAATTTTACATTCAAAATGTCTCGGAAATGTTAAAGAGGACAAAGCGTAAACACGGCCCGGAACAAAACTAAGCTATTCGGACAAAAGCGTTTACCCAGCAATGCTAGATCCTTAGATGAAAACAGAGGGGAGTTTAAGATACTCCCTTGACCAAATCGAGGTAAATAATATCCTTAGATTTCTTTAACCCATTGTATGGCGATATACCAGACCCAATAGTAAAAAAAATACATTTTCGCGTAGATCTGTGCATCGGAAATTCGGTAAACAAGAGGTTAACTTTGTTATACAACGTGGAAGGACATACTCGTAATAAATCTTACCATGGGCTATACTAGATCAATATAGTTTAATGATAATAAAATAACAGACAAAAACCAAACAAAAATTTCGTCATTCCCATGCAAACTGCCCGGGTGGCTGCACATATTCAAATGGAACTGCCGAATTTTGTTTTTTACTTTTGGCTGTTATTTTAATTTCATTTTACTATAGTTATTAAGCATAGCCCGTGGTTTGATTTATTACGGGTAATTTATACCACGCGGAAGGGACATCCCTTCCGCGTGGTATAAATTGATAAATATACATCTCAATTATGTTATATACATTTTCTTCAATTAAACTTGCCTTTGAAGACAATGGTTACTTGGGACCCTGGTGCAATTTGTTTCAAAATGACAACACGCCTCATTACGGCACAATTTGTGATCAAAGACCTATTTCGCTCAGTGAATAAGTATCGCAATTCAGCGAGGAATCGTTGCCAGTAGTACTCTGGGTACGTTGCCTCAATGTCTAGAAAAATAAATCAGGCAACTATTTCAGTTGCCTAATTTTTTTCGTATCATACAACAATATATTTTGATATATTGGGATAGGGCTATATTCGCGGTCGAACGTTTTTTTAGCAATTATCAAGTAACAACGGCTCTATCTTCAGTTTTATTTACATCAAAGTCCTTCCTCGTAATTGAATTCAACAAAGAAGATAGAAAAAAGTAAACTGGATACGTGAGTCGAAAACGAGATTCAAGCTATCAACACTTGTTTTGTAAGTCAATGAGACCATCCGGTGAATAAATCCTTCCCAATAAGTTTAGATCGGTTTATAAATAACTAAAGTAGTTGGGTTTCCTTTTATCCGAAAGTTAAAGTAGGAAACTTGAGCTATTCTTGAACGATTCTATCAATTAATTGGGTCTTTAACGCCCATTGCGTACTAAGTAGTTCTGTTCTTATTTTATTATGTGGCTTGTAACTTTCAGAATAAAAATGTAGGCAAAAACTTCTTTTTTCTTTTATATTTAAGACATAGACAATTTTTTCACATGTTAATACAAGTTTACTTGCCAGGCAAATTCAAAAAATCCCTGATTTCGAACGTTTATCCCCAATGATTTTTAAACCACTGAACTGATTTCCATCAAACGTTACTAAGAAGTATTTCGATCAAGTCAGCATTCAAACAAAAGCAGCATCAAAATCGGCCTATTCATTTAGGCGCTACGATGCCACAGACTGACACACAGCCACGTCAAATTTACCTCTTTTCCTCCGGGGTTGAAAATGAACTAATTCAAGATGTCGAGTGTTTACATCCCTCAAGGTCGAAAACTTGGATTTTCAGTCAGCCTTCATACCTTAACAACATGTTCTTTTTTATTATATTTTTCTAGGATTTGAGTAAGATATGAGCGTTACGTAAGATGATGCAGAGTAAAGTCGTATAAATCGTCTTAAGGTCAAAAGTGCTCATAACTCGCGGTCATCCCGGAAAGTGCAGTGCAGCCATATTGGGTATAAAGGCCTGCGCAGACCAAGGACTTTCCAAGATTGTACTTTTTTGACCGGCTAGATCCTTTATAAACTGTGTCGAATACATTTTGGTTAGCATGGGTATTGACGATGAGAGCTTGTGAGTAATGTAGTCCTTAGCTTATGATCCATGATAAAGGTGGAGCATCGCACACGATGGACTTTAGTCCGCTTTAACATTTATATGTATGTTTTCAGGGATAAATGCATGCGCGCCATTATGTGCGTTGAGTCCGTGGCAAGTCTTCGGAGATATTTTTAAAAGATTGAGGGATTTTTGTTCTCCGCGGACAAAAGTCGCTCGTTTGCGCAGGCCTTGGGGTTCAGTTGTACACTAGCTGCATGCAAAATATACGCAATCACGTGTATTACATACAGATTGGTTGTAAAGTTCAGCAACGGAACCATACATATATTTACAATGGAAACCATTTTCTTTACATGAAAATTTGTTCGCAAAAGTAAAAACAAGTAACTAATATTTGGAAGATTATGTAATAAATAGAAAATCGGCTTTTCATGTAATCTACTATCTTACGACGTGAACGTTTGTGAGTTTGGATAACCGGAAATTGAAATAAAATTAAGTATATACTTTATTGCTTACATCAATACATATTATCTTAGAGATCCTATGTTTACCCATAGTTTAGTTAAAAAAATTCGCTGAGAAGTTGTACCTAATTACTAATGATCTTATCTTTTAAGTATTAAATTAGATCAGAAGTTGGATTTTAAGGGGTATCAACTTTTTCTATATTTCAGAGCCAGACTTTTGTCGCAATGTAGATATGAAAATAGACGCACACAATGACGATTTTCAAAAAATATTGAGTTCTAATCTATCCAATCAAAACTTACTCCCTTTTTATCCAAGATGTGGCTAGTACAGAAAACATTAGATCATACATCATTAACTGGTGATCATCACCTATAAAATAAGTATCAAAGTATCTACCAGTGTCAAAGTCAACGTAAAAAACAATATTCAATGTATGTCTAGGATATTTCTTTATTGGAAAATATTTTTTTTTATAGATTATGGCCTGAACCAAACGGACCAAAAGTTTCTACCCCAAAAGGCTCAAGTATGTAGTTTTCTCCAATGTCTACATACTTACGCCTTTTGAGGCTCTCTGCTGCGGCTGCTACTGCACCAGCTTTTGACTTGGTGACCTAAAGATGGGACGATGCGAGGGTATCCACACAAAAAGCATTCCACACCAAGGGCCGTCCCAATCTCCAAGGCACCAAGGATAAATTTATATCTTATTTTAATATCATTTTAGTGCAAAAACTACAAACTACTAGCTACTTATGTAATAGCTGCATCAATATCAATATCAATATAGTAGGAATACTGCACTTCCCGGATTAGGTTGCAGCAAGCCCCCGCTTAGATGACCGAGAGTTACGACCTCTCTCGACCTTAATGCATAGAAGATATACTATGATCTCAGAAGAATCTTAGTTTGAATCTCATCGATCTTTTTATTAGTAACCAACTTCCAAAAAAGAGGAGTTTTTTAATTCGTTGCGATCTTTTTTTATGTATGTTCACCGATTCTTCGAAGACGCCTGGACCGATTCAGAAAATTGTTTTTGTTTGAAGGGGCAAACTTGTCAGGTGGTCCCATAGAATTTATATTAAAATCGGTTGTGTAATTTGCGGGTGAAATCCAGGGCTCATTCGTTGTATGAGACATAGGGATAAATTACAAAAAATAGCAAACAGCAATCCGGAAATTTTAGTATTACATTTATCATACAAACGTTATCGTAATTTTTGCAATAACCTACTTAGAAAAATAAAGTATAACTACGAAAAAAATGAATTTTTAAAAGCCGGTGAAAACAATGAAAAAATTTAGCAGACTATAAAGCAGGTCACATATACTACAAAAAAGCATGAGTCATCTTCTAGTTTATTACATGTGCACGCGTCACAGATGACCTCTGCAGACATTGCAAATTCGTACTTTGTAAATATATAGGTAAAAATTTTGCAGAAAAAGGAAAAAAGCAGTTGCCTTCAAGTTCGATTCCATGCTGTTCTCTCAATTCATTTGTGTTACTAGACACGGATGAAACTGAAGTGGAAACGATTATTACGAGCTTGAGGGATACCTGTACCAATGGTTGCAATAATATATTTAATCATAAACTTAAACATTTCAAATATATCCTGGTCCGCCCATTAACCCATATTTTAAAAAATGCCTGAGTGGGGGTACATTCCCTAAATGTTTAAAAAAAGCCGTCGTAGTTCCTATTTATAAATCCGGTGACAAAGAGCAAGTTTCAAACTATAGACCTATTTCATTATTGCCTTCGATATCAAAAATATTAGAGAAAATTATAAACAAAAGACTTATTACTTATTTGAAAAAGTACAATTTATTAACGGAAGTGCAGTATAGTTTTAGGTCTAAGTTATCAACAGCGGATGCTGTTCATAGTCTAACCGATTATTTAGTACAGGAACTCGATAATGGTAAACAAACAATTGGAATATTCCTTGACCTTGCAAAAGCATTCGACACAATTTCCATTCACATTTTATTGCACAAGCTTGAAAAAATAGGGATAAGAGGAAATGAGCTTAAACTTTTTGCAAATTATTTGGACGAACGTACTCAATGCGTCAAAATAGACAATATCATTAGTTCTGACCAAAAAATTAGCTGTTTTGGAGTTCCCCAGGGAAGTATCTTAGGCCTTACCTTGTTTTTAATTTACATCAACGACCTATGTAATCTAAATCTACAAGGGGGGAAAATAATTTCGTATACCGACGACACAGCTCTTTTATTTTCTGCTAACTCAGTTGATGAAGTCTTTAAACGTACGCAACAAGGTTTTAATGTTGTAAATAATTGGCTTCAGCAGCATCTACTAACTTTAAACGCTGATAAGACTAACTTTATTCAGTTTGCCATGCGCCATTTGCACTCATCTCATTCCAACACAAAAATGTATGCACATCACTGCACAAACCCTGCAACTAACACGTACCAGTGCCCAGTTATTTCTAGCACCGACAAAACAAAATATTTGGGTATTGTAGTTGACAAAACACTTTCTTTTAAGCATCATATTGAAATCTTGAATGGCAGAATCCGTAAGTTAATATTTGTCTTCAAAAAATTACGCTCTATTGCGGACTCAAAAACAATCAGACAAGTTTATTTTGCCCTTTGTCAGTCAGTATTAACTTATTGTATTACGTCATGGGGTGGCACAGCTAAAACATTCCTACTAACTATTGAGAGAGCTCAGCGAGCCATTCTTAAGGTGTCTACCGTCCGCCCTTTCCTTTTTCCCACAGACCTGCTCTATCAATCCTGTAAGGTATCAACAGTTAAACAATTATTTATATTAAGCACAATCTTCAAACAGCACGCCGCACTGCCATTCAGCACTCAGCTGACGAACAAAAGACGGAAAGATATGGTTTGCACAAATAATGTTCAAACAAAGCACGCCTTCTCCTCTCGATTTTTTCTATTCCTTGGCCCACTTCTCTACAATAGACTTAATAAAAAACTAGGTTTTCATCCCCTCACTTATAGTACAACTAAGAAAATTCTTCAAAAAGCCCTACTTAATATGTCCTACGAAGAAACAGAGGAATTGCTAATAGTTTTAAAATAATAAGCGTTTCATTTGTTTATAATATATTATTTTTTAATTCCTTACAATTTTTTTTCCTAACGATTATAATATCATTGTAAGTGTAATTGTTTATTAAGTTTATTATGAGTATATAATACGTGTGTTTTGTGTAACGCCTGAAATGCAGGATAATTTTCATCCAAGCTCAGGTACCGTTAGATTATAATATATATCCATAATGTATCAATAATGTGTTCCTTACAAAATGTCTAGCTCCTAATTATTTGAATAAAGATTTTATTATTATTATTTATTAATACTATAAATTTGGAAAAAAAAGAAAGAAAAAAATTATACATGACGGCCTCCGTGGCGTAGTGGTCACAATGCTATTCCGCCACCCAGAGGTTCCGGGCAATTTGAAAAATGGCCTTTTTCAAATTTTTCCTGGGTCTTGGATGTTTATCTATATATGTATTTATTTTAAAATATAGTATCGTTGAGTAAGTATCCCATAACACAAGTCCCGAACTTAGTTTGGGGTTAGCTCAATCAGTGTTATTTGTATATATATATTTATTTATTTATCTCGTAACTTGACTAGTGAGAGTGAGAGTTATGATGTTTGGATATTTGTTACTAAGTCACATAAAAACGGTTGAATTTTCTGGAATAAAATTTTGCACGTAGAAAACATTTATTACATAGATAAGCAGGCACCATTTTATCCAAAAATTTGAAGTCCTGCGAAAATTTCCCTTGGGCACTCCACTGACCTGACTCGGGCAAATTCGCGGGTAACGGTTTCTAAGTTGTAAATTTTTTTGCAACATTAAATTTGATCTTTAGTTGCGTCACTATTACAAAGTTCCTCTCTCAACTCCTTTAATTATAGCACGTTTTTGGCGTTATAATTAACTGAGCTGCTTTAGAGACCAGGGCCCATGTTTTTTCTTTTTTTTTTATTTAGGCCAAAAATTCATTTGAGATGATTCGAGTCCAATTTATACGAAAATAAGAAGTTCGCACGGACTTAGGTATTCTTAGTTGTAAAATCTTTGGTACTTATGAATATTACGCTTCATGAGATCAAGACAGCAATTTCTCGAAAAATGCATTGAACTACAGGCTATATTTGACGACCTCCGTGGCATAGTGGTTGTCTAATATGTGTAGTATATGGGTAGATATGAATTTAACAGAGTAGAAATTATGCAGAGTTTAAGCGAATTGGGCAAACAAAATAATAATTAATAATTGCAAGACATTAACCACGGAACCATTCCTATAGTGCTTGTACAGCAATAGTCGGTGACACATACAAACAACAACTATCATAATAATAAATACCTAATCTGAAGGTAAAATCAAATAACTTAAATCTAACACTTACAGTCTTTTGGGTGAACACCTTACGTTCAATTCTTCGTGAAGGTTTTCAGTGGATTCGAAGCCTAAACCCCTCGGAAGGAATCTTAACCCCAAAAATACACACTTCACCAATTGTCTGGAGAAATTCACTTCTCTGTTGGTAGTTCACACACAAATAGTTCATCAACAATTTACATAGTCCATTTCATAGTATTGTCCAAGTACATCAATTTTCACTACGATTTTTAAGGTTCTTACAATATTCTTATTTAACTAGTTCATCTTTATATACTAGACTCCATGTCTGTTTGAGGTTACAATTATATACAATTGATGTGATTTAATATAATCCGACACTGATTTTAACACAAATATTCAACAATAGTTTATTTCCGTTCACCGGGTTACGCAAAACATTATTATACTAGAAATTTAACACTAAATGTGACACGCACCATGCGGCCTTGGGCCTAGCACGCTTCCGCTGCGTGGCTAGAATTTAGCTTGTCTCACGAATTTTCAACGCCCGAACCGAGTTTAACACACAAACAAAATACTTTATCATCGATCATCGATAGATAAAATCAAACTAGACCTTTTCATGGTTATTAAAATAAACTAAAATATACGCCGAACGCGACCATCGTGCAGACCTTCCGCGGCGATCGGAGACAAGACTGTGTGACGCGCGTCTCCTCTAACACCCACTAGGGCGCGCTCGCGCCACCGCTAGAGTTGTGCAACGCTGCACCGATTCAAAATCGATATGTTTTTAACAGTGGTCACTATGCTAGTCCGCCACCCAGAGGTTCCGGGTTCGATCCCCGGTCAGGGCAAGTTGGAAAATGGCTTTGTTCAAATTGTCCTGGGTCTTGGGTGTTTATCTATATATGTATTTGTTATAAAATATAGTATCGTTGAGTTAGTATCCCATAACACAAGTCTTGAACTTACTCTGGGGCTAGCTCAGTCAGTGTGATTTGTCCCTATATATATTTATTATTTATATAGAGCATAAAGGCGCGTTCAAATGACACGCGCATGCCAATCCCACGCCTGCGCACGAGAAGCGCAGTTTGAATTTGTCTCATATACGTCCTATCAGACATCATTACTACTCAAATTGCATTTACCGAAGTCCAATCAGGGCGAGCGCGTTTGGTAGGTAAAGCGTGCGCGTGTTGACTTAGGTTAATACAATTTGGGTTATATTGATGTGTTATAATAGGATTCCAAACATATGCAAAAAATTCAAAAAAATTAAAATGCGCTAGGCATGCCCTAGGCTAGGCATGCACTAGGCGTGGGCTTGGCGTGCACGTGTTGTCCGAACACGTCCTAAATCAAAAGAATGATGGGTTGCCTGTTACACCTACTACAGGATGCACCGCTGATACAAGACTCCTTCCGCCTCTCTATATCCACTTTAAAAGCCATGCTTTTGCCTATTTCATGTATGGAAATAGCAATGGAGTCGTTAGGATTCTATTATTTTTACCAAAAAATCGTCTTTATGTGCGTTTCCACCGGCTTATGGCTCAACTAAAACTGCACTTATTCACATCAACGTTTGCCGAAAGCCTACTAATTAAGCCTAAACACCATAGTAAGGCCTAAATTGATTGAGATTGAGGATCTGTCTTTTGTAACACTGACTGAAAATGATGGATGACAGTCCACTTAGTAGAATAAAAACGTTTGAGTTCTGTTACTACATATAGGAGCTTTGGTCGGTTCCTTTTTTTATGAAAATATGTATTCTCTCTCTTTATAAATACCGAGTGTCACCAAAATCGTTGGAGCCATTAGGGAAAATGTGAAAACAGAATAAAAATTGGTTGAAAAACGAACGAGATGTAACGATTTTACGAAAATATGTCGATATCACTCGCAAAAACGCTATTTTCTATGGCAAATGTATAGATGATATAGACTTTGACGTCACCAGTCCATATCGGACTTCTCTTTCTAATTGTAACTTAGATTGTCGCTTATTAACATATTTTATAAATTCTTTCATATTTGTTTACTGTGGTTATAAAGGATTTTGTTAAGGTTCAACTATCCTTTGACGACGCGCGATACGCCGCCGGCTAGAACTAGTTCAGAGTAAATACATTTATATCAACTTTCTTATTAATCTAATCTGGCAAAATACAGTTTATCCAATTATTTCTTAGGTTGTTTCTATTCTTTTAAAATAAAACTAATTTCGTTTTATACAAAGCGGATTGTCAATGAAAGAGCAATGGAGACAATTACGTACCTAACAATGCTGTCTGCCTGCAAAAATAAGAATTTATTATCTGTGTCGGTTGTGATTTTTTCATGCTACTGGATTTTCTTGTTCATAACTAAACTGTACTTTTTATTTACCTTACTGAGCAATTCGGTGGCTCGGTGGGAATGAGCATTGCTAACACTTTCGCAAGTTAAGCAATACCGGACGTGGTCCACATTTAAATGGGTACACAAATATTTCGTGTTTCGGAAGGCACGCAAATCATTGGTTTTGGCTGTCAGCATTGTTTCTCAGAAAAAAGAATCATTAATATGACACATTCCTTTATTCAGGAAGAGAGGTAAATTTTAAGTCTTTTACTTTCAGACCAGAGTAAAAGAACGTTCAAACTATACTAAAAAGATTTAAGTGTATGTGTCTATACTATACTCTAAAATTTGGTATTTTCAGTTTTAAAGCTCGGAGTGTGTAGAAGTCGTAGCACGTTCTACGAATAAGCTACGACATGTTAGTCAAACTCTAGTGAGTAGATTAAGCACTCTGCACTGTAAATAGTTTGTTATCTCTTTTGAAATACAATAACATTAGTTAGAATATAGTTACGAAAAATTATAACGTCTTCATCCCTAATGGAGTAGGCAGAGTCTAGAGCCGTAAGATTAAAAACCATTCTTCTTCTTCTTATATTTTAAGAGCGGGGCTCTTTTCGGTGGAGTGCTTTCGAAGTATCTATTTTTTCACGTTTAATTTTTCTTTTAATTGATCGAAAAATTTTCTTCAGGGTTTTCCTTCTCTTTTTTACCTTCAATAATTGTTTTAAAGAACGCTTCGTGACGATGCGATTTTGCTGAAATTCAATATTCTTGAGTTTTTTGGGTCGCAAAATACGAATCTATACTTTTTTTTGAGTCCATGATGGCGTCTGGATTTTAACATTTTAACTTATTTCGTTCATTACATCCTGCTCAGACATCCCAGAGCCTAAAATTACATTTACATGCTGAGGTAAAGGGCCCTGCTACACTCGAAACTGCAATCAGATTTTGGATCCAAGATGGCCGCCCACATGTTTTTTTTATGTTTACTCAACCGACTGCAGTGTTTACCCATTTTCTCAAATGAATATGTTATTTAGTCTACCTCAACAGCTGCACAAAAAACCGCGTGCTGCTTGCAGCTCACGCAACGCCCGAAAAGCTAGTAGATGACCAAACATTTTCCCTCTTCTATTTTTTATAATTTATTAACATTCTCTAATACCTTTTCGTTTGTGACTTTTACTGTCCAACTTATTTTCTTGATTCTCTTATATATAACCATTTTAACGTCTTTATCCCTAATGGAGTAGTAGAGTTAAGGACCAAAAAGGGAATCAAAATATTACTGATCTGTTACTAGCTGCATCGCAAATATGTTTGCTTAGACCTCTCCGGCCGCTACAGTACGATAATAAGTCGAAATCCTTTTTAAGGAAATTATATCGCGCCTCATTCAAGCAACTGAAGATCCAAGAGCTGGCAGTTTTTAATCAAGTAAAAAAAAATAAGCGCATAAGCTTTGTAACCTGCGAGTAAATGCTGCCAGTATTTTGGGTACGTTGCCTCGCTATGGTGTGTTAAAAGAAGATATTTTATCAGTAGTTTTAGATGAATTAATGTGTTTATATTTTCGATGTATTTATCATGAATAAACGATCACATAATCCTGAGTCAAAGTTTTGAATAAGTAAACTTATACCAAACTCTGTTCAGAATTGGTAAGTTTGGAAATTGGAAAACAACGGCTTTCGTACTTCAGCTTAGAATACATTTGGCGACCAGAATATTTTCTACGTCCGGCCGCTGTTTCTACATAAATCATTCATCCAGTCGTTAGCTTCAACGTTTTGGTCACGGAAGAACAACGTTCTGTAACGTTGTGGTACATGTTCACCAGTCACATTCACTTGCATGCACTCCTATATTAGAAACAATACCGGTCTATTCCAGTCCATAAACGCACTGTAGGTATTAATATGCCACAAAATATACGAATAATTTCAAACTTAAGGGCTCTAACAAACGAGTAACATGTGGACACCGGTCACCGTCCGTCGCCGACAGATGTAGCGAATTATCGCGCATATGTCAAAGCCCTAAATTAAAACATATTTCAAAAGTAACTAGAAAACTTTGAGTAGTAATTGACCACGTGATTGTAAAGCGCGAACAAAAAGTCTCCTTTTCAGTTTGGGCAAAAATGCTTCGTTTTTTCCCTTCTATAGATCGCATTAATTAACCAATTTGATTAATTTTTTGTGAACAGGCTCGATAATTACATGGCATTTTTAGTCGATTCAGTTATTGTACAGTTTCAAGATAACAGAGCCATGGAGATGTTAAAGTGCATGGTGAACATTTATTCAATCGCTTCCTAAGGAAAGACTCGCGAGGACTACAACTCATAGAGCTACTAGTAATAAAACTTTCCCTAATAAAATGAAGCTTTGGTTAGAACGTTCTCCGTCAGTTCTTTCCTTTACGCCTGAAAGATTTACAGCACATGTCTATTTGTATTTGCAACAATAGAATATGTTCCTATAGCATTAAGGTATACAGTCGCGTACATCCGTAAACTCGTTGTTTCAGCACCTGATTTAGATGTACCTTCGAGCAAGACTATTTTTGTTTCCCATTCGGTTTTATAGTAAACATGAGCGGACTTTGTTTGCTACGTTGTTTACTGGCCGCTATCCTATCTGCAACAAAGTTTCTACTTTGACAACGTTACGGTTGAATTTTTGAACGTTTTGTTCTTAACTTGGACAAAGTTTGCGACAAATTTGTTTAAAGTTAGTAATGTCTACTAATTTTTGTTAGTCTTAAAATTATTTGTTTGTTTTTACAGTACAGTTAGTTTTTTAACTCGTTTTTTAGTAGACTACAGGAAAATAATGGATGAGGGCCGTAATCGATCGGTTAGTTTAAAAATCTCTGAGAGAGGCGTATGGCCAGCAGTGACCTATTGGTCATTAAAAATATGAATAAATGATGATTTCACTGCTGTCTTTCTTTATATAACTGCTGAGTATTTTGGTTCTCTACAGCTTATTCTTCTTCTTATCGTGTCGCTTGTTCAAAATTCACATTTTGTTCTTCCAATACGTTGCCACTTTTACACCTTCCTTCGAGGCAGAGTATAGGTGAAGCATGGTACAGCTGGTAGGGCACAAAGGGCATGAGAGGAGGTGCTACATAGTCTGGTCGTTGTAACCACACTGACACTGTTCTTCTGCTTGGTCAATGTAGCGCCAGTGCGCCAGATTGTGCCTACATCGACCTACCTCAGTCCGGAGGCGATTCAAGCCCCTCCATGTGGCCCATGGCAGTTTATGACCTGGCGGTAGCTCTTCTGATTGGTAGTCTAGAAGAATCTGGTTGCACTTTAAGTGGAAGTTATTTATGAAGCTATTTCGGCTTTTTAGTCAGCTTATGCAGGTTAGAGGTTGTGCTACATAGAGAGTGAGTGAGGTGTCTCCTATCAAAAACCGGTTTTCCCCTCTCCAGAGCAACTGCTACACTTCGGCGGACTGAAGTTGGAGCAATACCTGTCAATGGATTGAGCAAGTTTCATTTCGTTGGTTGCAGACATCCAGTTATTATACGATAGGTTTCATTGAGAGCAATGTCTTCTTCTTCAGCATGGGCATAGCGATGCCACACTGGGCATGCGTATTTGCCAGCTCTCTACTGCTGACAATAAATAAAGTACAAATTTTAAAATAAACGCAAACACATTTGCATACAAATGCTAAAATATACATTAGTTTGAAGTATGAGTTTATAAGAAAAATTAAATAAATTAATATAGCCATCAAAAAGGCAAACGAGGAAAGGGTTTAAATATTTTTTCTATCAAAGGAATTCAGCCGCAAGTTTTATTGTTATAAATAAAAATTAAATCAATTTAGAAACAGCTATGAATAAAATAAACTTTAAATAATTCCTTAATGCCGCTTACTTTAGAGCGTTATTCACAGGAAGGGTTTATGAATAATTCTTTTATATTCACGTCTGTTTTTGTCTGCTATTTGATGAAAATTTCATATCTCAGCCCGGCTTGAAAAGTGAGGACTGCAACAATGAAATGCAACTTTATATTCGGCTGAAAAGCAGCATCAAAAAATTATTTTACAAGTTTTTATTTAACTTGCAATGTATCTTGTATATATGTATGTTTGTTTTGGTCAAATCTTGTAATTTAATTTTCAACCAGATATCCTTAACCGATTAAGCTGAAATATATACTTGTGTAAGCCAGATGACAAAACAGAATACTTTGGAGTCAATGAGCTGTTTTGATGATGGAGCGGGAAGATATTCGACAGAGCTTAGTTATAAACCTCATTAAGTAGGATTCCTTTGATTTGTCTTGACGAGCACTTTATCGTAGACGATACCTAGAGTCTGATCAAGGAGACGGAAGGTAGTGGATGGAACTCAGTAATAAAACGACGCAACTCCATCGACTTTAGGCTTATTTCATTTGTCTTAATAAGAACTTGGGCCTCACGAGATAAGATTGTAAAACATAAATAAATCTCTAAAACCTTATTTAAAAATTGAATTCGGCCAAAAATTTGCCATTGTGAATATGCTAGGACGAGATAATATATATTACCGTGGAAAGTTTATTTAAATTGAAAATATAGTATTTTCTCAAGGATTTTTTTTAAATAGGCCTGCCTGTACCAGTATATTGCCCAGGATTGAACATTTGGCAACCATGTGTTTTTAACTTTATTTTATTATATAAATCATCATCATCCGAGCGTATTTCCAGTTACATTCTCTGCGGTAACGCTTCAGAGTCCTGGGTCCTAACCAAAGTGATTGTGAGTTTGAGTGATTTGACGAAGTCACTAGTTTTTACACAAAGCCAATTCCATCTAACCTCCGCAACCCAAAGAATAGGCCAGAACCATCAATCCTTGGAAAGGTTTGAGCAAACCTCTAGCGTTTGCTCAAATATTTCCAAGGATTGGCGATCGGGACCC